>JAUPFV010000002.1:306638486-307838486 GCA_036936605.1 Limnanthes douglasii subsp. nivea
TAGATTATTATTTTTAACAAAATAAAAAGAATTTGAATCAAATCAAAATCGGAAAATATCTAAGTATATGTATATTATATTTTGACTTTTTATATTTAGGTCTTTTTGGTTTTAGCATTTATTCTCTCCAATTTTACAATAAAATGATCATAATATTTTATCAAATGTTAACGGTTGTGTGATATATATTATGATAGATATAATAATAGAAAAACTAAGAAAGTGATTACGAGTTTTAAATTATTTGTAAGATTTTTAAAATTATTTTTTGACGCTATTTTATGTTATTCACTAATGAACTAAACACTATTCAAGATGCGATTGAATAGAAGTTGCAAAATAAACTAAACACTATTCAAGATGCGATTGAATAAAAGTTGTAAAATGAAAATCACGGGCCGAAATAAATGGTTCAAAGATATAAAGAATAAGTTTGAGAAATATGGGGAAATTTTGACATATTAACCTTTATATATATATATATAGTTCGTGACCCTCGTAAAATACGTTAAATCAAGTTTTGTTTCGAAAATATTCTTATACAAAATAACAAAGATAAACTAACTAAGTTGTACGATGCGTATGTTGTGAGTGCGGCTGAGGAAAATTTTGAGAGTCAAACGAGGATTAAAAAATGGACAACGAAATTGAAGAAGTCATAAATCACATAATAGTAAGAATGTCACCATTCAAACGACAACCGAAAGTTATTTTCAAAACCAACTGAAAATAGAAAAGTATGTGTCTAATTTTTTTTAATATCGAGTATTGTCTGTAGTTGCTTGACATGTTCTTGCAGTTCGGTGTATACGGTAGCTTCTAAATTCGTATCTAGCAAGGTTAGTCGTGTTTTTTATCCATTTCATAGCGCGTTACAACCAAAGATGATAAAATCCCTTATTTGTTTGTAAAATTGTTTGTGATTTTTGCCAACTCCAATAAATATTGGTGATGCAAGAGATTATATTGAAAATTTTAATATATATATATATATATTATTTGATATGTATTTGTTTAACGTCTATACAAATTAATATTGTCTTCGGAATTAATAAAAAATATGAGTGATGTTGAAAGAACGTCGTCATCTGATATGTATGTTACCAGAAATGAAAATAATCTTATTCTGTTTTGGTTTATCTTTGAGGAGTTATAATGTTTGGACAAATTATATGTTAGGGTAAAAAATATCTTTGATTATTTTCTAAAATGTTTAGACATATAACATGTTAGGTTAAAAAAATATTATTTTATTTTCAACAATGTTTGGACTGATTGCATTGCATCATAAATATTTTTACTTAATAATATTGCAATATATATAAGTTTTTCTTAAATAGTTTTTTAAGAGTTAAAGAATATTGCATAAGTACCTTTTATGTATGTTTTTCATACAGACTTAAACAATTACTGTGATTATATGGTGCTAGGTTAATATCATAGTTATTTATTGATTATTTTTTATTTTAGAATTGAGAAGAAAGAAATGTTGATTTCATTGACAATAAAATAAAATCGAGATTTTATTTGTTTAATATTGGTTACGAATTGGTTTGAGATTATGATAGTTGGTTCTTTAGGTAATAAATCTAAGAATTTATAGTCATTTTTAAATTGATATTGATATTATTTTTGTTGATTTATATATATATATATATAGCTTTAAGATAAAGAGGAGATTGATGTTAAGAAAATATTACTTTATATATTGATTTATGTTGATAAATTAGCATCAAATTGTGTTTGCTAAATTTTTTAATGGATTCAATATAACTTTTATTTTTTTTAGTTTTTTATCAAATTTAAATAAACCTAAAAAAATAGATCGCGCACCGAACCGATGCTTAAACCAAAACTGAGAAACCAAATCTAAATAAAAAATACTATTATTAAAAATAAATGGATTTTATAATTTATGTAGAATTATTTTGCTTTAGTATAAATATGTACCCAAAAAAATTAGTGAATCGATCGAATTTTACTCTTTATCTGGGTTTGACAATTAAGTGGTTTATGACAGTTTTATATGAGTCAAACCAGATTTATATTTTAGTAACTTGGTTTCAGAAGTCTAATTTTCATTGAAATTTGGGTTGTTGATTATGGCCTTGCTGAACAAAATCACGATTATATTTAACTAAATCGTAATTGTGCTGGACTGAACTATGATTTTGTTGAACTAAGTTATATCTTTGCTTAATTGAATCGAAACTTTAGAGAACTCAATAGTGACCTTATTGAATTGAGTTGGGGATGTACTGAATTAAACATAAATTAAAATAAAATGTAATTATATGATGCATAGCATTTATGAAATATAAATAAACTATATTTAGATTTACGAAATACTAAAACCATATTACAAATGTATAGGATATACGTTAGGGGCCCTCAAGGGGGTAGCCGAGTTGGTTGAGTATGGCATTCTTATGACCAAAAGGTCATGAGTTCGAGTCCCTCTACATACGCTTTCTCGGCTGAGTCTGTCACCTTGTGTGGTTTACCTTCTGGCGTTGGTTTGCACGTTATCGCGTCAGACTGAGGGTTTACCCTGTGCGCACTCATTGCCTCTGAGTAGCGGCTGCGGGTTCCCTCCGAAAAAAAAGAAAAAAAAAAGATATACGTTAGGGATGGTAATGGGTCGGATGAGTACGGGTATTATTAAATTCACAACTCATTTCGCCTTTATCTTTTTAAATATGTCTCAAATACTTGTTGTTCGTGGTAATAGATTTATTTTCTACGTCGAAATATTTCGGGTTCATGTACCCATCCAGGCATACCCATTCCTCATTTATTTATCTATAAAATATTTTATCCTAATTAACTATTTGATAAAAAAATGAAAAAATGAAAAATAGTATATAATAATAATGATAATAATAATAATGATAATAATAATAATATACCAAATATAAACTCTTAAATTTAGTAAAAATCTAAGACTTTAGTAATATATTTATATATATATATATATAATATATATTAAATATTTATTCAATTTAAATATTTATATTTATTAAATATTAGCTAATTAAAAATATAATAAAATATAAATAATGATAAAAAGTATAAAAACAAAATAATAAATATATAAATTATAAATAATTAAAAACAAATTGAATTACATTATAAGATGCTTTTGGAATTCATTAAATAATATATCATGTATTAATTTTTAATACTAGAAGAATAACTAATAAATGTCATGTAGATCAGGTTCGCTGTTTCCATGAATTTGTTTAAAACTCATAACCCGTCCCAAACGTGACGGGTAGTAAATTTTCAAACCTACAACCCACCATTAACTTTTTTAAAACCCATAATTCATCCCATTGTGTATCCAAGGGTTAGAAAAAATCGTTATCCCTAATATACTCGCTGATGTATGCAATACAATTAAATTTAGTTTTATAATTTCTATTGGTTTATACAATATACATTGTATCGATGAAATATAATCACATTGATGTAAGTATTATTAAGGGAAAAATCTAAAACAATGAATCTGCCAAAGTAGTAATTTTATTGATTCGAAAAGATCGAATTCGTCCCTTTTTACAAAATCCTTAGCCCTCTATTTATACTATTATAGGTCGTAACTCCTTTATTAAATACATACATTTAATGTGCAGTGACCGTCATTAAACTAATTAACATAAATTCTCTTTAATCGTGGTCCTTGGAAGTTTGACTGTTGACTCTTCTTTAACATAAGTTCTTCGTTTATCATTTGTCGACGTAACGGTTAGTTCCACAAGTTGTTGTGCTGGTTATTCTTTGCGGTGCTGCCCGGTGGGTGCCGAAGCGGCCCTGTCCACTCAGACCAGGTCTGATGTCAGTTTATTTGTGGCAGGGCGGTGTCGCATACTATGTTCCTCGAGCGCGCTTGCCTTTGACTGTGCTCTACTTGTCTACAGCCGGGCGTGAACAAGTCTTGAGTTTTCTTTGACCGAGCGTGCGTCCTTCTGATAGTAAATGTGAAACAATTACTGGTTGGAATAAAAAAATAAATATAAAAGAAAATACATGTGTGACGTGAAAATTGTTGATTTGATAGCGTGTGTCGATTTAGTTTGATTTTCTGACAGATTACTGTAGAAAAGCGTGCTAAACGTTTGAGTTCTCGATGAAGGGTTTAATAGCTTTCATCAATTTAACAATGGTTGAGTAAGTAAACCGTTTGGGTAACTATTTAGAACGGTTTTTCAAAAATCTTAAGTCTTTATTCTGATAAAGTAATTTGTGAGCATTTGGTTGAAAGAAAGTTTTAAAGAGGAGAACTTTAATATCGTCGAGTTTGAACCGGTTTGTTCGTACACTCGTCGGAGATATCATCGGAGAGCAGAATACGAAAATAAAAATGGTATAAATCCTCTTGTGAGTCTTTTGCTCGTTGTTTAGGTAGATATTGTAGGGGTAAATGGTATAAAGGGTTTACAGGAGTTGTAAAAATGCATGATGTGTATCAAACCATGGGTTTGTTGAGAGTAATGCCATGCGTCATGTGGTGAAACCGTAATCTTATAACCACTATTGGGTTTTTCAGTCGATTCATTTATGGCGCCAAAGAAAACAATAAAGAAAGTACTGAAATCGGAGTATGAGGAAATCGCGGTTTTAGAGGAGTATTTTGCCAAGATTACTCTGAAGTTCGGGTACCTAACTGATGGGTCCCTAATGGAGTTTATAAGTAGATATGGGTTTCCCGAAGATGACCAACCTTATACAACGGAGGAGAGGGATGCGACATCTTCCGACATGGTTCAGACTTGTCGTTCTATGATACCCTTCCAATGAGCGAGATTTTGAAACGCCAGTTGGAGTTGGCTCTGGAGGTATGTGTTGAGTGCAGACTGTGATTTATTCAGTTGACTGTAATATGTATGTATTGGAAAGATGAGTGCTTCAATGATGTGTTTGTACAGATGCAATATAACTCGCATGCTCTGGCGTATCGACGCATGTCCTCGGTGGACGTCCGGGCAATGGAGCGGTGGAAGCCCGAGCCTATGTTTTTTTGGCTCCGTGCGGGGGCTTACTACTGAACTGGCCCGATTCAAAAATGCGTATGGATTGGCCAAGCCGCGGGCGGAGAAGGCCCTAAAGGAGAACGAGGAGCTATTGCGTCAGCTGGGAAAGGCATGTACAGAGCAAGATGCATGGAGTAAGTAGTGCCTAGAGACGCTGACGAGCACAACACTTCTGACGGTGCAAAATAATGAGCTGTTGAAGAAGAATTAGGCCCTTGTTGTGCAGAACTCGCAGCTGATAGAGCAGAGCATGCGGTAAGCAAAATATGGAAGAGCATGCCTCCAAGGTGGATGACCTTTCAGTAGAGCTAGCCGATGTGAAAATACAGTTGGCCGAACTTCGGAATGAACAAGAAGAGAGGTGCGGCGAGGTGGCTGGATTGAAGAGGAAAGCTGCTCCCGAATTAGAAGCCAGGGAGTGCCAGGTCATGCAAGTGGCGTTGGGAAAGGTGCAGAAGGACAATGTGAAGTTAGTGATGAAATTGAAGGCCCTTAATCCAGACATGGATTTTGGTCCTTATAAAAAATTGCCCCTAGCGGTGGAGACAAGAAAGGCGGGATTCACCGATGTGATAGTGAATCCTACTGATACTTAGAGTAGGAGAAAAACTTTGTAAAACATTATTTTTAAAGTGACAAAGACTCTCATTTAGTTATGTAATTTAACTTGTGTTTTTTTTTGGATGAGCTAATGGTATGGCGTGTGTTTATACTTTTACTTTGTTCGGATAATGAACTTTTTCTGTAAGATCAAGCACAGTAGGGCTCATTGCGTAACTTATGGTTAACAAAGTGGCCATAGTTGATTTCACGGAGCGACTGGTTCGGCCAATTGCGTAACCCAGTGGGCTTCGAGTAGTTCGCGTTTAATAATACTTGAGTGCGGTATTGAGCACAATATGACCCGTTGACATAGCCCAGCGGTGCGTGGCCAATTATTTTGTTTGTCATATTTATTAGAACTTGACTAAGTGTGACACAATATGGCCCATATTGCCTAGCCTTTTAGGCGTGGTCCATGACCCTGTGGCGGAGTTACATAAAATAAGTATAAACACAGTTGGCGAAAAAAATAAATGTTATTGATGAATAAGTAAGTAGATGCCTCGTTAAAAAACCCTTCCGCGCAATCAGAAGGGAAAAAGAGCGCATCGAGAATTTTTACATTGTGGGGTGGTATAACTTGATAAGACTTATATTGCATGGGGGTTTTAGGGCTTTTCCCTCGGCATCGACGAGCCGAAATTCTCCATGATGGCCCTTGGAAATTATAGTGTACGGCCCGTCCCAGTTAGGACACAGTTTTCCCAGTTTCTGGTCACCCACTCCCTGGAAAATATTTTTCATAATGAGATCAACGACTTGAAAAGTCCGCGGTCGAAGTCGGAAATTTAAACGGCTTCTTCAATGCTCGGCTCGTACGGGCTCTTGGTCGCGCCCCTCCTCAATTAATTCGATGTCTGCCGCTCGTCCGGAATTGTTATATATTTCAGAGTAAACAGCAATACAGTGAGAAGGGATTGGTATTTCAGCTGGTACGACGGCTTCAGTTCTATAGACCAAGAAAAAGGGAGTCGCGCCCGTGGTGGCCCTTTGTGTTGTTTGATATGCCCATAACACGTCCGCTTGCTTGTCTGGCCAGCTTCCCTTTGACCCATAGAGTTTTTTCTTGATGCTGTCGAGGATAGTACGATTGGTGACTTGAAATTATCTGTTCTCTTGTGGGTAGTATGGGGTGGAAACGTGTTGTGTGATGCCAAATTTATCACAGAAAGTGGAGAGTGCTTTGTTGTTGAATTAGGGCCTGTTGTCCATCATTAGAACCTGCAGTATGCCAAAGCATATGAGTATTTGGTTGTGTATGAAGTCACATACCTCCTGGGACCGGGTGCGCGCCAATGCTTTGGCCTTTACCCATTTGGTAAAGTAGTCAACTGCAACGATTATAAATTTTCATTTTTCTGTAGCCATCGGTAAAGGTCCAACGAGATCAATACCCCATTTGTCGAAAGGGCAAGGGATAGGGCTAGCTGTCATTGGCTCGCCCGACTTATGGGCAGAGTTAACATATTGCTGACATGCATGACATTGTTGAACTAGGTGTTCAGCATCGGCGGCGAATTCGGGATAATAAAATCCTGCAAAGAGGAAACGGCGAATGAGGCTTCGGTGGCCGCAGTGTGCCCCGGAGTCGCCGGCATGTAAATTGTGAAGGACTAATGAAGCTTTCTCTTTGTTTAAACCGCGAAGGAGAGGTCGGGTGGATCTTTTTCTGTATAGGGAGTTTTCAAACAGGAAATATTTGGTCACTTTGACCTGGAATGCGCGGGAGAGAGCTTTATCTTGTGGTATTTTGTCATGGGTGAGGTATTCGATGAAGGGGATGCGCCAATCGTGGGTATTACTGACCAAAAATACTTGAGATGCCTAGCTGAAATAGGCCGTAGTTGGAGTTTCCTGGGTAATAAGGAGGGGGTGGTCCGCGGCTGCTTTGGCTAAGTGATCGGCGGTAGAGTTAGCGAGGCGGGGTATTTGTTCGTACTGGCCGGAGCGGAATTATGCTTCGACTTCCTTGAGGAGTGCGAGGTAAGTTTTGGTGGCTTCCTGCTTAACTTCGAAGATACCCTTAGTCTGATTGATCACTAGTTGGGAGTCCGAGCGCACGCCGATGTTGGTCGCACCGCAAATATGTGCTAGACGCATTCCTCCAATAACTGCCTCATATTCTGCCTCGTTATTTGTTGTTGGGAAGTTGAATCGAATAACTTGTTTGATTTGCTCTCCTGCTGGTGTTTGTAAAATAATGTCGGCTCCACCCCCCCAGGTGGAAGATGCTTCATCGACTTCTAGGGTCCAAGAACTCCCATCCATAGGGGAATCAGGGGTGTCGCTAGGTGGTCGCGGAGTGAAGAATTTGGTTATGAAGTCGGCTACGGCTTGGCCCTTGATTTCTCGACGCGATTCGAACCGGATATCACACTCTCCGAGTTTGATATACCATTTAGTCAGAGGCCCCGAATTGTTGAAGTTGTGCAATATGGTACGTAACGGGGAGGATGTGCGGACTGTGATGGTGTGACTTTGGAAATATGGCCGCATCTTTCGCGCTGCTACCACCAAACCTAAAGTGAGTTTTTCCACATCTCTATAGCGCGTTTCGACATCGGCTAATAATTTGCTAATGTAGTAAATTAGGAGTTGACTCTTGATGACTTCTTTAACCAACACCGCGCTGACGGCATGGGCGGAGACGGCCAGGTATATATATATAGGGGGTCACCAGGCTCTGGATCAGTAAGGATTTTATGAGAGGTAAGATATGCTTTCAAAGCGGCAAAGGCGGTGTAACATTCACTATTCCAAGAAAATTTCTTTGTGCCTCGTAGTACTCTAAAAAATGGATGGCTTTTGTCTGAGGCCTTGGATATAAACCTGGATAAGGCCGCGAGGTGGCCAGTGAGGCATTGGACTTCCTTGATGCTGGAGGGGGTGTCGTTTGCAATAAAGCCTGTAATTGTGCAGGATCGGCCTCCATGCCTTTCTTGCTAATCACATAACCCAAGAATTTTCCAGTGCTGAACTTGAGATTATACTTACGCAGGATGGTGAAAACATCTTGCAGTGCTCTTAAGTGTCGATCGATGTCGTTAGTTTTGACTATAATGTCATCGATGTAGCCTTCTAGGTCATGCCCTAACAGATTTTTGAAATTTTGATTGACGAGGCGTTGGTAAGTGGTCCCCGTGTTTTTTAGTCCGAACGACATAACGGTATAGCAATAAAGGCCTCGCTCGGTCTGGAAGGTTGTGTGCGCTTAGTCGTGTGGGAGCATCCGGATTTGGTTATACCCCGAATATGCATCCATGAACGACATTTATTCACAACTGGATGCAGAATCTACCAGCTGATCGATACGTGGCAAGCGGTAGGCGTCCTTGGGGCATGGTTTGTTTATGTCAGTGAAGTCAACGCATGTGCCAATCGCCGCTCTTCTTTTTTACCAGCACTGGATTTGCAATCCATGTAGGGTATCAAACTCGGTGAATCTGGCCGAGCCCAAGTAGTTTGGCGACCTCTGAGGCGATGACAACCAGCTTATCGCTTGAGAAAGACCGGTGCTTCTGTCGCACTGATTTGGTTTGTCGGTCGATGTTTAGGTCATGGCATATGATAACAGGCTCAATGCATGTGATGTCCTGCACAGTCCATGCAAAAACATCTATATTTTTACATAATAAAGTTACTAATAAATTTTTGAAACCTGTGTCCAAATTTGCGCCAAGCGTAAGACGCGACCATTAGCAAGTGTCGCGCTAGTGATATCTTCAGGCTCGACATCCTGTTCTTCACTATCGCGGGGGTTGTCCATGAGGTCGGGCGAAGGGGTTTTGGTGGGGTGATCGGCACCGCCCTCGCCGACTAGTTGCTATCGGATGGGTTTGCTGGGGTCCACGATCACCGAGTAGCATGTTTGTGCTGCTCGCTGGCTTCCGCGGATGATCCGTATTGAGTTTTCGACCGGGTATTTGACACATTGGCGAAAAGTGTATGGGATAACTTCCATTCTGTGTAACCATGGACGACCTATGATTGTATGGTATATGATCGGGTTCTCCGATACGAGAAAGGTGGTGTTGAGCTCGACTTACCTCAATGACCGACTTGGGTGGGCGATGGTAGTCATTTGAACGCAGTTTTGATGTCAGCATGTTGACAGCTTCCTATAGATCTTCCATAGTTGTCTTGTTTGTTAGGTCTCTGGTTTTTTGGTCGCAATTTGCCTTACCCTGGGCCGCTTGCATCGTCAAAATATATCGCTCCAGTCGCTGAACTTCGGTTGTGTCCTAGGGAAGGCTAGGTGTTAGGGGCTGATCGGTCAGGTTAGCAACCAGTATTGCGATGGCTGGTGCCACTAGTGGGTCAATCGGGGTCGGAGTGCTTCGGTGTAAAACTTCGTATGGGTGTCTAGGATAGGTGGAGGCGGTAGTGTTGGTACTCCAGCAGGATCGGCGACATGGTTGGGGTTGGTCATGGTAATGCGTCTCTCATTTGGTTCGATATCAACCCCGGATCGAGCTACTACCATGGGAATTTGTTTTTTGCTTTTGACGTTTCCCATAGACGCCGCCAAAAATGTTAAGGGAAAAATCTAAAACAATGAATCTGCCAAAGTAGTAATTTTATTGATTCAAGAAGATCAAATTCGTCACCTTTTACAAAATCCTTAGCCCTCTATTTATACTAACTTAGGCCGTAACTCCTTTATTAAATATAGACGTTTAAGGGTCGTGACCGTCATTAAACTAATTAAAATAAATTCCCTTTAATTGTGGTCCTTGGAAGTTTTACTGTCGACTCTTCCTGGATTACTTGCTATTAATACAGTCTATAATACTAACTTCGTTTATCATTTGTCGATGCAACGGTTAGTTCCACAAGTTGTCGTGTTGGGTATTCTTTGTGGTGCTGCCCGGTGGGTGCCAAAACGGCCCTGTCCACTCAGACCGGGTCCGATGTCAGGCCAGGAAATGTCGCATACTATGTTCCTCAAGCGTGCTCGCCTTTGATCGTGCTCTACTTGTCTACAGCCGGGCGCGGACAAGTCTTGAGTTTGCTTTAACCGAGCGTGTGTGCTTCTAATCGGGGTCTGCTCAGCGTAAGTTTGAGCACGCTCGGCCTCGTAACTCTTCTGCTCGGATTGAGTGCATTGTCTTCTTTTAAGGTCTTTCTGCTCGTCATGCTCTATGCGGCCCCGCTCAGCTTTGATCTGTCCTGCTCTGCTGGTTTTGTCTTTCTCTGCTCTGGTTTCTTTGTTCTACTTTGTTTAGTTTCGCTTGGTTTTGATGCGTATTCTTCATGCTAGTTGTGGTTGCCTACTCCCTCATCAAGTATTTTAATTAATTTTGAATTTATTAGCAATATTATTTAGTATAGTATAAGTTATATTTGCGAAATATCATAAATATTGATATTCGTCTCAAGGGGAAGATTTGGTGAGAATAAGTCGAATAATGTCTTGACGGTGTACAGTGTCTGATTGTACAGTCTGTTGTCATTGACAGTGTACATTTGTGCATAAATATATCACGTGTTATACATTCTAGTCTTGTGTATATGAGTCCATTAGGTCCATTATCCAATAAGTCTATTATTCTCCATAAATATATTATTATAACTACACAAAAGGGTATCTAATAATCTGTAACACTTTTCATCATAGTGAAACACTTTTTTCTGGCGGCGCCCGTGGACGTAGACATTTGTTGAACCACGTTAAATCCCGTTTTTTTTTTCTTTTATACTTTTTTATTTTGTTCTTTGCTTGAGCATTTGTGATACATTACAAACTGAATCCTAACAAATGGTATTAGAGCTCTAGTCCCAGAAAAAACACGATGTTTATGAAATTCTCAGTGGTCGAACATGTTGAACCAACAGTCGTTCTCAAGGTTAATGATCTGCTCTATACAACCTAGTTCAGAGTGCATGATGGCACTAAGAAACAGGTGGTGTAATAAGTGGTAACACCTAGTTCGAACTGTTTATGGAATGGATCTAAGGAACGTGGAGGATGGTCAAGTGAGCATATATATGTGTTGTAAAGATCTATGATTCATGTATTGTGCAACCTGATTATAGTGAGTTGATGGAAATAAATTAAGAGGAGGTTAGAGTTGTATTTTGTGCGAGATGAGGATTTGTTAAGGTAGCGACCAAAGCCTCACATCACACATAGGTTAAACATGGAAAGGATCAGTGGTATATAAATAAGAACATTTTCAAAATCCAGGCTTGCAAAATCCCTATCACAAGCTTTAATGCTTGTTGACGGGGTGTCCGCCTCGTTCCCCGACCATTTTCAGGGTCATAAAACCCATAACTCTCCACCTTCCTTTTCCCTGCTCTCCTTAATGGAGATGAAAGTCATAAATGACCACAAGTCAAAGGAAGCTCCTTTAATGGCAGGTTCCAAAGATCATCGTGATCCCCATCACGACTTAAATGTTAATGCCCTGCCGCCATAGCACTAATCTTCCAAACTCCCTCTCGCTTCCCAAACCGACAGCATTAAAGGCTAATCCCTTCTGTCGAGCGGCCTCTCTCCCGAAAAATCAGCAGCGTGAGCCACCCACGACGTCACCCACGACATCACCCATCTTCGCCCTCTCTCCTCGATACCCGCTTCAGAAAACGTCCAGCATCTCTCCTCACTTAACTGGTCAGTGGGTTAATCCTTTTTGCAGAAAATCTATCTCTCTCCCACATGCAAACCATTGCTACTGTGCTTGCAAATCGCCATTAATGGCGACTCTCTCAAGCTCCCAAAATCTTCGACTCTCCCTTTTGCCGTCCTCATGCCTGCATCAAAGACCGTCCATCTCTCTATCACAAAATTTTAAGCTTGTCGAGGGAGAATCCATGGACATATCTTTTTCCAATCGGAGCAACCAGCCCCCCCATGCACTAGTAATGCTTCCGGCCACTAAAAAGATGACCGGGTTAGTGTATCTCCATGCACCCCGTTTCAATCTGCAGAGACTATCAAACCTCCCTCCATTAATGGTCGTTCCCCTACCTCCATTAATGCCGCCTACAGCCTACCCTCTCTCTCCTCCTTTAAATCCTCATGCACGTCCAAAACTGCATCCCTACCCTCTCTCTCCTCTCTTAAAACCTTCTGCACGCCCAAAACTACCTCCCTCTCATCATTGCACTAACACTCTATCTCCCTCTTCTCGGACTACGTTATCTCCCTTATTAATGGCGGATCTCCCTAGGATCCCTGACTATCTGTTACACTCTCCTCCTTCCTTTTGCCCCTATCTCTCTCTCCGCGAATCCAGTGATCCCTCCCGCATAGCTATTGGCCCATTTCAAAAAAACATTTGTCTTTATTTACTCGAAGCCCTTCCCAATGCTCTTTGATGGAATGGTGTGCATGCATTAATGGCTTCTCTCTCTCCATTAATGCATCACCCATTAGTGCAAGAAACCCCTCGAGCTTCCCCAGAACCTATCCCTTTCGCCTTCCTCAACCTCACGTCACTCCTCAAATCGTCCATCCTCACCCTCTTCTTCTTTATAAGTAAACACAGAGCCCCTGTTACTCTATCCTGCCTCCAAATTATCCTCCCACTTCGAAACCTTCCCCACTGCTTTTTTAAAAAACCTCTCACTAACTACCATCCCCTCAACCACCTCTTCTCTCCTCCGATAACCACAAAAAACCTCCTCCCTTTTCCCTTTCCTCTTCCCCACTCCATATCTCCAACCCCACCCACAATGGTTGAAACCCGTCGGAGTCAAAGCAACAGAAAAATCACGCCGCGCTTCAACGAAAAAATCATCTCATCTCACTCTGATCCGATCATAGTCCCATAGAGTCCCAGCACCACCCTTTTCCTGGAAACTTGATCTTCTTCACCAACCTCTCCGCCCCCAGATCCTCTGGAATGACTGGCCTCCCTCTCTCAGTTCATGGCTCACCCCCTCCTCTCCCGAAAAATCACCGGACCCTTCTCGTAGCCTCTCCCTTGGCTCCCCTAGAAGCGACAGAGAGACCTCCCCCCTCTCTCTCTCCAAAAGGATCAAGACCCGATATACAACCCCGCTCGGAGGAGGAAGACCCTTCTGAGATGGAGGTCACCCCCAACTCTGCTAGCGAGAAGCATCTCCAAGAAATCTTTGATCGAAATGACAAACTCCTTTTTGCAATGACCTCCCTTGAAGACCACCAGAGCTGATCTCCAAACTCGAGCTCAAAACCCTCCATGCATGGATGTGACTCAGCGCCTATACCGGGTCTAAACCGGTCGGAAATTCCCATCACCTCATCCCCTCCCTTGAATACCCCCCTTGCCCTCCAGAAAGCCAATCAGTCAAAACAATACCCAGTCCCCCCCTTACCCCAACCTCCCGCTCCAACTGCATGCATGCATGCAAATTTCGAATCCATGCAAGACTCCCAAAACCCTAAAGACATGCAAATCCCTAGTTCTAAACAAAGCCTCACCCCTTTCAAACCCAACCCTCTATACACCACGATCTCCAACCAATACCTCTTCAGTAACTCCTTTCCATCTACTCTTCCATCCACCCAACCTATCTCCAGCATCCTCTCCACCGCCGTCTTAACCATCCAACAGGCCATAGAAGCAAGCCATACCTCCCTCCCTGATATCCATCAGCATCAATCCCCTGTCATTCACTCCACCAGCCATCCCTCGACTCAAACTCCTAAACTCATCCCATACCCTCCCCCTCCTTTTTCCCGGAATCCTTCCTTGGTAGAAACAGCAAGGGATACACCTTCTCTCGTCCCTCAAAAGCCCACAGATCTTATAGAAACCGCCCCGACCTCCTCTCCCCCTCCAAATCCGCTAACCCCTTCAAAAACTCAAGACTTCCCCAAAACTCCATTCAGCCTCCCCACTTTGCTGAATCTGCTTCCATAGTAAACATCCCTAATCAGGGCCCTCTCCTACCGACTCCCAGCCTCCACCGATCTTGGGCCCAAGTCGTCTCAAACCCGGTCACAAAATCATTGATGAACCTTGAAAAAGCCGAATCCTTGGAAATCGAAGATGGAGTCCTTGTCTTCCCGGAGGATGCTTTAACTGGTGGCGAAGAAGAATGGGCCAAATGCCTCTCGGGGTACTTTCTCTCTAAGAAGAGGGTTGTCTCCCATGTTCAAGCCCCGGCGAACCAACTATGAAGTCCCTTTGGCCTCCAAGAATGCAAGCCAACTCCCTCAAGCTCCTCTGGTTCATCCTCACTCGAAACAAAAGCTCTCTCTGAACTCAATGGGTTATCACAGAAAAAATTAAGGCAAACTGCTTCTGGTCCCTTCCCCTCCCATCCTCAGAGAGCTGGAGTTGGAAGAAAATCCTTAAGCTACGAAGCAAAGCAGCAAATCTCTACCGAGTAGAAATCGGAAATGGAGCCAACACCTCCATCTGGCATGACCCCTAGATATTCCCTACGTGCCTTGTTAACCGCTTTGGTCCTCACATCCTGAATCTCAACCGTCTCAGAAACCTGGAGACTGTAAAATACATCTGTTCATATGGGATTTGGTCCTGGCATGCCCACGCCAGAGCCCCCAATCGCCATCTCCGGTATCACCTTCGAGAAATCACCTCAGCCTTAGATGACCTTCCCCCAGCCTCCTCTGACCCAGATCTTTTTATTTGGATCCTAGATAACTCCAAACCTGAATTTACCATCAGTAGCACCTACTCTGCTCTCAAGCCCCCGACTCCTAAAGTCATATGGGCCAACCTCGTTTGGAATAAATTCTCAATCCCCAGACACTCATTCATCACCTGGTTAGCCATCCACAACAAACTATCTACCCGGGACAGAATTATCTCTTGGGGCCTCGATTTCCCTGCCGCTTGTGTCCTCTATAATAGCGCCCCTGAAACCTTGGACCATCTCCTAATCCTCTGCCCCTACTCCTCCGCTATCTGGGAGATCTTATCCCAAAAAATGCTCATTCCCCCTACGCCGTCATCTTGGAATCAATGGCACGAGACTGCAAGCTCATGGGCCCCCTCTGATAAGAGCCGTCGCCTTCACTAGAATTCTGCTTTCTGCGCCACGGTCTACTACATATGGAAAGAAAGGAACAACATAATCTATAATGATAAACAATTTCGCTTCACTAGCACCTCCCATATGGTACTTTTTGACCTCCGCTACAGATTCAAAGGATCGAAATACCCCTTCCATGGCTAATTTCTCTTTGTACCCCCAACTCTTTCCGACTCATTGTATCTTTTAAGGATCTAGAAACTTTGTAAAGGGTACCCCACCCCATGAACTTTTGTAATCCTTTATTTAATTAATTTTACAAGCTTTTTATACAAAAAAAGAACATATCTCAACTTTTTTGAGACATTTTGTAAGTGGATGAAAGGCCAACTCATACAAGGCTTTAGAAAAAAAACAGACTATCAAATATATATATATATATATATATATATATATATATATATATATATATATAATAATGGTAAATTTGGTGTTAATTATTTTTATTAAAATTAATTTTCATAGTTACAATGTTTTTAGTTACTTTATTCAAATAGCCAAGGTTATTAATATTTTTTTATTGATATACTAATTTGTTCACCCAAAACACACTAAATGGAATACAAGACTTTGATACAATACTTAATGTTCATAGTGGAATAAAATAGGTGAAACTATAAAACTTAGCATTTTTTTTTTAATTTGATAAGATCTTTTCACTGGATTCCAATATTGGAATTATCATCGGTTGTTGTTGGCGAAATTTGATTTTTTTTTTTTTTTATGATTTTTCTTTTATGGTTTGTTTCGGTTGGGACCATCTCATTTAAACAGATTCAATCCGAGATTTAAATTGTCGGAGTATAAAAATTAAATATTATTAACAATAATAGGGAAAAGTTTATTAAAGTAACTCATATAGGATTACAAAGTATCTCCTATTTATATAATCAAGTGAGGTAAACTAAGCTAAAAAAAAGTAGCCGAACTGATGGAGTAAGGCATGTTCGTGACCAAAGGCCTCGAGTCCTTTTACAAACATTTTCTTAGCTGAGTCTGAGTTTGTCACTTTGTGTGGTTTACCTCATGGCGTTGGTTTGCAGGTTATTGCGTCAGAGTGAGGGTTTACCATATGCGCACTCGTTGAGTAGCGGCTGCGGGTTCCCTCATAAAAAAAAGATGAGATAAACTAAATCTATTTTAATTTGAATTAGTATATTTGAATAAGCATATCATTATTTATTTCTAATATCTTTGAATAAAAACATCTCATATTATTGATATCTTTAGATAATAATATTTTAGATTTATTTGAATCACTTTATGCCGCCTCAGATTTCACTAATCCATTTTATAGACCATATAATTTACATCCTTATAAAAATAAATAAACGGTTTAGTTTAAAAGCGTGATATAATGACTAATTATTTCAGTAAATTAGTTTAATATGCATGATTATGAAATTAAGATTAAATTTAAAGGTTATTTCTATTATAATTACGAAAATAAGTTCATAATCTTATTTTAGTCCATTCTAAAATGTCCTTTTTTATGGCCTAAAAAAAGTTTTAAGTCATTTTAATACCAAACAAAACAAAAAACTAACACTGTTAAAAATTTAAAACTAATCCTGCTAATTAGCAGTTTTAATAGTTTTATATGGTTCAATTAGACTTTTAACAATTTTAATTTTTAGCAGTTTTAAAACTCCTAAACAAGGCATTTTTAACAGTTTTTAAAAAGTTCTCAAAACATATCATTTGCACTACTTGTTTAATTCGTCTCGAGAAAAGAAACACAACCATGGTTTTAGAGTATTTTATCTGGTTCTTGGTACCAAATATTGATAGGAATCTTATTTGGTATTAAATATTGATTTTGAACAAATGTTGGTACTTATACGAGAGTCTCCCTAAATTTAAAATATTAAAAACCGTTGGGTTAATGTTTTTTAATTCTTTAAAAATTAATATTTTTTATTAAATTTAATAATAATTAATTTTTTTAAATCGAATTTTTAGAAGAAAATATTAGTCATTAAGTTATATATATATATATATATAAGGATATTAATTTATTTTAACTATTATATTTGAGTATATTATTATAATATTTGTTTTAGAATTTAACCTAAGATTTTAAAAATATAATCGTAGGTAATGTTAAAGTTAGTAGGGAAAACTGTGTCCAACAAACCCACGCCCCTAAATCTAAAGTCGATAGAGATTTGAAACCCAATGTAAGCTAAGATATACAACATATGCCTTCATTGTTGAGGATCCTAATGTTATACAAATTTGCCTCTGGTCCATTTTTTTTACTTATTCTCTGCTTTTGCATTTCTCCTATATTCTCGGCAGATGATTCCTCTTAACATGTGCCACTTCTTCCATTACTTACTCTCATATTTTTCACTACTTTGATCATTTATACAGAATACATCACAAAATCTTTTTATCAATTCCATTACACTTAACCACCTTCTCCATTTGTCCACACAAATTTTAGCACTTCAGCAGTATAGTTTAATCTTAATATTTGTTTGAGATTTTTAGTCTGGTCAACATTCTTTGGTTACAATCATTATTGGCATCGTGTCACGGACGTGTAAGATTCAATTCTTACTTAAAATAGATCTAGACAATCTGCTCCCTCGTAGCTAGCATGCATTTAAAATCCCTACATATCATGATTTATGTAATTAGTCGCACATATGACAAAGACAATCTCAAGAAAGGGAGACGCGATCTCGTCCATTCTCAGGAATTGTTACCAACCTTATTTCGGATGTGATTGTGTATCTCACCATCCTCATGCCAATCATTAAGAACAAAAGATTTCTAACATCATTATGATTGTGACTCTTCTAGTAAGCCTAAAAGGTATCGCTCCCGATGTGATCATTCTAGATATGTTAAAATAAAAAGTGATAAGGCATGAAATATCACCCAAGTGGGGCACGAAAAAAGCCAAGTAAGGATATAAAACTAGAGCCTTGTATGTTTAATTTAAATAAGAATGACACTGCGTCAGCCAATGACCAAGCTCGCTCAAAGCCTTGGATGCACATATGGGCGCAACTAGCAAGCTTGGCCAATAGCCAAGCTCACTGTGAGCATTGGTGGCACCTATGAGCGTGACCAGAAAGCTTGGTCAGTTGTAAAGCTTGCAACAAGTTTTGGTCGCACCTATGGGCGCGACTAGGAAAATTTCCCTAAGGTTAATTATATTTCGTCAAGTGTTAGAAGATTAAGTGTTTTTTATCCTACCATTTAGGTTTTGTTTTCGAGAAACAACACAACCATATATCTTGACCAACCAAGAAAGGATGGCGATGAAGACCTCCCAATAGGCCTCACCATTCCCCCCCCCCTTCAAACGAGGAAATTGGGAAATTATGTTAAAGAAAATATTAGTGGAAATAATCCACCAGAAGGTCCCTCTGGAGAGCATGCTATACGTACCTACGCACAAAGCTTCGAGATATCTAGCATCTCTTTCGCACAAAAAAACTTGGAGGGAGTAACCGGCCACCGTTGGGACATCCTATTAATGAAGGCTGAGGTAAAGAAATATGAGATGTCAAGGGTCTATATGGACCAGAGGACGATATAAAAATTGTTTTTCCTCTCCCTGAAGGGTCGTTTACCATTCAACATCTCTCTCTCTACGGTTCTCGTAATATGATAATGTGGGACGATGGAAAGGTTATGACCCTTTTGGGAAAAGTGATCCTGGAAACTTTGGTGGGAATTGGGAGATGAGCCACACCCAAAATGGTAGATTTTATAGTGCTCGATTCTCCTTCACCCTATAACCTTGTCCTCGGAAGACCATAGCTACTTGGCTTCCACACAACCTCTTCTCCTTCCTAGCAATGCATTAAATATGTAGTATAAGACAAAATAAGGATCATCAGAGGATACCCTGAATAACCTACAAAAGATCATGAGAGGATCCATAAAACTTAGCACGAGTTCTCAGGTAGCTGCACACGCTAGCACGAGTAAGAATGTGACAGCCTCTTACCTCAGACATCCCCCTCATCATGTACAAACCCATAAAAAATCAATCAAAATATAAATCAACGAAGAAATTCAAAAGGTATGCCTAGTGGAAAAGATCGCCCGAGTAGTTAGCATCGGGACAAACTTGGAAAAGAAAATGAAGTCAAACTTAATAAGTATATCATAGGATCACGAGCAGGTCTTCTCTTGGGATAACGACTCGGTAAAAGGTATTCCATAATCCTTTGCTACCCATAATCCTTTGTTACCCATAAAAAAGAGGCACTTGATACCTGAACGATCGAAAGAAGGAAAAGAGAATGTCGATCGATTATTGGTTATAGAACACATTAGGGAAGTCGGGTATATCTAGTGGGTGGCTAACCCCGTTTTAGTGAAAAAGAAAAACTTGAGGTAGAGAGTGTGCATTGATTTTAGTAGCCCCAACCGAGCATGCCTTAAAAACCCTTTCACATTGCCTTGGATCGACCAGCTCGTGGATGCAATCGCGGGGCAGAAAATGCTATTTTTTATGGATTCCTACTCCGGCTACAACTAGATCAAAATGGGCCATAGTGATCAAGAGAATACATCCATCATTAACATCCATAGATTGTATTGTTATGTGTTAATGCCATTCGGGCTCAAAATACGTGCTCTACCTATCAAATGATGGTGAACGATATGTTCAAAGAACATTTATGACGGAATATAGAAGTATATATTAATGACATGAAATTAAACCCTATCAAGTGTTTATTTTGGTTAACCCCGGGGAAGTTCCTTAGGTTTATCGTTCACAAAGGAGGAATCGACGTTGATCCAAATTAGATCACGATATTTAATGAGATGAACTCACCTCAAACCATGAAAGAGGTCGAAAGGCTGAACGGAAGAGTGGTTGTGCTTAATAGGTTCATTTTACAAACGGCGGATATGTGTGACACTAAAAGGGGCCAATCATTTTTAATGGAACGAGGGGCCAATAATTTTTAATGAAACGAGGGGCCAATTGTTTTTAATGGAACTGGAGTGTGATACTACTTTCAAGGAACCGAAAACCTACCTCATTTCCTCTCTCTTGTTGGTTGTTCTTAAAAGAGGTAAAACTCTGATTACATATCTAGGGGTGTCAACATGCCCCGTAAGCTCTCTCTAGTAGTGAAAAGAGAGAAAGTGCAGCGCCCTATCTATTATATCAACAAAGCTCTTTTGGGGGCAGAGACTTGATACTCTGTCTGGGAGAAAATTATGTCTTCTTTTCTAACGACCGCTTAAAAGTTACGAAGGTATTTCCAAGCCCACACAATACAGGTGCCCACAACCTTACCCATCAAATCAATCTTAAGCACGCCATAAACCTCTCGCTGCTTGACCAAATGGGTCATTGAACTAGGGAAATTTGATATTAAATTTATATCCTGATGTGCGATAAATAGGCAAGTATTGGCTAAATTTGTGTCCGATAGAAATATGAGAACTCCCAAAAATGAGGGGAGCAATGATTCAGACAAGCAATTTACATTATAACCTTGGAAGGGGAAGAGGTAATGATGGATATCGACTTCGAGTTTAAAGCGTAAAGCAATGAGTCTGAGTACAAGGGCATGATAGCAGGGGTGAAAGTAATCAAGGAATTAACTTCAGGAAATATGCGAGGGAGAACAGACTCCAACTGGCCGTGACGTAAATATTTAGGAAATATGATACAAGGGAGGACCACATGAGGTGGTATTTTGAAAAAATCTAGCGAGAGTATAACACCATGGTAGATTATCTTGCCTCGAAGTAATCGCAAGAGAAGCAGCAGAATAATGGCAGTTTCAAAGGCATGACGAGTCACGCTTTGTAACAGAAAAGATAGAATTGGTCAACGCAATAACAACAGAATTGTCAACATGGATTGCTAAGGTGATGGGATACCTAGTCAACGGGTTTCAACTAGCCAAAAAAATAAAGGCCTGTAGGCTGGGGCTAAAAGGTGTGTGATTCATAATACTAGATGGAAAGCTGTTCTGACTGAGATAACTCCAATCTTTACTAAACTTCTTATCACCAGAAGAAGTTGAGTATTGCCTAAAAATATCATATGGGTTTATGTGGTGTACATTTGGGGGCTCGAGCTCTAGCTCATAAATATTTAATGTTAGGATACTACTGGCTCTGCATGCGCAACGACGCCAAAAACCTGCTTAAATATTTTTCCAACTACCATTGGTGGTATAAGTACCAACACTAGTCAGGGGTAGAGCATACATCAATACTTGAGTCATGTCTGTTCAATCAGTGGGGGTTGGATCGAGAAATGTCAGATTCGTAATCGTTCCCATCGACTACTTGAACTAAATAGGTGGAAGCAGAACCTCTAAAATGTAAAAGGGGAGAAGAAATCATAAAGTTCATATGAAAGCACATAATACACCGCTTTGGTATCCCTAAAATCCTCATATCCGAGGATGGACTACAATTTCACAATAAATAAATAAAAGATTTTGGCCTTGAATATAAGATAGGCCACCATTTCTCTTCACCGTATCACCCGTAGGCGAATGAGCAAATACAGGTTATTAGTCGAACGATCATGGATAATCTAAAAAACATGGGAAAGAAAAAGAGAATTGCCTAGAAATATTACCACAAACAGTATGGACATACCAAACGATGTTACGAGGTTGAACATGTGAGACTCTATTTCAGCTCACATATGGAGCAGAGGCTATAGCGCCGATAGAAATGGGGCTTCAACCACCCGCATCCTATAATATAACAAAGATACTAAGGAACTAAGGAGGCGAGCATATTTAGAATTGTTTAAATAACTTTTAGAAGATACACCTCTAAAAGAATTGTTTTATGAATAAACAGGTAGAGCGATGTTATGATAAAAAGCTAAATTACCGACCCATCAAGGTTAAGGAACTCGGGCTAAGGTGTGTCTTCCAACATACACGAGAACTTGGGTTAGGAAAGTTGGCTCCCACGTGGGAAGACCCTTATAAGGTGATCACATGCAACCGATCGGGGGCATAATTGTTGGAAAATGTGAGTGGAAAAAAGGTTCACAAACCACAAAATATATAGCATTTACGTTTGTGCTATGTTTTAATATTATTGTTTAATTATGTTTGCTTATTTAAAAAGTTATTTATCTATGAAATACTGTTGCATTCAAAGCACATCACGAGCCACTCTTTTGCACAAGTTCAAACCTCAACCGACTTACTTGCCAACATTGGATATAAGCTAGTTTAGTGACTTTCATAATATTTAAAAGGAAATATTACACGAAAGAGGAAGGAAAAGTAAGGAAACCAACATTATTGTCCAAGAAATCCACATTCTTGCTAGGAAGTAAGGGGAGTACATACACATTGGGATACTAGTTTAAGCAACAAGGTATCAAGAGCTGAAAAAAAAAACGAAGGTCAGCCTCAGGCCAGCCTCGCTCCTGAACTCGACATCAGCTTGGCCTCAAGCTCAGTATCATCACAGACTCACTAAGGAAGCACTTCCTTAGAAAAAATGAAAAAAAAAATCTTAGAGAGCTGATTCTAGAACCTCTCACCTAGCAAAGCCAAAACATAACACAACCTTAACTTGGAGGTCAAGTGCAACCAAAACATAAAAAATTGAGATATTAGGACCAGAGCACTCGAATTACTTTCAAACAAGAAAATAAGTGTAGGAAAGTTACTGATACATAATGAAATATCATTCAAATGGTCCTAAAACTCGAATCACTAAAACTCGGTCCCTGTATGTCTCACTTAATCAATAATACGTCCACCTTGGCCAATTTTCGCTCCTATGAGTAGGACCAGCAAGCTTGGCCAATGTCCAAACTCCTTCATAGCCTTTTGGATGCGACCAACAAGTTTAACCATCGGTGAAGCTTACCTTAAGACCAATCTTGCATCAAACGTTGTTTGTACCTATATGCGCGGGCGGCAAGATTTCCCTAAGTCTAAGTTTGCACAAAGTCAATATCTACCATGGTTCGACCATCGAGCCAGCCTATGATGACTAAGTTTTCCCCGAGAATGCGTTGGACATCACCGTGCTACCCAAAACCTAGCCATTATGGCCGATATTTGTTCCCTCTATGATCGAGTATCCCCCTACTCTCATGCCACTGGTAATTATGGATGCCACGCATAACAAGTATGGACACCGTATAGATAAAGCACCTGAAAACGTACGACACTGCATCTACAACGATGACATCTGAGGCCAGAAAAAGTCTCACCAATAAAGAGGCACTTACCATGGACTCCCTTCCGATAAAGAACATTATATAAAGAGTTTGTAGAGTCATTTTGTAAGGTGTGGTAAAATTTAGAGAGAGAAAGAGTAGCAAAAAGAGAGAGTTATGGTAATTGCAATCTTTTTTATGAAATAAATACAAGCGTTCATCATTTTGTTTTTGAAATTCATTATCTCTTTGTGTTATTGATCTTTATTTATAATATTTCATCAAGTGTTAAAATATTATGTGATATTTACCTCGCCGAAAAGAACTAATTCTTCTCATTAAGAATAAAAGATGAGCACACACTACTAAACCTCATCCAGCCCAATGTATCGAGTCAAACAACTATAATTACACATTTGATCAACACATGGAGAAATCCAAAATCATGGCATGTTGGTCCAACACCACATGTTTGGCGAGATAAGCACCTATTCTAATATATCAGACCCATAATATTTAGTAACGACCTTGTTTGGCCACTTCGTCTTGTCTCGGTCTCAGCTTGGCTCATGCTCAACTCGACTTGACCTTAGCTCTACACAACCTCAGCTCGGCTAGCTCTCAACTTGGATCAATTTCAGCTTGCCCTTAACTCGGTTTAATCTTAGTACGGTCCCATCTCAGTTTAGCCTGAGCTTGGTTTTTCCTCAACCTCGTTTCTGTTCATTTCAACCTTATTCATGGTATATTTTGTCCTACCTCAACCCCTTATGCCTCAGTTTTAGTTTATATTCTACAACTTTGGCTTCAGTTAGGCACTTCCTAACTCGGTTGGTTGATCGAAGCATACCGACACAACAAAGTTTTTCTTATCATTTATATATGTTGGCGTTCACACAAATAAGCATCAATATAACATCAAACTAACCTACGACACCAATTTGGAGTCTAGTGAAATAAACAATAACCTGTTCTCTCCTCCATATAGGCTAGCTCAATCCCTTTAATAATTCAAGGGTGTGAAAGCTCAAACACTACATCCGAACTAGTTCATCCTACAAACAATGATAATTTATTCTCTCATTCATCGAAGATAGTTGAGGAATTAAAATATTAAAGTTGTCAGACCTAAAAGTCATCATTTATTCAAAGCAACACAATTTTCGTTTGGTTTGGATAACCAAATATTCCATGTTGGAGCTGGTGAGAATAGAAAGTAACAAGAGAAGATTGAGGATATCTACTTAGAATCAACAGAGATTTTCAGATGTGAATATTGTCTTTCTCGTCTAAAAATTTCATAGGTGTAATCAGCCTCTTCGACCTCTTTAAATAGGCCTCATGAGTTAGTTACAAATTCGGTTACATAAGAGGTTTATTTACAGTTCATTCCCTATTCTTCATGTAAAACTTTAATCTTACTCTATATTAATAGAACTTATCATTCAAGTCCTTATTAATTACATTTAAGTTCCTAATGAATATATTTCCTTATCAGTAGCCCCCCTAGTTCTTATAAAGACAATTTATAAGAACTATTCACTCTTCGAACATTACTCCAAGTGAATAAAATTTCTTCCATCCAGCCCCTTCATTATGATTGAGCCCAATGACTTGAAACTTCACTTCGAATCTAAGAATAAGTGCAAATAAACTCCCCACTCACTTCGAATCTACCAACTTGAAATACAATCTTACTTTCACTTCGAACCTCTTGACCCCTACTTGAAAGACTGATTGGACCCTTCTTGATAGGTCTATGACACAGCAAGTTTTCCTCCACGTTTCACATTCCACCCAATGAGAACAGTTCACTGGTTTTGCCTCTTCCAATCCGAAGTCCACTTAAAATTATCAGGTCGACGCAACACCTGGAAAAAAGGCAAGCATTTATCTGAAAAACGAGAAATGAATCTGTTCAGAGCTGCTAACCTGCCTATTAACATTTGCACTTCCTTGATACTCCGAGGTGAGGACATCGATATCAAAGCCTTCAAATGTTCTGGATCCACTTCGATTCCTCTTTCACTTATTACATATCCCAGAAACTTTCCAGATCGGACTCCAAACGTGCATTTTTCTGGGTTCAACTTCAACTGTATTGCTCTAAGATTCAGAAATGTCTCTTCTAAATCATCGATATGATCATCATCACTTTTGCTCTTAACAAGCATATCATCGATGTATACTTCGATATTCCTCCCTATTTGCGAAGCAAACGCCTTATTCATCAACCTTTGATATGTAGACCCAGCATTTTTCAATCCAAACGGCATCACCCTATAACAATGTAGACCTCGATCAGTGATAAATGTTGTGCTCTCTTCATCCTCTGGATTCATTCGAATTTGATTATATCCTGAAAATGCATCCATAAATGTTAGAATTTTGTTTCCAGAAGTAGAATCCACTAGTTGATCAATTCGAGGTACTGGAAAAAGATCCTTTGGGCAAGCTCTGTTTAAATCTGTGAAGTCTACACACATCCTCCATTTCCCATTCTTCTTTTTCACCACTACCGGATTAGCTGTCCACTTCGGATATTTGGACTCCCGGATATGCCCCATCTTATACAATCTATCTACCTCAGCAACTATAGCTTCGGATTTTTCCAACGAGAAAGCTCTCGTTTTTTGTATTATTGGTTTGATCTTCGAATCCACAGCCAAGCTATGACATATAATATCAATTGGGACCCCCACTACATCCTCGGACCTCCAAGCAAACACATCCAAGTTCTTAGACAAAAAATTCAACAATCTTTCTCGCACTGATAAAGACAATAAAGTCCCAATTCGAATTACTCTTTTATTATCGAAGACGTATTCTTCTATCTCTTCACTTACTACCACAGAACTCGGGGTTGACCTCGGGTCATCAATTCCTTCATCTTTACTACCAGAGGGCAACCCCCCAACCTGCTATTTCTCCATCGGATCATCGGTACTTTTATCACGTAGTCTAAATGCAGCATCGTAACACTCTCTAGCTACTTTTTGATCACTTCGAACTACACCAATTCGATCCCCGACTACATATTTCAAACATTGATGAACTGTAGAAACTATAGCGTACATTTATGCCAGCCATGACCTTCCAAAAATAGCATTGTAACTCGACGGACAATCTACCACCATAAAAAGTACTTGTACTTTCTTTTTAAAAGGCCCTTTTCCCAGAGAAATTTCACCTTCAAACTCTCCCACTACATTCGCTGTTGCACCAGTAAAGCCAATTGTAGTTCTTTCTGACCTTTCTATCCGAGGTGGAGCACTCAATCTGTCATATGTTGATTTGAACAGCACATTAGCAGAACTTCCAGTATCAATCAACACTCGTCGAATTTCTACCCCACACACTTCTGCTCCAATAACCACTGCATCTTCATGTGGTCCAGTAACTCCTCTCAAATCATCCCCATCGAAAATTATAAATGGGACATTCTTATTGCATAGATGTGTTGATGCTCCTCCTTCAATTTGATGCGTTAAATTCACTATATGTCTTTTCCTTGAATTATTGGTATTATTAGTCATTGAGTCTCCCCCAAATATTGCCAATGACTCAAAGAACGCACACAGATCTCGAACTCGTCCCTTACACATCGGCTCATCAACTGACATCAACAACAATCGACTAGGGTCTGGGTCGACATATTCCGAAGCTACATCAAATTCATCATCTGCAACATCTAAAATCATCAGTGCAGTTTCCTGCTTAGAATTAGGATTACCAACCTTTTGAGTTACAGATTTAGCGTTCTTTTTGACATACTCCAACAATTTTCCATTCTCTATCAAAATCTGCATCTCCTTCTTCAAAGTAATACAATCATTTGTATCATGTCCAATATCATCATGATACCTACAGAACTTGTTATTACGTTCCTCTCTTGGCCTATTAATCGCTGCCGGCTTTCTGAAATTTATTGTTCCCTTGCTTTTCTCATATATCGATGCCACACTCTCAGTCAAATCCGCATAATATTCTGGTTTCACCCATACATTCGATCTTGGTTTGAACCGGTATTGATTACTAAAATTGTGATGATTAAAACCCCCTTGATATGAACTCGAACCTCCTCGGTAAGAAACATTTTGATTACCCCGCGCCCTTGACGAGCTATTATTTGAAGCGTTCATCTGATTATTTCCCACCTGACTATTCCCTTTCTGAACACCAATATTTCCTCCTCGAACTCGAGTAGACTCTTCGACTTTGATCTGATCTTCAACCTGGGCCATGAGAGCTCCAAACGTTAATGCCCTACGCCTTGTTGTTTCATCAGCTAAATCTCCTGGCAATAATCCTTGTCGAAACACTGCCATAGCCACCAATTCCTCACAATCATCTAATCCAGCTTTTGTTGACACAAATCTCTTAGTATAATCCTTCAACTTTTCTCCCACAGCTTACTTACATTGTATTATTGTATCTCCATTAGCTCTCATTTCTTTGCTTCCCACAAACTGTCTTCAAAAATCTGTGTAAAAGTCTCTAAAATTTGCAATAGACTCCTTAGGAATCTTGTTATACCATTTTAATGCAGTTCCTTTGAATGTCTGAGAGAAGGCCCTGCAAACCAATTTATCATCATCCTCGAAGTTAGTCATATAGTTCTTGAATTGTTCTATATGATCATCTGGATCTTGAGTTCCATCAAACTTGTCAATTTTAGAAATGTCGAACCGCCTCGGAAGCGGTACATATCTGATCGCACTAATCAACGGTGACTCCCTCCAATCTACTCCTTGAACATACTGGTCTTCATTCCTCATTCCCACAGTAGCATACAAACTTGGTTCCCCTTCAAATTTCCGAGGAGAATACACTTTCCGAGGAGAATACACTCGTCTTTCCTTCTTTTGCCTTCCTTCCTTGTACATTTTAGCTGGCCGAAATTCATATCCTTCTCCTTTTGAATGACTTCGAAAATGCTCATATCTTGACGTTTCATCTGACTCCGAATTTTCAAAATCCTCTTCTTCACTAGAATCTACATAGTGTCGCTTTTGCAATTTATCTCTTTTTCTCATTCCACTATGCTCTTTTTTACGCTCAAAATGCATTTTACGCTAAACATTTCGAACGTCGCCGTCATCATTCGATAGATCCGACTGATCATCCCGATCACCTCTTGCTATTTTAGATCTAAGTCTAGCGCCATTATTATCTTGTTTCTTTTTAGCATATTCATCAAGTTCCGCCACTTTTCTTATCAATTCATTCATTTTACCTTCAAAATCAAATTGGTTTGATTGAATCGGAATTGACTTACCTGAAGCGATCAGATCTGTACAATGAATGAATTGATAAGAAAAGTGGCAGAACTTGATGAATATGCTAAAAAGAAACAAGATAATAATGGCGCTAGACTTAGATCTAAAATAACAAGAGGTGATCGGGATGATCAGTCGGATCCATCGAATGATGACGGCGACGTTCGAAATGTTCAGCGTAAAATGCATTTTGAGCGTAAAAAGGAGCATAGTGGAATGAGAAAAAGAGAGAAATTGCAAAAGCAACAGTATGTAGATTCTAGTGAAGAAGAGGATTTTGAAAATTCGGAGTCAAATGAAACGTCAAGATATGAGCATTTTCGAAGTTATTCAAAAAGAGAAGGATATGAATTTCGGCCAGCTAAAATATACAAGGAAGGAAGGCAAAAGAAGGAAAGACGAGTGTATTCTCCTCGGAAAGTGTATTCTCCTCGGAAATTTGAAGGGGAACCAAGTTTGTATGCTACTGTGGGAATGAGGAATGAAGACCAGTATGTTCAAGGAGTGGATTGGAGGGATTCGCCGTTGATTAGTGCGATCAGATCTGTACCGCTTCCGAGGTGGTTCGACATTTCTAAAATTGACAAGTTTGATGGAACTCAAGATCCAGATGATCATATAGAACAATTCAAGAACTATATGACTAACTTCGAGGATGATGATAAATTGGTTTGCAGGGCCTTCTCTCAGACATTCAAAGGAACTGCATTAAAATGGTATAACAAGATTCCTAAGGAGTCTATTGCAAATTTTAGAGACTTTTACACAGCTTTTCAAAGACAGTTTGTGGGAAGCAAAGAAATGAGAGCTAATGGAGATACAATAATACAATGTAAGCAAGCTGTGGGAGAAAAGTTGAAGGATTATACTAAGAGATTTGTGTCAACAAAAGCAGGATTAGATGATTGTGAGGAATTGGTGGCTATGGCATCGTTTCGACAAGGATTGTTGCCAGGAGATTTAGCTGATGAAACAACAAGGCGTAGGGCATTAACGTTTGGAGCTCTCATGGCTCAGGTTGAAGATCAGATCAAAGTCGAAGAGTCTACTCGAGTTCGAGGAGGAAATATTGGTGTTCAGAAAGGGAATAGTCAGGTGGGAAATAATCAGATGAACGCTTCGAATAATAGCTCGTCAAGGGCGCGGGGTAATCAAAATATTTCTTACCGAGGAGGTTCGAGTTCATATCAAGGGGGTTTTAATCATCACAATTTTAGTAATCAATACCAGTTCAAACCAAGATCGAATGTATGGGTGAAACCAGAATATTATGCGGATTTGACTGAGAGTGTGGCATCGATATATGAGAAAAGCAAGGGAACAGTAAATTTCAGAAAGCCAGCAGCGATTAATAGGCCAAGAGAGGAACGTAATAACAAGTTCTGTAGGTATCATGATGATATTGGACATGATACAAATGATTGTATTGCTTTGAAAAAGGAGATGCAGATTTTGATAGAGAATGGAAAATTGTTGGAGTATGTCAAAAAGAACGCTAAAGCTGTAACTCAAAAGGTTGGTAATCCTAATTCTAAGTAGGAAACTTCACTGATGATTTTAGATGTTGCAGATGATGAATTTGATGTAGCTTCGGAATATGTCGACCCAGACCCTAGTCGATTGTTGTTGATTTCAGGTGATGAGCCGATGTGTAAGGGACGAGTTCGAGATCTGTGTGCGTTCTTTGAGTCATTGGAAATATTTTGGGGAGACTCAATGACTAATAATACCAATAATTCGAGGAAAAGACATATAGTGAATTTAACGCATCAAATTGAAGGAGGAGCATCAACACATCTATGCAATAAGAATGTCCCATTTATAATTTTCGATGGAGATGATTTGAGAGGAGTTACTGGACCACATGAAGATGCAGTGGTTATTGGAGCAGAAGTGTGTGGGGTAGAAATTCGACGAGTGTTGATTGATACTGGAAGTTCTGCTAATGTGCTGTTCAAATCAACATATGACAGATTGAGTGCTCCACCTCGGATAGAAAGGTCAGAAAGAACTACAATTGGCTTTACTGGTGCAACAGCGAATGTAGTGGGAGAGTTTGAAGGTGAAATTTCTCTGGGAAAAGGGCCTTTTAAAAAGAAAGTACAAGTACTTTTTATGGTGGTAGATTGTCCGTCGAGTTACAATGCTATTTTTGGAAGGTCATGGCTGGCAAAAATGTATGCTATAGTTTCTACAGTTCATCAATGTTTGAAATATGTAGTCGGGGATCGAATTGGTGTAGTTCGAAGTGATCAAAAAGTATCTAGAGAGTGTTACGATGCTGCATTTAGACTACGTGATAAAAGTACCGATGATCCAATGGAGAAATAGCAGGTTGGGGGGTTGCCCTCTGGTAGTAAAGATGAAGGAATTGATGACCCGAGGTCAACCCCGAGTTCTGTGGTAGTAAGTGAAGAGATAGAAGAATACGTCTTCGATAATAAAAGAGTACTTCGAATTGGGACTTTATTGTCTTTATCAGTGCGAGAAAGATTGTTGAATTTTTTGTCTAAGAACTTGGATGTGTTTGCTTGGAGGTCCGAGGATGTAGTGGGGGTCCCAATTGATATTATATGTCATAGCTTGGCTGTGGATTCGAAGATCAAACCAATAATACAAAAAAAGAGAGCTTTCTCGTTGGAAAAATCCGAAGCTATAGTTGCTGAGGTAGATAGATTGTATAAGATGGGGCATATCCTGGAGTCTAAATATCTGAAGTGGACAGCTAATCCGGTAGTGGTGAAAAAGAAGAATGGAAAATGGAGGATGTGTGTAGACTTCACAGATTTAAACAGAGCTTGCCCAAAGGATCCTTTTCCAGTACCTCGAATTGATCAACTAGTGGATTCTACTTCTGGAAACAAAATTCTAACATTTATGGATGCATTTTCAGGATATAATCAAATTCGAATGAATCCAGAGGATGAAGAAAGCACAACATTTATCACTGATCGAGGTCTACATTGTTATAGGGTGATGCCGTTTGGATTGAAAAATGATGGGCCTACATATCAAAGGTTGATGAATAAGGCGTTTGCTTCGCGAATAGGGAGGAATATCGAAGTATACATCGATGATATGCTTGTTAAGAGCAAAAGTGATGATGATCATATCGATGATTTAGAAGAGACGTTTCTGAATCTTAGAGCAATACAGTTGAAGTTGAACCCAGAAAAATGCACGTTTGGAGTCCGATCTGGAAAGTTTCTGGGATATGTAATAAGTGAAAGAGGAATCGAAGTGGATCCAGAACAGTTGAAGGCTTTGATATCGATGTCCTCGCCTCGGAGTATCAAGGAAGTGCAAATGTTAACAGGCAGGTTAGCAGCTCTGAACAGATTCATTTCTCGTTTTTCAGATAAATGCTTGCCTTTTTTCCAGGTGTTGCGTCGACCTAATAATTTTGAGTGGACTTCGGATTGTGAAGAAGCTTTTGTTAAGATCAAAAATCTTTTGTCCACTCCTGAAATATTATCAAAGCCTCGAGAAGGTGAGCAACTGTTTTTGTATATAGCAGTATCGGATTATGCAGTGAGTGCAGTTCTGGTTTGTGAAGATTCAAGAATTTCGAGGCCCGTCTATTATGTCAGTAAAATTTTGGTTGATGCTGAAAAACGTTACTTGAAGCTCGAAAAATTGGCATTGTGCATAGTAGTGGCGGCGAGAAAAATGCGTCCCTACTTTCAAGCACATACAATTGTGGTTCGAACTTCTTATCCATTGAAAATGTATTGCAAAAACCAGATATCTCAGGAAGAATGACTAAGTGGTCTGTTGAATTGGGAGATTTCGATGTGTTATTCTCTCCGCGAACGGCTGTCAAAGCTCAGGCCTTAGCAGATTTCTTTGTTGAGTTTCATTCGAGTAGATCTGAAGAGAAAGAAGGTGAAAAAATGAACACGAATCCGACGTGGACGGTACGAACTGATGGAGGGTCTAGTAATAAAGGGTCGAGTGCAGGAGTTGAATTGGTGGCACCAACAGGGGAGTTTATGTTTCAAGCTATAAGATTTGGATTTCATGCTTCGAATAATGAAGCTGAATATGAAGCTGTGCTAGCAGGATTGCGGTTAGCAAAAATTTGTGGAGCAATATTCGTGCGCTTAGAAACAGATTCGCAGTTGGTAGTTAACCATGTTAAAGGAATATCAGAGGCTAAAAAAGACCGTTTAGTTTTGTATTTGCAAGAACTTCGAAGTGTGATGGCACAGTTTGAAAAAATTGAGGTAGAGCATATTCGAAGAGGTAATAACGCAATGGCTGATTCTTTAGCAACAATGGCTTACTCTGAAGAATATCCATGGATCGTGACACAGCCACTGCCTTCGATTATGTCAAGCTCTGAGCAGTGTGAATTTTTTGAGGAGGTAGTAAATGATTCGATGCGCATTCGAGGTGATTGGAGAACTGACTTGTTAAATTTTCTTACAAAAGGAATACTACCTCTTGATAAGCACTTGCTCAAGAAAATAAGGAATAAAGCTCTTGGTTATGTGGTGTTGGATGGGATATTGTATAAGAGGTCTGTGTCGAGGCTCTTATTACGATGTTTGAGTAAGCAAGAATCTCAAAACATTTTATCTGAATTACACGATGGAGACGGGTCAGCTCATTGTGGCTTCAAATCTTTAACGCGTAGGGTATTGTTGGCAGGGTATTATTGGCCTACTATATTGCAGGATGCCAAGTTATTAGTTCGAAGCTGTAATACTTGTCAAAGGTATGCACATTTGATACATAAACCAGCGGTACCCCTAATGACAATCTCTGAGGCGGATCCTTTTAATAGATGGGGGATTGATTTAGTAGGACCATTGCCTATGGCTTCAGGTGGAAGACAGATGATTATTGTCGCGGTTGATTATTTTTCGAAGTGGGCAGAAGCAGAGCCTTTAGCTGGAACAAAAGCTAAGGATGTGATCAAGTTTATTCTAAGTAACATCTGCTACCGTTTTGGGGTTCCTCGAAAAATAACAACGGACAACGGTCCCCAATTTAATAACAAGGAAATGGACTCTTTTTGCTCCTCGAAAGGAATACAGCAGTGCTTTTCTACTCCTTTCCACCCACAAGCAAATGGGCAAGTGGAAGTTACAAATAGATCTATTTTGGAGGGTTTAAAGAAAAACTTGGCGGGAGCAGCAGGAAAATGGCCAAATTATCTTCAAGAAGTGTTGTGGGCATATCGAACAACCCCTAGAGAGGCCACAAAAGAGACTCCTTTTTCTTTAGTGTATGGAATGGATGCTGTGTGCCCTGCTGAATCTACATTTCCTTCCTACAGGTTATTGCGATATTCCGAAGTAGATAATGATGAAGCTAGAAGGGTTGAGCTTGATTTGTTAGAGGAAAAGAGGGTTAAAGTACATTTGAATGTGGTTCATTATCAAACCTTAATGAGAAGCAGGTACGATGCTAGAGTTAAGAAGAGATAGTTCGAGGTTGGCGATAAAGTATTGCGAAAAGTATTTCTTCATACTAAGGACAAGCACCTCGGAAAATTGGCTCCGAATTGGGAGGGTCATTATGAAGTCAAAATGAAGGTCAAGCCAGGGTCATATAGGTTGTCTGATCGTGAGGGGAGGATGCTCAAACACCCTTGGAATATAGAACATTTGAAATTGTATTGTGAGTAAAATTGAACTTCGAATTTGTACAAGACAGACATACTCTTTCCTTATCTGTTAGCCCATAAAGGTTTTAATGAGGTGTCTGGTTAAAATTGAATTTCATAATAAAATTTCTTTTGGCCATTGGTTGTTTAATATGATGAATGATTTGTTATTTTGGTAACTTGGCAAATACTGATCATCTTTGAAAGTTGACCAAGAGTAATTTTCCAAAGCAATAGCTTTGAAGAAACAACCTATTTCGAGGTGCCACGTCTTATGAGTGCATCTAATTTTTGAGGTGCCACGTCTTATGAGTGCATCTAATTTTCGAGGTGCCACGTCTTCTGGGTGCATCTAATTTTCGAGGTGCCACGTTTTATAAGTGCATCTAATTTTCGAGGTGCCATGGTTTATAAGTGCACCAGAAATTTGAAATATTAAGAAAGTTGCTTGTTTCATTGGATAAAAATTAAAGCTTACAAAAAAGGAGAAAACTACTTAATAAAAACACACACAAAACAAACACCGACATACATAAATCTACTGTTTAGTCTTCCTCTTCTTCCGATGACCCTTCAGAAGCATCATCTTCTTCTGAGGAGCTTGATGGCACCTCGAATGCTTCCTTTGCACGATCTTCCTCTGGAACTTGTTTCCAAAATTCTGTTAAATTCAACCTTGGATAGGTAGCATGGATTTCTCGAAGAAGATCGATAGCTGTTTGAGTTTGAGCTTTCTTGATACAATTAAGCATCACAGAACCAACAGCAGTTTCGGCTTTCTTGACGGCAGCCTTCTTTTCCTGCTCGAATCCTGTTTGAAGCGTAGTCAATCGAGTTTGACAATTTTCTAGTTTTTCCTGAGTTTTCTTAACAAGTTTTTCAGCATCGGTAGATTTTTTCTTCTCCTCAGAAATAGCAGTAGAATGTTGGGTATTCATATTTTCAAGAGCCAGACGATGAGAAGTTTTCAAAGCTTCGATCTCCTCTTTATGCTCTTTAAGAATTTTTCTTTTCTCAGCTTCGAAATTTTGAAGTGCTTCATTTTTCGAAGCCTTTTCAGATTCTGTTTCCTTTTTGCTCTTGATTAATTCTTGTGCAATGAGCTCCAATTGTGTATGTGAATTGTTTACTTCTTCACATAATTTTTGGCTGCAGCACTCAAATTAGTAAAAGGTCGAAGGATTGAAGTTACCTCATCGGATCTTTCAGGATTGGGCAAGTTTGATGGGCGAAGGATAGGAATGATTGCATTAGATGTTGAAGTTATGGCAGCCCCGGTAGAAGTTGATGGAATGGTGTTGGTAGGTTCAGAATCTTCACCAGTGACTACAAATCCCCGCTCGAGTTGAAATCTTCAAGGTTAAGATATTCATTTTCTTGGCTATCTCCTAATGCCAATCCCCCTTGAGGATTTTCTTCAATAAAGGTTTTCTCATGCACCTCGGAAGCCAATATCTCTTCGAGCATTTCAGCTTCGTTCTTTTTCTTTGTAGTAGTGGACTTGCTCTTTTTCTTCTTTGGAGCATTGTCTTCTTTCTTTTTCTTTTTCAGTACAGGTTCGTCCTCTTCGGAGATTGGAAGAAGTTGAGATGCAGGCGCTTTTCGTTTCCCTGCAGGCTTCGAATTTTTGGAAGGGTTAGTCTTGCTTGTGTTGGGTTTTTTGAGGGTTATCTTTCCCTTCTTTTTTAGTGGCAGGTGACTGTCAGATCGATTCCTAGTGGGAAGGTAGGTTTTCCCATCTGGTGCAAGTATTCTTTGGACCGCTTCAATGGGATCAGGGGGGAGCATCGGGTCTTCAGGGAAGTCAGCTCCCAAAGTTATGCGCCAGAGATGGCCGTTGACGAAGTTGATTGGTTGAAAGGCTGAGTGAAAGCCATTTCCCCAGGCTTTCTCTGCCCATTCAACCATTCTCTTAAAGATGTCCTTTGCAGTCTTTCGACGACCTTTGAATCTCCTCGGAATTTCTGGAAAAAGAGTAAACAGTTAGATAAGTAGACTTGGTTAATTTGACTAGGCTTAATAAGTTAAAAAATATTAACAATACAACAATGATTTACTTACTGTTATCTCTCCATGTGAGAGTAAGTTTTGAGGGGTTGTCATCGGAAATTTCTTTACCATTTTCCCAAGCTCCTGATAAAAAGACAAACCTTTGCTTCCAAAACTTGTCAGCCTCGAGAAGGTCATCGATAATCTTCAGATCATCCTCCAAAGTGAGGTAGTAGAATGGTAAAACTGGCCCATTTGAGATTTTGGTTAGTGAGATGAAATCCTCTATTTCGAGGGGGATGCTTCCTAGCCTCGACACCATAATAGCGGAGAATAAAGTGAACAATTGGTTTGGAGTGACTTGTGTTGGGCACAACTTAAGAATTTCGAAGTACCTTACAATCATTGGATCGAGGGGAAATCGAAGTCCCCAGTTGAAAAGTTCAGGGTAAACTACCAGTTCGTTCTTCTGACAACTCAGAGGTGTTTCTCCTTCTACTGGTAGTCGAAGAACGATGTTGTCTGTTAATCCCCATAGTTTCTTAAGTTCCTCTTTTTTCTGATTCGAGGTAGTAAGTATAGGGTACATTTTTAGGGCGAGAATGTACCGAGGACAAAGTGGTTGTAGGTTTTCCTGAACCAAGGCAGCAACATCTTCGGGGAGAGTAATAGGAGTTTTCTTTCCTCGAATTTTCTTTGGAGGGATTATCTCTTCTGCTTCGGATTCGCCTTCGGCATCGGATTCAGTGGCTTCAGAATCATTTTCTTTGTCATTTTCTTCATCGGCAGCTTCATCGCGAAGACTTCGAGTTTGAGTCTCAGTTTGAGTCACAAGAACTGGTTGACTATTCTCGGGTGTAACGTCAGCCACTTCTTGTGGGGGAGGAGATGAGGTTTCTGCATCGTCACCCATTGCTAGAAAGGTTGATTTTTTGTGAAGATGAACTTTAACGGCTTCAGATTGTAGGAGAGGTGATTTGGGTTGTAGTTTTTTAGGAGTTGAAGGTTTGACAGAATTGACAGCCTTAGATTTTCGATGTGGTCTTAGTGATGGAGAAGTGGGTTGATTTCGAGGAGGAGAAGATTGTTGGCTGGATTCTGGGTTTGATGCTAAAGGTGAAAATGAAGTGGCAAGGTTGGAATCAAAGTTACCGTATTTGAAGGTGGTAGAGGAGAAGTGAGGACCATTGTAGATTAACCCAGCAGCTCTGTATTCTTCAGCCCTTTCTCCAATGCAGAGATAATCGTAAGCACCAAACACTTGATTGCTAGGACCATGGAAGAGAGATTTCTTTGGTTTTCTTGGTTTTCTGGGTTTAGATCTTTTGTATTTGGGATATCTTCTCATACAATAGATGTTGATCTGGGAAGTCTTTTTTTATGAATGAACAAAGTGGCGTTTCTGGGGAAGGTAACAGAAGATGAAGATGAAGGTTGATGAAGAACAAGATGAAGATGGTTTATGAAAGAGATGATTTTTCTAAAAAGTTCTCAGTATGGTGGAGCTAAGTATTTATACTTGGAAAAAATGACATTGAGAATTGGAAGAGGCAAAACCAGTGAACTGTTCTCATTGGGTGGAATGTGAAACGTGGAGGAAAACTTGCTGTGTCATAGACCTATCAAGAAGGGTCCAATCAGTCTTTCAAGTAGGGGTCAAGAGGTTTGAAGTGAAAGTAAGATTTTATTTCAAGTTGGTAGATTCGAAGTGAGTGGGGAGTTTATTTGCACTTATTCTTAGATTCGAAGTGAAGTTGCAAGTCATTGGGCTCAATCATAATGAAGGGGCTGGATGGAAGATATTTTATTCACTTGGAGTAATGTTCGAAGAGTGAATAGTTCTTATAAAATTGTCTTTATAAGAACTAGGGGGCTACTGATAAGGAAATATATTCATTAGGGACTTAAATGTAATTAATAAGGACTTGAATGATAAGTTCTATTAATATAGAGTAAGATTAAAGTTTTACAAGAAGAATAGGGACTGAACTGTAAATAAACCTCTTATGTAACCGAATTTGTAACTAACTCATGAGGCCTATTTAAAGAGGTCGAAGAGGCTGATTACACCTATGAAATTTTTAGAGGAGAAAGACAATATTCACATCTGAAAATCTCTGTTGATTCTAAGTAGATATTCTCAATCTTCTCTTGTTACTTTCTATTCTCACCAGGAGCTAATAAACAAAAAATTTCAAATTAGTTTGGAATTCTAAAATATATTGTCCATAAGAGAGATAAGCCTGTAAGAACCATTGATTAATTGAATAACAAGTAAGTTGCCAACATATAACCTTCTTATGGTGCTTCAGACATAAAAAGTTTGAACACTCAAAGTTTTCTATGACTAGACAATAGCACCTTGTACTTTAAAATATTGAACAAATTAAAATATTGACATGAATATTTGATAAAAAAATTCAATCAAATCGGTATGCCTGTCATATGGTCACATCACGTTTCAGCTCGACAATAACATATATCGGTATTTCGTAATTGAAGAAACTTGGCTCGCTAGTATCATCCAATCAAGTTTATTTTTTTGCTATCTATCCCTTTTGCATACTTTGAAATTACTATATGGGATTCCATCGTACCGGTATAAAAATTAGAAAATCCTTTTTTTTTATTATTCTCCAAATCTAAACATGACTGTAAATTTTATTTACGAGATAACCGGCTACCATGAAATAAATATTAGACGAAATTTTACTCATGATTATAATCGTTTCCTTAGTTAACATATTTTTTTACCTCAAAGGGTTAATAAAAGTGTTAACGATGTATGTATAAAATTTGGTTCGACAAGGACTTCTTTTTCTGATATTAATAGTGCGTACAAGGTTTGGCGAATAGTAAAAAAAAATCATCCACAACTTGGAATCAATGGTGGTTCGACCGACGATAAAACATTTCTAAACTCTCTAAACTATAATCCTTCTTAATTCGTTTGTGGGATACCGATAAAAATAGTAATTTTAAAAACTCTTATGATTATGTCCAAGCCTATTATACTAAGATCTTAAGTAGAACTTTTCCTAATAAGGCTTTAAGAATAATTTTCAAAGCAACGTTAAGATTGCTTGACATTATATATGCCAACAAACCTCTAATTCTAGCCCAAACTCAATAAAGACTTAGAGGTATAATGTAGGTCTTACAAATACAACTTACATCTTCATTTTTGCGGATCCTAATTTTTAAAAAATTTACTTATATTCCAAAGCTTTATATTCATTCTTTAATCTTACACTTCTATATTTTTTACACACGATCCGATTAGCATGTGCTACTTCATCCACTACTTCATGTTATCTCTTTTTCACTTATTATACTCACGTCTAACCAACTCAACTACTTCATGTTATTTTTTTTCACTTATTATACTCACGTCTAACCAATTAAAAACTTGTCTCACACAAGTTTAACATGTTGACACTACAACACAACAACAATATTATTCAAAATCTATCACTCTCACTAACATCTTTCAACTCTAATCATTGCATCTCATAAACACAATACTAATTTTGACAAGTAATGTTAAAATATGATTACATCAAAAGTCGAACATATTGATAAAACAACATGTTAATGATTAAAAATGATTATAATATTATTTGTAAGTTTTTTTCTATAAATATATATATATATATATATATATATATATATATATATATATATATATATATATATTAATTATATTAATTATATTAAAATTTTGCTTCGACTAAAACTAGAGGTTTGTTTGAATCATTTCTTTATATATATATATATATATATATTAAATATCGGATGAACTGCCAACAGATACCGAGTCAACTATGTCATAACCACCTAATATCCAAAATTGATAAAATACCATACGTATTTGGACAAAATAGAGGAACCAAAATATCTCGTTTGTCCTTGTTTTAACCAAATATTCTATTTCCTCTTTCTAAAGTATGTACATTTCAAATTGTAACTCGGAAAAATAATAATCTAAAAGTACCATCAATTTTTGTTTTTTAGACAAACAAAACTAGATCCATAAATTATATTTTTGGATTTTATTTGATTTTTTTCGTTAGACCCAATAATCATGATTTTGCATCTTTTATCATTAAGTAGTATATGTCTCGCATATCTCCAAATAATTATGTTTGACCTCACCTCTCTCCACTTCATCATGTGTAGTCTCACACGATTTAATATTGTTTGGTATCTCTATTTTTTATTATGGTTGGTTTCTCTACTTCCACCCTGCCTAGTCTTTGCATGTTATCATGCATGGTCTATCCACTTCCATCATGCATCTCATCACATGATTTAATAATTTATGGTCTCTCTACTTCCGTCGTCCCTAGTTTCTCTACTTTATCATGCATAGTCTCTCCACTTCCATCATGTCTTCTCTCGTAATGTCTGCTCTTTCCACTTCATCATGTCTTCTCTCATAATGTCTGTTATTTCCACTTCATCATGTTTGGTCTTTCCACTACATCATGTCTAGTTTCTCCATATGTCTGGTTTCTCCACTTTCATTATGTCTGGTCTCTCCATTTCCATCATGCATGGTATTACATGATTTAATAATGCTTTGTCTATCCACTTCATCATGCTTTGTCTCTCCACTTTCATCATGCATATTCTATCAACTTCCATTATGTTTGGTCTCTTCATTTCATCATGTCTGGTCTCGCATCTCTCTGTTTCATCACGCATGATCTCACATCTCTTTGTTTCATCACGCATGATCTCACATCTCTCCTCTTCATCATATTTGATCTCGCATATTTCCACTTTATCATGTTTGGTCTTTCATCTTTCCACTTCATCATGCATCGTCTCTTATCTCTCCACTTCATCATGCGTGGTCTCGCATCTCTCTATGGTCTCGCATCTCTCTATTACACCATGGGAGGCCATGACAAAATGAAATACGATATGTGAGACCAAGCAAATATAATACGAGACTAAGGTTACTGGGTCCGACAAACAAAATTCAGACAATATTATATAATAAAAAAAAAACCTAAAAAATATCTTTCATAGATCTAGTTTTCTTCGTTTCAGAAAACAAAATTGATAGCGTTTTGATATTTTTTCAAACTCTAATTTGGAATATATAAAGAAATTTATATAGAAAAAATAAAAAATAAAAAATAAAAAAACTTTGTTAAGAAAATGATTATATGGCTGATATGAAATATGTGTATTTGAGATTTTATTTCTCTTTAGATAATAAATAATAAATAAATTCAATACAGTATTAAATGTTCAATAATGATATTCCAAATAGGATGACCTAAAAATTAAATTAATGTTGAATATTAACATCTCCCGATATTTAGCCGGACCGTCTCCGTTTCCCATTTCATTATAGAAGAACTAGTTTGCAAAATTGAAAAACGCTCGACTTAAACTTAAAGCAAAAATTATGATTGTTGGATAATAACGACCTTATACTTTAAAAGAATATGATTATTAAAAGTTCAACAAAACCTGATTGATCAATACTATATGAAATTGGGCGATTCGATTTCTATTTGATAATTATCATAACATAAACCATGTCAAAATACTAAGTTCAAAGTTGCGTTTTTCTTTTTCTTTCCGTGTTTCATTATTTTCTACTTTTCTTTAGTCTACTCAAAAGTGATACGCGAACAATAACTGGCCCAAAATATAAGTAGACAAAAGATTCTTGTTGGAAGTAAGATCTCTTTCTCAATCTCATTTGTGAAACAGAAAGCTCTTCCATCATCATAAAGCATACATCAGATACCAATAAGATAACATTGTTACAAATTATTTATTTCCGATGTGACCCAAATAAAAAGTAATACTGATATAATATCATTAAAGTACCGTGGGACATCCGAATTCTCCAATAAAATGTCGAAAACTAATAATAAGAAAAAGGCAGAACATTGTCCTAACAGAAAAGTAATATCGGGGATTGGAATCCGTCCCTTTGTAATGATCATGAGACAATGATACATATGCTGCTAGAGTAAAATTTATGACTATTTTATTCGTGCAAAGTTAGTGATTTTCCATAAGTCATCTATTTAATTTATCATCGAAGTTGTTCATTTGTTTCAAAATAGATGTTTATTTAATTTTTGTATTTAGAGAGTTATTTTGTTTTACCGGTGGTCACTAGTGTTGGTTTTGTTTTTGTATTTTTGTCACCGTTGGTGACTATAAATGTAAAAATATATAACGTAAATGACAATTTTGAAACAAATATAATTTGAATGACAATTTTGAAACAAGTGATTTAATTCGGTTGACTAATGAAGATTCTTTGTCCACATAGATTTCATTAGGAGATAAATATCTCTTAATTTGCTTTTATACTTCTCAAATTGGTCCGTTAGTGATATCCAAATTTATCGAATTCGGGGATATATACGAGTTTGGTCTCCAACGAATCCCATAAAATACGAAAATATAGTTTTTAAGGAAAATTACGAGATTTATGTATTTATCTTTTTCATCCATTACTCCAAGTAATTATTTGTTAAATTTTTATGTTAGGGAGACGGCCAAAGTTCCACATCCCGCATCGGTTAAACATGGAAATTATCAGTGGTATATAAGTAAGAACATATCTTAACTAGTATGAGGTCTTTTGGAAGTGGACCAAAACCAAAGCTTTGCAGCCCTTCGGATGCCAAAGCGGACAATATCATATTAGTGTAGGGATCGGTTGTTCTTATTTATTTATATACAGAGCGGACAATCGGTTGTTCTTATTTATTTATATACGGAGACGAAATTTGTGATACCTTTAAAAACTGATCTGAATATAAATGTAAGGCTTGTTATGAACATCAAACAAAATAAAAAATTATATAATATTGAAATTTTTATGGATATATGTTTGATGTGACAATCAAGAGGACTTGTTGTAAAAAATGCAATTTGTGAACTTTTATGAAATGAAAAACTATTTTCTTTATTGAAAGTTTTATTTTACCGATGCAAGAGATTTTTTATTTTGCCGAAAGTTTTACGTACAACTTTTCTGTTTTTTTTTTCGAAAAAGTTTCTTAAACTAGGGTCTCGAGGAGACTACGTTTCCGGATTTCATTCACTTATTCACCATGCATGAACATTACCATAAGGATGAACTTATGTCATGCTGGTAGAGAGACAAGTTATGCATTAATTATTAGTAGGTATGATGATGGAAAACATGACAATACTCTTCGGTTAGTTCATGCTTACAAAAGATCTAGAAAGTGTAGGAAAAACCGAAGACACCTAATATCAAAAAGAAGACAAACCACTACAAAAAACAATGATTTCCCCTTAAAACTTAGATTTCATCATGAAAAAAACTATGATTTTTTATAGCTGGATGTGGCATGCATAATAACCCACCAGTTGCCTATATAAAGGACATCCTCAAACGAAAAAAGTTAGTACACTTGAAGAACAATCGGTGAAGCAATTATCTATACATAGTTCCCATCCTCGAGACGTTAACGTGCGTTAAAGAAGGTGAATCCTTATATGTAAATGTTTTTGTTATTTTTTTAAATTGTAATGACAATTGTATCTTAACCGTGGTCTAAGAAATAGATGCATTTTTCTATTTTTTTGGCTTCTAATTTTTTTTTATTTTTTAATGTGTAATAACATTTATTTCTAAACTGTGTTTTTTGAAATAGGTGCATTTTTCCTATTTTTTTGCTTGAAAGAGTTTAAAAAAAACATAATGACACATATTTCCTAATTGCAGTCTTGGTGTAATTTATATGTTTTTTTCTTGTAAAATGTTCTGATTTATTTTAAAGTGTAGTGACAGATATTTTCTAATCTTGGTCCCAAAAATAGATTCATTTCTCTGTTTTTTTGTAAAAGTTTTTTATTTTTTTAAAGAGTAATGACTCCTATTTTATAACCGTAGTCTTGGAAGTAGGTGCATTTTTTCTATATTTTTAGGATTGTAAAAATTTTAAAAACAATTAAGTATAATGACGCATATTTCCTATCAAGTAGTCTTAGAAATAGGTGCCACTAAGTTTTCTAAAGAACGCATCTATTTCCGAGAAACTGGCTCGGAAATAGGTGCACTTTCTCTATTATTTTACCTTGTAAAAGTTTTTGGGTTTTCTTAAATTTATATCAAACACAATAACCTAAAACACTACTTTCTAAAAAAATAAAACAAGCTTGAATATATACCATCATTCTTTAAAAAACATAAAATCTATAAATAAATGCAAAAACATCATTATTAAGACGAGATAACCTTCATAAACATTCATAAATCTTCAACCAACGTAAGATCAAAATAAAATATACAACACATGTAAACAAAAAACACAATATCCGTAAATAAAACATCTTAAAGAAACAAACACAACAAGCTTAGTCACCTAAATAAGAGAGACTCATTAGGCACACCTGTCACAAACCGTCGTGACAATCTTCACCGGTCATTTCATCTATCATTTCCATGTATGTGTTATAGATTTTAGAACACTTTATATATAGAGAGAATGTGGGGGAATTTTAAGGCAAATGTCTCATTCTCTGCTTTGGAAATAGTTTCATCAGTGGACTTAATTTCTACTTCTATAAGTTGTTCCATATCCGTAGCCTCAGGACTCAGTTCGCTTGCGCCGCCCGCACGTCGTATAAAGAAAAACCTCTAGAGCCATATGTTAGACGATTTGTTCCTCTTTTTCTTCTACATGAGAAGAAGACGAACCATGAAACAACCTTTTCATCAGCTTCATAGGACTCATCCTGTAAAAACCAAACAAACTAAACATAAGCTAATAGGAATTGAAAAAACAAGCCTATTTGACAAATCACACATTTTTTTGCCCATAAAGCATTTAGTTCTAAAATTCCTCTCGAAATTGGTTGCTTTCTAGTTTAAAAAAACTTCCAAATTTATTTTCCCCATAAAGTAATTAATTCTTATAAGGCATCTTAGAATTAGATGCATTCTGAGAAAAAAAAAACCTACAAGTCGAATGAAGTGGAAACGTCAAGTTAGTATTTATAAATGCAAAATAATAAGTCTCACAAACTTTTTATATGTTCCAAAAATAAAAATAAAAACTTAGTGTCATGATATTTTGGCTAAATCATGAATTTGTTGTATATATGAATCCAGTAATATCCTTTATACTAAATGGTGTATCTTTATCAATAAATGATACTCAAATAAAAAAAATAGTGAAACTATATACTTCAAGTTTAATGAATATAATAAAAATTTTCTTTTAGGCTTTCTCTCGTATTGATTATTTGTTGTGGCATGGTAGACTTTCTCATATATGACATATAATTACAAATTGAATTCTTAAAATTGGACTTATAAAACGTGATATAGGTTTGTATGAGAAATGTGAATTATCTGTGGAATCTAAAATGATTACGAATCCTTACAAAACAATAAAATATGTATAAAATTATTCGACTTAATACACACATATATGAGTTAAATGGTATAATGACAGATGTGGGGTAAGAGAAAATTTATAACTTCTATTGACTAATACTCTAGATTTACTTATGTCAATTTGTTTAACTATAAATATTAAGCCTTTAGTATGTTTAAAATATCCAAAGATAAAGTTGAAAACCAATATGATAATAAACTAAAGTATTTAATAGTGATAAAGATGATGATTATTTCTATTGGGGAATTTTCTAGTTATTTTGAAGAGCATAGGATAATTTATCAATTTTTAACTCCTTATAGGCGCAACAAAAATAGATTGGTTGAGCTTAAAAATAGAAGTTTAATAGAGATGAACAATCACATGCAAGTTAATTGTAAGTTATGTATTAATTTGTTAGATGAAGTTGTTTTAACTGCATGTCATATAGTTATTCATATTCCATTTAAAAAAACCATAATATCTCCATATGAGTTATGGAAAATGAGAAAACCAGATATTGTATATTTTAAAGTGTGGTGGTATTTAGCATTTTGTAATAACACACATCTAAGAATAATTAAATTTGATCTTAAATCTATAAATCTATAAGATCCGTGTTTATTGGGCATGTATCCAATAATAAGACTTCTAAACTATTAGACGTGTAGTATATTGTAATATTTGAATCAATAGAAGTTGAGTTATTTAAATCTAAATTATATAAAAATAATAAGACTCATACAGCAGTAGAAAACAAGGAAAATATTTTATAAGAAGCACATTTTATTGAAAAGTAACCACGTGAACCTAATAGGAATCAACGGGAGAAAATACCCAAAGGTCTAGGATCTCATGATATATATTCAAAAATAATTTATTTTTATTTAATAGATAGAATTTATGAAAAAACCACCTTGAAAATTCTGATAGTGCTTTCTTTGGAAGATGACCCTAATGTTATAACGAAGCAATATCATTGCTCATCCTGAGATTCAGCATTTAGGTAAGAGGTCATTTATTAATGATATGAATGACATAATTGAAGCAAAGAAGTTTCTATCCTCTACTTTTAAGACGAAAGATATCACGAGATAAAAATATAAAAAATTCATAAAATCTCTCTTATCTTTTGAAATCATTAAATGTCTCCCTCATTACTATATATGTGATACTTTTATTTCTGATTTATTGCTTGTATCGAAAATCATAATGTTTGTTATATATTGAAAGAACTTTTGTTGAAGCATTAAAATAATATAAATTGTAAAAAAAATTGAACTGAAAAATATAATAAGTGTCTCACGATTCTATACTCTATGTCGTTTTTTGGCTGAAGTTCATCTGTGACATTTGTAAGCTTTTACTTCCAAAATTTTATTTTCTAACACTATCTGTATACACCTCAATGAAAATAAAATTTGTGTATTTGGATGTGAATTACATTCTATATTTATTTAAATATTTTATCATGGATTTATTTGATAAAATATATTGAATCACTCAGTAGATTCATTACACATAACGAATTATCCCTTTGTTTATCGTTTCTAATACTAAAATAAATCGTGAAATACTTACTTGTTGAGTTACTCATTCTAGTAACAATGTATTATAATAAAATGGTAGATCGTGTTCTCTAATATATTTTGGATATACTTTTTGGTCTTACTTTCTCAATCTTTTTATTCGTTCTTGTGTTCTTGAAAGAACTATAGTAAAACTATTAAAAAAATAAAGATATAAAGACTAGGTTTGAGAGTTCAGTATAATAAAAAAACAACAGGTCGAATGTATGATAGATATAAGGAAACTATTATCATAGTCACAATTATATAGTGTAATGTAATTAGGTTTAAATTTTAACCTAATTACATTATACGTTTATACTTCACTTTTGATCTGGGAACATAATCTACTAAATTGATTTCTAAAAATTTGGTCCATGAAACTTATCATTTCAATCTTAAATGTCGATATTTTTAGCCCAATCCTTCAAAGTATCCAAATTAAATCTGATATAAGTAGTCCAATTCTCAATTGTATAATTAACCCGATTATTTATTAATATGATCGTCGTATGAAAATAAATATATATATATATATATATATATATATATATATATATATATATATCATAAGCATGTCGATCTACGAATTTCTAAAAATTTACCACTTTGATCATCATATGTTAATAAATATCATCATTCTATTGTCATTAGGTAAATTGAAAAAATCTTGTACATGACGATGAACGAAAAATGACTAAAGACTTATTCCTTTTGACATGAGCAACTAGACACAACAATATTCACATTATTGTGATCAATAAATTATATGGGTCAAGCTTGATGTGTGTTATATGAATAATATGCTCGTTGCAACGAAATTAATGTCACGGATTGATGTGATGTTTGGTCGTAAAAAAGAAAACATTGATGGTCACAACAAACGTGTCTGGACAACCCTCGGTCGGGAATCAAGGGTCACTCTGTGAATTAGTCGTTGTCCAATTCTGTATGTTTTCTCCATTTAATTCGACCTTTATTTGATATAAAAATCATCATTTGCAGTAACTAATAAATCTTAATTCAGTAAAAAATTCCCAAATTTTTATATTCCAATTTGTACATATTAATTCATAAAAATATCATAATCCTTCTTCTATTTACAAATTAATCAAAACACGGTTTTTTGTAAAAATATCTTAAATCCATACTTCAACCAAATCAATTAATACATAATCCAAATGGTATGGATTATTTAATGGAATTAAAAATTACATGTTTTTAAATTGATTTTATATATTAACATAAAATCCTAATATTGATTCCCAAAATGTGTGACTCTCATACCAATTGAAAGAATCTATTGAATCGCTTAATAGTTATATTACACAAAAACTACAAATCATCATTTTGTGTATCATTTCTATTACTAGAACAAACTTCATAATACTTACTTGCTAAGCTACTCGTTACGGTAACAATGGACTTTGGTAGAAAAAAAATCATGTCCTCTTGTATCTTTTAGAATTATTTTTAGTTATGCTTTCTCGATCTTGTTTTTCGTTCTCGTGTTCTTAAAAAAACTATAGTAGAAAGTTAGAATACTAGAAAGAGAAAGAGAAAGACTAGAATTTGAGAGGTCATTCATATAAAAAAAACGGTTCATTAATTCTACAATAGATTGAAGGAAACATTTATTTATTTTTTATTTTTTTTTTCGGAGGGAACCCGCAGCCGCTACTCAGAGTGCAATGAGTGCGCACAGGGTAAACCCTCAGTCCGACGCGATAGCCTGCAAACCAACGCCAGAAAGTAAACCACACAGGGTGACAGGCTCAGCCGAGAAAGCGTATGTAGAGGGACTCGAACTCATGACCTTTTGGTCATAAGAATGCCATACTCTACCAACTCGACTACCCCCTTGGGAGCAGGAAACATTTATTATAATCACACTTATATAGGATAATGTAATTATTTTTTTGGTGGAAAAAACATTTAAATAAATAAAAAGTTCATACAAATACCTGGAGCATACCCCATGGAAATACATAATTACTAGTTGGTCGAGGTGTAATTAGTAAGAACATCGGCGTAACTAATTAGATAGTACAAAAGAGAAGTGGTGGGAAATAATAACCCCTGAGCATCTTGAGCTCCCGATGCGACCTGAAAAGCTCCAGAAGACAGAACTCCGCAAGATCTCATAAAAGTCTGACCAGTCGAGAAATACCTACATAAGAGAAAGAAATAGTTAGGGATAAGTTTTACGAGGGCCAACAAATCTTGGATCCATGGAATCTGAACTGAAGATCGGAGTAGATTCGGTGAGAAATCAGGGAGGCGTTGGTTGGAGGAGAACCAAATATTCTTGAGTTCATTTCCCTCCAAACGTGATAAATAATCGCGTCAAAACTAGAGCGCCAGATATGATGGTTTCGAGATTGATACCGGTTTGACGCTTCAGGATAATGTAATTATGTTTAACCTTTAACCCATTATTCTCTTTTGGTCATGAATCATAGCTCCCATCAATTTAGTCCATGAACTTATTAAATCGTTAAATGTTAGATATTTAGAGCTAGTTCTAAAAATGACAAAATTCAATCAGAGAACTATATTTATAGCTCCACAATTAATTTTAAACTATTAATCTAGCTCTGAATTATATAATTAAATCAATTATTTATCATTTGAACTCTCTTATAAAATAACTAAATATATAATGAACGTATCCATTCATTAATTTTCACACTATTGCTGTAAGATGGGGAAAGAAAGCCGTTATACTTCTCAAAATGCGTTTGCGGTGGCCGTAGAGCTACGGCCGATGGAAAGTATTAATATAACTCATACTTGTCTTTTTTTTCTTTATTGTAACATTTTGACAAGCTGATCTCCTATTACGTGATAAAGTCAGTGATTAAACATGTTTAATATGCCTGGCTCCTTAGATATTGATTATCAAATAAATACTAGTTTTTATATAGGACAATCTTTTGTCGCATACTTTTGATTGAACCGTATGAGAACTTTATTATTAACAAATACACATATGTTTTATCTAATGCTTTCGTTAATTATCAAGAGATTGAATCATAATGCCTTTTCTAGGCCAATCATACATGTTTCTGATAAAGTCATCTCCTTTGCACATAATTTTTATGATTACTTTATGGCATTAGATTCTTATGAAAGCTTTTATTTACATTTTTATGAACGCAATAACATATTTATGAATGTATATTTTTGCTGGAGTGATGTATTGCATTTAATCGATGGAAGCCCGATGGATTTGAGCATAGTCTTAACCAGATATGTAACAGGATCGGTCCAAAATGGATTAGTCAAGACCAAAGGTAAACTACGAGGTCTTTTCGCTATGGATACGGCATTAATTTTACAGTGATATTTCTATTTTGGATTTTTTTTAGTGAACTTGAAATTACCAAAATATCTTCATATATAAAAACCATCAATTTTTCCAACTACCCATTTTCTTCTTCTCCTCGTCTCTTTCTCTACCACTTCTCTCTCCAAAATTTAAAAAAAAAACACAAAGTCTAATAATCCCAAACTTCCACCCAAACATTTAATAAACCTTAATTATTAAAAGCTAAAACTCAACTACTCCAAGAGTGGATTTAAGTGACTATAACGACGATTGGAGTTGCAACGTTGATGATTTTCTTTCTTTCGGAGGAGGATCCGCTTACTGACCATATGGACAGTATCCTTGAGGTAAATTTTTAATTTTTTCTGCACAGAACAAATATTCGTACGAAATCGTGCTTTGAAATGTACACTTCCATGCAAGAACACGCGTGAAAGATGCACAATCTTCGCACAATCATGCCAAGATTGTGCACAATCTTCGCACAATCATGCGGAAATAGTGCAACATCTTCGCATGATTGTGCGAAGATTTACAGAAATCTCTGCATGATCATGTGAAGATTTGACCTGTCTTGGTTTTATATGCCCGTTTTTTGTTGAATATTGCGTTTGTCTTCATTATTTGAAGTGTGAATACATGTTTACAATCGATGGAGTTATTTTTGTTGTTGGTTACATGAAAGAATTGTGATTTTGTGTTAGTGAAATGATTTTTTGTTTGTGTAGGAACCCGCGCAAGCACCATATAACATGGCCGATTATAGCCAAATTTTTACCACGGATAATTTCTACACCAAGGCGGAATTGATCGAATGGGTTGATAAGGAAAGCAAAAGTATAGGATTCATTGTTGTGGTTGATAAAGATGACGATGGTAGTAAAAACGGTAAAACTCCGCGGCTATATTTCAAGTGCGAGAGGCGCGCTGTTTACAAGCCAAGGCCAAAACCGGGGATTGTGAAGAAGCGACGAGATTGTTCATCCAAAAAACGCGGATGTCCGTTCATGCTTAGGGGCAATCCGGTGTTAGAAGTATCCGGTTATTAGAAATTGGTAGTTAGAAATGGAAAACACAACCACCAACCCTTCTTGCACTTGGATGGTCATTCACGAGCCGCGAGGTTAAAAGCGGAAGAGGAGGAGTATGTTCGTAAACTCACAACAATTGATTCTCGGCCAAGAGATATATACCATGGATTGAAGTTAAAAGATCCGAAAAATGTATCTAGTATGCGTACCCTCTACAACATGCGGCACAAGCACCAAATTGATTGATAAAGCGGGCAAATCCCAAATGCAATACTTGTTCGGTAAGTTGAAAGAGCACGAGTACTATGTTTGGGAGCGCACAAACAAAAAAACTGACGAGATCCTTGAATAGTTTTTCTCACTTCCCACAAGCATCGATTTGTTGCGCACTTTTCCTCAAGTGCTTATAATGGATAGCACGTACAAGACTACAAGGTATAAAATTCTTTTGCTAGAAATAGTTGGCCAAACTTTGACGAAAAAGACCTTTTGTATAGCATTTGTTTTTATGAGTTCAGAGAAAGAAAAGACCTACACATGGGCAATGAGCGTTCTAAGAAGAGTGATGGTGAACAACATGTGCGCATTACCAAATATTATCGTCACGGATAGGGAGTTGGCTTTAATGAACGCTATCGATAAGGTATTTCCGGTTGTAAGTAATATCTTATGCACTTGGCATATAAATAGGAACATTAGCTCATACTTTAAGAAATTTTTTCCCGAAGCGGACATGGGTGAGGAGTTCTTAGAATTTTATGTTGCGGTTCAACATTCGGCGACGATCGAAGAGTATAACAGAGGACCAGCTGGATTCGGTCTGCGCTGACATTATTGACATCCGGCTAGAGGAAATGCATGACTACCAGGATGCGAAAGAAGAAATGAAGTTGATGAAATGGAACTGGCCTGATAGATAAACTCTAATTAGTACAAGTGGATGCTTATGTTAAGGTTCATGTTTCAGACTATGTTTTAGCATGTGTTTTAGTTTATGTTTGAGTTTCTGATTCGGTTTATGTTTGAGTTTATGTCTGAGTTTCTGATTTGTTTTATGTTTGAGTTTGTGTTGTTATTCGTGTTTCTAAAAATGTTTGAAGATGTGTTTCGGTTTGTGTTCGAGTTTATGTTGCAGTTTGTGCACTTTGATGCTTTTTTCTAAAGTTAGAGTTTGAACAAATGTTTGAAAGTTATATCATTCAAATGTAATAAAATATCATAACACATAATTAAACAACAACACAATACCATAACACAAAATTGGAACTTGTCAAAATTAAATAACACATAAAAAGTCTTAAACTGTCAACTCTGAAAACATAAATAATAATTAATCTATGTACTCGTGAGCAAGACGGTAGCACTCGTCCAAAGGCTCCCGAAGGTCCTCCAAACTAATGTTGGGGTGGCCCTGCTCGTACACCTGTAAATCCAGTAGATGCGTAGTCAGCTCGTGCAGTCTGGTGGCATGTGTGTGTGGGAAAGGGTTCACCCCTAACTCTGCATCATCTCGGTGAGCCTCTGGATCAGATATGATGTACCACAAGTTCTTCATATATCTCATAGTTGACACCCACAACTGATAGCCCTGTGACCATGTGGATATCATCGAGGGTGACGGTCATCTCCCCGAAAGAGAAATGAAACATGTTTGTCTCAGGATGCCATCTCTCCAAAAATATATCTATCAGATGGACATTTGTAGCCCATTTACCCAGGGCGTCAACAATTGGCCCGAAACATGTGGCCATGACGTGCTCATGTACCCGTGTCTGGCGGACTTTCAAGTCCCAACCACGATGAGTCTGGTACATACCATAACAGCACAATTGAACCCTCGGTTGCATAAAAAATACAATATATATAAACATATATGCAATCTAACATTTAAGATAAACCAATAACCAAGATGTTCAATATATGCAATATAACAACTAAGATAAACCAATAACCAATAACTTAAATCACAAGTATAACATATAAGATACACAAATAACGAATAAATCGAATAATAAATAAAACATATAAGATAAACCAATAACGAATAAATTTAATAACATATAAATTCATTCTAACCTAAACTAATAAATTTTATAAGAAATAAAAGTTATAACACAAACCAAAAACAAATCCAATGCAATAGATAGTGTTATAACTAATCCAATAACCAATCCAATGCAATACACAATAAATAAACCTATAATTATAGCACATACCACATTGCGTCTAATAATAATAAATATAAAAAATAAAGTTAACCAAAAAAACTTACATCGACTTTGAAAACACTATAAGCCTCATGCTCTTTGTAGGCATAGAATGTCGAGTATAGGTCGACCACATGACGGTTATATCTACGGAAGCGCTGGTCCGTAGATAAGCGATGGCGAACAGGGATAATAAGGGCGACCTGTAAGTCCCCTCTAGTACGGTGACGGACGCTCCGAGACGTCTCGCCACGTACAATATCCTCGGTCTCATGACCTGAATCTCGGTCTGTATCCGTAGTGGGAGAACGTGGGCGTGGAGGCATCCTACACGAGACAAAAAAAATTACTTAAACGAATTTTAAATTAAAAACAATGCAAAAAGGATATAAAATATGTATCATAACACACGGCAAAGTTCAAATTAATAAAAACCGGGGGAAAAATGCTCAAATACGGTTTAACGCACTCAATTGCATAGATTTGGACAGATCCACGTATTGTGGATTTGTCGAATCCACACACTTAATTGTGTGCATCCAGTATTTCCAAGCACGAAACCGTGCGAGGAAATACCCAGACCAGCAGCCTCTTTCGATCTCCAAACCCTACCCTAATCTACCCCAAATCCAAAAAACAAACACCCCAAAATGATCCTAATCTCCTAACTAAACACATACATGCAATTATACTTCAACAAAACACCTGCAAATACATAAAAATCCGATTTTTCTACTCGAAACTTAAACTCTAAATATCTCTCAAACAAACCATGGAAATTGAAAAACAAAATTACACCAACAAGTAGAGAATGCTTACCTTAACAAGTTCTTGGTGTTGGATTTGAAAAAACATCACTTAAAAATTTGAGGGTTTAGAGAGGTTAGAGAGGTTTAGGGTTTGGAAGAGGAGAAATAACTAAAATTTTGGAGGTTTTGGTATTTATATCAGTGACAATTTTGTAAATACTTGGGTCTCGTTATAGCCAAGCCGGGTCTCACTATAACCGGGTCTCATTATAGAAAAAACGGGTCTTGAATTAGCCTAACCATTTTGCTATATGTAACAAACATGCTAACATGCAAACACTGTGCCGTTTTATTGTTACCCCATCGAAATTGTTTAGGACTAGTGTTCGCGAATAGGATGTTACATTAGTCTCACGTCTCATTTAACAATTTTAAACGTGTACGAGACTAACAGGTCGTGTGTATTTCATTTAACATATTTAAACGTGTGCGGAACTAACAGATAGCGTGTATTTCATTTAACAGATTTAAACGTGTCCGGGATTAACGTGTCGCGTTTTTATTTAACAGATTTAAACGTACGCGGGACTAACATGTCGCGTTTATTTCATTTAACAGATTTAAACGTGTGCAAGACTAACATGTCGCAGGTTAAACGAGACTTTTCTTAGACGTGCTAATAGGATAGCAAGACTAACATTTTGCGGGGCTGGCAGGTTACGTATTATGCAGGATACCCACCAAACGATCCATTTAAATTATTGTTTATCAAAACAATTATCGATTATTTAAAACTAATTTGCATTCGTTAATTAAATCGAATTTCAATAATTGAGATACTTATAATATAAACGAAATACTTAGAATATTTATTTGATATTTTTTTATTATATTTAGATATTATTGATAGTTTATTTAATATTCTAAAAAAATATATTTATAATATCTAAAAATTAGACATATATTTTTATTTTTAAATACCATATTATAATTATATGTATCTTCCGATCGATAAATTATATATATATATATATATATGAGGGGGGTACACTCCAAGAAACCGATCGGGTTTCCAAGAAAGCCCAAGAAGCAGCGTTTAACCCTCTCTGAGAGTGTCCTCATCTTGAGGAAATCGATCAACACTCTAACTTCATCTCTCAGATCTCTCTTCATCCTCTCTAATAAAAAAACCCTAGCCTCTCTTTATCGAATCATTGGTTGAAATCGGCTATGAAACACCTACACACACAATCTCTTCTCTTTTCATCCTCAGAAAAAACCCTAAATCGACATTACAAGTTCTGAAACCTCATAAAAATCTGTCAAAAATCGATTCTTTTCTTAAAGAATCTATAGAGTTGAAAGAGTTTCTGGTTATTCTCGATCTAAATCCTCTTTGATTTAGATCTGAGATAGTTCATCAATCAAAAAGAGCTGAATCGATTTGACTTCGATAACCCCGATGGACAAGAATGGGGCTCTAGAGGATTTTCCGCAACTGAAAGGTACCACTACTCCAAAGATGGTCATGAACCCAACGTTCGAAAGAACTGGAGGCAGGAAGTCCTTTGCAGAAGCGGTTGGAGGCAGAAATAAAGAGTTCATTCATAGATGAGTCATACAGAATGAGCTTGAAGACTATAAATCGGTGCAGTTTCAACAATCAGATAAGTTTTCTTTAACTAACATCTCAAAAACCACTTTAATTGCTAAGTTCTCGTTTGGGAGTCCTACTCTCAACGAGTTCAAAGCATACATTACTGCATTTAGGTTTATAGGGCCATTCATCATATATAAATGGGATTATAGGCACTACTTTATAGAATTTGAACAAATAGAAGATGTTAAAACATTTTGGAGCAAAACCATTAGATTTAGGAAACCTGTCTTTCAGAATTATTAAATGGTCACCGGATTTGAACCCCAAAAAGGAGTCACCTATGACTGCTCTTTGGATTTCATTACCTAAACTGCCTGAATTTTTTTTATAATTCTGATTCTATTAACCATATTGTTAAAGCAATCGGATTGCCTTTAGCAGTATGGGTTCCTAAAAATAACATTGCTATGCACAATAATTGTAAAACTTGGGTTCTAACTGATATTTCTAAGCCTCTTCCCCAAAGCATTTGGATATGTTTTGGAGAAGAGGATGGCTTTTGGCAAAATATTTCTTATTTGAAAAAACCTTTTTTACTGTAAAGCTTGTAAACACATAGGACATTAAGAAAGTCAATGTAAAAAAGAAGAATTTGAACAAAATTTAAATAAAAACAGAAGCAACAAAGATCATATGAAGAATATATCGAATCTTCCTTTAAAAGAAGTTTGGATACCAAAAGTTCGTACAGATATTAACAATGAAAATCACACTGAAACTGAGTATGTAAATGTTGATAAACTTGTTGAAAATTCTGAAGCTAACAAACAAAGTCAAATATTTGAAAAGAATAAGAGTTTAACAGAAGATAGAGTATCTGAAAATGTTATAGTATCTAGCCAATGTAACAATCAAATTGATATTCAACACTTCAATGTAACATAGACAGATAATGTAAATAGATCACCACAAATGAACATCTCACTAGGGCATCATAATTACAATATAAAAACTGTTAATCAACTTAAGGAACCTATTGAAACTATTAATAATGACATACCTAATGTAACTAAATCACAACTCCTAAATATAGCAGAGATAGATAATGTACATAGTCAATGTAACAATCAATTTGATATTCAGCACTTAAATGTAACAGAGGCAGATAATGTACATAGATCACCACAAAAGAACATCTCACCAGAGCATCAAAATAACAATGTAAAAACTGTTAATCAACTAAAAGAATCTATTGAATCTACTAATAAGGATATACTTAGTGTTACTCCAGAGCATCAGAATAACAATGTTAAAATCTTTAACCAACTTAAAGAATCTGTTGAAATCACTAATGAGGACATAACCAATGAAATTGAAACTATCAAATTAAACAACTCATTTAACATATTAACTGATGAAGAATTAGAAGATATTGCAGAAACAGAGCATATACCTTTAATTAGATCCAGTTTAAGTGAACCTAACTCACCAAAACAAAGAAAACCAAAAAAAGACTCTCTTAATACTAATGTGAGAAGATAAGTAAGAAGTAAAACAATATTAAAAACAAGAAACTTTAAAGGATCAATATGATCCTCAAATAAAAGCTTGAAATGACTATATCTTTACTTAACTGGAATATAAGAGGAATTGGTAACCGGAAAACATTAAGAAGAACAAAGAATTTGATTAAAGAATTTGCAATTGATGGCATAGCTCTTCAAGAACCTATGATATCAGCTGAAAATATTACATCAATCTGCTTGAAACTTGGATTTGAATCTCAATATGCAAATATTAATAACAAAATATGGTTGTTTTGGAGAAATGGTTATGAAATTATTATCTTGGACAATTCTGATCAACTTTTAAACGCTATGGTAAGTCATCCTTCTACTAAGATAGTAGTTCTGATTACCATAGTGTATGCAAAATGTAACAGATCTCATAGAATGCTTCTATGAGATCAATTAAGAAACATATCTGTCACTAATTTACCTTGGCTTGTTGTTGGAGATTTTAACACAATCTCCAACACAAGTGAACAAATGGTCTGTTCTACTCATTGCTCAAAAGGAATGGATGAATTTAATCACATGATTTTAGACTGTAAGTTAGAAGACCCTGGATACATTGGATCAAACTTTACATGGACAAATAATCATAAATGGAAAAGATTAGATAGAACACTGCATAATGATAAATGGAGAGAAATTTTTAACATAACAAGGGTGAATCATTTGGCCAGAACCTGTTCCGACCATTCACCCTTGTTAATATCAGTCTCAATTAACTCTACATATCAAAAACCACCATTTAGATTTCAAAATATGTGGATAAAACATGAAGAACTTCTTAAGACTGTAAATGATAGCTGGACTAAACAAATACATGATTATTCTAATATGTTTATCTTTTGGTCAAAACTAAAAAGGCTTAAGAAACATTTAAAAACTTGGAACAAGGAAACATTTAGAAACATTTTTTATTGTTTAAGTAAAGTGGAAGAAGAAATAAAAACTGTTGAATCAATGTTAGAAGATAATGATTGCCCTGAAAATCAATCTAAATTAGCTAGTCTAAATATCACATATTCAACATTGCTTGAGAGAGAAGAAATATATTGGAAACAGAAGAGTTATACAAATTGGCTTATAGATGGTGATAATAATTCTGCAATGTTTCATAATTATGTAAAGAAAAGAAGATCTAAAAACATTATACAAGATAATAGTAGTTGGATTGAAGATGATAGTCTTATTGGTTTATCTGCTGTAGAATACTTTTCTAATCTGTTAAACAAAACTTCATTTCAAAAAGATCTTTCTCCAGTAAGAAATATTATTCCTAGAACTATATCTGCTGTAAATAATGATAGTATCTTAATATTGACCACTTTAGAGGAACTTTATATTGTTATTAAGAGCTTGAACTTTGACAGTGCTTCTGGAGTTGATGGATTCAACTCCAGATTTTACTTTTCTTGTTGGTCAATTATAAAAGATGATCTTTTAAAAGCTGTTATAGATTTTTTCTTAGATGTAACATTACCAAAAGGTTTATTTGCAACATTAATATGTTTAATACCTAAAATCAAATCTCATAAAACTTGGATGCATTTTAGACCTATTAGCTTATGTTCTGTCCTTAACATTGATGAGGGAGAATAAAAGACAAGGGCCAAAGTGCATAGAAATAAATGTATAAGGGTCAAAATGCATAGAAATAAATGTATAAGGGCCAAAATGCATAAAAATAAATGTATAAGGGCTGAAATGCGTTAATTGCAAAGATATAGCCAAAATAGGAAGGAACCTTAGAGCAGGGACCAAAAGATGTAATTAAATCGAATTAAAACGTGTGGGGTCCGCAATTGTACTATAAAAGGACCACACACGCTTCACGAATTTCATGATGAATAGTACGACTTTCTCTCTCTACCTTTTTAGCATTTTCTCTCTCTAGATCTAACACTCAAATATTCTTCTACTTCTTAGTCCTCTTTCAACAAATCTTCTCATAACAAAATCACCCTCGGACCATCTTTTAACTCTTCAGTGGCGCCGTCTGTGGGAAACGAAAATCGTTCCGACGATAATCGCTTCCTAGAAATAATTCTTGTTCCGAGGAGAACCATGGAAGGCCGAGGGGACGATTTAGCCGATCACTGCGAGGAAAATATGGAGGCGGATGACTTTCGAAATGACTTGGAGTCCGAAGGAGAAGGAGGTCGGCGAGTTGAAAACGTTTTTGATGACTCCGCTCTTTTGGCTCAGAGGGATGAACTATTGCTGGAGATCGAAAGGTTGCAGGCGGAGAAGGAAGCTGCGCAAGGAAATGTTCGATCGGAGATAAGAAGAGAACCCGTCGAACAAAAGGAGGAACGCGAGGTTGAAATTCGACCCAAGATGAGAGATGACAAGCATCGGAGGCGTGAGCGGCGGACTCCGAGGAGGAGAGAAAGATACCGTTCGGACTCGGCTACTTCAAGCGACTACTCGCGATATAGCACTTCTGAATCATCCCCTCGGAGATACCGCAGAAGGAAAAAGCGTGACCAGAGGCGAACTGGCGCCCGGAGGGGAAGGAGTTCGGAGAGGAAATCTTCGCGGGAAAAGAGTCGCCATGACCGAGTCGGTGATCGCTCTCATGAGCAGGCAAAGTGCCTTGGGAAGGAGGACATGGGCCCTCAAAATTCAGAATGGCAGCAGCAGTACACTTTGCCCTCGGAGGAGGGTCTGTACTTTTCAAACAACGTTAATTTGAGGTCTAACATTTATCGTACAGGGCATAACTGGAGAGCCTCTCCTCTATCATCAGAGATTTTAGTAGGAAATCTCCCAAAGCATTTTGACATTTCGAAGCTTGAAAAGTTCGACGGGACTCAGGATCCGGACAACCACATCGAGCAGTTTAAGAACTTTATGATAAACTTCGACGACGATGATAAGCTCTTGTGCAGAGCATTCTCTCAAACCTTCAAAGGAGTGGCATCCAAATGGTACAACAGGCTACCTCAGGGTTCTATCAAGAATTTTGACATGTTCTGGAATATTTTTAGACAACACTTCGTGGGGAGTAAGAAATTTCGAGCCAACGGAGACACCATAATCTACTGTCGGCAAAAAGTGGGGGAGAGCCTCAAAAACTATACCAATCGCTTTGTCAAGACCAAAACAGATATGGAGCACTGTAAGGATTCAGTAGCGCTTGCAGCGTTCAGGATGGGTTTGCTCCCCGGGTTGTTGAAAGACACGGTGGCAGAAAGTCAGGCAATGACCTTCGGAGCATTGCTAGATCAAGTAGAAAAGAGAATCTTGGTGGAAGAAACGCAAGCCTCAGAGAAAGGTTCCGGAGAGCAATTGGACCATAATCAATTTCAGAGGGCTGAGCCAAGCTCTCAGGGCCCCCGATCAACCGTTCAAGCTAAAAGCACGGGTCAGTATCCTCCAAGGCAAAAATCAAACCCGCAGTACTATGGCAATCAACCAAACCATAATCAGGGGGGAGATACATTTCAAACAAATGGACTCGGCCCGACTACTATGCAGAGTTAACAGAAAATGTCGCTGCAATATTTGATAAAGCTAAATCTTCGGTCACGTTCAGGAAGCCTTTTCCCATACAAACACCGAGGGAGAGCAGAAGCGTTAACAAATATTGCAAGTATCACGAGGATGTGGCCCACGACACCAAGGATTGCATAGCCTTGAAGAAGGAGGTGCAGGCTCTCATCGAAAATGGAATGCTGTTGGAGTATGTCAAGAAACACTCCCAGAAAAACGCCGTGGTAAAAGCTGTCTCGAAGAACACTGACACAACCATGGTAATTTCCGAAGGGGTTGACGATTTTGACATCGAGCAAGAGTATTTGGACCCGAAAGTCGGGAGGAACAATGTAAACTTGGTCGAAGAGGAAATTCCAAGGGGGAAGGTGGACAGTCTTTGTGCATTTTTTGAGTCCTTAGCAATCTTTGGCGGAGACACTATCGCCGGGAATTCGAACAGCTCTCGCAAAAGGCACATGGTGAATTTGACCACCCAGATTGAAGCTGGAGTCTCCGCACAAATGCATCGATCGCCTTCTCCTATTATTTGTTTTGATGATGATGATATGTGTAATGTTGCAGGCCCTCATGAGGACGCTGTAGTGATCGCGGCGGGCATTGCCGGGGATCAGATTCAAAAAATTCTCATCGACACAGGAAGCTCTGCGAACATCCTGTTTATGAGCACCTATCGCCGCATTTCCGACCCACCGGTCATCCGAAGATCTGATAGAACGATAGTGGGCTTCACAGGTGCCACAGCGGTTGTCGTGGGAGAGTTCCAATGTATGGTGGAGTTGGGTCGTGGACCATTCAAAAAAGACATTTCTCAATCTCCCCACTCTGAGTTTTTACCACTTCCTTCTTCAACACAGACACAACCTCATCCACATTCCTGGATGTGATCAACTCCAGCACAATATCAAGGGTCTTCTTCCTAATATCAATGTTGGGAGCAGAGAGTGCTCTGAGCACGTCCATCACCACTTCAATCATTATATCGCTATGTGATTTCTTGAGCTCGTTTAATCTATCAAGCACAATAAGTTTCACATTGTTCTCACTTTGCGACACCAGCATTTGGGTTAAAAACGCGGGGGCAACTTATTAGAGCCTGGTTAATAAGACCTTCGAGGAGTAGATTGGGAGGAATATGGAAGCTTATATCGATTATATGTTGGTGAAGAGTGAGAAAGACGACGACCATTTTGCTGACCTCACAGAGGCATTTCATAACTTGCGTAGGGTCAACCTCAAGCTTAATCCAGAAAAGTGTATTTTTGGAGTACGGTCGGGTAAATTCCTTGGCTACATGATCAGTGAAAAAGGCATTGAGGCGGACCCAGAGCAGTTAAGAGCATTGATCACCATGAGCCCTCCTCGAAACATTAAAGAGGTGCAAATCTTGACAGGACGATTGGCTTCCCTAAATCGATTCATTTCCCGCTCGTCGGACAAGTGTGCCCCATTCTTTAAAGTATTGCGGAATGCCAAGCAATTTTGTTGGACCGAAGAATGCTCGACGGCATTTCAACAAATTCAGGAGTATCTGACCTCTCCGGAAGTTTTATCTAAACCCTTAGTGGGGGAGACACTGATTGTTTACATAGCGATATCCACGTGTGCTGTCAGTGCCGTCCTCCTTCGAGAAGCAGACTCTCTTCTGAGGCCCATTTATTATGTCAGCAAGAGTTTGCTGGACGCCGAAAAGCGATATCTTACCTTGGAGAAGGTAGCTTTGGCGTTAGTCACCGCGGCGCGAAAGATGAGGCCTTAATTTCAAGCCCATCCCATTGTGGTTCGAACAACGTTTCCCCTGAAGAGTCTATTACAAAGACCAGACATCTCTGGCAGGATGACTAAGTGGTCCGTAGAGCTGGGAGACTTTGACATAACACTTGAGCCTCGCACGGCGATAAAGGCACAGGTTTTAGCAGATTTTCTGGTTGAATTCCACTCCGACAGGGACAAACAGGAGATATCTGACATAGTTGCCAAGGAAGAGTGGGTAGTACGGACGGATGGGGGATCGAACGTCTTGGGCTGCGGGGCAGGTGTTCAGTTAATATCCCCGCAAGGGGTCGCTATGTTCCAAGCCATCCGTTTTGGTTTCAAGGCCACTAATAATGAGGCTGAGTATGAAGCAGCCTTAGCCGGCCTACGCTTGGCTCGGATATGCGGGGCTCGACGGATAAAGTTGGTCAGTGATTCTCAATTGGTAATAAATCAGGTTTCGGGGGAGTCCGAGGCAAGAAAGGAAACACTTGTACAATACTTGAAATTGATGAAAGATTTGGCCTCGGGTTTTGAGGACGTTAAATTCGAACATGTCCGACGAGAGTTGAATGCCGTCCCGGATTCTCTTGCTTCTGCGTCGCGGACAGAAGGTTATCCCTGGGTTTTGGTCCAGACGTGCCCGTCGATCTCAATCAGTAAAGACAATGTGATGAATGTCTCGGAGGAAAATCATGCGATCACACCTGATTGGCGGACAGTCCTCATTGATTTTTTGGCTCACGACATTTTGCCCGCCGACAAGTATGAAGCCAGAAAAGTTAGATTCAAGTCTCACGGTTACATTTTGCTGGACGGGTCGCTATATAAGAAATCTTTGAGTCGGCCGTTACTGAGGTACTTGAATGGACCTGAGTCACAAATTATCCTCTCTGAATTGCACGACGGTGAAGGATCCGCTCATTGTGGGTATAAAGCTTTGATACGCAGGGTATTCTTGGCAGGTTATTATTGGCCAACTATTTCGGCTGATGCAAAAGATCTGGTCAAACGTTGTGACACGTGCCAGCGGTATGCTAATGTAATCCACAAGCCAGGAGCATTGATGGAAAGCATCCCAGAGGCAGTTCCTTTTGACAGATGGGGCATTGACTTGGTTGGACCTCTACCAATGGCCTCTGGAGGCAGACAGACGATAATTGTGGCCGTTGATTATTTTTCTAAGTGGGTGGAAGCTGAGCCACTTGCGGACACGAGAGCCAAGGATGTGATCAAATTTGTTCTGTCTAACATCTGTTGTCGTTTTGGTGTACCGTTGCAGATTACAACGGACAATGGACCACAGTTTGATAATAAAGAATTTCAGAGTTTTTGTGTGTCAAGGGGCATACGGCAATGTTTCTCGGCACCATTTCACCCTCAGGCAAATGGCCAGGTGGAAGTAACTAATCGCACCATCCTCGACGGGCTGAGAAAGAACGTAGAAGTTAAGGCGGGAAAATGGCCCGACTATTTACAGGAGGTGTTGTGGGCATATCGAAGGACCCCGCGAACAGCCACTGCTGTGACCCCTTTCGCTTTAGTTTATGGAATGGACGCCGTGGTCCCTCCAGAGATCCTCTTCCCTTCCCATCGAATAGAAACTTATGACTCAGACATCAATAAAGAGCATAGAGCGTTGGCTCTAGACTTGGTAGAGGAGAAGAGGCAACGGGCGCAGCTGACTTCCCTTCATTATCAAACTCTTATGCGGAGCCGATATGCATCCAAAGTCAACCATAGGGATTTTCAGGTGGGAGACAAGGTCCTATGGAAAATCTTCTTACACACCAAGGACAAGAGCTTGGGGAAGCTGGGCCCTAATTGGGAGGGTCCATATACGGTCACCGAAAGAATAAAACCAGGTACTTATCGGTTGAAAGATAAAGATGGACGATATCTCCGCTTACCTTGGAATATTGAGCATTTAAAGTTGTACCTCGATTAGCAGAGCTCGGAGAAAATATTGTATTTCTTTTCACTTTCTATGTATCCCTCGGGAAAATTTTTGGTGAGGACACACTCTTTCCTACCGTGTTAGGCACAGGAAGGTTTTAATGAGGTGTTTCGGTGATCTCATTAATACAAAGTTTCTTTGCCTTTAACTATTTTTTGGGTCACAGTAACATGTGCCTCGAATTGTTGTCCCTCGCACTATTTTTTGAGTCACAGTAACATGTGCCTCGAATTGTTGTCCCTCACACTATTTTTTGAGTCACAGTCACACGTGCCTCGAATTGTTGTCCCTCACACTATTTTTTGAGTCACAGTCACATGTTCCTTGAATTTTCGTTCTTCGAATTATTTTTTGGGACTATCAAACTATTCGTCGGGTCACATTAAAGTGTGCCACGATGTTTTGGGACCTTTAAACTATTCTTCGGGTTACATTAAGGTGTACCTCGAAGCAGTTCTCAGTTATGAGTTAGAATATTTTCTCTTTCCAATTGTTTTCGGAGACCTTACAATTAGTCGACGGTCAATAAATTGGAGTTCGATGGCCACTCAGTTTGAAGTCCAATGGCTTTATTACAAACATAAAACTTTATTGCAGAGGTCCTGCGCGTTATCCGAAGACCAAGCGGGTTGAAATTCGAAGGCCTTATTGTAAGATAAAACTTGCTAAAAATATCTAAGTAATAATTGTTCGACGGCCAAATAAAATTGGCATTCGAAGGCCTCATTGCAAGTATAAAACTTGCTGAATCTATCTAAGTGCAAATTGTTCGAAGGCCAAGTACGTTGGAGTTCGAAGGCCTAATGATAAATATGAAACCTGCTAAATTTATCTAAGTTAAATTCTGTCGAATAAGTGCAAATTTTTTGAAGGCCAAGTAAGTTGGAGTTCGAAGGCCTAATGATAAATATGAAACCCGCTAAATTTATCTAAGTTAAATTCTGTCGAAGGCCGACAGAATTTGTGAATTTATCCAAATGTTCATTGTTCGAAGGGCTAGTGCAATAATAAGTTCGAAGAACAATACATTGATGAGTTAAATATCCAAGTACTTGTTGAAACAGCACAACAGCTTCCAACCATTACAAAAAGAGGCCTTTTAGGCCATACAAAAAACTACCTACAACACTTTTGCCTAGTCGGCATTCTTCGAACTATCACTCCCCTCGCTTTCTGAGTCTTCACTCTCACTTACAACTATTTGGGGTGGGCGAAGTTCTGGGGGGACAAGTTTCCAGAAAGAACCCAGTTCATAGTCAGGGTGATCGGTGTATATTTGGGTCAATAAGCCGGCTCGAGTGGCAGCATCTCGAGCTTGTAAAGTCTTCGAACATGTGGCAGCATAAGCATCTGCACCCTTTTCCTTTGCCTCTTCGATTTCTGCTGGGAAACATCTGATCTTCCTTTCCAAATTATCGCGCTCTTCGACTACTTTTCGAAGAGACTCAGTACACTGCTCAAATCCATCGCAGGCCTTGCGATGCCCTTTCTTGTATTCAGATATCATCATCTCTTGGGAATCAGTCTTTTTCTTGTATAAGTCCCTCTCTTTTTGGCAACAATGCTCTAGTATTGTCACATAATGTTCAGCAGCCGAAAGACGCTCATACAACGCATCAGCCTGGCTTTCGACCACTGCGCACTCTTTTTTGGCTTCCTCGAGTTGGGAGGCAGCAACTGAAGCCTTGAACTTATAGTAGTTTTTGCGCTTTTCCAGATGGCGCATCTTTTTTCCCTGATTCACCGAAGTGTGTAAGATTCTTCGAAGACTCATTGAGAATTCGTCGTCCAGGGGAACCTCGAAGGAGCTTGAAGGAGATCCTAAGGCTGCAGAGTCAAATTCAGAAAAATTACCACAAGCAATGTCTGGATGAACAAGTAGTGGAGGGTCTGTTCGAGGGGCAGGGACAGGAGCCAGCCTTGGGCTATTTTCCAGAGAAGCTGGGTGAGAAGCCTCAGTAAGAGGCGACTGCAAGGACTGGTAGGAAGCCTCCCTGGGTGACTGGTCACCCCTGTTTTCGACATCTTTTGCGATACTGTGGACTTCTCCTTCGAAATTCGTCTCCTCGTTGTTGTTAGGGGTTTCTCCCCCTTCCGATTGTTCTTCAATGGGCTCGAGAAGAATCCCTTTTCCCTTTAAATCTTTTTTCTTGCTATCTTTCCTTGATGGGAGGATGGGAGCAGAGAGAGGGGCAGTAGACTTTGATGGAACAATGATATTTGTTCGAAGGACCTCACTTGTTCGAGGGACCTCATTTGTTCGAGGAACTTCACTTGTTCGAGGAACTTTTGACCTTGATGTTCCAGGATTATCTGAGGAGGGAGGTTGTTGCATGTTAGTCACCACTTGGGGATTTAATGATTGAGCTGGTGCTACTTCCTCTTCTGAGGGTTCTTCCAAGTGACTTTGCGACCGAGAGCGTTTGGGTAGGTAAATTGTCACATCTTGTTGGCTACACCGCTCTAGTACCTCCCTCTCTGAAGGCGGCGTCATTAACCTATTCATTCTAAGGCGATCGAGGGGATTCAGTCTCCACAATCGACTCCTCGCCAGATTGTCGTCGGTAAAACACTGCCGAAATCGATTGTCCCATTTATCTTTTGCCCACAGGCGAAGATTGGTGAAAATGGCTGTAGCCCCCTCGACGTACTCTGTGTAGGGTTTGGATACACCGGTCATAGCTGGAACAAATAACAAAGGACAAGAATGGTTACACAGAGCATGCTGTTCGAAGGACTTACAAAGTTCGAAGGACTTATATCAGGAGAACATAGTGAGTCGAGGAAGTTACATTCGAGGAGTAAAAAGCAGAGCTAGTACTTACATTTCATGGTCCATTTCAAGGATAGCTTGTGTGGATTCGAAGGGCTGGCTTCTGATCCGGTCTCCCAGCAACCAGAGAAGAAGAGGAACTGTTGCCTCCATTTTTTATCAGCCTCCAAAAGATCTTTCAACACTTTTTGCCCCCGGTTGAATGTCAACGAGTAGAAGGGGAAGTACGGGTTTCGAGCAAGACCAGCCAGACCAATGATTTGTTCCAATGAAAAAACTTGGCCTGAGAGCCTTGAGGCCATTATGCAAGCCATTAGGGTGAACCACATATTGGGCCCAACCTGTGAGGGACAGAGATCTATCTTCGAGAGGTATTCAATAAAGAAGGGGTCTAAGGGATACCTTAGCCCCCAATTCATGATCTCGGTATAGACCACCACTTCATGGTCCCTCACAGATAAGGGCGTCTCTCCCTCCGAGGGAAATCGGATGTTGACATATTGAGGAATGCCCCATCGAGCCCTAAGCATTGTTTCCTCTGCCTTCGAAAAATACTTATACTTAATATTGGCGAGGGCCACCATGTGCTTATTCTCAATGCCCCTGATATTGTTGCCGGCAATATTATCTAACTCCAAGGGCAAAGTCACATCCCGCTTAGATTTTGGCGCAATCCGGCGAGCTTGTTCCTCGGATATTGCCGAAGAGGAGGTACCACCATTTGCAGGGCCTGACGAGGAGGTAATAGGCTTTCTCTGTCCGAGGAGCTTGTTGAAAGGTTTCATAACTATGAGGTCTAATGTTTCTTCATGCCTAATCCGCATATCTTCCTCGGTGATAAGTGTTCTTGAGGGGGAGAATTGAGTACCATGGATGGTCATGGACGGTGTGGAGGGCAGACTAGACACATCTGTTCCTTGTCTTCGAGGAGGACTCTCAGTATTGTGTTCCAAGTTTTGCCTCCGAGGAGGACTTTTAGTGTTGTGTTCCAAGTTTTGCCTACGAGGAGGATTTTCAGTGTTATGTTCCAAGTTTTGCCTTCGAGGGGGACTTGCAGTATTTTGCTCCATGTTTTGCCTTCGAGGAGGACTTTCAGTATTGCGTTCCAAGTCTTGCCTTCGAGGAAGACTATCAGTGTTGTGATGCGAGGTTTGCCTTCGAAGCGGACTTTCGGGGTTTCGAGGAGGACTCCTCGAAGTCCTTCGAGGACTTGGAGATCTTTGGGGGAGATTTTCAACATTAATTGGGGCAGTGGGTTCTCGAATTGTTAGGGCAGTCTCCTTGGCCCGCTTTCGCTCGTGAGAACTTTTTCTATCTCTATGGGATTTTTTCCTCTTCGAACCTGATGAATGCTTGTGAGACCTTTCTTTGCCCATTTCTCTTGGAGGATTTGTTTCGCTGAGCAAGCTTTGACGAGCTACTTCTCGAGGGATAATGGCGGTCGAGTTGTGCGAAGGAGGCCAACCACCAAAAAAAGTTGTAGTCGGTGGTGGGGGACGAGGCCGTACGTCTTCACCAGCAGCAACCCTCTCTTCGAATCGTTTACTGATCAGCAACCACTCAGGAATTCGACGGGGCTTGTTCGCCAGCTTTATCTCTCTAGAACTAATTGAACAGAAGTTGCAGTAATGAAGGAAAAGGTTGGTATTTATAGAATGCTAGTGGGCTTTCTTGACAGATGAGGCCCGGGGACATTTTTGTTGTTTGCCTAGGGGTACTATGGTCAATATAGGTGGACATTGTTCGGTCACCAAGTTATAGCAGAAGGTGAAGAGTTTTGTGTCAGAAATTGTCAGGGAAGGGGAAGAGTTTTCTGACAAAAGAATTGGTACCGTTTCTCCAAAATCATGCTGACATCGCTGTTGGTACAGTGACATCATCAACCCTAGCAACATTTTTTCGCCTAAGTACCTAATTTTCCGATGACGATCCGGCTAAAAAAGTTGCAAGGATTGGGGGGGCTACTCAGTATAACAGAAATTCGAAGGGATCTTTGTAGATATTCAAGGAGGCCTTCAAGCCATTCGCAGACAGAAATTCGAAGGGATCCTTGCGGAAATTCGAGGAGGTTTTCGAGTTATTCAAAGAGGTTTCGTGGAGCAACCTTTTTGCCTAAGGGACTTATGAAATTCGTAGGGGCAACTTTTCGAAGAGATTTTGGCCGGTCAGAAGAATTATTCAGTCTTAGCAAAACAATTTTTTACTAAGACTGGGGGGCTACTGATGAGGGAGAATAAAAGACAAGGGCCAAAGTGCATATAAATAAATGTATAAGGGTCAAAATGCATAGAAATAAATGTATAAGGGCCAAAATGCATAGAAATAAATGTATAAGGGCTGAAATGCGTTAATTGCAAAGATATAGCCAAAATAGGAAGGAACCTTAGAGCAGGGACCAAAAGATGTAATTAAACCGAATTAAAGCGTGTGGGGTCCGCAATTGTACTATAAAAGGACCACACACGCTTCACGAATTTCATGATGAATAGTACGACTTTCTCTCTCTACCTTTTTAGCATTTTCTCTCTCTAGATCTAACACTCAAATATTCTTCTACTTCTTAATCCTCTTTCAACAAATCTTCTCATAACAAAATCACCCTCGGACCATCTTTTAACTCTTCAAACATAATCATTTCAAAGCTTATAAATTGTAGATTAGCTAAGTTACTTCCTTTAATTATATCTAAGGAGCAAGGAGCATATGTAGAAAATAGGACCATTCAAGAGAATATCTTAAAAACACAAGAGTTAGTTAAAGATCTGAATAGGAAAACTAGAGGATATAACATAATTATAAACTTAGATATGTCAAAAGCATTTGATAACTTAGAATTTAATTTCATTTATGAAGTAATGTTATCATTTGGATTTAGTGAACAAGTAGTTAAACTGATTAAGAAAAGCATAGAAAACATTTCGTATTCAGTTATAATTAATGGTAATTCAAATGGTTTCCTTAAATCTGTTAATGGTTTAAGGCAGGGAAATCCATTATCTCCCTGCCTTTTCATTATAGCTGAGGAGTTCTTAATTAGGGGTGTGAACAACCTAATTAATCAACATAGATCTATGTTATATAACATGAAAAGTTTAGTGAAAATAAATTGTTTAGCATATGCAGATGACATCATTCTGTTTTCAAATGGATCTCTAACAAGTATAAAGAAGTTAACTAAGTTTTTAGACACTTATCAATCTCTCTCTGGTCAATAAATAAACAGAAAAAAGACTATATTTATTACATCTTTAAGCATGAACAGAACAAGAATAACATCCTTAGAAAGTGTCTTAGGTTTTAAGCATGCAAATCTTCCATTTACTTATCTAGGAATTCCAATTCACTCAAACAATCATTCCATTCACTTTGAGAACTTAATTGATAAGATAAGATGTAAAATCTTAGACTGGAACTCTAAAAACTTATCATTTGGAGGCAAAATAACTTTAATAAACTCTGTTCTAATGTCATACCCTATATACTATTTACAGTCTATTAAGTTACCTTTGAAAACAATATCTAGGATTGATAAACTTCTAAATAAGTTTCTGTGGGGGTCTAGTGAAACGAACAAACATATAATATGGTCTAGTTGGGAAAATTTGTGTAAACCATATAATGAAAATGGATTAAACATCAGAAACATTAGAGATATTCAAACTGATTTTTCCTTTAAACTATGGTTTAATTTTAGGAATAATAAAACTCTCTGGTCAAATATGATGCACTCAAAATACTGTAACTATATTCATCCATTACAATCTACATTAAGAATATCATATTCTAAAATATGGAAAAGAATGTATGAACTTAAAGAAAAAGGAGAAAAACATATAAGATGGAAATTAGGTGATGGTAATTCTGATTTCTGGCTAGACCAGTGGCACAGCTCTAAACCCTTAATAACTTTAACAACAGCCAATTCTAATCATTACACACAAACAAAGATAAATGAATACTGGATATATAATGTGTGGAACATTGATAAAATTCAGAATATGTTGCCTTCTAAATATGTAAATGAAATCATCAAAATAAATTTTAATACATGTACATCTGATTCCATCATTTGGAAGCTTTCAACTGATGCAATCTTCAACTTAAAGAAGATTGTTAATGAAGTAAGACACAAAACCATAATATCAAAAATAAAAGACAAAATCTGGAATAATACTTCTCCAAAGAAATGTTAATTCATTCTTTGGAGAGTACCGAATAATATATTGAGTATAGACACAAAACTTCAACAGAAAGGTTTTCAATTAGCATCTAAATGTACTAGCTGCAAGAATCTAGAAACTCTTAACCATGTTTTTGTATCTTGTGAAACTGCTTGGTCTATATGGTCTTTCTTTTCTGCTAAGTTCAATATAGACATAGGTAAACATATGACAGTAAATCACATTATTAATCTTTGGCTGTTATCTACATCTAAAAGATTACATATTTGAACCATTCTGCCATCTCTAATTGTATATTTTTTTTGGTATGCTAGAAACAGTTACAAACATAAGGGCATAATCCTATCTTCCAAAAGAATTATTAATCATATATTATTCATTCTTTCATCCTTAGATTCAAGATTGCATTTGACTAGAAAGCATTGGTCAAAATACCTGCACTTAGCTAAGGAATTAAGATGTTTTAATCATGTTAAATCTTCTAAGCCTTGTTTGTATGTCTCTTGGTCTTTGCCTATATATAATAGAATCAAATTGAATTGTGATGGATCCTCTTTACACAATGGTGAATCAAGTTATGGTTTTATTATAAGGAACAACTTTGGAACTATTTTAATTGCTAAAGGTGATATAATTGGAAAGTGTTCTCCTTTATTTGCCGAAATCTTAGCACTTATTAATGGCCTCATGTATTGCAATGATCAGAATTTAACCTCAGTAGATATAGAGATAGACTGTCTTAGCTTATTTAACATGCTTGCTATAGGTAGATACCCTTGGTATTTAGAACAAAGACTCCATTACTGCAGAACATTGAAAACCTCAGATGACACTCAAACATATATATAGAGAGCAGAATTTAGCTGCTGATTGGGTTGCCAAACATGCAATTAAGATTCAATCTGAATTTACAGTTGAATCAAATCATTCACTGAATGAATTGAATGCAATCACATTGTTAGAATCCTTAAACATGGATTACTTTAGATTCTTTGAGGATGACTAATTTGTTTTGGCAAGTTGAAAAACTTGACCTTGATAGTTTCTGTTTTGCAAGAGAAGGAAGAAAGAGCTAGAGTATTAAATGGAGTACGAAGATGGCACATAACAAGAAGGGAAGACACAAAGAAGAGCAGTCAAGAAAAAGCAGATATGGAGCTATAAGAGAAGAATAGAGAAGTGATATACTAGAGAAGAGATAGTAGTCACAAAATTGTTAAGGAAGTTGTAAAAATAGAAGATGGAAATGTATCAGAAAATAATGAACATATGTAATATTTTTCTTAACATCAATAAAATTTTATTTCTTGGGGATATATATATATATATATATATATATATATATATATATTAATTTTCTTTTTAGTCTCGCACACGTTTAAATCTATTAAATGAAATATACGCGACAATTTAGTCTCGCATACATTTAAATCTGTTCAATGAAATACACGCGACATGTTAGTTCCGGACACGTTTAAATCTGTTAAATAAAATACACGCGATTTGTTAGTCCCGCACACGTTTAAATATGTTAAATGAAATACACGGGACATGTTAGTTTCGTACACATTTAAAATTGTTAAATGAGAGCTGAAACTCTTCTTATATGTGCTAACAGGATAGCAAGACTAACAAGTTGCGGGGTGGCAGGTTACGTATTAGGCAGGACACCCACCCAAGGATCTATTTAAATCACTCTTTATCAAAAAAAAATCCGATTATTTAAAACTAATTTGCATTCGTTAATTAAATCAAATTTCAGTAATTGAGATATGTATAATATAAACGAAATACTTATAATATTGAAGGTTGTCGCACGGGTATTAAAGAAAGTATTAATGACTTAGAAAGAAAAAAAATGATTGGTGGAGTTAATAACTTGAGCAGAAAATTAACTATTTTATTGGGTGAAAGTGGAATATAGATAATCAATATTGCATTGGAAAATAAGATCGACGAATATTATGGGGCACGGCTAAACCAAGACCCCATTTCTTTATAGTGAGACCCCAAAATCTGATTTTTTTTTATTTTATGTAATTACAAAAATGCCACTAGATATAAAAACTATAATTCTTTGGACATCTCATTTTACCTCCTCTCCTCTCTCTCTCTTCTCTATTTTTCTCTCTAATTTTCATAAAAAAGCCAAAAATCCATAAAACCATTAACTCAAAAAACAATAAATTCAACTATAAATCCTAGTTTTTAAAACTAAAACACATACACTTTTACTATCTTTTTCTTCTCTCTCAACTACCTATCTCTCTAATATTCAACATAAACTCATAAACCTATGAACCTAAAAAAACAAAAAATCATCTCTAAATATATGGCTTGAGGAAAATTTTATATTTTTACATAAATTCACACCTTTTCGTGCGCCGTTTCATACATTCGTGCGTGGATTTGGCCGAAATCACGCATGTTCGTGCGTTAATTTGGTCAAATCTTTGCGCTTTTATACCGAATTTCGTCAAATTCTTGCGCTTTCATGCCGAATTTTGCCAATTAAAAACACTTTCATGCCGAATTTAGCATGTGTATTCTTACAATTTTTAACTACACGTGGAGGTTGAACGTTCTAAACGAAATGATGGTGAATATTTTTTATACTTAAATTGATTTTATTTTCAATTATTCTAATTATTTAATACATTAAATATAAATACGAACATGATATATATATATATATATTATAAATTATATATGGAATGTGAAAACAGAAATTATAAATTATAAATACATTAAAGACAATAGACATTTCGTGCGTGGATATTGCAGATGCACGCATGTTCTTGCGTGTATCTGCCTATTTCTACGCACGACCGTGTGTGGAAATGTCTGTTCCAGAATACCCATACACAAATCTTAAACCTAGTTTTACGGTGTCAAATCCAGCAAAATTCATACCAAATTGAAGCCAACGACCTAATTAAGCATAAACATACAATCAAACAACCAAACAACAACTACAAATAGAGGAAAATTCGATTTTTATATCCGAAAAATATACTCTAAATATTACTACAAATATAGATCCGAATTTTAAAAAAATAGCACAATGATATGGAGGATTCATACTTTAACAAGTCTATGCAGTTGGATTTTAAATATCTAGTATTTTCAAATATTGGATTAGAGAGAGTTAGGGTTTTCGAAGAAAGAAAATTGTAGAATTTGGAAATTTTTGTATTTATATCGATGACATTTTTATAAATAAGAGGGGTCTCGTTATAGAAAAAACGGGTCTTGAATTAGCCTAACCCAATATTATGATACAAACATTTCTTCTAAAAAAAATTATATTACGAAACAAAGAGAGTAATTATGAAAGGACTAATCCGTTTGCCCCACTGATTAGCGCCAATAATTTGTGTACGAAAAAGGAAGCAAGGTACTGTTTTTGGACTGTAGATAAGTCTTTGCGTACAATGTAAGAAAACGAAACACACCATTAATGGAGCATAGATTCGAAAACAGAAAAAGGACCAACTGTGCTAGTGGCAAATCTTGGTTGCATAGTATATATGGACATATTTAGACTGTGACCACTAGTGTAAATCAATTCCAAAGTTAGCACAATTTCACCCGACATCAATTTCAACTGATTTCCTTTTTAAATTTACTCAATAACTAGGGTTGATCTAATTTAAAACTAAACAAATAATTATTTATGAATCCAAACTAATAAAATTAATCTAAACTCAAAGGAGTAGTGGAGGTACGAGAGTAAATGCTTATCCAAAATAAAAAATTAAGAGAGGTTGAGATGGCATGGTAAAAAAGTATAGCTTCGTCCCAATTTGAATAAAAATAATCAAAATCGAAGAAGATTACAAGTCTTTTCAGCAATAATTGTTTTTCGCATGAACGTGAAGATTACAGAACGTGGCTGCGGCAGATCAACCTTCTTAATCTCGTAGAAGTCAAAGAGATAATATACCTAGAGTTTTAGGATCTAGTGACACAAATTCACAAACGGTTTCTTTCTATTTGGTATAAAGAAATTGTGATCACATAGAAAGTTTTTATGGTTCTTTCTTTGAAAGCCATAAATGATGAAATAGATTCAATTATATTAACCACATTTGAAAATTGGTTGGTTTACCTCTAGGTTAAATGGTAGGGAAAGTACTCTATTCAGGATCCTTCACCCCCCTAGATCTTTCAGATGGACTCGTGTAGAGGCCCTCTGTCGCCCGTGCCACTGAATCAGCTGCTTTCTTTTTTGTCCCAACAATTAAGAAACGATATATACCGGTTAAACACTAAGGTTTATGGTGACACATTGGTCCTTTTATGTCTATACGTGAATGATTTACTTATATCTAGTAGTGAAATGAAGAGTTTATGTCTTCTACCTTTAACATTGATGGGGTTAGAAATCCTCGATGGCAATAAAAAGAAAGTGGATCAGATATATCTTATGGGGCATTTTAGATCCAGAATAAGAGTCATACTGACTAAATTTTGAGCTAGCTATACACACTGAATAAGTTGTGCGCCAACTATCTATTTAATTATAATGAATAATGGTTTTGAGCTTAATAGTTGATCGGTTTGATCCATATTTGTGACTCGACCCAGTTGGTTTATGAATCCAAAATTATCGTTATACCAAAAATATCCAGAATAGCATAGATCACTTGTTGAGTGATCAATTTGATGTGCAATACGAACCTGTGATTTTTGCCACACCTAATCAAGATCATATGTTTAGCTAATTACATAATTGGAGGCAGTCATTATTGTCTTAAAAAATTCTCTCAGGACATTTACCCATGCGTTTTGACAGCTCAAGAATGGAAAAATATGATGGGAGCCTGGATCCTGATAATCATCTTGACAAATTTAAGAATTTCATGATTAGTTTTGATGATGATGACAAGCTATTTTGTAGAGCTTTTTCTTGAACATTCAAGGGTAGTGCATTGAAGCTGTATAACGTATTGTCGCAGGGATCAATCAAGAATTACGACATGTTTTGGATGGCATTCCGAAGGTAGTTTATGAGAAGTAAAGAACTCAAAGAAAATAGTGATACAGTAATTCATTATTGGAAATATCTAAATGAATCGTTAAAGGATTACATTAACCATCTTGTGAACACTAAATATGGATTTGCATATTGTTTCGAGCAAGTGACTATAGCTTCGTTGCGATAAGGTTTATTAGATGGTGAGTTGGTCGATTCGGTGACTCGAAATAAAACAATGAACTAGAGAGGATTACTGAACCAATTCGGAAAGCAAATCATTGTAGAGAAAACCAAGAGATTGATGCAGCTTCATCAATATAGGTCTACCCATACAACCTCTATCCCACAAGTTAGCAACTAGTCGCAAGCCACAGTCAGCAACCGTCTGAGGAACTCAGGACAAGGTTCTCATAGGCCCAGACAGAACCAATCTAATTAGTATCAACAGTCCAGGCCAAGAGGGAATCAATAGATCCAGCCTGATTATCATGTAAAACTAATTGAAAATATGGCTACCATCTATGATGGGTTCAAGAACATTGTGCAATTCTGAAGACCATAACATATCCAAACTCCAAGGGAAAATCGAAACATCCGGTTTTTTAGGTATCATAATTATGTAGGGCATGACATCAAAAATTATATTGCTAAAAAAATATAGAGATAAAAGTGTTGATTGAGAAGAGAAAGCTAACTAATTTTATTATGTAATAGGGACATAATAGACAAGTTAACAATAGGTCGCAAGCTAGCATAATGGGGCTCAAAATGCATCACCTAGTGTCCGAAGACAGAATACAGAAATTTCTAAACAATAAAGTACAATGCTAATTATTGAACAATTTGATTTGGATACAGAGTATCTGGATCCTGATCGAGATTGGGGTCAAATCAACGTGGTGACGAAAAATACTGGAAAAGTTTCCAAACAATATTGTTATTTGAATCACTAACCATTTTTGGAGGAGATATAATGTCAGCACTTTCGAGTTGGTCTAAGAAAAGACATATGGTTAGTTTAACCATACAATTGGAAGGGAAAACGTCCACACACCTCTATCAAACCCCTACTCCTTTTATAGTGTTTGGCGAAGATGACTTAAGAGGCGTCATAGGCCCACATGAGAATGATGTGGTAATAGGGGCATTTATTGAGGTCACAGAGATCCCAAGAATTTTGATTGACACGGGTAGCTCGACCAATATCTTATTTATATCGACTTATAAACAGATGATGAACCCATAATTTATTCAACGGTCAAACATTATTATAATGGGGTTTACGTGAAACTCTGCTGATGTCATTGGAGAATTCAAAGGAGAAGTATTATTAGGCAAGTGACCGTTTAATAAAATGATGAAGGTTTTGTTTGTGGTAATGAATGGTTCGACACCCTACAATGTAATTTTTGGAAGATTTTGGTTGTGAATAATACATGCGGTCGCGTCGACAGTACCAGTGTTTGAAATATGCTGTTGGAAGTTAAGTATGAGTGGTTCAGAGCAGCCAAAAAATGGTTAGGGAATGTTATGTCATTGTTCTTGCTCCAAAATACTTGGAAACCGTGATAACCAAAAAACGAATAGTGATTACTATAGTACTATTCGGATCCAAACAAGTTAGATGATCCAAGATAGACTCATAGTGTTGTTATCCTAATAAAAGAGGTCCAACTGCACAGTTTAGCATATGGGAAATATAATCAAATTGGAGCCAAATTATCATTAAAATTCAAGAAAATATTGTTATCTTTCTTATCCAAACATTTACACATGTTTGCTTGGTGCAATGAAGATGTAAATGGTGTACTAGCAAATCTCATTTGCCACAAACTATTTGTATGATCCGACGCAGGTCTGTTAGTCTAAATAATGAAGGTTTTTTCTAAAGAGAAATCTGAACACATAGTTTAAGAAGTATGTAGGTTGACTAGGGTAGGGCATATTCGAGGATCCCAATATCCAATTTAGACTGTAAATCTGGTGCTCGTTAAAAAAAGAATGGAAAATGGCGGTTCTGCATTGATCTCACAGATCTCAATAGGGCGTGTCTTGAGGATCCTTTCCCGTTCCTTGAATAGATCAGTTGGTGGATTCCACTTCAGGAAATACATCTTTTGTCGGGTATAATTAGATATAGATGGATCCGAATGATCGGGACCACAGTACGTTCATCACTGATACGGGGTTGCATTGTTACAAAGTAACATCTTTTGGGTTAAAGAATGTTGAGGCCACTTACGAGTGATTGATCAATAAAGCATTTACCAGTCATATTGAAAGAAACGTGGAAGTTTATATTGATGACATTATGGTAAAAATCCCAATGGAGGATGATCATTACTTGACCTTCAAGAAACTTTCTCTAACTTGGAGGCTATCAATTTAAGATTAAATCATTTAAAGTGTACGTTTGGTGTATGATTTGGTAAAAATTAGGCTATATTCAGTGAGCAAAGGATCTATGCCTACCCAGATCAATTGGTGGGTTATTAACTGTTGACCCTCCTTGAACTACCAAAGAATTTCAAGTATTGACTGAGCGGTTGGCAACCTTGAGTAGGTTTATTTCAAGATCATGAGATAAATATGCTCAGTTCTTGCAAGTACTGAGAAATGCGAAAGACTTAAATTCGTCCCTAAATTTTGATGAGGCATTCCTTGAAATGAATAGATATGTATCTTCGCCTAAAACTCTATTCAAATCTATCACTAGAGAGAGACTGTACATGTATCTAATAGTATCGGATTATGCTATAAGCGCATCGTTAGTTTGGGAAGTTGACAACTATCCTTGCCCCATTTACTACATCAGTAAGGGTTTGTTAAACGCTAAGAAAATATACCTAATGTTGGAAACGTTATCTTTAGCCTTGGTAATAAGCTAGAAAATGAGGCCTTATGTTCAAGTGCATTCCATCACAGTTCGAATATTTTTTCCACTTAAAAATGTATTGTACAAATCGGATATATCAAGTCGAATGACTAAGTGGTCTAAGGATCTAGGGGATTATGATATTAAATTTTCTCTTTGAACGTCAATCAAAGCTCAAGTTATAACTGATTTCTTGGCTGAGTTCCAATCGGAGAGGCCCTATGAGAAATAGTTATATTGATTGAAAGGCACGACTTAGAACTGGCTATCTGTTTTTGAGCTCGCACAAGCCTAAAAAAGAGTGGGTAATTTGAACAGATGACGCATATAATATGATGGGATGTGGGGCTGAAATTTGCTTACTTTCCCTCATTGAGGAATCAATGTACCAAGCTATATATATATATTGTTTTAGTGTATCTAACGATGAAGCATAATACGAAAAAACTATAGTAGGTTTAAGGCTAGCTCAGATATGTGGTACCAAAATAATCTGATTGTTAAGTGATTCACAACTAGTCATATATCAAGCACAAGGTAAATCTGAAACCAAGAAGGAATAGTTGGTGAAGTACTTACGAGTGTTGAAAGAAATTTCTGCTTGTTTTAAATATGTGAAGTACAAACATATGTTAAGATCATAAATTTGATGGTTGACTATCTGAACACTATTACATATTCGAAAGCTTGCCCTTGGATTCTAGTACAAAAGTGTCATTCTACAATAACAACTCTTGAAATGGAAGTTGATGCTGAAAAAAGTTTCCAAATATCAGCCATAGTTAGTCAAGAAGGGAGGTATGTTATCCAAGAGTTTATTACTAAAGTAATCCTACCTGAAGATAAAAGTTTAGCCAAAAAGTTAAAGTTCACAGCACATGGTATTTTGGTTTTGGTAAGGATTCTCTATAAAAGATCTTTAAGTAAGCTGTTATTATGCTACCTTGGATTTGATGAGTCTCAAATAGTTTTAGCTGAATTACATGATGGGGAAGGATCAACTTATTGGGGTTACAAGGCTTTGACTAGAAGGGTCTAATTAACATGGTCTTATTGGCCATCTATGATGGCAGATTCTAAAGATTTAGTTAGAAAATATGATCCCTGTCAAAGATGTGGAAATGCAATACACATACCAGCAGTTCCAATGGAGTCGGTATCCGAAGCAGTACCCTTTAATAGATGGGGACTTGACTTTGTTGAACCCCTTCTGATGGCTTTTGGAGGGTGTCAAACTATTATTTTGGAAATTGATTATTTCTCGAAGTGGATAAAAGCTACACCCCTCTCTGGAACGACTTATAAAGCCATAATTAATTTTTTCGTCTCCAATATTTGTTTTAGGTTTGGAATTTCTGGACACATTACCACAGACAACGGCCCCCAAATTGACAACAAGGATATGTAGGCATTTTGTGCATCAAGATGTATTCACCATTGTTTCTCCTCACCTTTTCATCCTCAAGCCAACAAAACTATTTTAATGGGACTAGAAATGAACTTAGAAGGAGCGGCTGGTAAATGGCCTAATTACCTACAAGAAGTGTTATAGGCTTACTAAACCATTCCACATAGTGCCACACAAGAATCTCCTTTTGTTTTGGTTTATGGAATGAATGCAATTGCACCAATAAAATCTATTGTTCCTTATTTCAGAGTTCAAAATTATTTTAAAGATGAAAATGAAGCTATAATAAAAATTTAGTTGGATTTGATTTAAGAAAATAGAATAAAATCTCATTTAAGAACCGTATATTACCAAGGTTTAATGATAAATAGGTATACGTATATAGTATGAAGAAGATACTTCCAAGTGAGGGACAATGTAAATATTTACTTTCTTTTGCTCAATGTAAATATTTAGGGGTATACTCGTTCATGTGCTAGTGGTGCGTGAAGGTGTTAATAAGGTGTTTGAATTGTTATTAATCTACAGTATTTGCCTTTAAAATGTGTTTATAACTACTATCAAGTTTTTTATCCTTCGAATGGATCATATGTATCAAGTTTTTATTGCCTTCGATTGGATTATCTTCAAATGGCTCATTTGTATCAAGTTTTTATTGTCTTCATATGGATTACCTTCGAATGGCTCATGGGTATCAATTTTTTATTTCCTTCGAATGGATTACCTTTGAATGACCCATGTGTATCAAGTTTATATTGACTTCAAATGTATTACCTTCGAATGACTCATGTGTATCAATTTTTTATTTCCTTCGAATGATTCATGTGTATCAAGTTTTTATTTCTTTCGAATGGATTATCTTTGAATGGCTCAAATGTACCAAGTTTTAATTACCCTCGAATGAATCATATCTTAACATTAATTATATTCGGTAAACCAATACTAAGATATGAAGATAAGAATATATGAAAAGGTAAAACAAGTTGATAAAATGACTAACAATATAAAATGCCTTGAGTGATCAAAGGACTTAGTGAAATCTGAAGATGAAATTACAAAATACATTGGTTATGCCAATGACTTGCACAAAAGTCTTATTGAAATAACAAAATGCCTTGCACACATCAAGGGCGTGTATATAAACAATGACATCAAAACATATTGGCCTTAGGGTTCGTTCACATCGGATTTTCCTTCCTTCTTCTCTTCCAAACTCTCACCATCATAGTCAGCTTCATTGTTATCATCAGAATCATCATCGGATGAATCATAAAAAATACCAAGTTGATCAGATAAAGGTATGTCTTGATGCAGAAAATCCATTGGCACATGTCTTCGAAAATCCCTAAGGACTAACTTAGGGAATTTTTTATGAAATAGAAACATCATATCCGATTTAATTCAGTCATCCATCCCTTGCAAAGAGTCTATCTTCGTTTCAAGATATGCATCTACAACATCAGATTTATCTTGAGTAGACTTAGCTTTGAGAGAGGTAACCTTACCCTCTTGCTTCTTGATAAGAGCCTTATGGTTTGTCTTTTCATCTGACAAGTGCTCAATCGTAGATTTGTCATCAGATTGCTGATTCTTTAATGAGGTAATCTCCCCAGAATTGGATGACTGTAAATTTTTATAATCCGCTTGTAACTTGTCATTATTGGATTTTACGTGTACTAGCTCTTCTTTAACTGATTTCACCTTCCCATTTAGGATTTCAACATTGTTATTTTCTTTCTCAGCTAAATTCTTCAAATTCTGATTTTTATCCCGAAGAGAAGTGATGTCAATTTGAGACCATATTTGTCTCTCCGATTTGACTATCACATAGCCCAAAACTGAATACCCTAACGCATTGTTATCTTTTGATAGTTCAAAGGCTCTCATATCTCTGATTGGGTCACCATCTCCAAAAAAATTTCCTTTCAGATGGGGGAAGTAACGGAGAAGGAGGGGTCGGATACTGTGATCATAGGAGGAACAACAATTGGGATTGTTGGAAAAGGAAATGCTGAACAAAATATTATCTCCAAACGAGTCGAAATCTTATTCCATAGTTTAGTATGGGTTCCGCTAGATGTAGTATGGGTTTCATTAGAGGTAATATTCCATAGTTTAGCTTTAAACCTGAAGGTTAGGCATGTTATCAAAAGAGGCAAGCTTTTTCTGTTGAAAAATCTGAGGCTATTGTGGTAGAAGTGGATCGGTTATCTAAGGTTGGAGATATTCGGGAGGCATAATACCCATTTTGGACTGCTAACCCGACATTAGTTAAGAATAAGAATAGGAAATGGTGAATGTGTGTTGACTTTACAGATTTGAATTGTGCGTGTGCCAAAGATCCATTTCATGTTCCTCGAATAGACCAGCTGATTGATTCCACTTCAAGAAATAAAATTCTTTCTTTTATGGATGCATTTGCAGGGTATAACCAAATTCAAATGAATCCAAAGGATCAGGAAAGTACCACATTTATAACTGATGGAGGATTATATTATTATAGAGTTAAGTCATTTGGTGTAAAGTATGCACGGACGATACACCGGAGATTGAGTATAAATCTTTTGCTTCTCAGATTGGGAGAAACATTGAGGTTTACATTAATGATTTTCTTGTCAAAAGCGCAACGGATGGTGAACTCTTAAAAAATTTAGAGGAGTAGTCCCTTTGTTTAACAATTTCTATTATATCTGACTTGCGCCTATATTTAAAGGTCAAGGCTGAATTGAGAAAAGGATTCCGATTTTTGAGATTAAACTACTTGGACTTCTCGATTTTCTCTCTCTAGAAACTACTTATCACTACTTTTCTCTACTTTTCTGTATGAACCATATTAAATACACATCAAATTGGAGACTTCACTTGGGATGATTACGATTGTTGTGTGGATTGTTCGTGTTCGATTTCTTTTCGTATTACATTTTAACTCTTCTTGTTCAATCTTTGAAAGCTGTTTTAATCGACAATGGATCCAAGAAATGAAGGTGATCCTCTAGTTTGAAAAGAAGTCGAAACACTAAATCTTGATTTGCAGGGAGGGGATGATAAGCAAGATGAGTTTGTTCCAGCTCGACAAACTCAATCAGACATCAAAATGCGAATGAATCAACTATTGGATAAAATCATAGCTTTGAATGAGAAGTATGACCAGAGATAATAAGAAATTCAATCAGCTAGCTTTAGATCAAAGATGAGGCAAGTGGATGACAAGAATGACGCTGACAGTCAACCTTATCAATCTTATACAACTCGTCAAGTTTGGAGTGAGCATAAAAAAATTCATTTTGAAACTTTTAAAGAGCGTAACATTTCACGAAAAGAGAAAAAAATACGTCCAGTGATAATGAGATGGATAGTTTAGGATCCGAGTTTAAGATGTACCGAGGATCTTCGAGAGAAGAAAAAGTTCGACCTTGAAAATCATAAAAAGGATACAAAACAAGGAAGGAAAGTGTACTACAATGTTTAAAGGAAGCTGAATATTATAAAGGTAACATATCGAATCAATACAACGAGATGGTTGATCGGAATTTATACGTTGTCATGGGAACGGGAAATGATAATCAGTTGGTTCAAGGGGTTGACTGGAGAAATTCTACTTTGACAATTGAGATAACATCTATCTCTCTTCCGAAGCGATTTGATATCTCGAAGATCTACAAAATCGATGGGATGAAAGATCCTGACGACCACATCGAACATTTCAAAAATTATATGATGAATTTCGAGGACGATGATAGGTTTGTGTATATATATTTCTCCCAAACGTTCAAAGGAACAACCTTAAAATGGTACAACAGAATTTTAAGGGAGTGTATTTCCAATTTCAAGGATTTTTATACGGATTCCCGAAGATAATTTATGGAAACAAAGTGATGCAGGCAAATAGAGATACGATAATACAATGTAAACAAGCAGTGGGAGAGAAATTGAAGGACTATACTAAGATATTTGTGTTAACTAAGGCGCGTTTGGATAATTGTGAGGAGTTGGTAGCGATGACATCATTTTGAGGACTATACTAAGAGATTGTTACCAAGAGATCTTGAGAATGAAACAACGAAGCGAAGAGCTTTAACTTTTAAAGCACTGATGACTCGGGTGGAGGATCAAATTATGGTAGAAGAATAGATTAATGTTCGAGGAGTGGTTGGGACTAGTCAAAAGAGTTCAGGACATGTGCCAAACAATCAAGGACAGTCTTTGAATTCAGCCCAACCAACGCGTCAGAGGAACAACAATAATCTACCTCCTCGAATTAGAGGGTATTCAACTCAAGCAACAAGGTACCAGTTTCATAGACCGAGGCGTAATCGGTGGATAAGGCCGAAGTACTATACCGATTTAACTAAAAAAATTGCTACAATCTAAGAAAAGGAAAAGGGATACGTGAGTTTCAAGAAGTCTGTCTTGATAAATAAGCAAAGGGAAGAGCGAAATAGCAGGTTTTGTAAGTATCATAATGACATCGAAGATGATATTACAAACTCTATTACTTTAAAAAAGAACGTGCATACTCTAATTGAGAATGGAAAGTTGTTGGCCTATGTGAAAGGACAGAGCAATGCATCAAAGGCTAATGTTGCATCGACTTCACAGGCAGAAAATCCAAAGGCGCAGGCAGAAAATTTAATGATTCTGGATTACAAGATTGATGATTTCGATGCTACATCGAAATACTTGGATACAGACCCGGATTGGTTGATTTTGATGGCAGGGGATGAGACACTGAAACAAGGCTGATTTTGAAGTCTATGTAAATATTTTGAGTCATTGACAATTTTCGGAGGAGATATTATGACTGAAAATATTGACAGTTCTAGAAAAAGGCATGTAGTAAGCTTAGCTACTCAGATATAAGGAGGAATGTCTACTCATCTGTATGGTGAGAGAGATGTTCCCTTTATTCTTTTCGATGAAGATGATCTGAGAGGAACTGCAGGTCCTCATGAAGATGTACTGACTATTGGAGTAGAGGTAGCTGATGTTGAAAATCGACGTGTAATGATAGATACATGGAGCTCTGCAAATGTTCTTTTCATCTCAACTTATGATACAATGCGTAATCCTCTTCGGATTTCCCAATCAGAACGTACTATTATTGGTTTTATAGGAGTGACAACACAAGTAATTGGGGAGTTTGAGGGAGAGGTATGTTTGGGAAAGGGACCTTTTAGAAAGAAGGTTCAGGTGCTGTTTATGGTGGTGGATTGTCCAACAAGCTACAATGCCATTTTTGGGAGATCTTGGCTTTCGTTGACGTATGCAGTTGTATCAACATTCCACCAGTGCTTGAAGTATGTCATCGAAGATCACGTGGGGTTCGTCCAAAGTGATCAGAAGATTGAGATAGAATGTTATGCCACAACTTTTTGAATCCGAGGGTTAAGCAGTGGTGATATAAACGGTGGAATAACAATAAGAAGGTTTGACCTCGGATGTCGAGGAATGGGTTTACGATCCGACAGAAACCCCGGGCTCGGTAATAGTAAGTGAAAATATCGAGGAATATGATTTTCCTAATTAGAAAAGTACTTCGAATAGGAACCTTACTGACCCCAGCTTTACGTCAGCAGTTGTTATAGTTTTTGTTTCACAATTTGGATTTTTTTGCTTGGAAAATAAAAGATGTGGTTGGAGTTCGAGTCGCAATAATATGTCACAGTCTAGCAATTAATCCGAAGGTCAAACCTTTTATACAAAAAAGACGTGTTTTCTCTTTTGAAAAAGCAGAAGGTATCTTTGCTGAGGTGGTTTGTTTATCAAGATTCGTACATATAAGGGAGTCACAATATCATTTATGGACTGCAAACCCAGTGGTGGTTAAAAAGAAGAATAGGAAGTGGAGAATATGCGCCGACTTTACACATTTGAATCGAGCTTGTCCAAAAGATCCATTTCATGTTCCTCGAATAGACCAATTGGTTGATTCCACTTCGGGAAATACGATTTTGTCTTTTATGGATGCATTTGCAAGGTATAATCAAATTCAAATGGATCCAAAGGATTAAGAGAGTACGACCTTCATTACAGGTCGAGGCTTGCATTGTTATAGGGTTATGGCCTTTGGGTTAATAAATGTTGAAGCAACTTATCAGAGGTTAATGAATAAAACCTCCACTTCTCATATCAGAACAAACATGAAGATATATATTGATGACATGTTGGTCAAACGTTTATCAGATGATGCACACTTGGAACATTTGGAGGAGACGTTTTTGAATTTAAGCGTTATCGGACTAAATTTAAAGCATGAGAAGTGTACCTTTGGAGTTCGATGAGGAAAATTTTTGGGTTATGTTAATAGTCAAAAAGGGATAAAAGCTGACCCATAAAAACTAAAGGCTTTAGTATCAATGACATCACCTCGAACTATCAAAGAAGTGCTGATCTTAGCAGGAAGGTTAGCTGCTCTTAACAGATCCATTTCTTGATTTTCTGAAAAATGTTTCCTTTTCTTCCAAGTGTTACGAAGACCAAAATAATTTTAGTGGACCTCGGAATGTGAAGTAGCATTTTCAACCATTGAAGAAATATTGTCATCACCAGAGATATTGTCCAAGCCTCAAATTGGAAAACAAATCTCTTTGTATATCGTGGTATCAGACTTGCAGTAAGTGTTGTTTTGATAAGTGAAATTTTGGAATTTTGAAACCGGTGTATTATATCATCAAGAGTTTAGCGGGAACATAAATTGAAGCTAAAAAAAATGGCTCTAACTTTAGTAGTGGCTGCTAGGAAGTTTTCCCCCTATTTTGAAGCTCACATTATTGAGGTTCAAACTTCATTCCCACTAAAAATGTTTTACAACACCCCGATATTTTTAGAAGGATGACCAAATGGTAAGTTAAGTTGGGAGATTTTGATATCTTATTTTCACCTCGGACAAGTATCAAGGCCCAAACCTTAGCAGATTTTCTTATTGAATTCCATTCAAGTAGATCAGACGAATAGATGAACAAAAAGGTCTTGCCAAGAGTTTTGATGTGGATAGCTCGAACTTATGAGGGCTCTAGCATTTTAGGAAGCAATGCTGGAGTTCAGCTGATTTCTCCATTTCGGGAAACAATTTTTCAATCCATTAAATTTGGCTTTCATGCATCGAATAATGAATCTGAATATGAAGTTGCATTGGCTATTTTAAGGCTTGCGAACATTTGCGGGGCAACTTCAATTCGTTTAGAAATGGATTCCTAATTGGTAGAAAATTAGGTGGCTGGTGTTTCTAAAGCAAATATAGTGGAGCATGTTACTGTGGAGCATATCAACCGAGTAGACAATACAGTTTTTGATTATTTGGCACCTATGACCTACACAGAAGAATACCCTTAGATTTTATTATATGAGAGTCCTTCGATTTTAATCTGCTCAGAGCAGTGTAAATATGCAGAAGAAATTTTCATCACACTAGATATAATTCAAAGCAATCAGAGGATTGATATTCTCATTTTTTTATTAAGAAGAACATTGCATCAAGATATGCAACTGGCTAAGAAGTTGAAAGGTAAATCATGTGGTTATATTGTGTTAGATGGGGTTTAATACAAAAAATTATTGAGTAGGCAATTATTGGGTTGCTTGAATAAACATGAATCACAGGAAATTATGTTAGAGTTACATGATGGAGAGGGTTCAACACATTATGGGTTCCAGGCATTGACATGTCAAGTTTTGTTTGCAGGGTATTATTGGTCTTCGATTATGAATGACGCTAAGAATTTAGTTCGAGGAAGTGATACTTGTCAACGATTTGTCAATTCTATTCATAAACCTGTAGTTTTACTCATGTCCATTACCAAAATCGTCTCTTTTGACATGTGGGGAATAGATTTAGCGGGAATATTGCCAATGGCTTCTGAAGGACGCCAAATGATTATTTTAGCGGTGGACTAGTTTACGAATTGGGCAGAAGCTGAACCATTTTCTGGGACAAAAGCCAAGGATATAATTAAGTTCATTATAAACAGTATTTGTTGCCGCTTTGGGGTACCTTGAAAAATTACCACAGATAACGGTCCTCAATTTAACAACAGAGAAATGGATTCATTTTGTGCTTTGAGGGGAATAACATAATGTTTCTCTACACATTTTCATCCCTAAGCCAATGGTCAGGTAGATATGACAAATAGATCTATTTTAGAAGGTCCTAAAGAAGAATTTGACATGGGCAGTAGGGAAATGGCCTAACTATTTGCAAGAGGTGTTATGCGCTTATCAAACAACTCCTAAAGAGGCTACTAAAGAAACTCTTTTTGCCTTAGTGTATGGGATGGATGTTGTTAGTCCTGGAGAATCTACATTACCTTTTTATAGAATAGCTCAGTATTTCGAGGACCTGAATGACAAAGAAAAAAAGAGCAGATTTGGACTTGATTGAGAAAAAAAGAGTTAGAGCTCATTTGAATATGATTAGCTATCAAACTCTTATGAGGAGTAGATACAATTCGAAGGTAATAAGAAGAGATTTCAAGGTTGGTGATAAATTTATAAGGAAGGTATTCCTCCATACTAAGGAAAAGATCCTCGACAAGATGGCCCCGAATCGGGAGGGTCCCTATATGGTTGTGGAAAAAATAAAGGCAGGTTTTATCGCCTTTGTGACGAGCAGTGGAGGATGATTCAACATCTTTTGAATATACAACATCTAAAATTATACTCGGAGTAACTATCTCTTTTGATTTTATTTTCTTTTTGAATAATTGGCACACTATTTCCTACCATGTTGACCCAAAGAGGTTTATTGAGGTGTTATGTAAATATTCGATGCTATTAATAAAACTATTTCTTGGCCAATGTTTTTTTAAGTATACTTATTTAAATTATTTTGGTAACTAGAAAAAAACTGATCATCTTTGAAGTTGACCAGGAGTAATTATTTCGAAGTGTTGTATATATTTTTCGAAGAAACAACCATATTCGAAGTGGTACGTTATTTAAACTCACTACCATATTCGAAGTGCTACCTACTTTAAACAAACTACCAAATTCGAAGTGCTACGTTCTTTAAATGCACTACCATATTCGAAGTGTTACGTTCTTTAAATGCATTATAATGTTCAAAGTATTATGTCATCTAAAACACATTATTTGTGTTAAAAGTGTTAACAATTTCGAAATACACTTTGTATTGTATATAATCGTTCGAGAAACCATGCCTTACTAAATAAAATATAATGAAAACTATTAACAGAAATAAAAGTACATTGCATAAATTTAAAGAATACACAAAAAAGGATTTCAATACCAAAACAATGTCATTTAACAGAGTCAAATCATTCTACAACAACTGGATGACAAATACAAAAAACAAAAGGAAAAAGGGAAAACAAAGTTATTTATCGTCGGAATTCTTCTCGGCAGACTCCTCTTGCTCTGAAGAACTGTCCTCTGATGCCACCTCTTTGGATGAAGAAGAAGGTACATACTCAAGGGCTTTGTTGTGGAAATTTTCAATGGGAATCTGCTCCCAGAAGTTGGAAAGATGAGCCTTTGGAAATGAAGCATGAATTTCGCGAAGAAGGTTAACAACTTTCTGCTCTTCGACATTGTTGATGGCCGCTAACATGTCCTTGGTCCATTCGTCCTCATCAACAGTCACAACAAGCTCTTTATTTTCATCAAATTAAATATTGAGAGCATCCATATCCTCTGTCAAATTTTCTTTTCATCTTCACTCTTCGTTAGTGAAAGTTGAGAGTAGAGTAATTTGGTTTCTCCTCGGATAACTCTCGAGCATGTTTAGACTTGAGCTCTTCTATCTCATTTTTTGAGAAGTACTAAGCTCTTCCGTCTCTTTATTGTGAACAACTCTTAGATAATTTTTAAGGAAAATGATTCCTCTGAAGAATTCTGATATGGAAGTTTGGAATTGGTAAAATTGTCTCTCCACCATACCATCGAAGATTTCTCTCAATTTATTCTCAGAATTAGCAATTTTCTTTTAACGAACCATATCATTTGCTATTTTCTCCGAGTGGCTTCTAGAATATTCAAATTTTTAGCCAATTTATGTGTTGCAGCGCCAAGGTTGGAAAATGGTTTAAGAGCAAGTGCAACGTCTTCGGATGGCTCTTCAACATGTATAAATTTTGGACTAGGGTAAGGCATAAAAGCAGAGCAAGATGGAGGTAAATAGACCTTTGGAGAAGTTTCTTTGGGAAGAACAGGAGTAGATCTTTTACCATAACGTTGCAGTTGATTCTCAAGTTCTTGAATGAACGGATCTTTATCTCTGCCAAGCTCTAGAGATTGACCGAGGTTGATTAAGCTATCATGATCAAAGTGATCATCACCTCGATTATTGTCTGTGGTAGTTTCTCCTTTCTTATTCCCTTATTCTTCATCACCTGCTTCAGTTTCTTTTTGTTGATCTTCCACCATAACAACCTCATCAGCATCGGAAGACACCACCTCTTGAGCAGTTTGTACAACTTTCTTTTTTGCTTTTTTTAAGGAGTCGTTTTAGCTGTGATTTTCCTTTTCTTTGAGGTTGTTGTCTTCTTCCTTTATAGGGAAGGCTCAACTTTTTCTCTTTCTTCGATGGTGAAAAGGCTATTTTTTGTTTCCTTTCTCTTCCGTTTTGGTTGCGACGTTCGAACTACTGAAGGGCTAGCACCAGACGTGCTAGCTTCTTTTTTTATCATTTTCCCTTTCATTTTTAAGAAAATATGGCTCTCATACCTATTATGAACTGGAATAAACACCTTACCATTAGGAGCCACTAGTCTCTTCACAACTAGCCTCGTGTCTGGAAGCTCCATCGGATTTTCTGGGAAGTCAACACCCAGTGTGATTCGCCATAAGTGGTTGTTGATAAAATTAATAGGTTAGAAATCTGAGTGAAACCCATTGCCCCACTCTTTTTCTGTCCATGTTTCTAACTTGGCAAAAATTTCCTTGGCATCTTTTTGGTGAATCTTATATCGCCTCGGAATTTTTGAGATATAAAAATATAAGCCAAGGGTTAAAACGAGATAGTGAAAACAACAATAAAAGAGAAATATCTTACTGTTACTCCTCAAGAGGAGGTTGAGTCTTGATGGATTCGCCTCATAAATTTCCTTTCTATTTTCCCAAGCCCCTAATATGAAGAAATGTTTCTTCTTCCAAAAAATTTCAGCCTCGAGTATATCCTCGATTATCTTCAGCTCATCATCAAGTGTGAGATAGTAGAAGGGCAGGACAGGGCCTTTCGAAAACTTTGTCAGAGTAATGAAATCTTTGAGCGAAAGAGGAATTTGGCCTAGTCTGGAAGCCATGATAAAGGACAAAAGGGTAAACCATTTACTGGGAGTAGCTTGCGTAGGACAAAGGTCGATGAGCTCAAAATACTATATAATTATTGGGTCTAACGGAAACCAAATATAGTAGTTGATAATTTCTGGGTACACCACCAGGTCATCTTTTCCACAGTTAAGTGGAGTCTCTCCTTCTTTTAGAAGCCAAAGTACGATGTTGTTTGGAATTCTCTATTGTTTTTTTAAGGAGGCAGCCTGAGACTCTGAGTAATAGATATATGGCACATTTTTTAGTGCCAATATATATTCAGGGTTGGATGGTTTCAAATTTTCTTCAACAGAGGCAGCCAGTTTGTCGGAGAGCTCAGCAGGTTAGGTGCTTTTGTCTTGAGAACACCTTTCATTGTTTCATTATCTGTTTCCTTCGAAGCATCATCTTCCATATCAAGCTCGACATTCTATTGTGTGGCCTCAAAGTCAACTTCCTCTTGGGATGCCTCATCCACGAGTCGAGGTGGATTATGTTTCATATTTGGTTCTCTATCATCGTTACTTGAGGGATTTTGTTGAGAATTTGTAGTTGTCTCAACAACATCCCTCGGGGGAGGAGAAGAGGTTGAAAGATTCGAGGTGTACTCAGCATCGGTCCCCATGGCTATAAAGGTTTTTCTTTTTAGGGTACGAGGAAGCTGAGTTTTTGTATGAATAGGAAGGGTTTCCGTGCATAGTGGACGAAGGGCTCATAATTAACTGGAGAAGGAGTTCCCTCTGATTTTCTTGAAGAAGATGTAGTTTGGGTTACCTTGCGATGTATTCGAGGACTTGATTTTGCAGTATGGATTCAAGGTGATGGTGAAACTCGAGGCATTATCGATGTTTGAGTTTTGGATTATTGACCTTCTTCTAGAAGAGGACGATTTTGAAATGGAAAAATGAGTTTGATTAGGATTGAAGTTACCATAATATATTGTCTATGTGGACAAACCCTGAGGTACGTTTCTTATCAGACCGGCTGCTCTATATTCATCTTCCTTTTCACTTATGCATAAGTAGTCATATGATCCAAAGCAAGGTTTTTGTTTATCTGCGGTGGATTAATTTCTGGGATTTTTTGCTTTTGGCTTTTTGAGTTTTGGATGTTTTTTCATAAATGAACTTAAAGACTGGAGGTGGATTTGTGTTTTCCGATGAAGGTAGCTTAAAGGTTAAAGATTCAGATGAAGGTAGCCAAGAAATTTCACAAAACAAGTAAACTTTTTTTCTCTAAAAAAGTATTGTGAAGAAAAATGAGTCGCAGAGATGTATTTATAAGAAACGTTAAGGGAGAGGGAAGTGGAAGAGGTGGAGAAACCAATTGGGAAGAGATCCAAACGGTTGCGTAAAGGAGAGTTTGACACATGCCATATGATAGGTCTAGTGTCAGACCTAGAGCCTAGGGAATCATCATCACCTATTCGATTTCTATTTCGAACGATTATGACCGTTAGAAGGAAATGACTCCATAAGGAAATTTTTGAAGCATTGAGAATATAATCATTAATTTGAGGACAAGATTTTGCCAAATATATGGAGATGGTAAGTTTGAAGTTGTTCGGATCCTGGATAAGGGGTTTTTTCTTCACTAATGAAGATTTCCGATGACAGTTAGTTATCATTTGCTGACTTTCATAAGAACTAAGAGGGCTACTGATAAGGAAATAGAACATTGGGGATTAAAATGTAAATGAATGAAACCTTGTATGATAAATTGTATAGCTGTGGGAGAGATTTAAATCTTTGTGTATAGATAAAAGACTAATATGCAAATAGTCCTTTTGTGTAACAATTTCTATTATACACGACTTGCGCCTGCATGTAAAGGCCAAGACTGAATTGAGAAAGGGATTCTGACTTGTGAGATTAAACTACTTGCACTTCTCGATTTTCTCTCTCTAGAAACTACTTTTCTCTACTTTTCTCTACAAACCACATTAAATACACATCAAAGAGCTATTCGATTGAAGTTGAATCCATAATAATGTCCTTTTGGTGCATAAGTCAGGAAAGTTTCAATGATATATCATCAGTGAAAAAAGAATGAAAGCTTATCCCAAAAAATTCAATGCTTTGGTATTGATAATATCTCCTTGAACCATAAAGGAGGCGCAAATTTTGACTGGAAGGTCAGCTTCTCTTAATCGATTTATTTCTAGATTTTCTGACAAAAGTTCTCTTTTTTCTAAGTTTTACAAAGGCCCAAAGAGTTTATATGGATACCAGAATGTGAGATTGATTTTTCAAAGATTGATGAACTTTTGTTACCACCTAAAATTTTGTCTAAACCTCGAATAGGAGAACAACTATTTTTGTATATAGCAGTGTCAAATTTTTATTTTAGCGTTTTTTTTATACGAGAGGAAATGGGAGCTTCCAAAACAGTTTATTATGTTAGAAATATTTTGTTGGCATCTGAGAAAAAAATATCTAAGGTTTGAAAAGTTGGCCCTGCCTTTAGTAGTGGCTACTCGGAAAAAATATGCCCTTATTTTCAAGCTCACGCAATTTTTGTTCGAACTTATTTTCCACTAAAGAATGTGTTACAACGATAAGATATTTATCGTAGAATGACCAAGCGGTCAGTTGAGTTGGGAACCTTTGATATAGATTTTTCTCCTCGAACGTCGATTAAGGCTTAAGGTTTGACAGATTTTTTGGTCGAGTTTCATTCAAGTCGATCAGATGATGGGATAGTTAAAGAAATATTTCCATAAGTTTCAACATGGGTGGTTCGAACTGATGGTGGTTCTTGAATATTAGGATCAAGTGCATGGGTTCAATTGGTTGATCCTTCTGGAGAAGCTATGTACCCGACTATTCGATATAGTTTTTATGTGTCAAATAATGAGGCTGAATATGAGGTTGGATTGGCTAGATTAAAACTTGCAAGTATTTGTGGGGCAAAAACAGTTTGTTTGGAGACAGACTCACAGCTAGTGGCAAATCATATGACAAAGATGTTTGAGGTTGTATCTACCAGAGCTTCGAGGCTTAACTCTTTTGTTTGATAAAGTGATTATTGAGCATATCAATCGAGGAGATAACACAATTATTGGTTCTTTAGCAACCATTGCATACACGGAGGAATATCCATGGATATTATTACAGGAAAGCCCTTCAATTTTGATGCGATTAGAACAATGTAAATGTGTTGAGGAAGTGTTTGTCACTCCATAAAAATTTGATGCGATTGGCGATCTTATATACTAGATTTTTTACTTACAGGTAAGTTACTTCAAGATGTAAAATTAACTCAATGGTTAAGATACAAGGCTTATGGTTATGGAGTGTTAGATGGGGTGATGTACAAGAAGTCTTTAACTAGATCATTATTACGGTGTTTGGGTAAACAAGAATCTCAAGAGATTTTATCTGAGTTACATGATAGTGAAGGTTCAACCCATTGTGGATTTAAGTTTTTGACGCGGAGGGTTTTGTTGGCAGGTTATTATTGGCCTTCGATTGTGTGTGATGCTAAAATTTTAGTACGAGGTTGTGATAGTTGTCAACGTTTTTCCAATTCCATTCACAAATTGGAAAAACCACTTAATTTCAAATCTGAAGTCATTCTTTTTTATACATGGGGAATAGATTTAGTAGGGCCACTACCTATGGCTTCTAAAGGGCGTTAAATGATTATTGTGGCGGTGGATTATTTTTTGAAGTGGGTTGAAGTTGAACCATTATCTGGTACATGAGCCAAAGATGTTATCAGGTTCATTGTGAATAATATTTGTTGTCGCTATGGAGTTCCTCAAAAAAATTACTACAGATAATGGTCCTCAATTTCACAATAGAGAAATGGTTCTTTTTGCAATTCAATAGGTATTACACAATGGTTTTCGACGCCTTTTCATCCTCAAGCAAACGGTCAAGTTGAAGTAACTAATAGACCATTTTGGAAGGCTTAAAGAAAAAATTAACAGGTGATGCAGGGAAATGACTTAATTATTTGCAAGAAATATTATGGGCTTCCAACAACTCCTGAAGAAGCTACTCAAGAAACTCATTTAGCCTTGGTATATGGTATGGATGTTGTAAGCGCTGTGGAATCTACTTTACCTTCTTACAAAATGTTCCATTATTCCAAGGATGCAAATGAAGAGGCAAGAATGACAGACCTTGACTTGATTGAAGAGAATAGAGTTAGAGAACATTTAAGTTCGAATCATTATCAAAGTTTGATGAGGAATCATTATAATTCGAAGGTAAGACTGAGGGATTTTAAGTTGGGTAATAAAGTTTTGAGGAAGGTATTTCTCCATATAAATGATAAGCGCTTGGAAAGATGGCCACGAATTGGGAAGGTCCTTATGTGGTAGAAGAACGAGTCGAGCTAGGTACATACTGCCTCCACGATGAACAAGGCAGACTTTTACAAAATCCTTTGAGTATAAAACACTTGAAACTATATTAGGAGTGATATTTTTCTTCTGTCGAACATTCTCTATGATTTTATTCTTTTTTAGATAAGTGGCATACTCTTTCCTATCATGTTGGCCCAGGAAAGTTTGAACGAGGTGTCGCATTTACATTTGCAGATATTAATAAGATTCTTTTTTCTTGGCCTGTGGTTACTCTAAATAAAAACACTTAAATTATTTTGGTAACTATAAAAAGACTGATCATCTTTGAAGTAGTTAACCAAAGGTAACTTAAGTAGCTATTTTATTCGAAGTGTTACATGATCATTTAGAGCATTGTTCAAAGAGAGAGCCATATTCAAGATGCTAATGTTCTTTAAACGCACCATTTTATTCGAAGTGCTACGCGTTCATTTAGAGCATTGTTTGAAGAGAAATCTATATTTGAGGTGCTAACATTATTTAAACGCACCATTTTATTCGAAGTGCTACACGTTTATTTAAAGCATTGTTCAAAGAGAAATCCATATTCTAGGTGCTAACCTTCTTTAAACACACTATTTTATTCGAAGTGCTACACATCCATTTAGAGCGCTGATTTTAAGAGATAATAATATTTGATGCACTAACGTTCTTTAAACGCATTATTTTAACTAATAATAATATTCAAAGTGTTAACACCTTATTCATAGAATATGAAATTATTTAATAAGAAATATGAAGGTGGCAAGTATTTAAAAGATAAAGAAGGCATTGTTCATCGGACAAATTAAAACGCATTTTCAGCTTTACAAAAATATAAGTTCAAGTGCTGAGAGGTTAATAACTTACAAAATATATAACTCTAACAACAACTAGTGATTTAACAACACGAAAAACAAGAAATACGTCTTTTACATATTCTTGATCTTTATTATGACAGCTTTTGAGGAGCTTCCTTCTTGATCAGAGGCGTCATCATCTTCCTCTGATTCAGTTTCTTTGGAGGATTCACTTGGTATAGGGTCGAAAGCTTCACTTGGACGATATTCCATGGGAATTGATTTCCAAAAGCCTAACTAATTTGCTTTTAGAAACGCTGCATGGAATTCGCGAAGCAAAGTAATTGTTTTATTCTCTTTAAACAAAATTATAGCAGCAAGGGTTTTTAACCCACTTTGGTTTTTTGCGGCTTCCACAACAAGGCTTTTCTCTTCTTCGAATGTCGTCTTGAGTTATGTCAATTCATCAAATGCTTTTTTCTTCACTTTCTCACTTTTTTAAGCGAGTCTTGCAGAAATGAGTACTTTTTTTGTTCCTCCTCCATTTCTCTTTCATGCTTTGATTTGAGTTCATCCAACTCATGTTGATAGGAAAAGTTCATCTCCATTTTTTATTTTCCATGAGCAAATCTCAAATGACGTTTGAGTTGGATGGCTTATTTTATGAACTTTGATATATCATCCTGGAAAACTTAGAATTCATCGAGGATATTACGGCAAAAAATTTCTCTCATTTGTGTTATTTTTGCACCGGATCATATCTTTAGCCATAGCCTTCAGCTTGTTTCGAGCAGATTTAACCTCTGTGCATGAATGATTTGTTGTTTCTTTGAGGTTAAAGAATGGTTCAAGTGCATTTGATACTTCTTCAGAGGGATCTTCAATTGGATAGTAAGAGGAGTATGAGGAGTATAAAGATTTTCATAAATCATAAGAGAAGATGATGAGGAACTTGGTGGAAGATCAAACTTACAATTTCAGGAAGAAGAGGTTCAGTAACTTGATGAGAAATTTCTTAAAGTTGTTCTTAGATTTGTTAAACTAAATGGTCCATTTCCCTATAAAGATCTTTAATTTCATCTTCACCAATACTATCTTTGTTTATGAACTTATCATTTCCTTGGTGATACGTCACATTCTTTTATCGTTTTTGGAGATAGCGTCGTCTAGGTTTGGGAGCTCTATTAACTTTTCATCTGAATCGAAAAAATCTGAGGAGATTCTCTATAAGTGGATGTTGATGAAATTTATGGGCATGAAGGCACTATGTAACTCGTTACTCCATGCATTTTCCACCCAGGTAGACAGTTTGGAAAAAAATTCTTTGGACGTTTTCTTATGAGTTTTGTACCATCTCGAAATTTCTACATGCAATAATAATATATAAAAAACGAGTTGGAACATAAGATACGAAAATCAAAAGAGATTTATTAACTTACGTGTACTTTTGCAGACAAGGTTCAGTTTTGATAGATTCTCTTCGGAGATCTCTTTTTCATTTTCCTAGGCTCTAGAAATAAAGAAAAATTTATGTTTCCAAGATTTTTCAGCATCGAAGAGATCTTCAATTATCTTGAATATCTCTGAGGGTGAGATAGTATAATGGTAGCACTAGATTTTTTGAATGATGAATCATTGCAATGAAGTCTTTAATAGAAAAAAGAATTTTTCCTAGTCTGGAAACCAATAACAGATAAGAGGGTAAACCATAAATTCTGGCTTGCTTGTGTTGGGCACATATCAAGTATTTCGAAGTATTCTACTATCATTCGGTCTAATGGGAATCGAAGTCCCAAGTTGATGTCTCAGGGTAGACCACAAGCTCATTTACTGCACAACAGAGTGGAGTCTCTCCTGGTTGTAGTAAGCGAAGCACGACATTGTCTGGAAAATCCTATTCTTTTTTTAATTATTCTACATGGGATTGACTACAATACTCATATGTCACGTTTTTCAACGCAATGAGAAATTTGGGAAGGACTGGCTTCAGGTTTACACTCACAAGTACATCAATGTATTCGAGTAGTTCAATTGGATCTTTCTTTTTCCTTGCCTTTTTCTTCGGATCCATTTTTTTGGAGGTAATGTCTTCGGATTCTGAAGTAGGGTCACTCTCTTTAATTTCAAGATTAGATTTTGTTTCAGTCTTTTACCCCTATTTACATTCTTCTTCAGTAGCTTCATCTCGCAGTTTAGGTGAATCTCTCTCACTAGTAGTATTTTGTAGATTAAAGGCTGCTGTTATATTTTTTTGAGGGGTCTTCGAAGGAGTTTGTTGCGAATCTTTGCTAGTCCCAACTATATCCTTCGGGGGAGGAGAAGATGTAAGATTTTTTGGATCATTGTTATCTTCGATGTCTCTCATGGCTACAAATAAGCTTCTTATAGAAGGTTGATTCTGGTAAGAATGAGTATTTGATTAAATGAGGTGTTTCCCTAGGAGAAATTTGAGTAGTCTTACTGTTAACTATCAGAGATGTTTCTGATGCACTCCGTAAATATTTATTATGTGTCACTTTGTGATTCGCTCGAGGAAGATTTGATGTGATCTATAGGATGTTGGTGAGAGATTTTATAGTGGTGATTGTTGAAGAGATTTCGGTGAGCAGGTGTCAACATCTGGGTTGGATGGATTTCGGTACCAAGAAGAATTCTGGTTATGGATGAAATTATTATATAGTATGGTTTGAGTTTAAAATTTTAAAGAGTTATCTATTACTTCTGTTGCACGATATTCAATAGCTCTTTCACTGATACATAAGTAGTCGTGGATACAAAAAATGAGTTTTTTAGTAGATGGAGATTTTTTCATAAACTAGAATGAAGAAGAATCCTCAATTTAATCTATGTAAGGATGAAGATAAATCAAGAAATTTGAGTTTTTCAATGAAGGTGGCAGGAAAGTAAGGTTTTGTGTTGATTCTCTCTTTCTCTCATTAGAAATAGTATGTGAAGCAAATATAACTAATGGAGGAATATTTATGGAAGAATAATGAAGAAGAAAGTGGGAAAAGAAGATAAAGAGTTGATGACAGCTATTGGATGAAAGGAGAACCGTCAAACGGTTGCCTACTACCAAGTAGGATGACACTTGTATACTATCAGACCTAACGACATTCTGCATACGCACTTGAGTATTCCATACATATCTAGCTATTAGTAGAAGAATGATTGAAAATCCATGTGTAAATTTGAAGCAAATTGGAAAGGATTTCATAAACATTCGAGGAGACCTTAAGTATAATATTAAAAAGTCTTGATTCGAGGAAAACTTAAATACATATTCGTTCGAAAGTGAAAAGTGAAGAAATAAGTTGTTTTTGATGCAATGATAGGCGGTTTTCATTCGAGGCAACCTAAAATATGGAGATTTATAGTTTTAATCTAACATGGCTTCGAAGATTTCTAGTTCTTATTTATCATACTTCATAAGAACTATGAGAGCTACTAATGAGGATATAAATTATCAGAGACTTAAAATAATAACATTAAGGTTGTATCGAATATATTGTAAAGTTAAAAGATGAGATTGATATTATTTGTAAACATAAAGGACTATAGTACAATTTGTCTCTTTATGTAACTTATTCAGTTAAAGTCTTGTTACGAGCTTATTTAAATAAGGGAGGAGACAGTGAATAAAGGGTTTGACTTTTAATTCTTGAAATAGATTATGTTTAATTGTTTCTCTCTAGAATTTCAATACTTTAAATCTCTCTCAATACATTCATTCTATTTTCCACAATCACATATTTAATTCAATACATTCATAAGAATGTCTCTTCCATTTAAAACGTAAAGGGTGAAAAGTAAAAATGATCGGCTCAATTTATAATAATAATAATAATAATAATATATTCATTAAACTTAAAATGCACTTCTGTTCAATGAACTGCTTCGTTACACCTATGTGTTTGAGTATATATTTTCCATTACTATAACCAATTGAAATTATATAAGTCGATAACTTAATTGGTTAACTCATAAAACTCTTTAAGAATACCCAATAGGTGAAGCTGGTCAACTGGTGAAGCTGGTATTTACATTATAAAGATATGTGATACTAGCTTATAATGACCCAGCAGTCCAAATTTGATCATAAATAAATAAATAAATATTCTCAAACAATTATTTACAATTACTAAAATATGATGAATTAACATTTGATTATCCATTCTTGGTATGAAATTTTTACGATCTTCCATTTCGATTATCGTAGATTATAGATTATCGTAGATTATAGAATGATGTATCCATTTAGAAATGCCTTATTTTTTTTATTATATTAATAAGTAGTCTTAAAGTCTTTTATCATTTAGGAAAAATTCAACCAATACTAAAGAGGTTGTTTTACTTGTAAAATGATCCCATTGATAACCATAATTCTAATTATCACATAAATCAACTTAGATTTATCATAGCATATATTACCGAAATAGTATGATATTATAATCTTAACATGTCAAAACCTAACTAGTCCTGCTTCTTTGAGTTAGTAACACTTAATTAAATTGTACAAAATGGTTGAAGATAAAAGATAAAATATGAACATTATATTATTAAACTTAAAATATATACATTAAAATTAAAAAATAAAACAATATCAACCTATATTATAAAAATAGAATCGTACAAAGTCTCACTGAATTTAAATATCCTTCTGACTAAATACTCCTGCATAAGCAGTGTACTCGTGAAAGATCTTGGATATCAGTCCTTTAGTACGAAGATATGCAACTATATAGTTTGTACTTATATGCTTTCTTTTAATGTTGCTATTTTTTAGCTTCTCTTTCACACAGATAAACTTGATGTATATGTGTTTAGAAATATTTGAGTCATTGTTAGTGTTAGAGAAAATGACCAGTAATTCATAAGTGGTATTTCGACTCATTTCACTAGACATGGTTTTGTGACAAATTTTTTGAGCACTAGTGCATGGTTTGAAGCTTTGAAAATATGCAATATTTTGTATCGCATTCTAAATCTCGTGATTACTTCCTGTTTGCACTTCTTCACAATATCACACCTCTTTTGAAAAAATATATGTTTTTATTTTTGAACTTATAAATTTCCCCATTTACCAAAACTTTTTACATTCAAATATCCTATAATCTCTATGTTATCCAATCTTTATATGTCAATATAATGTTATGTTTTATTTAGGTATCAAAGGACATTGTTAAATCCATTTTGATAGTCCACACTCGGATCATACATGATATATCCAAGATATTTATTATAAATGTTATATCTGATCTGGTGCATAGCATACATAAGACTTCTAATGGCCAAAGAACATGGATACGTTTGCATATCCTTTCTAATTTTGTTACAAAACATAAATTAAGAGATAATTATCTAATTTAATCACAAGGAATCAAAAGGTTTTTGTCTATAATATTGTAACATACTTTGAATATATGTTTTTTGTGACAGGTGTAGCATACTTCAAGAATAATCCAGAATAATACAAATGCATAGCACGTGAGACGCTTGATCTAAGTCTTTCTAATGAAATTTATTTGACATAAAAGTCTTAGTGGCATGTAATAACCTGCTTAGTTTTACTATTAAGAAGTATGATATCAACATACAACACTAAATATATTATGTTTGGCTTGTTAAACTTATTATACACATAATCATCTATATAATCAATTATCTTGTTCTTGAGTGGGAGATAATTTATTAGTTTGAGGCACTGAACTCTGTTACAACTAAGAGATAATCGGTAAATTAAAATCGGAGATTGAACGATTTATTTCCAATTCTTCTTCATACAAAATGTCTTTATATGAATTATTCCCTTACAATTCAATGACCTTAATATATATGGGATCCATCATACCAACCATATTACTCACCACCATGATCGGATATGATGAATTTAATATTTTTACCAAGATCTACATCAAACCTAAATATTTGAACTTGTCAATACCATCATTTTTTCTTTAAAATATTAAAATACATTCATGTCGTAAAACGTTACTTATGAATGAGATAAAGTATATTTAGTTATTCCTTGATGTTGAAGAGAAAATGCTATAAATATTTGTATCGATCAAATATAAAGCTTATTTCTCATGATAAGCATCAAACTTCTTGTGTCTTGTTTTTTTCCTTTTATACAGACGCCTACAAGCTTGCCAATTACCTTTTTTAGAATTATGACCTAAATATTTATGCTGAATTTTTAAATTTTATTATGCTTTGATATAATTATCTATGTCATTTCACTGTAATTGAAAATATTTTTCAATATGTAAAAATCATCATTATGCTCTGAATGAATGTGCCAACATGTTAATTTCATAAAAAATTTATTATTATTTTTTAACGAACAAACATAATAGACTTTGTTCAATAACTAAAGTGTTAAAATAATATAAAATTAAAATATTTTTCATAAATAAATGTTTACACTAATTACAACGGATCTTAAGTTGCAGAAGGTTTTTATGAACTACATAAGAAATAATAAGAAAAATAGAAGATAAATAAAGCAAAGCGGTTAAATAAGCTACATGAGAAACAATAAGAAAGTTATAAGACAAATAGAGCAACACAATTAGACGGACTAAATAAGAAAAAGTAACCAAGTTATAAGATCAATAAAGTAGCACAGTTCAATGAGCTACATAAGAAATAATAAGCAAGTTATAAAATAAATAATTGGATGAGAAACATGATAAAAAAAATGCACAAGTTATAATGTAGACAACATAACTCAAAAAGGAAAAGCTAAATGATTCTAATGATGCATAAGATTCATAAATTTTTTAAAGACGGAGTATTGTGGATATGTTTCTTATATCTATTTTTCTACAAAGTGTTATTCTACAAGATGAGTCAATAAAAAAAGACCAAAAGATCATAGTATAATATTTATGATAAGTTAAATAAGTAATCTGACAAATTAAATATAACGACTCAGAGATGATGAAGTAAAACATATGAGAATCAACCTGAAACGTTTCTTATGTTTGTTCCAAGTATCATGGTCAATATTTACCATGTTGTTATTTTCCTTCTTAGGGCCTATACCACTAGAGCGGAAACTTGAAATTTTATTATATTTGTTACTACTGTTATGGATAAGATTTATCATCTTAGCTTCCTTAAATTCCTAGCTATGTTTCTTCTAATATTTCATTTCTTAAAATGACAGTTGTAGGTGGTCTCAAACATACTTAAGCTAGCAAGGATTTATATAAGGATAAAATACAAAAACTTCTCAAAGAGTTCAACTTTTAGTACCTTAAATTTTATGTGTAATGAGGCAATAACTATAATATGCTCTTGGATCAAGATTTTGAACCAGTGCCGGTCACTTTTAATGAAAAGAATTATATCAACAATGACATCATTTGCTAGCTTAAGTTTGGTGAGAACCAAATTGAAAAACACTTATGGGTACGATTTTAAAGCAAGATCAAGCTTCAATCGTTTAGATCATTCTCACCTCTCATATATTATTTTTATATTATAAAAATTATTATTCTTAAAATTGACGAATTATTCTTCTAGGTCTCACTAATATACATCATTCAATACCATTAATCATCATGTCGCGCTTTGATTTTTCAAAGTTGGTCCCAGATAATATAGGAAGTTGATATGTGTTTGATGCTTCGATTTCCCGTGTTTAACAAGGAAATAAAAAAACAAAAATATAGTGCAAATACTAACTAGGTATCATAGATGGACATTGCATCAAATTGTTATACAAAGTGATTTTTTTTAAGTTTTAATTTTTTTATGATGTTCATATAATCTTACTTGTCGTATGTTAAACGAAAAAAATCAGACCAATGCGGCATACACCATTTTTAAATGCAATTTATCAAACAATAAAATGTTTCTTCACTATCACGTCTAAAAACAATCAAACTTCTCTTTGAAACGATATGGTTGTTTAATGGTATATGAATGAAACCATAAAAAATTAAATCTCAAATATCCACAAAATATGCAATGCATGAACGTTTCATTTCTATCATATATGGTTGCTCAACAATGAAAAAATAAAGCACAATATTTCTTTACAATGTTTTATGAAACAACATAACATGAATGTCCGAACTCTTTCTAGAAATTTCACAATAATAGGGATGTTTTTTGTGAAATATCAAGTTTGTTTATGCATGTCCAAAATTGGGACATCTTGGGGTTTTACCTGTGATTTATACATAAGAAAACTTTTATTCAATGAATGATTATGCTTGTATCTTCTTACAGGATAAATATATTGATCAATCACTGATATTAAAACTCAACCAATGATCGATGTAACTAATGGATTAATGGTTTTTCCAAAAACATTCACGTCTATGTATCAAAAAAAGATGAACACCAAAAATCAATTAACAAAGCGCAGCACTGAAGTACTTTAAGCATGCAACACATCATCTCATGCATTCCAAAATTTGGATATCATTGCATCGAAATTATGTAAGAAAACTTTGGATATCATTGCATCGATCATTGGGGTTTTACCTGTGATTTATACATAAGAAAACTTTTATTCAATGAATGATTATGCTTGTATCTTCTTACAGGATAAATATATTGATCAATCACTGATATTAAAACTCAACTAATGATCGATGTAACTAATGTATTAATGGTTTTTCCAAAAACATTCACGTCTATGTATCAAAAAAAGATGAACACCAAAAATCAATTAACAAAGCGCAGCACTGAAGTACTTTAAGCATGCAACACATCATCTCATGCATTCCAAAATTTGGATATCATTGCATCGAAATTATGTAATACAATAGGTTTTGTATAAAATATAAAATCAAAAATAAATAATATTAAAAAATTCCTCATGAAATTAAAAAATTACAGGACAACCTACATTAAAGCTATTTACGGTGATATGGCATAGTACCATGACGACCATTTGGCTCCCCGTTAACCATGATGATCGTGAAAAAAATGAAATTTTACGGTAGCAACACGGGTTCTACAAAACGTTATTCCTTCATATATCTAAAATTTAAGATTTTTGTCTCAAATTCTTGGTTTTGAACAAATATATATAAGCACAAAATACCAAAAACTAGGATATGCAAAAATAAATCGGTAATATCAAGTGTCATAATTATCCATATCAAAAAATAAAATTAAAAAGACTCTAAACATTATAATAGATGTTTGAATAAAACCTAATAAAAATTCAATCATTAAATTTTATGGAAAACTATAAATTTTAAAATATTAATAATACAATGACTGTCAACAAAATATTTTCAAAATACGTGAAACCATCTTTTAATTTTCTGGATTTTATATAGATTTTCCGTTTCGGTTTCATAAATCTTTTAAATAATCACGTGATTTTTTTTATAAATAAATTAATAAAAAAAATTAAATATCAAATCAAAATATTCTAAATATAAAACAAAAATAATTGATTTTTATAATGAATAGTATTATGAATCTCTTTCGTTGTCTTTGAAAAAATAACTCATTTACACTGAGTTTCCAAATTTTGTTGAACCTACCGATCATAATTAGACTCATTGACTTAATAGTAAACCAATCAAATATTTATATATATTAGTTTTTTTACTTCAACTAAACAGTTAAGATCGTTGAAATAGATTTAATTATTTCATGATTCATTTTTAACAGGTTGAACCTATGGATGTCCGGAGCCAGCGGTGGCAAATGGGTATGCAGACGCCACAAATAAATGAAGACACATCAACACTTAAATGGGTTTGTAAAAATAACATTTTCAACCTGCAATACCTAAGATATCTGATACGCAACCCGCAGAGACAACCTAATAATAACGACACGTCAAATACACACGCATAGATACACTAATAATAATTAATTATATATTATATTAAATATAAAAATATTATTTATAAATTTATTATTATAAATCATATATATTATTTTTAAATATTATAAAGAGTATTATTATGATTTTATTATTACATGTTGAATGTTATTATTATTATTATTATTATTATTATTATTATTATTATTATTATTATTATTATTATTATTTGGTTATGAACATTATTCATTTTATAATTTATAACCATAATTTATAATTACAAAAGTTATATGATTATAATTTTATTATTACATTTTGATTATTATTATTATATGGTTATAAATATTTTAAGTGTTACAATTATTTTATAAACCAAAATCATATATTAAGTTATAATTCAAAAATATTATTATAATGTAAATGATTATAATTTTATTATTAGAATTTGGTTAGTATTATTATGATTTGGTTATTAATATTTTAAGTGTTGTAATTAGTTTATAAACCAATTTTTTTTTAAATATGGTTATAATGTTATTATTACAAGCGTTGTTATTATTTTATAAACCAAAATCATATCTTATCATCTTAAAATATTACAAGTTTTATGGTTATAATATTCTTATTACATTTTCAATATTATTATTATTTGGTTATAAATATTAGTAGCGATTGTTATTATTTTATAAACCAAAATCATATCTTATCAGGGTAAAATATTACAAGTTATATGATTATAATTTTATTATTACAAGATGTTTTTTACGAGACCTGAACCCGGTATTAGTACTTTCATCACCACTTTCGTGGGAGGAGAGTGTTTCAACGTGAGAGGAGTCTCTAAAGGATCATCCGTTGTATTGAGATCTACAATAGCGGGTGGGTGAACATTAGTATTTTTACGTTTTGGAGCCATTTTAAAACGTAAAACCACGTTTGTTTTTTAAATTAAATATGTAATGAAATACTAATCGAAACTAATATCACAATTAATAAAAAATAAATTTAGTCTACTACTTACTAATATCACAAATGAAAATGAATTTTTTAGGATTTTTAAAAAATAAAAATAAACGAATAACAACTAAGTTAAACAACTATAACAAACAAACAACGTGATAAATTATACGAAACTATTAATTCATCTAGTATAATATTACCACAATGTTATTTACGTGTTTCTGAAAATAGAACTAGAATTTGTAAAAGAAGTAACTAATGCTTCCGTAGAATTTGTATAAGAAATAGAGATTTTTAGAGTAGTATTAAGAGATTGTGATCTATACATAATTTCTCAAAAAAATAAAAATAAAAATCAGCATCAATTCGGATATGCAACTTTAACTTCGATATCCGGATTGGTTATCCAGATATCCGAAGTCGCAACACCTATCCAAATTGTACCAACAACAAAAGATGGCTGCAATTATATTTATGGGTAACCATCTTTTGTTATTTAATTATATATATAAATAATATAATTAATATTTGGTTTAGTAATATCTATAAGTTATATATATATTAACTTTTGTTTTATTTATAGTTTATATTGTATTATATATATATATATATATATATATATATATATATATATATAGTTTAAGTTTAACTTATAATATATATAAGTTATAGTTATTTTCTTATTTATAATTATATATTAGTCTCTATTTATAATACAATGTTAATTATTTTTATATATTATTTAATATTTAAATGTTATATTTTTAATACTTTCAATGGCTCTCCATTCGATAAGTCGACTCTCGATACAAGTTTGTTCGATATTTTTTGTTCGATCCTTTTTAGAATAGAAAATAAAGTGAACTACAAGTAAGTATAATTATTTTAAGTATATATAATTTATTGATTGAAAGATAAATATTTTTTAAATATAGTATTTAAAAATCATAATACAATTAGATGTCTAATAGGTGTATATTATTTAATATCTACCTAATATTAAGTGAACTATCTATAATATCTAAATATAATCAAACAAGATCAAAAAAATATTAAACAAATTTGTTTACAATATATATATATATATATATATTTTAATTATATAAAATTTCGATTTAGTTAAAAGATACAAATTATTTTTAATAATCGTTTAAATATTTTTTAAATGTAATATTTAAAATTTAAAATATTATATTTATTATATTTATTTCGTTTATATTATACATATCTCAATTATTAAAATTCGATTTAATTAACGTACGTAAATTAGTTTTAAATAATATTATAAAATATTTTCAAACATAGATGTAAATGAATCCTTGGTGAATCACCTGCATGAGTTTACACGCATAAGACGCACATACAGAACCACACAAAACACGCAACACCGGAAACACTTACTTGTTTAAAGTTACACCTATAATACGGGGCACGTCAAAGATACCCGCTTAACAACTGTTAAATTTAACAATAACATTCCATACGCAAAAATACACACAAACTTAAAAATTTTAAATGAATAGTAGGTGTGACGGGTAGACACGTTTGCCGCCACTATCCGGAACATCTCAAGCTATATTGTATAATCTGTTTTTAGATACATTTTATTGCCTTAAAACAGGTAATCAATGCAGTGGACAATTGTAACTTCTAAAAGAAACTGTAACCAAATATGATGAACTAAAGATTTGCTTTTGACTGAAGGGCACTTAAAAGAAGGCCTATAAAATCTATAGGGCTTGTTTCAATTTGATTGCCAAGGAGAGTACGGTCAAATAAAGGAGATAATGAAACGAGGCAAAACTGGAAAGAGCCGGTTTTGGCGGATCCTGTCTATTATAATTATATACCAAAAGCAACAACACCAGCCGAAGATCCCTTATTCTTTTTTTTTTTTTTTTTATGGTTAGTTCTTAACATTTTAAGTAAAGATTGAAATCCAGAATGCAAAACAAAAGGAAAAAAGCAAAATATTCTAGGTATCTCATTCATATCTTCAAAAATTTATTCATTTTTGTTTTATATTTTTTTATTTATAAATTTTGTTAATATTGGTTATTTGCGTCAACGTATATAAGTAAGAACAATCTGATCTTCATACTAGTATGATATTATCCATTTTAAGTTCGAAAGGATGCAAGATTTTACTTTTGGTTCACTTCCAAAAGGTATCATACTAATGGAGATATGTTTTTATTTATATATCACTCATCCTTCCTATGTTTAACCAATGTGGGATGTGGACTTTGGTCGTCACCCTTACAAATCTTCCTCTCGAACAAAGTACCACTTTAGCGTCCTCTCAGTTGACTTTCATCCGCTCACTCTAATCAGATTGGGGCTACATGACCTCGTGAGCTTTTACAGCGGATCTATCTACTCAGTTGACCACCCTGCTTGTTCATTAGCTGATTCAGAACTAGGTCTTACCATTGATCACACCGCATGTTCCTTAGCACCACTCCATACAATTCTACCTTGTCTTGATCCAAGGAGTCACGGGTACTCTGAATTAGGTTGTATGGAGCATATCATTCACCTTGAGCATGACTGTTGGTTCATCATGTTCGACCTCTAAGGATTACATCCACATCATGTGTCGTCTAGGCATAGAGATCTGATACCATTTGTTAGGATTCACTATGCAATTCATCATCAATGCTCAAGCACAAAACAAAATAAAATGCATAAAGGAAAAAGAAGAACACAAGATTTAACCTGGTTCGACAATTGTCTACATCAACGAGCGTCGCGAGAGAAAAGTGTTTCGTTATGATAGAAAAGGGTTACAGATTTTTATATTATTTTTTGTGTAGTCCTAGTAATCTATTTGTAGGGAATACATAGACTTGCTTGACAATTCTCCTAATGGACTCATATACAAAAAACTGTCCATGACACCAGTCTGTACCAGTAAACACGGTACACTGTCATGGCATTACCATCAAACACGGTACAGTGTGAAGACAGTATTCGACTTATACTCAACATGAAAAATACTTAACAAACAACATGACAAAGAATGTATATTTCCAAACAAATATGTTAAATGTTGAATGTGGAATGTGGAATATACATTCTTTGTCATGTTGTTTGTTAAGTACTTTGCATGTTGATGTAGTAGCATAAACCCATGGTATAAGGGCCTTTTGGATAAACCAAAATGGGCCTTATTTGAGACTCAGGTATAAGAATTAAGCGCTACGACCACTCAAATTTCATGCGTTAAAAGCCCAACGAATTTCAGAAGCATCACGCGGTAAAGCCAGGTGATGAAGTTCAGGCCCAATAATCAATGTTTCTGGCCTCGTTTATTTGTTTTCGTGTTTTTCAACATTATTCTATTTTTTCTTTATTTATTTAAAATACTTAAATAACTCGAATCTCTTTGGAACTAAGCTGGGCTTTATTTTTTTACGCTAAGAACGATCTATAATGTTTGTGTATGGTTTCAAGCACTTTTATAAAAGGCTCTCAAACCCTACTTTGCCGTCAGACTTTGATGAATTAAATTTGAGATTATCTTCTATGAGTCTATTTTCGCTCTAACCTAAGGTTAAGGTTTTTACCTACTGTTTTCGTTTCTCTTATTGACTTATTGCAACAGTCAATTATGTTTCGATTACCCGTATCTATCATAATTAGAAATAGAGCGTCAAAGCTCCTACTGCGTGGGTTAAAGAGATATACCACCTGAGAGAATCGCTCACGGAAAGTCTACTGCTGCAATCGTAGAACCAATCGATCATGAGGAGATGGAAAACTGATTTGGCCAGATGGTTGAACATATGAATTCGTTAGGAGACTAAATGAGGAATGTACAAGAGGTTATGCATAGGTTGTTAAACAACCATTCCGAAAGATTTCGAGCTCCAGATTCAAGAAATCAACCATCGAGATCCGAGAATGAGACCAGCCAGGAATGAAATTTGTTTGCTCATCGGAGGGAACAAGGTAAAGGTCCATATTAACCTCAAGTCGTAAGCAGGTTTTTAGCAGCCGTTGGTGAAAGATTTCGATCAGAATGCAAACAACCGGTGGGAATCGGGATTCAGACTTGAGATCCCAGAGTTCCAAATAGGTCTCAAACCAGATGAGTTTTTATATAAGATCGCATCAGTAGAAGAAGTCCTTGATTTTAAGGAGGTTCCGGATGTAAAACAAGTACAGTTTGCCGTAACTAAGTTCCAAGGCCGAGCTGCATCTTGGTGGCAATAGTTATGGGTTAAAATTTTAAAGTACTTAAGGTCAGCATTTTTCCCTACAATTATGCACGTATAATGTACCAACAATTCCAAAATCTTAAACAAAGGTCAAGGATCGTTGACAAATACACTAACAATTTTTTTCAAGTTGCAAAACCGTATGGATATTATTGATTCAGTGGATCAATTAGTATCTCGTTATATATATGGGATGAGACAACACTTCCAGGACTAGATAAATATGTTGGACCCTGTGAATGTATATGAAGCACATCAGCGTGCCAACTGCAACCTCTATTCGTACAGGTATTTACTCATAGCTCCCTAGTCGCGCAGGTACTTCTGCACATGTCAAGTGTATTATTATCACGAACCAGGGCACGCTGATTTGCAGTGGCTTTAATTACGACAACATCCATAGCAGGCGAGGAGTTTGTTCACTAGAGCTTATGGTTTCAATATGGAAGGTGAGCCACAGTTTGATGAGGAACTGTAGGATGATGTTTATAAGGTTCAGTTAGAATAGGTTATCGGAATGCATGCTGGGCAGACTTTAGTTCTAAAGCGTGTTTGTTTTACGCCTAAAGCAATAAGTGATTGAGATGATTGGTTGTGAAACAATATTTTTTTGTCGACTTGTACTATCGAGAGGGAAGGTATGTAAATTCGTCATTGATTCAGAATGCTGCGAAAATGTGATTTACGAAGAGGATGCGCAGATCTGGCCTTGAAAATAGAAGATCACCCCAACCTATACAAACTCACATAGTTAAAGAAAGTTTGTGATGTAATAAGCTCTAAAAGATGTTTAGTGTTTTTTTGTCAATAACTATAAGGATAAAATATTGTGTGATGTTATTGCTATGAATGTTTATAACTTATTGCTAGGTTGACCATGCTAGTGTGATAGAAGTTTTACGTACGATGGTATGAAAAACCAATATAGTTTCATATGGAATAACACTATATTCATATTAACACTATCTAAGGAGGTATCCCCAAAACCTGCACTTGTTCTATCACAAGAGTTGAGTAAGAACTTTTTAGCTCGTAAAATATTTATCGAGCATGCTAGTGATACATGAATTGTTTATCTATTAGTGGTTAAGGAATGTAATGATGATCCGTTTGCTAGGATGCCTGAATGTGTTCGCCTGCTATTAGTATAATTTTTTTGTTGTGTTTTGCGATAATCTGCCTACAAGCCTTCCTCCATTTCAAGACATCTAACACCAGATTGACCTAGTGATGGGTGTTAGTCGGCCAAATCGACCGCATTACCGGATGAGTCCAATGGAGCATGAAGAGTTCCATAGACCAATGGAAACACTATTGACTAAATGCCACATTCGTGAGAGCCTCAGTCATTGTATGGTTCCAGCAATGTTACCACAAAAAAGATGGTTCAATGAGGATATGTATCGATTATTGGGCTATCAATAAGATCATAGTCAGGTATCTGTTTCATATTTCCCGATTTTATGACTTATTAGAGAAATTGATTGGTGTTACAGTATTTATGAAACTGGATCTGAAGAGTGGGTATCACCAGATCGCATTCAAATGAGAGATGAGTGGAAAACAACCTTTAAGACTCGTGAAAGTCTGTTTGAGTGAATGATCATGTCATTCAGCCTTTCCAATACTCCTCGCACGTTTATGAGGGTTATAAATCAGGTATTCTGTCTCTTCATTTAAAAGTTCTTAGTTTTGTATCTTGACGATATCATGATATATAGTACTATGAAAGATCTGCACCTCAATCATTCACGATAAGTATTGGTTGTTTTGAGGCAAGAAAAGTTTTATGGAGGAGTCGGCAAGTGTTCTTTTATGACAGATTCAATTTTATTCATTGTGTATATTGTTTTGAATGATGACTTGTCAGTATATATGAGTCAAAGTTAGTAGCAATACATGACTTGCTTATACCTAGCTCTAGCACCGAAGTCCATTCTTTTCATAGGTTGGTTTCGTTCTACAGAAGGTTCATTATAACTTTGGTATCGCCATGGCTCCTATTACAGATTGTATGAAAGGCAAGACGTTCAGCTGGACCCCTGAAACAACTATTGTTTTTTAAGAGATTAAGATAAAACTGACCACTACACCTATTTTGATTCTACCTGATTTTTCTACACGGTTTGAACTGCATTGAGATGCGCCCGGATTGGGTATTGTAGTTATACTCATCCAACGGGGACGACATGTTGGGCTTTTTATCAAGTAGCAAACATGCATTTAAGACAATCTATTGATCTTTTTAATATTAAACTACCACGTAATGGGGGATAAATGTTTGAACTATAAATGCCCAATTATGAGTAAGTTATAAATAAAATAAAATAATAAGGTTAGACGAGTTATATAACAAAGAATAAACAATTTATACGATAAATAAAACAACATAGTTAGACAAACTAGATTAGAAATAATAAGTAAATTAGAAGTTTAATAAAGCGACACATATAAACAAACTACATAATTAAAAGTAAGCAAGCTATAAGATAAATAAAACAACACACTCAAATAAACCAGAAAGAATAAGCAAATTATAAGATTATTAAAGCAACACATATAACAAATTACATAAGAAAGAGTAAGCAAGCTATAAGATAAATAAAGCAACACAGTGAGCCGAATTACATAAAAAATAATAAAGAATTTATAAGATAAATAAAGCAACACAATTAGGTGGGTTACATAAAAAATAATTAACAAGTTATTAAAGAAATAAAGCAACACAATTGGACGAGATACATGATAAAGAATGAACAAGTTATAATAAATATGACATAACTCAATAATGATGAACTAAATGATTCCAGTGATGAGTAAGATACATACAAATTCATAAGATAAGGTATTCTTGACATATTATCTCTCTTATAACTATTTCTCTCTGAGGTGTTATTTAACAAGACGATTTAATAAAACAAGGAGCAAAAGATAAATATTTATAAATGTTAATAAATAATTTGACAAATTAAATATAACAACTCAAAGATGATGAAGTAAAAGATATGAGCTAAGAATATTAAAGAAAGAGAGCAAGGTTGGATAACTTACAAATGATGATCCACACATGACAAGGTAGAAAATGAAAATTGCATATGTTCTAAAAATAAGGTTAAATGACTACTTGGGAACATGTGAATTAAAGATAACCGGCTAAGGAAAACAAGTATGTTGAATTATTTACATGTAAAAATAAATTTGATAGATTAAATAAGTCAACTTTACGTTTTAAAGATACTCGATTGGAAGAACTAAAGGACATTCAAATTGACAAGTTGTATGAGAACTAAATCAACATGAGCCTTAGTAATTGGATATACATCACCTAGAAGAGATATTCAATAGCAAGATAAGATGTAATCAACACGAGCTATAAGTTAAGTAAATAAGCTAACATAAAATATATATATATATATATATATATATATATATATATATATATATATATATCGTTTATAAGATTAAACTAGTATCTTAACTTGTATGCAATAAAAAAAGAAGTTCATGAAAAGCACAATTGAGCATATATTATCATGGCAATGTGCAACTTTGAGGAGTTTCAAGTTGAGAAAATAAACTAAAGATGAACAGTAAAGAAAATGATGACTATTTAAGTCCAATACAAAACTAAGACATTAAAAAGGAGACGTGAATGCTATATTATAGTATAAGTTTATATTTAAAAACTTTTAGTCCTAAAATTTCATTTGATATTCTAAATTAAAAAATAGACGGATTTCAAATAAAAACATAAAAATTAGATGAGGAATACATAAATAAAAGCATTTATATAATTAGATATATCAAAATATATATTTTATATTATATATATATATATATATTACAAGTATATGATCTAGATTCTCTTTTTCAATTTATCTCTATAAAATTTTCTCTTTTTCTGCCATTGATATTTGGATATTATACATTTATTTGGCGAGATGAAATCGTTCATTAGTTGCTAAAATCTTAAACTACTCAAACTCTTTTTAAGTAATATGAAAGCTCTTCACGTACGGTACAAACGGTTCAAACCGCGAACCGTCAAAACCGTTTAACAGAGAACCGCATTTGCGGTCCTAACGGTTTGTGGTCATTGCGGTTTACTCTTTATTCGGTTTACGGTCCTAACGATTTGCGGTTCTTGCGGTTTACAGTTTTAATGGGCTAGTTTCGCAGTTTATCCACCAATAAAACCATTTAGACATCGTTTATCAAAATATTTTATAATATTATTTAAAATTAGTTTGTAAGTGTTAATTGAATCTAATTTCAATAACTAAGATATGTACCATATAAATGAGTTAATTATGCTATTTAATGTATTTTAATTTAAATACTATATCATTTTAATCGAAATTCTATAATCAAGCAATTACATTCTATAAAAAATAATTGTAATATGATTTTGATATGTTGTTTATATTTATATATCTAAAATATTTTATTTAATATTAGATAGATATTAAATAAAATATATACATCTAATTGTATTTTGATTACAACTTTCAATATTATTGAAAATAATTTTAAGATTATAAAATTAATAATTTGATTGTCTTAAATAAAATATCGTAAACAATATAATTGTAATATGACTTGTATATTGTTTGATTATATTTAGATATTTAAAATATTTTATTTAATATTAAGTACATATTAAATAATATATACCTATTAGACATATAATTGGATTCTGATTTTAAATTATTAGGTAGTTCTTTAAATCTTTTAAGCTTGAAGTGTATATGTTTAGATGATTTAAATGGTTTACTGTTATTATTTTTCCCTAATAGTTCGAATTCCCTATTTATAATAGTTCGAAGAAAAACTAGATTTTTTTTAAAAAAAAAATAGTTCGAATTCCCTATTTTTAGAGTTATAATTTTTTTTTAAAAAAATAATAGTTCGAATTCCCTATTTATATAGTTTTATTTATTTTAAAAAAAATATTAGTTCGAAATCCTATCTATAGAGTTTTGATTTTTTTTAAATAGTTCAAATTGCATACTTATAAAAAAATTATTTTATAAAAAATTATTTAAAAAAACAGCCGTGGATGACGTCAACAAATGACGCCAACCGTGACGTCACCCGTGCGGACCATCCGGTCAGACGGCACGGTCCAAAGTACAACGGCTAGTTAAATTTAACTAGTCGTTGTTTTCATCCGGGGCATCCGGACATTCATCCGGATGGCCCGAATTTACCGTCCGGGCGTCCGGAACATCCGGATAACTCTCGGGATGGTCCGGACATTTTTTTTTCCATAATTTTTGAATTTTTATTTATGGGTCTCCCCTATAAATCCAAACTCACACACTCTTTAAATCTACTCTAAATCTCTCAAATCCCTCTACTTGTTCTTGAATTTCTATAAAACTCTACTTTCTTATTTTACATATTGTAGTTCTACTTTCGAAATAGTTATATTTTTTTCTGAAAAATAATTGTTATTAGTTTTATTAGTTATTATTTGTGATTATCTCAAATTCCCAATGGCGTTTTATGACTTCAATTAGGACCAGCAACTCCGAAAACTGATTTTTCATAATTTTCTTCCTTTATGGTGTCTCCTCCACCTGAAAAGATCTGATCACACGGCGCGTCAAATCTTCCACTGCACCTACGAATATGAGTAAGACCGTCAAACAAACTTTTAGTTTCAAGATAACTGATAAGGAGAGACGAAGCGTCAAACCTGCCAGTAGTACACGTACTACTTTGAGTAAGACCGGCAAACAAACTTTTAGTTCCAAAATGGTCGACAATGTGACACGAAGTGTCAAACACCCAACTATAACTAAGAGTAAGACCGTTGTTCCTAAACAAAGTTTTAGTACGAAGACGAAGATGGTCGATTTGATTGCTGATGCGTTAAGTAAGGTTAATCGTGAGACTCGAGGACAAGTTTTGGGAGATCCTTTACAAATTGCAGTTACTGTTGAGAAAGGTTTGCGTCGTAAAAAAGTAGCTAGCTACAAGAGACTAAAAAATGTATTTTAGATTTTGTATTTTAATTTGAAATCATTTGTACAACTCTTTCCCGCAAGAGTATAAAATGTGAACGGCTAAATAAAAAAAATTATCTTTTATTATAATAAGGAGTTGTTCTATCAAATAATTATAAGATAACATTTTTATTAAAAAAATAATAATAACAACATAACTTGTTATATTAAATATTTTAATATAACTTGTAATATTTCAGCATATAAAATCTGCTTTTGCTTTCAAAAATAATAAATAACACTTGTAATATTTAAAACCAAATCACAATAATAATATTCAAAATGTAATATTAAAATTAAAACAATATAACTTGTAATATTTTAGCATGATAAAATCTGATTTCGATTTTAAAAACAATAAATAACACTTGTAATATTTAAAACCAAATCACAATAATAATATTCAAAATGTAATATTAAAATTAAAACAATATAACTTGTAATATTTTAGCATGATAAAATCTGATTTCGGTTTAAAAAACAATAAATAACATTTGTAATATTTAAAACCAAATCACAATAATAATATTCAAAATGTAATATTAAAATTAAAACAATATAACTTGTAATATTTTAGCATGATAAAATCTGATTTCGGTTTAAAAAACAATAAATAACACTTGTAATATTTAAAACCAAATCACAATAATAATATTCAAAATGTAATATTAAAATTAAAACAATATAACTTGTAATATTTTAGCATGATAAAATCTGATTTTGGTTTTAAAATAAATAAATAACACTTGTAATATTTAAAACCAAATCACAATAATAATATTCAAAATGTAATATGAAAATTAAAAAAATATAACTTGTAATATTTTAGCATGATAAAATTCGATTTCGATTTTAAAAACAATAAATAACACTTGTAATATTTAAAACCAAATCACAATAATAATATTCAAAATGTAATATTAAAATTAAAACAATATAACTTGTAATATTTTAGCATGATAAAATCTGATTTCGGTTTAAAAAACAATAAATAACACTTGTAATATTTAAAACCAAATCACAATAATAATATTCAAAATGTAATATGAAAATTAAAAAAATATAACTTGTAATATTTTAGCATGATAAAATTCGATTTTGGTTTAAAAAATAACACTTGTAATATTTAAAACCAAATCACAATAATAATATTCAAAATGTAATATTAAAATTATAACAATATAAATTGTAATCTTTTACCATGATAAAATCTAATTTTGGTTTAAAAAATAATAACAAACATTTGTAATATTTAAAACCAAATCACAATAATAATATTCAAAATGTAATATTAAAATTAAAACAATATAACTTGTAATCTGTTACCATGATAAGATCTGATTTTGGTTTAAAAAATAATAACAAATACTTGTAATATTTAAAACCAAATCACAACAGTAATAAAAATGTAATATTAAAATTATAACCATAAAATTTGTAATATTTTAACATGATAAGATATAGTTTTCGTTTGTAACCTAATATAACACTACTAATATTGGATCCCAAAACATAATAATAATATTCAAAATGTAATAATAACATAAGTAATATTTAAAATTTTGGATTATATAATAATTACAACACTTAAAATATTAATAACCAAAACAAATTAATAATAACAAAAATGTAATAATAATTTTATAATCATATACAATATCTCAATATTTTTTTAAATATAACTTAAGATATGATTTTTGTTATAAAATAATTAAAACACTTATAATATTTACAAATAAACCGTGGTTATTTACAAATAAACCGTGGTTTTGCGGTCCTAACGGTTTACGGTCCTGACGGTTTATTCTTTATGCGATCCTGGCGGTTTGCGGTCCTAACGGTTTGCAGTTTTAATAGGCTAGTTAAACAGTTTACCCGCTGGTTTACAACAGTTCTCTGACTTTTAACCTCGGTTTCAAAACCATTTGCAACCTCTAACGTATGGAAGTAATAGTTGTTTGCCACATAGCGAAATTTGTTTACAAGCTACTAAAAATGCATTTATTTTTTACCTTTAAAAAAATCTCAATATACATGGCTCGATTACTATGATGTCTTCAAATTCTTGGTAACCTACCGTAAATAAATTTGTTAAAGCAGAGTTTACGTTCAATTTAAATTATCAGATCTGGTTTGATGCTTTGGGCAGCTAATTATCTGGTAGTACATATAAGTGCAAATATCTTGACAATCTTGGTAATATTTTGTCAGAATCTCATGAAATATTTTGAAACATAGTGAAGCGAAATGGTATTGTTAAATATGGTTAAAAAATAACGATTTAAATTTTTGTCAATCAAGTCGGAAGTTCTCAATCCAGTGAAGTTTTCAACTAGATAAATATAAGCTATTCGATTGGTCAGAAGGTTTCATCTGGCGGGATTTTCGGACAGTTGAGAAAACCTAATCCGATAAATTATAAAAACAAAATAATAAAAATTCAAAAATATTATATTTTAAGAGCAATTTACATTATGTTCATCAATGTGAAATTGTTTTCCGAAGAAAACTTTGCCGTCATAGGACGTAGTTGTCATTGAACTTGTTTGTAAGACCACAATGAGGGTCATTTTAACATACAGTACTGATATAAAATAAAAAACAAAACCACTTTTAATAATACTAATCATGATAATAAACGAAAAAACTAAAAACTAAAAATCAACACAATTATAATAATTAAGAAGCCTATTGGCTTCTCTAAGACCACTAAAATAAGCACCATGGGTAGTAGAATAGTGAGTTCTATGTGTAGCCTCGCCTGCAAACATAATCTGAAGTGGATGGCTATGACTATGACCACAATCTTCACTAACCCTTGGCAATGGCTCAGCCATTGTGTCCAAATCATCACCACTTGACCCAACCGCAACATAACTATATGAGCCCATGAATAGAGGATCCCTACCCCATTTGCTCTTCAAAACCCTAGTGAATTTCACTTCACCTGAGTTAGTAGATTTCGGCATTAGATTTGAAATGGTAGTCGAAACCCCGTTTATGATTTCTTCATCGCTAAGTGATTCAAGCTCGACAGCTTCTTCGCCTGCAAACCAAGAAAGTAAAACCCTAGAGTTGTTGTAGATTGGACATAGAGTAGCACTTTTTCTTATCCACCAAGGGATTTTTTCGTGCCGGAATTCGGAATCGGAAGGGTGAAAAACCATTTGTAGAAATGGGAAATTGTTTTTGTAATCTTCATTATCAGAGCTGATTTGAAGAAACAACTTGTTAACTACACCAAAACCGAGTCTTTGAATTGCTTTTGTTTTGAAATGAGGTAAAGGAGGAGAGAACATGCTCTGTTTTTCAATGGTTTCAGATTTCAAAACTCCTAAAGAAACTGTAAGGATTATATGATCAGCGAATGAAATCGACCCATCAGAGAAATGAAGCTTTACAGGTTTAGAATCAAACCCAGTTTCAGTTTCTTGCGAAATTTTATCTTTCCATTCAATTTTCGTTACTTTCTTCTCTAATTGGATACACCCAGGAGGTAAAACAGAGGCTAGAGATTCGATTACGCTTGAATAGCCCTTCGCAATCGTTATTTCTTCACCTGGAAACATACAATACTCGCTCTCGGCTGCGTAATCGAGAGAGAAAAGATCACCGGCAGATGTATAAGTTCTTTGAATATTTTCATGCATAGTGAAAATTGCTTCTTCAAGCAATTTCAGGTTCCAATTTCCATACCCTTTTAATTCTTCTCTGTTTTTCATGGCCTCACAATAAACACGAATCCCCTGTTTCAGATAAGAACCGATACTAATCTTACCAAAACCAACACCATCACTAAAATTTGAATCGACAGCCATTTCATTAAAAGCAGAACATAGTTCTTTACTAATTTGAGTTTGGATTTGCTTTTTCTGAGCAATATCCATCAAGGTCTTGAACAGAGTAGAAACAGAGTGCGAAATAGAAGAGGTAACTTCAAACCCACCTTCTGCAAATGTTTTTGGGTCTTCTGTAGGGACATCCATGCACTCCCATGGCTGATTGGAGACTAAAGATTTGGTTTCCTCTGCGATTTTGTGAATTGGGCTTCCATTGATTCCGTGTATCCACGTGGCACCCATTTCGATTTTGTCGCCGCAGAATTGGGAGGTGTTGATTCTGCCTCCGATTCTTGAACCACCTTCTACGACACAGATGTCGAAAATGTTTGTTGATTTTGTGCAAGTGTAGAGCTTGTTTGCTGCTGTTAAACCCGCCATTCCTGCTCCTATTATCACAATTCTTGGCTTTCTCGCCATTGTTATGGTGTTTAACTTATTTGGCTAGAATAGAAAGGGAAAAGGAAAGCTGAGAGGGCTAGAGAGAGAGAGAGACAAAGAGCGTCGAGGTCAATTGGATTTTTGTTTACAAGTGAGAGAAGGATAAATATTTGGAGACTATAAATAGAACGATGATTCTGTGTTTGATTTTTGACTATTGTGTACATAAGATTAAAAAAAAGTTTCAACATTATTAATTAGTAAATGGATACATTACATAAAATTAAAAAAAAAAATCTAACATTATTATTTAGTAAATCGGTATGTTGTCCGGCCATAAATATAATATAATATAAAACAAACTTTTATTAATAAGAATGAAACAGGCCAAAAGGTTGAGAAATGCAAAAGCGAAGACCGAAACTCAGGACTAGCGTTAGAAAATTAATTCGAGTTCTCCGTCGTGAGTGAATTCCAACTCCCTCGTGGTAGGAGATAGGATGAATCATCTAGCTAAAAAAGTTAGAATTCAAAGGGATGAAAATGATTATTTATTCTATTTAAATTTGAGGAAGATTGATGATTCCATAGAATATATTTAGCTTCATGACTGCAATCTATGGAGATGAAGATTTGAAAGGGGCAAATCACTCCAGCAAAGTCAGATACTCAAGACCTAGGCATCATTAAATATTAATTAGAAAGCTTTTAGTGAGATTCAAATCGGGGTAGATTATAATTCAAGAGAAAAGGATTGCCTTCGAGGTTTCGTTGATGATGAGTAAACTCAGATCTTCATTATAATACTAAGCAACTTGAATTTGAGAAGGAAGCTTCTACAAACTTCCATGTAGGTATATAATCCACTTGAACTCAAGATACGATGAAAGAAATTGGAGTGAACAAACCGTAGAAGTTAAAAAGGAATCAACGAAACAATTGACTTATCAACAGGATAAAGATCAATATTATATGGATTAGTCGACTGCAAGATAATACTGGAGACTAAAGGAAGAAAATAGGAGCCATTTATAGCTTGATGATGAGCAGACTTCTGATTATATAGCTCTATTTCCAGCTATATGAGAAAACTGAGCATTAATAGAATAGGGAGAAGCATGACCATCATAAAGAATTACACGCTCATATTAAGATTTGATAAAGACAAAGATGCTGGAACGGAAACGTGAATCCGAACAGCGGTGAATCAACAAGGTATGTAATAAGACTCTTATTTTCCAGGAAATTTCTTGATGATTGAGTAGATAGTAGATGCTAGTATTCTGAAATCTTGAAATGACTTGTAACCTGAATTACATTCGAAGAAGCAAATTTGGAATTTTCTTGTTAGATAACTGCGAGTTTCCTTAAGGTAGCTAAGCATGAAGTTAGAATTTGAAACTGAATTAGGGTTAGATATTGCTTCTAATATAGCCTATAAACAAGCTTTCAAGAAGGGTTATAACATTCAGTTCACTTAATAACGAGTTTGATGATTACTGAATTTTAATTTCATTTTATATTTTATGGTCCATTTAGCTAGTCAATCGGCAACCTTATTTTGATACATTAAAATGTGAGAGATAACCATTGAAGAAGAAATGAGACTTCTACAACATTTTAGAATAGATTTAAGAGGCCATGGATATTTTACTTGTTGCTAGTAGATTAACTAGGATTTGAGAATCAGTTTCAACATCAACATTAATCCATCATTTTCTTTTTTATACTTGACGGCTATCGAGAAGTGCTCTAGCTTTAACCATTATTGGGGTAAGCTTACCATAAAGATTACTTTTACCAGTATTATATCACATTTATAGTCTCTTATGATGATACCGCCACTGGCTTCACCACTAGCTAGGCCCAACGGTATTTATCTTGATTCTGTTAGGTTGAGAGGAATCCAATTAAGATAAATAGGCTTGGTGTTAGCTTGAAGGTGGTTATAACAGCCCATGTAAATTACAGTAAAAGTGTAAGGGTACCAATGCTTCTTTTATATAAGGCTAGCATGATCAAGGACAATAATTATTTTCCTGATGTAGTTGATTGAAGAGCTTGCTGAATAGGGAAGAACTTTAACTTTAGATTTGTTTCTCGTTTGCCAAATAACCCATAAGATGATATGAGAGGATAGTAGTTAAATGGATTGCTCTATCTGAAGTCCGAAATCAGGTTCTGACCATGTGAGCAATGGTAATGAATATTCTTGGCAAAGTAAGACCAGAGTTCCCATGAGTATCTACAACCAACAAATATTTCATAAGCAATCTCTATGCTATCACAAAATTGGAATTTAGAAGCCATTGCCATGTGTTTTTTTTGCATTATTGTGTCATTAAAAATCCAACCATTGAGGATTCTCCAGGTTATAAAAGAGAATTTCTTCGGGGTGATTGAATTCCAAAGTTTGCTAAAGATTCTAGACTTATTGTGGTGATTTTCGATAAGATTTCATGTAACCTTAGTATTAAAACTGCCATCTCTTGAGCCCAACCATCTGAAAGAGTCAACCTTGTTTCTATTAATAATGAGCTTATCAATGGACATAATAACATTAGGAACTTAAGTAGTTGTAGAGTCTGTCTTTGTTCCAAGAGTTGTTATCCCAGTAGTTCTTGACATTGTCTTGAGTGTACCAGCTATTGTTAGTTGTCTTCTACTTTGATTAAAGAGGATTTTCCAAAGCAGTTGTCAATCCAGAAGTATATCTCCCCACAACCTAGATCCCATTTGATTTTAGTTTCAGCAAATTTCTTGATTCTGGAGAGTGTTTTCCACACTTAAAATCATGCTTTAGTAGAATAATTATCTTGTAATGGGTGAATATTCTTGCAGTAGATACTTTGAATATAGTTGGCCCATAGAGATTTATTTTTCCTGAATCGCAACCATAGCTTGCAAGAGAAAATATCATGCATATCCGTGAGACTTCTGACATTCAGGCCTCCTTCTTCAAATGGCTTATAGACGTTGATCAATTTAGTCCAGTGAGTCTTGTTGATTTCCTGGTTAGAACCTCAAAAACACTTATTGAACTTAATTTCAATTTTGTTCATAGCACATTTAGGTATAGTAAAGCTTTGGCACCAATACATTGGTAAATCCATTAGGACATAAATTATAAGGGTTATTTTCCCCCATATGACAGACTCTTGCCTTCCCAATCACTGATCTTTTTTCTGATTTTGTCAAGAAAATGATCAAAATTTCTTGAATTGTTTTTAGCATTGAGAGTAACACCCAAGTAAGTTTTATGAATGAAGCTTGTGTTGAAGTCAATGGTGCTAGTTAAGGTATTTTCTCTAGTATAAGAGAACTTATTATCTACGATGATTTTGGTCTTCTCCTTGTTGATAGTTTGGCGAAAGATGTTTTGGTAATCATGTAGAAAAATACTTAAAACAAAGATAGTTGAACTAAGACTGCTTGTAAATATTAGGATATCATTAACAAATGTAATAGATAGAATCATTAAATTGCTTATAGAGGCATATTTCAAAGACTTTTGTTTAGAAAACTCTTGTTGAACCCCTTTAATAGAATTTTTTCAACTATTATAAAGATACAATGGGACAGGGGGTCATATTGTCTTAAACCTTTTTTGGTATTGAATTAGCCAATGGTTACTCCATTTATAAGAACATGTATAGGAAAATTCATAATTATTATATCAATTATGTTAACAAATTTAGTATTAAAGCCGAATGATGTTAAAACTCTAGTGATGAAACTATGGGACATTCTATCAAAGGCTTTAGCCATTTCAAATTTGATAAGAACGTTCCCAGCTTTAAACTTTCTTTCAAAGTCATAAATCATTTCTTTAGCTATTAAAATATTATAAATATTAGACTTATCAATTACATAAGATCCTTTTACATCAGAGATTATTTGAGGGAGGCGGTTTACAAGCCTATTGTTAAAAATAGTTGACATTATTCTGTTTATTAAAGTGCATAAGCTGATTGGCCAGTAATCTTTCCTTGTTGTTGGGTTACTGAACTTAGAGATGAGGCAGATTCCAGTTGAAGGCGACTTGATGGATTTTCTGTCCAAAGATGAAGGAGAACATGACAAAACAGATATCATTTTTGATGATGTGCCAGCAAGTAAGAAAAAATCTTATGTTGAAGCCATCCATACTAGGAGTACCGGTAGAGCTTAAGCTGTTAATAACTCAGTAAATTTCATCTTCAGAAGGAGGCTTCATAAGCATTCTATTATCTTCATCATTGATAAGACTAAGGATATTGTCAAAGATAGGATTGTTCATGAAGTTAAATTATTCTTGATAGTTAGTGTGGAGGTTTTCAATTAGGATCTTTTTGAAGAGGCAATAAAGTTTTCATCAGTAATCCATATAGAACCATCTTTAATGCTTAAGATACAATTTATCCTGATTTTATTTTTGACATAAGAGTGATAGATATTGGTGTTTCTATCACCATCTTTTAACCAAGAGGAGTAAGTTTTTTATGACAGTAAATTTCCTCCATAATTAAGGCCTGAAGAAGCAAAACATTAGCTTTATAAAGACTGTTGAAGTTGTCGTTTTTAATGTTGTCCTGAGGAATCCTTTCCATGTCCTTAATATTGTTCTCAGCCTCCAAAACTATGTCAAATATGTTCCCAAAACTCTACTTAGTCTATATTTTAAAAGCAACTTTAAGCCTTGCAAGGTTATTCCAGAAAAAGTATAGAGGATAACCCTGCAATTCAAATTTCCAGTTAGTTTCAACAATTGATAGAAATTCACAATTTAAAGTCCACGAGTTAAGGAATTTAAAACTATTTTTAGTGAGTTTTGTCATTAGAGATAGACACGCAAATTGGAGAGTGATCAGAACAAGTCTTTGCCAAGTGCAATACTTTAGTACTATTGAAGTAATCATACTAAACATAATTAAATAGGGCACGACCTAGCCTCTTTCACTTGGTTTTGTTAGTCTAAGTGAATTTTGAGCCAACATAGCCAACATATTCCAATAAGAAATCTTTTATAATATCATTAAAATATTCAGCGTTGTTTATGCAGAAAAAAGAGCGACGAAGATGCTCATCAGAAGATACAATAGAGATAAAATCTCAATCACCAACCATTCATTAAGTGAAATAAAAATATTTTAAAGAGTTTTCCAAAAATCTTTTATGTTCATTCTTTGGCATTTGGCATAGAATGTGGTTAGAGAGAAAAATTTGTCCAAGGTTTTATAGGTCACTTCGGTGTGAAGAAGTTATGGATGATCAATGATAGTGATAATGTTGAAATCATCTTTCCAAAGAAGCCAAATTTTATTGGTAGAATTAGAGCTGCATTGGTTGAAGCCAAATTTGATAGCAATAGAACTCAGGTTATCAAATTTAATTTAGGGTTCTTGAATTGTTTTGATATTGATTCCATTTTTTATAATAGACTTCAATCTCCTCACGAATGCTTTATTTCTTGCGGCATGAATGCTCCAGCATATGAACTTAATCATGGTTATTTTTATGATTTGGAGAGTGGTTGGTCCCAAACAAGGACTTGATGATAATGTTTTTTTTTTCTTTCGATGTTTAGCTTCTTTGATTATTTTGTTGGGCAGATACTGGAAATTTTGATCCATTTCTTTATTCTTAAGTGTAGGTGTGGTATACAGGCTTCCAATTTTTAGCTGGTGAGGAGTGTGGCTTCCAGAAGCAAGGTTTTCATAATCAAGGTTAGTAGATAAGCCATAACCTTCCTCCAGATTTTGAATAACTTCTATTATCTCTTCTCCGCATGGAGTTTTGTTTCCATTCTGATAAAATTGGTTTTCACTTTTGTTGTTTTCTTTCCTCTTATCGATTAGTTGATTTTACGATAAATTACTTGTATTCTTTGGACTACATTCCAAATTATCTTGATAAGTTGGCTTGACTATGATATATTTTATTTTACAAGGCCCTTCCATGGTCTTTGAGGAGTTTTCTTTAGTCTAACAATCATCTTTCTTATTGGCTCTATTTTCTTGCTTTTTTCTTTGTTCATGAAGAAGGAATTGTTTTGCAAGTTTCTTGGTTATGTCATGTATTATAGCAGAAGAGACAGTATTGAAGAATATCTTTATAACTGATATGTATCCAACAACCATTGTTGTCTCCAAATCCAGCCTATACATGGTGCTGAATATTTTTAGTAATATCTAGTTCAATCCATGCATAACATGCGTTATACATTGCTCGATTCTTTTCAATGATGCAAACTCTAAGGGGCTATCCTATAAAGGAAACTATGAAGTGAATAAAGGCTTCATTATAAAGATATTATGATACATTTTCTATTCTAATCCATATAGGACATATAAGGCATTCATATTTTGGATTAAATGTAGGAGACCATTTGATGATTCTCAATGATTGGTCACTACAAACCAAACGTTTCTACACCACAGTTTGTACACGTCAGATTTGGAAGAAAAATCTAACAATGTGTGCCTTGAGTCCTAGTTAGATATACTGAAATCCCCTGAAAATTTCTTGGATTCAAAAACCCGATTGAGAAGGTTCTTCTTTGGCAGAACCTAAGAGAACTTCCCAATGAGAGTGAATTTGGTTGTGGCTAACAATTTCACTTTGACACTTTTATAAAATTGAAGAGATATGTGATCTATCTTCTCATGAGCTTCGAGAGGATCAATGGTTGAGCTTATGATTGTTGGTCTGTTATATCTGCGTAGGATTTGATATGTATCATCTTGGTGTTTTCATAAATAATTACTTTTTTGTTATTGCAGGATTTGTTGTTGATTTCTGGTATTTTATGGTGAGGATATGAAGTCTGAAGCTGTGAGAATTCATATTGGAGCAATGCTAATGGATTGACCATGTAACCTGATACGAATAACAAGTAACCATACGGATCAGGCCGAGAGAAAGCATCCAAACACAGATGGAGAAGGCTTGAAAATGAAAAAATATCAAGAAGCTAAATCTTTGTTTGAACTACTCTATAAATAATATGTTATTTATTATTTTTATTGATTGCAAAAACCCACTTCAAAAAGATGTTGTTACTTGTTAAAATGTTACCATCGATAAACCTTGTTCTGATGCTTTAGATCGTCCTCATCTAGATTGGTTTGGTGTTATGTACCATTAAATTATTGTTCCTGCACTAACCCACGTAGTCTATATATATATATATATATATATATATATCAACTATAATATTTTCTTTTTTTATGTTTACTTTTACATAAAATTATGTTTTATATATATATATATACTCATAGTCTATATATATTAATATGAATATAGATTTATATATATATATATATATATATATATATTTTTAGTTCATTGTTATATTAAAATCTTCTTTTATTTATTTTAAGTGTTTCGCAATTTTTTGTAGGCATGGGCCTCTGAGTACAAAACCGAACCGAACTGAAATAAAGAATTTACTTTGGTTCTGGCTATTAATAAGTATTTAAATTGTTCCATAACTAAAATACTCACGTTTCTTGGTTTGGTTCAGAACCGAATATTTATGATATCCAAAAAGAACTGAGATTCGGGTTAGTATTACTAAATACTAACAAGTTACTACTTCAAACTCCAAACAAAACTTAATTCTTTCAATTTTCTTCAGACCTGCGAACCACTTTTTTTATTTTCCCCTTTGAACTCGCATTATGAGTTCTTCCTCTTTCAAGTTTAAATTCAAACAGAACCTTGATCTTTTCTAGTCTAATTCATTTCTTGCTGAGAGATTTTTCTAAAATCAGCTGCAATCGAGCTTATAGATACGTCAAAGTTATTACCAACTCATGTATGTTTATATTGCAACTTTAGGTTTATAAAGTCATCATTGGGTTGATTTAAGTTTGTTTAATACTTTTGTCAAATATTAAAAATGATTTCAGACCTTGATATGAAGAACAAAAAATACAATTATATATATATATATATATATATATATAATGAGAGAATAAATGACAAGAATGAGGAATCTTGGATCTTATGCTTGATGTGACTAGAGCTAATAGTGTAGAGAGAGAAAGTAGAAAGAGAATGTATTAAAGACTGTCCACCTACCCAAGAATAAAGGGATTCCCTTATATAGTGGGGAAAATGGAACCCATTTATGTCCTAGGTAGTCTTTATTATTTCATAATTAGTCCTTTAAAAACTACTTTATCTACAGATTGTCCTCTAGTAAACAAGAAAAATACACTAATGGGCATATTTCACTTATCCTTTTTGCAATTAACTCCTTTTCTATTTGGCTCGGCGAATTACATCCTTATCAGTAGCCCCCCAGTCTTCAAGAGCGTCAGGAATGAAGACTTGTAAATAATGAACCCATAACGCCTCTGACCACAATGCCTCGGTATCGCATCGCATAAGGCTTGTGGATGAACCCCTCGACCGACCGCTTTCTCCTAACCGACGTCCGACCTCTTGCATTTCTTAAAGCTTCGGGAAAAGCTGTGAAGCGCCCCCGATGCTAATGAACTCGTTATGGGCCTACTACCGATTCCGACTAATGGGTTCACTATGGGCCCAAATGGATCATCAAGTCTTGGGAGAAAATCTGAACACGTAGAGCCTATCTAGCATACTCATCTGTAATAGCCGGTGCAGGCCTACGACGCTAGCCTGACAGGTGCATATGGCGTGCTTTGTTGGGTTGAGTCTACATGTGTCATCTCCTCATTCGAAACATGCTTACCTGCACGTCTCTCCAAAAGGCTCTTCAACTTCCCGCTGCTTTTCGTCGTTTGGACTCCTCCATCCGTAAAACGGTTAAGGCAAGTTGCCTATAAATACTTCATTCACAAAATCACTTTCAGAGAAATCCTGGAGAGAGAAAGTCCCCCCTGATCATTCTAGAGAGAGAAAGCCGTGTTTATGAAAAGTAAGAACCCGAAGCTTAACAGAAACCGAAGAAGAAAAACGAATATGTGTTTGGGTTTATTGACTGGACTAGTATTAGTGATCGAGTTGAAGAATACCGAGCTGCTGGATTAATCTAGAGTGTTGACACAAAGTCTTTCGCACCCGTGCCTCTCCCCCACGACCCTATTCTACCTAATCCATTCCTGTAGAATCGTTCATCGTGCTCGAGCCTGCTGGCGCTCAAACTCCCGAGCCCATCGTTATTCCCTCCAGTAGCAGTTCTCCAAATTTCCCTATCGCACAATCCAATCACCCGACGCCCTTCGTCGGTAAACGCTCCTACCAACTTGCCCCATTTCTTCCTAAACGCCACAGCAAAACAAAGTTCCTTACAATGGGAGATTCCAACGCCTCTTCCTCGCTGGTGGGAGGCGTCTTACCCGAAATGGTCTAGTTAACTCCCACGATCCAAGGGTTTCGCACGGGTATCAATACCGCTGCTACTCCTTTGGGCGTTGCCCGAAGGGATCTTGATCGCTAAAACTTGGAAATAGAGTGCGCTTGCCAACAGCGAGAAAACGAATCAAAGCTTGCCCACATCGTCAGTAGCTCCAGCTTTATGCAATCGCTTTCCCAGTCGATCGACCCTCAGGTGGCCGGTTCCCATCTGCCCGAAGCTACCCCAATAGAAGAAACTGCCGAGCCAGAAGCAAATGATTTAGCTGGTTTGGGCAATAACCCCGCAGAGGAAAATAAAGCGGGGGAAGGTACCGTTGTTGCAGTCGGTAATGCTGCTGCTCCTCCCGAAGAGCCCCTCCCTCCACAGAGAGAGGCTGTCATAACCACCACCTATCATTGGTTGTTGCCAAGGGACAACGTCATTTCCCTTTTTGAAGGCAAATATCTATACTTCTCTGATGCGGAACAGGCGGAGCTTCTGATCCGGTCGTGACTCCCGGAATGCATCAAAGTACGATTCCCTGTTCCTGGGAGATGCCCGTGCACGTTCGGTCTCGGGAGATCGTCGTCTTTACGGAGCTTTTCAACTGGGGCCTCAGGTTTCCTCTAGACCTTGAGATTGCTCAGTACTTCAAGATAATTGGCATCTCCCCCTCACAGCTAATGCCCAATGCGTGGTATACGCTAGTGTTGTGTATAATGGCCTCTCGACTGTCGGGTCGGGTTATGCCGATGGAGGAGTATATTGCCTTGTCCGGGCTTTCCAAATCACCCAAATCGCCTTTCTTCTATTCTTTCTTAGCCAATACTTGGAAGATTGTAAATGATTTTCTTGAGGGCGACAAGTCCTGGAAGCATCGGTTTGTCTTCCTCAGTGGCTGCATGGAGAACAGTCGCCCATATACTAAGGAGAACTCGAGGCATTTGTTGCGGACATGGGTTCCCGATGGTAATCATATTATATATGTGTATATATATATTTAACCGACCCTTTGTGTAGTGTCCAAGGAGTTTATTCAGAGGATGAAAAAGGACTACTTCAAGGCCGCCAAAGTTACCTTCCAAATTTTGAAGGACTTCGCCAGGAAGAACTGGGGTCGGGCATTCCACCGAGGCTTCAAGAATACTAATTTGATCATGAGCAACCTCTGGCGTTGCTCTGATTAACCACTCATCTGGGAGCAGCTGCGCCAAACACCCAGCTTGGTGGATTTGGTCGCAAAGACAGACGCACCCGATGCGCACTTGTTCCTTCCCAAACGTAATAAAGCGCCTAGCAAACGCTCCAAGTCTGATGAGGATGCTGAGCTGGCGAATGCCGAGATTGCGGAGGTCGGCGCTGTTGGACAAGGGGATGGAGTTCTTGCTGAGGCTGATGGTGCCCACCAGTCTGAGGAACTGACCAAGAATAGGAAGACGAAGGCTGAGGCTGATGGTGCCAAAGCCAAAAAACCAAAGCGCTCAAAGAAGGAAAATGAGAGTGGTCCTGCCGACGCTCCTGTCCGTGCCGACAATACAACAATCCCGACGCTTTTTGAGCATTGTGAGGAGGTCAAGGGTGGGGATGTTATTGCTCCCGCAGCAGTATCATATGAGAAAGCTCCGGTTGTGGTGATTCCTGACGATGACGAGGTGAGGGGTAAAAACGTTGGTCCCTCAAAGGCAGCGAAAGCGGACGGGGCTTCTTCAAGTGGTACCAAACTGCCCGTGCTGTCCATTCCTGGGAGCCCTCATACCTTTGCTTTACGGGAAAACGATGTATTATCCTTGTCTTTATATAGCATGATTGTGCCTCTGGCTATGAAAGAAAGGCCTGCAGGAGAGCTAAACCAGAGGCTGACAGATGCGGAAGAGAGAATAGCCGCGCTTGAGGAGGAAGTCAAGAAGGAATATGCGGCAAAGAAGCTCTTGGAGGGAAAGCTTAAAAATGCTGAAAAAACCTTAGTGCGGGTCAGGAAGGACCGCGACGATCGAGCTGGGAAATTGGCGGTGACTAAACTTCAAAGTCGTTTCTTTCGTTACTCCGCAGCGAAGAAAGCGAAAGAGATTGCCGACCTTAAAAACGCCAATGCTCTGTTTGCTGACAAGTGTCAGAAATGGATGGACAAAGAGACTGTCGAGGTTAAAGCTGCTTATGTTTTGACCTTTCACAATCGTTTCCCCGACCTTCCCCTTGGGTCAATGTGGTTAGATGTCCCCGAGGCAGATCCCCCATCCGGTGTGGTCTGCGAAGATGAAGGGTCGGATGCCACAGAGACTGATCTTGAGGATGATGATGCTTAAATTCTCCCCCTTTTTTGTTGTATCAAAATTTTGTAACCTTTGGGGTATGTCGAACCCTTTTGAATGTCTTGTAACCGACGATTTTAAAATGTTAAGCTTTCCCATAATTTTTAGGTTGTTCACCAATATGCTTCTGCAAATCGATATTTGATTGAAAATCCTCTTGCAGGATCGAGCACAATTGAAGAAAATTTGATTGATATCATAATTAAGAAATTTTCGTAAGGTCGGGAATAAAGTGTGGATCAGATAAAAGCTGAAAAACCTATTAAGGTTCTGTTGATCAATATCTAATTGAAAATTTTCCCATAGGATCTGTAATAAAATGTAGATCAGTTAAACACTGAAAAACCTATTAAGGTTCTGTTGATCAATATCTAATTGAAAATTTTCCCATAGGGTCGGGAATAAAATGTAGATCAGTTAAAAACTGAAAAACCTATTAAGGTTCTGTTGATCAATGTCTAATTGAAAATTTTCTCATAGAGTCGGGAATAAAATGTAGATCAGTTAAAAACTGAAAAACCTATTAAGGTTCTTTTGATCCATTAAGATCGCCAAAAGTTGTCTATCAACTCGTCAGCTGATAGACTTCCCTTTTAATACTTCCGAATTTTAAAGGCAAAAGATTAGATTAAAAAGATCGGTTGCCATGGATGCCTCATTAAAACCTTCTCGCGCCACCGAGGTAGGAAAGAGTGCATCCCCGACCAAAGTTTCTTACATAAACAAGAATAGTAATAAAGGAATTACAAAGATCAATAAAATCACTCCAAATATATCTTCAAATGTTCAATGTTCCAAGGGAGCCTCTATAAGCCTCCATGCTTGTCCTGCAATCGATACATCCCACTCTTGATTCTTTCCACTACTTTATACGGGTCTTCCCAATTCGGGGCGAGTTTGCCGAGGGTTTTGTCTTTGGTATGCAGACAAAATCTATCCCCGACCTTGAACTCTCGTCGACGTACTTTCGACGCATACCGACTTCTCATTAATGTCTGATAATGTAAAGAATTCAGTTGAGCTCGACTTCTTTTTTTATACTAGGTCCAGAGCTAGTCGTCTGTCGTCCCCGTTTCTATTCTCGTCATAATTTCCGACCCTAAAAGATGGGAAGATTGATTATGGTGTCAACATCCATTCCATAAACCAAGGCCTAAGGCAATTCTTGAGTCGCCGTTCGAGGGATAGTACGGTAAGCCCGCAATACTTCTTGTAAGTAATCCGGCCACTTGCCGGTTTTTCCTTCTAAGTTCTTTTTGAGTCCGTCTATGATGGTCCAGTTCATAACTTCAACTTGCCGGTTCGCCTGGGGATGGAAAGGGGCCGAAAAGCATTTCCTGATTCTATGGGTCGAACAAAAGGATTTCATCTCACTGTTGTCAAACCGAGGTCCGTTGTCCATTGTGAGCCTCTGAGGTACCCCGAACCTACAACAATTATTTGACCAAATGAATTTGATGATATCCTTAGTTCTCGTTCCCGATAGTGGCTCGGCTTCTACCCATTTTGAAAAGTAATCTACTGCCACCACTATCATTTGTCTTCCATCGGACGCCATTGGCAATGGCTCCACTAGATCGATTCCCCATCGGTCAAAAGGGAGACCTTCAGATATTGATTCTAAAGGAGATGCGGGCATATTGATCGCGTTTGCGAATCTTTGACAAGTGTCGCACGTTTTCACTATCTGCTGAGCCGCAGTGAGTTACGCCTTCTCCGTCGTGTAACTCGGATACAATTATCTGTGATTCATTCGTCCCCAAGCATCTCAGTAAAGGCCAGCTGAAAGACATTTTGTACAGTATTTCTCCCAACAAAATGTAGCCCCGGGCCTTATTTCGTACCTTCCGAGCTGCGATGCTATCGTCTGGTAGTAACCCTTTGGCTAAGAAAGCTATAATATCCCTTCTCCAGTCCGACAACGTTACCGAGGATATCTGACAGGCGATTTCTGGTCGATTGTCCAGCTCTGTCCTCTTTATAATCGACGGGTTTTCTTGTACGGTTATCCAAGGGTAGCTGCTTGAACAGGATGCCGATGCTAGGGAGTCGGCAATCACATTTTTGGTCCTGGGGACGTGCTCATATGTTACTTTGGCAAATGACGCGGCTAACACTCGCAACGCTGCTAAGTATTGGACTAGGTGCTCTTTCCTAGCTCCGACTCTCCCGAGGCTTGATTAATCAATAACTGAGAATCACTAACGAGACGTATATGCCTAGCCCCGCACACATGCACTAATCTTAAACCTGGTAAAACCAAATCGGATTGCCTGATGCATACTTATGCATGTGGGAGTGACTATTTGTACACCCGCGCCGCATCCACTGACGTACGATCCCCCATCGGTTTGAATGACCCACTCGACTTGCTCGTCTTTCTTGGGCGGTTCTTCTTGGTCTGGTCGGTCGGAATGAAATTCAACTAAAAAATCAGCCAAGGCCTGGCCTTTAATGGCTCATCTTGGCTCAAAATTGATATCAAAATCACCTAGTTCGACCGACCATTCAGACATTCTTCCTGACATGTCCGGTCGCTGAAGAACATACTTGAGTGGAAAAGAGGTTCGAACGACAATGGGGTGGGCCTGAAAATACGTTTGCATTTTTTACGCCGCGGTCACCAATGCCAAGGCCATTTTTCCAGCTTCAAATACCTTGTCTCCGCATCTAATAAGCTTTTCCTCACGAAGTATATCGCTTTGGGAATTGTTTCTGATTCACTGATCAATGCCGCACTCACTACAAAATCTGAAACTGCTATATAAAGAAAAAGGATCTCCCTTTCAGGGGCTTTGTCAGAAGGTTCGAGGATGATAAGTAAGTTTTGATCCGTAAAAAGGCCTCATCACAAGCTGGTGTTAAAATAAAAGACTTGGAATTTCTCAAGACCTGAAAAAAGGAGCGCACTTGTGAGATGAACGAGAAATAAATCGATTCAGAGCCGCTAAGCGCCTGGTTAATATCTTAACCTCTTTGATGTTCCTTGGTGGGGTCATGCTGGCAAGAGCTTGTAATTTAATGGGATCTGCCTCGATCATTTTTCCATGACAAAGAATCCAAGGAACTTTCCCGACCTTACCCCAAAAGAACATTTCTCCGGGTTTGATTTGAGGTTTATACTCCTTAGATTGCCAAAATTCTCCCTCAAATTAGCGAGATGGTCATCATTTGTGCCACTCTTCACAAGCATGTCATTGATGTAAACTTCCATGTTCCTCCATATCTGGCTTTCAAAAGTCTTGTTCACCAATCTTTGGTAAGTCGCTCCTGCGTTTTTTAACCCGAATGGCATAACCCTATAACAATACAAGCCTCGTCCAGTAACGAACATAGTGCTTTCTTGGTCTGCTGGGTTCAATTTGATTTGATTATAGCCTGCATATGCATCCATAAAAGAGAGTAATCTGTTACCCGACGTCGAATCCACCAACTCGTCGATTCTTGGCATCGGCAAAGGGTCTTCTGGGCATACTCGATTGAGGTAGGTAAAATCTACGCACATCCTCCACTTACCATTTTTCTTTTTGACCAAAACGGGATTGGATGTCCATAGCGGGTAACTTGGCTCTTTGATATGACCGACTCTGAGCATTCTCTCCACCTCTCCTAGAATAATTTCTGCCTTTTCTGGTGAAAAGGCCCGACGCTTTTGTGAGATGGGTCTGACGTTTTTGTTGATGGTTAACTTGTGAATTATAAGGTCTTCTGGGACTCCGGTAACGTCCTTCGAACACCAAGCGAACAAATTCAAATTCTCCTGTAGTAATAAAATCAACTGTCTCTTGAAACCTCGCGATAAATTAGTTCATATCTGCAAAACTCTTCCTTCACATTCTTCATCGGTAGTAAAAAAACTGGGAGCTTCCCTGGGATCGTCAACAGGTAGCGACCCCAATGGAAGTCCCGCTAACTGCTAGTCCCGAACTTGCTCCATTTTTTTATCCTTTTTTGGCGCTAAAGCCACCCGGTAGCATTCTCTTGTCGCTTTCTGACTGCTTCTCACCACCCATACATTGTTCCCGACCACGTATTTCAAACATTGATAAATATTGGACGTTACCGCGTGCATTCGCGACATCTATGACCTGCCAAAGATCGCATTATGAGAAGCTGGAGCATCTACCACGACGAATAAAACGGTGACCTCTTTCTTGAAAGGCCCGCGGTCTAGCTGAACGATGCCCTCGAACTCTCCTATCACTTCTGTAGCTGATCCTGTGAATCCTACGATAGTTCGGTCAGAACGCGTAATCACTGGGGTTTCTGGAACTTAGCGAAGGTTGATGCAAAGATTATGTTTGCTGAGCTTCCGGTGTCAATAAGAATACATCGGATTTCTTCTGCCGCAATGGTCGCCTCAATAACGACGGCATCTTCGTGAGGACCAGCTATGTCTCGCATGTCGTCGTCGTCAAAATATAAAATTGGCGAAGGATTGCCTTTCGAGTGGGGATAAGTCCGAGCTTCCCACTGAGTTGCTAGGTTCATAATATGTGCTTCCGGGAAGAGTGCGTGATCCCTGCCATAAAATCACCCCCAAAATAGTCAACGATTCAAAAAATTGACAGAGGTTCCTTACATTTCCTCTACTTTCCACAGCTTCTTCCTCAATGACCCCGATGAGGTTACGACTGACATCGGGATCAAGATATTTGACGGATACGTCAAAAATATCAGTTACTTCGGAAATTGCCAAGGTTGTCTCTGGCTTTTGCACCGTCACAATTTCTTTTGAAGTCGCACCTTGCTGTGCTTTCTTTTTCACATACTCGAGTAATTTTCTGTTTTCTATCAGCATCTGTATTTCCTTTTTGAGAGCGATACAGTCCTTGGTACCGTGCCCCACATCTTCATGGTATCGGCAGTATCAGTTATTTCTGTTTTCTCGAGGCGTTGGGATGGGAAAAGGCCTCCGATAAATCCCGCTCTTCTTAGTTTTTTCATAGATTGTGGACACGCATTCTGTCAAATCAGCGAAGTAAGCAGGTCAGATACATTTATTGGACATCGATCGTGAAACCGCCTGGTTGGTTTGTTTTGTCCTTTGGCCCTAGGATGCCAGAGGCTTGGCCAGTGCGGAATGGGTCGGTGGTATAGTATTGATTGGCTGAATTTGCGGGGCGTTTCAAGGGTGAGTACCCTGCTTTATAACAACCGATGCTTGTGCACTCTGCTGAATCTGTGCTGCCAACTCGGACTCCTCAGTATCCTCTATCAATATTTGCTTTTCCACCTGAGCTAGAAGGGCGGAAAAAGTAAAAGCTTGTTTCTTAGTGACTGCTTGTTTCATCGGTCCTGGGAGTAGCCCTAAACGGTATCCTATCAGAGCCATGTTCTCCTCGCAGTGATCAAGATCAGTCTTTGCATCGATAAAACGCCTGGTGTAGTCCCTGAAGCTCTCTCCCAATCTTTGTTTACAGTTAACGATTGTGTCACATTGGCCCGAAAACGTTTTATTCCCACAAATTGCTGACGAAACATCATCCAAAACAGCCTAAAATTATTTATACAACCTGCGGTAACCGGTTGTACCACTTAGATGCCCGATCCTTGAAGGTCATCAAAAAATCTCGGCATAACAACTTGTCGTCATTATCACATGAATTTTTTAAAGGCTTCCAAATGGTTGTCCGTATTTCTTTTCCCGTCATACTTCTCCAATTTAGATATGTCAAACCTCTTCGGGAGGTGTCCTGACAATATTTCATCTGATAATGGTGACGCTCTCCAATTCATTCCAAATCCGAAAGAACCGTCGCCGAGCCCCTCGGTTTGAATTCCATACAATCCTTCATTCCTCGGGTTGATGAACTGGCTACTGACCCTGTACCCTTGGGTCTGGCTATTTGACGGCTGCCACTGAACCTGGGGTAGAACTATCCGCTCCTCTCTACTGGCTGTCAACATTTCTTCTTTTTCATGTGAAATTGGCGTTCTCTTTTCGGTGCTGTCCTTCTTGAACTTGGGTGAATCATAACGGGGTGCCCTGTTACGTCGGGAATTTCTCTTTTGCATGCGTTTGTTTAGTCTTTCCTTGCGTCGGTATTCTCTTCCCGACGAATCGTCTGAAGTATAATTAGCAGAAATACCCCGGTCATGCTTTTGGTATCGCCCGGTTTTTCCATCCCGCTCTCTGTCTAGGTGGGACTCTTGATAATTTCGAACATGTCGGGCATCGATACAGTGGTCTAAACCTGGATAGCCTTCTTCGCGGTTGTCTATAATCGGCTCTTTCCCTTTTCCTTCCCGAGCTCTTTTGTCATCTAAAACCCTCTCATTTTTAGTGTTCAGCTTCGCAATATCTTTCATTAACTGTCTCCTCGTCATGATAAGAGTTGATTGCTTATCCCGACCCCGCGCGTAATGTTCACGGTATGGTGCTTCCTCGCCCTCGGATAGCGAAATGGCTCTGGCCACCTCTCTCCCGACCCTCTCCCCCGTTGCCTCGTCATTCATCTTTTAAGATTAACTCGTGATTGTTGAAGAAAAAATTCTTTTTGGTATCACGTGTTCCCACAGATAGCGCCAATGATGAGAGAATAAATGACAAGAATGAGGAATCTTGGATCTTGTGCTTGATGTGACTAGAGCTAAAAGTGTAGAGAGAGAAAGTAGAAAGATAATGTATTGAAGAATGTCCACCTACCCAAGAATAAATGGGCTCCCTTATATAGAGGGGAAAGTGGGACCCATTTATGTCCTAGGTAGTCTTTATTATTTCATAATTAGTCCTTTACAAACTACTTTATTTACACATTGTCCTCTAGTAAACAATAAATACACTAATGGGCATATTTCACTTCTCCTTTTTGCAATTAACTCCTTTTTTATTTGGCTCGACGAATTACTTCCTTATCAATATATATATATATATATATTGATTTTGGTGCGATTTTCATCTGAAAGTTTGTCAACTGGGTTTTGATTTTGTTGTGCTGCTTTAAACCTATTATACTCATTATTTTATTCCATCTTATAAATAAAATGATATATACACTGATTTTTAGGTTTTTTCATACACTTATACAGCCCACTGATAGTATGTATCTTTTGGTTTTTTCAAATCATATGAATTTTTAATTTGTTGAAATTTTGAATTGGAAAGCAAATTGAAATGGAAGTAGCTTGTGGTTGAAGATCAGCTTCGAGCAGTAGCTACATCATTAGACTGTAAGAGTGTAGTAATGTTGATTTTTTAGAGGATTAACATTTCAAAAGGTTAATTTTGTTTGAAAAAATAAAAGATTATCGCAACTTCCATTACTAGTTGAGAAAATATTTTTTACAGTCCAAATGGTTTCAAACGGTCATAAATGGATATTATATATTATGTTATAGCAAAAGAGGTGATAACCTCACTAAAGTGTTATCAGCTAGGAGGGGGATGTATAGACTCAATTATTTCATGAGTGAGCTCGCTCAGAGCCTCTATGTATCATACTGTGAGGTAGATTATCAAAATATGGTCTAAAAAATAATATTAAAGGCCAAAAAGTCCATGTTCGACTTATAATTTTAAAATTATACAGCTGGTCATGGATCTTGCCCCATAGTAGTCAATTGATAATACTTTTTGACATAGATGAGCTAAAAGTTTGTAGAAGTTAGTGGATATGTAATATTTTGTATGTTGTAGTTCATTGGTGGCTTCTCAACAGTTAGATATTTATGTGAGTATAAATACAAGTTCTTAATATCTATTTCTCGAAAACCGATTGGTGATGGGTCAAATAAAGTATGTACTTTTGTTAAGAGAAATATGTAGTTTTAGTGTTTTACTCTTTAGTTTTTTTTTCTTTACATGGCCATATTCTTTACTATTAACACAATTTAATTTTATGGGTCAAATTGTCTACTTAATGAAGCTACCATAATATTAAATGAAATAAATTTTGTCTTATAGTGTTAAACTTATGGGATTATTGATTATTTTACTGTACTTTATTACTACATCAAGTAGAATTCCTCGATTAACCGTTGATACCCTCTATCGAATTAATTATTGTTTGGCTAGTTTTTGCAAAATGAAAACTTTCTTGTTTTATGGTATGTGATAATAAGTCTAAGGAAAGTTAACTATAACTTTTTTTAGTTATTTAATGCTGGTATTGTTGTTATTATTCTCTTTTCAATATATTTGTATCATATTTTTTTAATCCTTGCATATAGATTCTTCTGCATATCATGCAAATGAGTCTATTGACACCGTCAATGAAGATATTAACTTTGAACCTTAGGGTGACACTAGTAACCAAAACAAAAACAAAGACTATAGGGAATAAGGTGAAGAAAATTATAAATCGAAGAAACAATTCCAATAAAGATCATGGGTTTTGGAAACATTATACGAAGATGATGAATAACCCAAACAAATGAAATTGTAACTATTGTGGGAGAAAAATGGCTTGTCCTACAACTTCAAATACCTCAAACCTAGTGAAACATTTGAGAACTTGCAAGAAGTATCAGACATTCGAACAATCTCAAATTCAGACTACACTAACTACATAAGGTGATGGTTTGGTTAAGTATAAAAAAGTATATGAAGTTTTATTTAATGATTCATGTAATGAGCTGTTTGTCTTAAGTGATCTTATACTTTGTATTATTGAGAGTTTTGAATGGAGACATTTTTTATACTGTGTGCAGTTTCCCAAGCCACATTCTCGAAGAACTGCAAACGAGAGATATCGTATATGTATGTGGATAAGAAAGAAAATATGATGAGACTGATTGGTAATAGAAATGTTTCGCTAACAACGGACCTATGGGTCGCTCCAACAACTGGTGTAAGGTGCATGGTTATTATATAACATTGGATTGATGATAGTTGACGCCTCATGAAGGTCATCATTATGTTTAAAAATATCATAGATCATAAGGTAACAACAATAGTTTCGATTCTTCTTGACTGTCTAGTTAAATGGGGAATAAAGAAGATTTTCACCATCACAGTGGACAATACTTTAGCCAACACTGCAGCTCTCAAAAGGTTTAAGGTTATGTATATATGGTTGTATGTGGTGAAGTTTTTCACATGGGATGTGCGACTTATATCCTAAACTTAGTTGTTAAGGATCAATTCAAATAAACGGATTCAAGTATTATAGCCATTCGCAATACAATCACATATGTCAGACTATCCTCCAAAAGATTGAAGTCCTTAGAATTACGGGTTGATAATGATAAAATAAGTAGATATAGTATACCATTAGATGTTAAGACACAATTGAATTCTACTTATTGGGTGGTTTTCTATTTTTAGGGCCAGTTTCTGCACAACTTCTTCAAAAATCACGTTTTTACAGCTTCATAAATCAATAATGAATTTACATACCTTTCCTCCGATAGTACAAGTCGACTGGAAAATATTGTTTTGTAGACAATCATTCCCTTCACCTCCTGTTTTAGGCGTAAAACAGACATGTCTCAAAACCAATGCTTGTCCAACATATCCTCCGGTAACTTGGTTCTCTTGAACTTCATCAACAGGTTCCTCTCGTTCCTCATCAAATTGTGGTTTACTTTCCAGATCGAAATCAGTAGCTCGAGTGAACAAACCCCTCAATTGTTATGGTTGTTGTCGTAATTTCGGACACTGGAAAACAATATGCCCTAGTTCGTGAAAGTTGTAGCACCCGAACTGCGAGGAAGTACTTGCATTACTAGGGACCTACGAGTTAGCACCTGTACGCATGGAGGTGGTAGTTGGTACTGCTGAGCTAGGACCTGGAACCGTCCTTTTTGGAAACATCATTAGAGTTGTTCTGATAATATATCTTCCATAAAGCCTTTGTCAAAGGTATTTCTCCAGATGTAGTGCGTGTTGATGTACTTCAGACATATTCATAAGGTCGAACATGTTCAGCTGGTCCTGAAAGTGATGTCTCATCCCACCTATGTAGTGAGATACTAATTGATCTTCCAAATCAACAATATCGACATAATTTTGCAGCTTGAAAAAATATTTAGTGTATTCATCAACAATCCTTGACCCATGTTTAAAATATTGGAATTGATGGTACATTATATGCGCATAATTTTAAGGAAAAATGCAGCCCTCAAGTGCTTCAAAAATTTATCCCCGGTTGTTATTTTTGGCTTACCTTGGCTTGATCTGGTTTGATTAACTGTTGCCACCAAGATGCAGCTCGGCCTCGCAACTTAGTTACAACCAACTGTACCCGTTTTGCATCCGGACCCTCCTTGAAATCTAAGACTACTTCAACTAAGGCGATCCAAACTAAAAACTTCTCCGGTTCGAGACCCCATTTAAACTCTGGGATCTCAAGTTTGAATCCATATTCCCACCGATTGTTGGAATTCTGATCAAAATATCTCGTTGGCGACTACTCAAAGACATGTTCACGACAGTCTTGAGAAGAATATTGGCCTCTACCTTGTTCTCTCCGAGGAGCAAATGAATTCTGCTCGCGGTCAGTCTCTCTCTAAGATCCCGACGGCTGGTTGCTCGAACCTGGATCTCAAAATCTGGTGGTTTGGTTGTTCAACATCCTATGAATAGCCTTTTGTACACCTCTCCTCTGGTCTCCCAAATAATTCATATATTCCCTCGCATAGATCTCTTTGGTGGCATACCTCCCTAACCCACGTCGTAGGAGCTCTGCCGCTCTGATACCAACTTATAGCGAACTGATTGTCGAACAGAGTCGACGACTATAAAAAATCACGAAAGAGAAAATGAAACAGTGGATATGAACTCTAACCCTAGGTAGAGATAGATATACTTAGAGAAAACAAATCTCAAAATTTGATTCAAAAAGTCTGACGATAAAAGTAGGGTTTGAGAGCCTTTTATAAAGTGCTCAAAACCCGCTAAAATTACAGATTGTTCCTTATGAAATAAAATAAAGCCCAACCAAATTTCAAAACGATTAATTATTTGAATTAAATCTAATAAAAATAGAAAAATGCAAAAAATTAGGGAAAATAGCAAAAAGAGGGCCTAAAGGTGGGTTTTCGGGCCCGAACTTCATCACAAGGTGTTGCTCTCGTGATACTTTTGAAAGTCATTGGGATTTTTGACACATTCGATTTGAGTGGTTGCAGTGCCTAATTTAGATAACTGAGCCCCAAATATAGCCTGTTTCTGTTTGTCTAAAAGGGTGAGATGGTCATGGGCTTGTGCAACTACATCATCATATTCTGCTTTGGAAGAATTCACCCACAAATTCTCAACTTCACTATAGGCATTGGTTAATTGAACCAGGTGGTTCACGTTGAAGATATTGTGGGTCTTCATGTGGTTGGGTACCTTTAACTTGTATGTATTGGGATTGATAATAATTGGCGCCTCAAGAAGGTCATCATTGGGTTTAAAAATGTCATAAATCATAAGGTAACAGTAATAACTTCAATTCTTCTTGATTGTCTAACTTAATGAGAAATAAATAAGGTTTTTACCATCACAGTGGATAATACTATAACCAACACTGCAGCTCTCAAAAGGTTCAAGGTTATTTATTTATGGTTTTATGTTGTGAATTTTTGCACATGAGATGTGCAGCTCCTATCCTAAACTTAGTTGTTAAAGATCAATTAAAATAAGCTGATTCAAATATTATAGCCATTTGCAATACAATCACATATGTTAGATCATCATCCAAAAAGATTTAAGTCCTTCAAATTACGGGTTGATAGTGGTAAAATGAGTAGAGGTAGTCTACCGTTAGATGTTAAGACACAATAGAATTCTACTTATTGTATGCTAAGTAGAGTTGTAAAGTATAAAGTGGATTTTAATAAGATGAAAATAGAAGATAAGGTGTATAACAACTGGTTTAATAAGAGAATGGATGGGATAAAAAGAGTTGGACCACCAACGAAGGAGAATTTGGAAGCAGTTAATAAAATGGTAAAATTTCTTAGAATTGTTTACCATTCTATGTTGGTTTTTTTAGCATCTTAATATCTTAACTCATCCAAGTGCTATGCTGAGATTGTCACCAGTGAGAGAAATCCTATTCCCCTTCCTAAAGATATTGATAAAGACATGGGGTAGAAGACTGAAGCTATGAGAGTAAAGTTTGACAAATATTAGGAAAGAGTAAAACATATCAATAGACCTGTTTATTGTTGCAAGTGTATTAAACCCAATAAACAAGATGTGTTTTCTTACTATATCCTTTGAGGAACTTTTTTGAAAGGGTAGTCGAGAGTCAATTGAGATTGATCACTCATTGAATCAAGTAATGAAGCGGCTCCTTCAGGTGTACTCTATGGAGTTAGGAATATTAAGAGCAAGTAGTAGATTTTCAGATTCACATTCTACTTGAATCAAGTAGTGGACACAATCATATTGCAGTTGACAAAGACAAATTAGAAGATGATATTAGTGGGTATGAAAGAATCAATTTTATCTACAGGAAGTTAGTTACTGAGAAAGGGATCTGATAGCGAACTGATTGTCGAACAAAGTTGACGACTGTAAGAAATCAGGACAAATAAAACGAAATAGTGGATATGATCTCTAACCTTAGGTAGAGATAAAGAGACTTAGAGAAAAAATAATCTCAAAATTTGATTAAAAAAGTATGATGGCAAAAATATGGTTTGAGAGCCTTTTATAGAAGTCCTCGAAACCCGCCAAAATTATAGATTGTTCCTTACGAAATAAAATAAATCCCAACCTAAATTCAAAGCGATTGGATCTAGTTCAGTATTTTAAATAGATCTAATAAAAATAGAACAATGCTTCAAATTAATAAAAATAGCAAAAAAATGGCTTAAACGATGGATTTCGTGATGCTTTTAAAAGTCATTTAATTTCCCTCGTGATGCTTTTGAAAGTCATTGGTCTTCTTGACACATTCGATTTGAGTGGTCACAACGCCTAATTTGGATAACCGTACCCCAAATAAAGCTCCTTTTTGTTTGTCGAAAAGGATTATATAGTTGTGGGCTTGTGCAACTACATTAGGATCCAAGAATCAACTAATGAGTTGAAGCTTTATTTGATGGAAAGTATTGAAAACCAAATCGGGTACTTGGAATAGAGTATGATATCTTGTCATGATGGAAGGTTAATGCTTTGAAGTAGCCTATTATGTCTGAAATTACTAAAGATGTATTCGATGCAAGTTTCATATGTTGGGTCATAATCAACCTTCAACACAAGTGGTCATGTTCTTGACCCATATAGAAGTTGTCTAACTCATTACATAATAGAAGCTCTCATGTGTACCGATCTATGGGTGATTTTTTTAAAAGTTTTGACATAAAGGTGGAGATACACATACAACTAATCAAGAAATCCTCGCGGAAATTATACTACTAGATCAACTTGAAAAAGGTAGATTAGTATTTAATTTCTGATTATATTTTCGATTATAATTTTATACTTTAACATTTTAAATCTTTCACTTTTTTATTTATTTTCAGAGTTTGGCAATACTTTTTTTAAATAGTTAAATAAGTTTTTGGCTTTCCATTTTATGGCTCTATTAGTGCATCAGGTATCTCCTCTTTATATTTAATATAATTTTTCGAATTTGGTTGATTCGGATGAAAAAAATGCTAAGATTGATCTGATTTATTATTTTTTGGCTAGTATCATAATCTCCAGCAAAAAGTAGTTTATATATGCAAGGTTTTACATCGATATACAGTAAATATGTTAGTTTATACTTTTCTTGGCTTTCTAACTATGATCACTTAAAATGATTGTACTCATTTATGTCAATTACATTAAATTTAAAAATCTTTTTCAACTTCCTATAGTCAAGCTATCTACACTTTTTTGTTTTGGATCTGATATAGATTATGTCCTCTAGTAATGCAAGTTCTAGACAAATCTAATATAATAATAAAACTAAATTTAAGTAAAATGTCCTTCATGTTTTCCGTAATGTAACATTGGCTTAGGATGAGATAAAAAAATGATTACCATTATTGGGTGTCATTTAAACTAATTAGAAACAAGCATTGATGCATAAATGTAGTTTTGATGTGTCAGGTTTGATATTTTATTAACTAGTAACTACTATGATAGTGTTATTATGAATGATATTAATTATTATCAGTAGTATTTAGATTATATGATTTAGACTAGTTTTTTTATGCAGGTGAACTGAAGCCCGAATATATACGAAAATTTTATTGGATTGAAGTCTCAAGATTATGTTGGTGAACATAAGTTGAACTCTTGCACAAGTTTTGTTAAAATTTTGAAATATATAACTTTTATACCTGTTTTGTTGAAATTTATAACTTTTGTACCAGGTTTGTTGAAATATAGGTGAGAAATGTTGTTTTTACAAAATATATAATTCGTATTTATTGTTGACTAAATTTCTTATTTATTTTCAGTAACTGTTATTTTTTTCATTCGGGTAATTTGGTTCCATATGGGGTTGATTAGGCACAAAGTAACCAGTTGGCACCAAACCCAAATGGAACTAAACCAGTTGTAGAGCCAAATTTTCATTGTTCTTTTCGGTTCTCAAATTAAATACGTATATTGAACCAAACCGAGAATAATCGAACCAAACTGAATTTCAATTGGTTCCATAATGGGTATTAGTTTCCAAGAACCAAAAGAACTGAGCTAACCGAACCGAACCAAACCACAAACACTATGGTGTGTGGAATTATATGACATTTATATGTGGTGTTATAACAGTAATAATTTTAATGCATCTTTAGTCATTTTATATATCCGACCAATAAGTGTTTTTTGTGCCAACTCATCTTCAAGATAAAATGACATTTGGGTACGATAAAATTTTAATTTCTAATAATTTTATTGTTTCATTGTTAACTAACCTAACTTATTTGATGAGCTTAAGCTCGATCAACTTCTAATTTTTAAACCCAATAACCGGTACCCAACTAACCTAATTATTTGGAAATTTGATTTTCAATGATAACTACAATATGCTTCAAAATTATAACTTTAAATTTAGTCGTTCTATTTTTCATTACGAAACTACAGTAGAATAAAAAAATGAAAGTATCCATTGCATCTAATTTCGTGAACAGGAACCAGATCGCTACTAATAAACAAGGACAAGATATGATGTTTAAGAACAAAAATAGAGTAAAATATAACTTTTACTTATAAAAACAAATCCCCAAACAGTGTAAAAAGAAAAAAAGAAGAAGTTCACGGCTTAAAGATCAATCCGACATTATTTATAAAGAGGCATTTATTGGTTTTGGACTCTTCGTGTATTTGGTGGTCCATCACAATTCAGACCTCTAGTTCTCTCTCAACGGTTCGAGGACTACAATGAGATTTACGGCAAATTACATGCATCACACGGCTTTTTTGTACAACTGTAACTGAATTTCTCTTACATTCATGCTTAGAACCACTCTAACTAAGGTTTACCATACTAAATTTTTTACTCCCATAAGAATGTTGTTCCATCATGGACAAGGTTTGGAATGGCGATATTAATTTCCTATTACACTTCTTGGAATTCGTAGGTTGTTTGAAAGATATTTATCACTAAAAGCGATATTGGAAGTTCTACGTTGAGTGTCTTTAGTTTACTATAAAGCTCATTTTCAAGATATGTTATCTAAACTTATCATCAACTATGTATTTCATTACGGAGAGCATCAATTAGGTCTTTGGTTTCAAGATATGGTGATTTAACAAATCTCTTTTCAAAATCGGGTAGCACGTCCTTTGAAAATATAACCTCAGTAGGTTGAGAACTCAAGAATGCATTTGAGACATTTCTATAATTCATAATGACTAAGATGGCTGGAAACTTCTTACCTTTCCAAGTGTATCCGCTCATTAGGAATGCTCTTATCTGTAAGAGGGATGCGTTTTTCCTTCCTATTCTAGTGAACTATATTATTCATTCTCATCAAGAGCATGATTTCACGTTATCTCTCATTAAAACTCCCCCCATCTGACGGCAGAATAAAGCCTTGACTGTTGTTTCTCAACTAAGTTTCAAAAGATAAAAAACCAAGAATAAAATAAAACATTTTATTAGTGAAACAGTTTAGATAAATTACAAACGACATATTAGATTTTTCTTAAGTTTTATGTTCTAAAATACATTCATTTGGATAAAGGCATCGTAATCTTTAAAGGAGACAGTAGGAAACCCCACGATTTACATTCCTTTTAAATGTCACTTCTCAAATGAATGTGATATTCGCTCACAATCACATTATGGAGATTGTTAAGACCTCATTGTGGGTCAGTCTAGGGCTTCGTGACATACTTTAACAGGACTATTACACACTGAAATCCAGTTGTGCTCGAGTATATAACTTATGAATATTACAGTAATATAATGCAATAGTTTGCTCACCCTTATATAAATATGTGCATAATATTCATGTGTGATGATCTCCACATACAACTAATGATTATTGGCAGTGATCACGCAAAACCCTTCATGTAAGGCTCGACAAAGAGAGGCTACTCTAGTGGCATAAACAATATGCTTTATACTTTCAAAGAATGAACATATGAAGTATATGTGTGAAAATTATGTTAATAGAATAGTATTCCTAACTTAAAAAGAGCTTTTGTATAGTGCTTCATTGTAACATAAACATCTGAACAAATCCATAGAACCTAAAATATCCCAAGAAGAGCTCATATATTTGAATTGAGGTGAATGTTATTCAAACTCTAAATCGTAATCAAACATTCACTGAGTATGGAGGATATCAACCCTTACATTTCATAGTCCAATTGATCAATAGTTGCAGGTTATCACTTCTACATCCTGAAAACCATAGATTCACAACACAACATGGTTACTTAATACGCACATTATGGGGGGGGGGGAATATAGTTGTACATCTCTTAAATACTTAGCACAATATATAGATATGGAATAAAAAATAATAACACAAAGTTATATGTAGTTGATTGAATGAAACTAAATTATTAAAATTGAACGGTTTATTGTACGTATGAAAGAGGTTTAAGGCCGAAAATATACAAACAACTAAAATAAGGAAAACCAAAAAAAAATCTTCCGACTAGAAAGTTATCATTGCGACGAGCATTAAGGATTGTCGTGATGACCAATTCTAAAGATGTTACCACAATAATGCATTTGGGAATCGCAATGATACAATTACTATATAACATCAGTCTACCACTAAACAAGATCTTCGTGACGACCCATCAAATTTCTAACCAGGAAAACCTTTTTTATACTAAATTAGAGTTTTCTGACGATTTTAAGAATATGAGCCTCAATACTTTTCATGCTCCACCAATTATATTAAACATGCAATTGATTACAAAAACAAAACATAAATCATGCTTTTTTATATATATTTTTATCCAAAATCTGAATCCAATAACTCAAATCAATATATATATATATATATATATATATGCACAGTAGTTTTCTCCCTAATAAAGAATCAAAATTATAAATCTATTTAGAATAAATAATGTAGCTAGTCAAGAATTTTGACCCAACGAGCGGGCATTGATACCAATTGTAGAATCCAAGGGTCAAAACTCAAAACTCAACATACATATAAACAACTTGTTGGTTAGGATATTAAGAAACTCAAAATAATGATAAAGACAGAATGTAAAGTTTCATCTTGCAAAACACAGAGCATCTAATATTAAAGATCACAGTGCAGTGACTATATATTCAAATAGCTAAGTGAAGCACCAATGATTATAAACTCTTTCTTGATTGAACAAAAGAATGACTAGTGTTTAGAGTTTCGAAAGATAGATAGAGAGGGAGCAAAAATGGTGGATGAAAAAATCTATATGATTTTATCATTTTTTTAATTTCTAATTACCTGTGAGTACTTGTTAATATACTTAGACTAAATGGTAGATTTATTCAATTGTATATTTTTAATAGAACGTGTATACTCTACCCATTATTTTTATTTATACTACAATTTGATGGTCTTGTATTTACACGTGACAATAACTTTATGAGATCTGTAGAGTCCAATAACTATATCACCAAGATTGAGAGACCATCTCTAGATCCAAATCAAACCAACTAGTATTTACATTATATTTTTCAAGAGTCTCTCATTGTTATTCATTGATCCAATAAACCGAATGATTGTTATATTTAAACAATTGGACTTATAATTACATCTATCTAAATAATTTAAATATATACGGATACAACATTTGAATTTAAGATAGCATTACTTAATTTTTTTCATATTTTATGGTTTATGTATCTACAATTATATATCTACTCTATGAATTTATTAATTACTATTAATCGCCAAAATCTCCCTATCGGCTTCAAATGAACTTTGTAGGTTGTTTGTATGTTTAATATCTATTATTAAAAACTATATGTTTTCCTACGAGTTTTTGTCCGTATAAAACAAATTCACCATCTTCAAACTACTCTAATTAATACTCATTCCGTCCAACAATACATATCATTTAAACAGATATTTTTTAACCAATTTTAAACGTTTTTTCATATAATGTAAAATTTAGTATTATTTATTATGTTCTATCAATTAGGTTTACTTATTTTTTTAAATTTTTATAGAAAAGAATAAATGGTTATTACCTTCCTTAATGGGACAAATGGAGTACTTGATAACATTAGTCATTAACATGTATTTTGATAACACTAATTGTGCACCTACTAATATATATCTTTGAAAGAATTTGAGAAAATAGTTTAGGTGACTTCAGGAACACGAAATGGGCCTTGGAATTAAGGACGACCCACAAAAGATTTTATTGCTCATCATTGTTTGAGGGTTATTAGATAACGCGAATGTGATGCATAGGTGGTAAACTGGATAGGTGAACATGGTCACAATATTATTGTTACGATGCTATCACGGAACGGTAAAACATGGTGGAATTGATGAATATGGTTTTCATCGCATCATGGTGAGATTATTATTTTGTTCAGTCACCGTCTAAATTAAAATTAAAATATGATATGGTTTATGGTAATATAAAAAACTTTGATATTTTTTCACTCGTCCAAAATTCATAATAATTTACATTTTACATTTCTTATGATGTCGTAAACTTTTAAAAACTGAGTTTGTGATATTTAAACAAAAAATGTTCTATTATATAGCTTGATTATATAGCTTGTATATTATAATTTAAAGTTATTATATTTTTATTATTATACGTTGGTTGATTATTATAGTTTGATTATAAGTATTACAAGTGTTGTTATATTTTGATCATTAGAATTTGTTATAGTTTTATTATAGTATAAATTATTATAGTTTGTTTATATTATAAGTGATAAAAAGAATTGTGATAAGTTGTTACACTATGAGATTGAAGGATAAAACATATTTTTTTTATTGATTTAAGTTTTTTCACAGTTTATACTCTTGCGGGACAGGAGTTGTACAATGTTCTCAAATTGAACTACCTTATTACAAATTCACTAATAAATTTCTATTACAAATGTTTTTCATTTGGAATATTGTCTTATTACTCAACTGATTATTCATTGACAAGCTCCTCAGCAGCTACATCCTCAATATTTTGTTCAATATCACTTAGTTCATCGAAGATGTCATTTTTATTCTCTTCCATTTCATATGCTTTGTCTTACATATTATGGGTCACCACAGACTATTCTTTGACTGTAACACATACTTCAATTGCATCGTTAATCAGTCGTGTTTCTTTAGTTATGTAATTGTTTTGACCATACTAATTGCATATTCACTTGCCACAGTAGATACAGGTATAAAAGAACCTCTTTGGATAATCTACAAAGAATAAGAAAATATAGTTTCTTGGACATCCACTACCTTAAGATATCAAAAAGGTTATCTTCATCATACATACTTATATCATACATAGTTTGCAAATATATGGTCGCTTCATTAACATCTTGAGGAGTTGTTCTTGTATTCGTTCTACTTAGAAATATATTTTCTATGTAGTTATTACGATCCTTTTTAATAAGCTCGATATAATCTCTCAATCTCTCACTTATTCTATTTCTTGCAACCAATTAAATATATGACATAAACATCTAATGTGAAATATTTTATGAAAAATCGTGTTGGAATCGATTTAACCTCATTCACTATTCAATGTTTATATCTCCAAGAGTTAGTAAAAGAAGAATGATATGCACTACCAATGGCAAATATAATGGTTTCATCCCTCTATGCATTTTCATTAAAAATAAATACATTAGCAATATTGATATCTATGGTTTGATTCCCTTCTTCAAGAATTTTAGAAGAATCTATATTTTTTGTCTCTTTTCTAAGTGTCTAATCAAACCTCCGATGCCATTATTTTGTTTTCTCACTTGTAGGTATATTCATTTCTACATGTTTTGAAAATAATTGTACCATTTTCATGTTTCTTACTAAAGTAGTCTCATACCCAAAATATTTTATTCTTAAACTGCAAACTATTGATATTCATACCGCTACAATAAGAAAAATTTATTTCGAAGCTTAGATTTCCTAGACTAGTCTCTACAAGATCATGCATATCTACATTTTGATCAATAATATTAAAATGATTTAGGTCTAGAGGTACGATGGGTTGGACATTTTATCGTTTTCTTGTTGGTTCCATTTAAGTAATAAATATATGAAACAACTTATAATATGAAAAAGAACAAACAATAGTATAAATAAAATAGTAAAAAGAGTATGCCAAAAACTTATAATAACCAATGGTCCACCATCACCAAACAAACTTGAGTAAATCGAATTTGAACTTTTCTCAAAGAGTATATATATAAAAGTTGGGTTGAGAGATTATAGAGGTTGGTTTAAGATATTATAGAAGTTGATTTGAGAGATTAGAGTAGTTTTTAATTTGCTTTTAGAATAAGAGAATTGTTTGAGAGATAATTTAAGAGATGTAAGAGTTTTTCTCTATTTATACAGAAGAAACTCCCAAAACACTAGCTTTTTATGGCAAACAAACACATCGATAAAAAACTATTGTCTTAAAAACATTTGCACCCACCATCCGGTTGGCAAAACAGACAATCATTTGGTCCAATTCTTCAACATATAGTTGTTGGGCTAATTGGATGTTTATTAAGTCCAATGACTATTTTTTAAACATTGCACCAAACAGACGCCTCTTTGGTGTCAACGAATAGCAAAAAGCTCGTCGTTAACTAGTCGTTTAATGGAAACTGGCGTCCATTCAAGAAATGGTCGTCAGTTTTAGCCAACGACAAGTTTGGCAAGTTGTTTGTTAAAAAACGTTTGTTTTCCCTAAACGAACACCAGTTTCCCCAAACAGATATAATCCTAATTAACCTATACATGTCGTTATTTTATACTTATTTTATCAAATCATCATTCTACTCTTGAATCAACCTTCAAATATTATACTCTATTTTTGTTATATGGATTTGAGAGTTAGAACAAATGATGAAAGATATGTTGGTGAATGATCTATGCCGAGAAGTACAAGATCCATGACATAAATACTAGAATAGATGTTAGTCAATGTAAACGTATAAATGTATGTGGAATCAGACGATGATATTTAATCTATAATTTGACATAGCCATGACAGCAACATTCACGTTGTGAATGGAAATGCGATAAATGTGGGAATGTACTTGGTCTCTACTGCGTTCAATAAGGTTGAAGGTACGCATGTTCCATTGGATAACCTTAGAGAGTTAGGTTGGTTTGAATTTTCTACATGTAGTTGAAAATGGTATGCAGAGAAAGAAGACTAATTTTATGCAACTACAAAAATAAATTTAGAAAATGAACTCAATCCTTGGATGCATGGCAAAATTAATAGTAGGTCGTGTATATATATATATTTTTCATCTGACCTTGAATTTTTTTTAGTGTGCCACTATTAAATTTAAAAGACGATCTAGTGTACGTGAGTTATCTTTAAAATAATTGGCTTAATGGTTGGCATATGACGTTGCATCAAGTAATAGTATCACTGTATAATGGTATACCTCAACAAATTACTGGCAATAAGAAAACTAGTTTTAGAACTAAACCTGTTACTACAAAATATCTAATAAGAATTCAGAAATTAACTCTAAAATTGGTTAGTCATTTTTTTGTTCCTTATAATGATAAAGACACATTCTTGACGAGCTTTAATTATTTCTAGAATGAAGATGCATAATTAATTTACCAAGTTTGATCATTAGGCATATGAGTTATTTATATAATTAAAATATATATACCTTATGTGATGATACTAAATCAACTTCTTAAGATGTAAGGTTCCAAATTAAGAAAGTTATGTCTCTGAAACCAAGAGATAAATTCCTAGAATTGACTACTCTAGTCGAAGCAGAGGCCTTTGAAATTTTTGAGGAAATTCGAGAGCTAGTTTGGGCGGCCAATTAGTCTACTCCACAAGTGGATGCGAATTAGAAACGATATGATGCAAGGATCAACCACTTCCAGTGTCGGTAGTTTTTCTCATCAACCATTCATTTAAAATGTATTAACCGAACATGAATATTTGGAAAATATGTTTGGCCAAATGCATACTGAGTTTGGTGAAACTCACATGAGCCAGAGTCAATTGTATGAGAGGTAGAGTCGGATGCAGTGTGAGATACAACGTCAAAACAAGTACTTATGACAAATGGCTGAAAAGATGCAGATTAAATCGATTTTACACGACCTTATGCATGATACTACGACTTCTCAATAACAACCTATATATCCTACACCTTCTCCAACAAAAATATCGAGTGCTTTCATGGACCAAGATTTCAACATTGAAATTGTTTGATGAAATTAATAATCTATTGTATGGTTTTTATTTTGTTAAGTAACATAATTGTATCAAACAAATTTATTATTGAATAGTCTTACTTTTATTGTTATTATTAATTAAATATATTTTTAATTTTATTGTGTTATTTAGAATTGTACAAATAATGTATAAATATATAGACAATTCTAATTTTATTTTAAATTATTGTATAAGTATATAAAATTCATAAAAATTTAAAAATATACTAATGAATATAAGTATATAAATAAAATATCTCAAATATTCTATTTCTAATAAATATCTTAGTTTATCTTCTTCAACTAAACTTAGTCATAAAAATTATTTTGAAAAATATATTAAGAGATCTAATGCATTATTTTAAATATTTAAATAATTAAAATAAATCAAATAAATATCTCAAGTCTTTCGTTTATGATATAAATGTCATATTTTTTCTCATTCCATTAAATTTACGTATACAAATTATTTTCTTATATATATATATTTAAAATTTGAAAACTGTTAAACATAACGGGACGAGATTGATCGATCACGGTGAGATTTCATTCGCGACAGAACTTAATCACGGAAGGACTTCAATAATAACAGAACTGATTTAAACGGGATGAGACGTGATCCATTTCAAACAGGGATGTAACCATTGATGTTTTAATGAGTTTGACTAAACTATTGTGCAAATACATAAGTTTTCTCATTTTTAAGTTATCCGTCTATTAATTCTCTCATTTTATACCAAGAATGCATTTTTTAGGAACTAACTTCTCTCACCCATTTACTATCTTCTCCCATTTTTAAAAACAAATTTTTTTCTCAATAACACTTCAGAAAAAGAAAACTTAAGAATACTGCATGTCCCACCCATTCTCAAGAACATATTTTTTGTTCTTCCTCTCAAAAACATAAAACTACACATCTTCATCAATGGGCAAAGGAAAAAAAGTAAGTTATTTTTCTCAATCTTGCAATTCATATTTATTTTTTATGTGATTTTTGGGTAGGACCTAAATGGATAAGATGATATAGTTAGTTGACATTAGTTATGATGAGGTAGGATTTCTTTAACACTGACTATTGTATATATTCGAAGGGTTGTTCGTACATATTCAGTACCATGCCCCACCAAACAATACAAACAAGTGGCCCGTGACTCAGCTGGTTGCTAGTCATTTCCTATCTTGGGCTTATGAGCTTTTAAACTTGACCCAAGCCCATGATCCGGCCCGAAAGGCCCACAAGTCATTAAACAAGTATAAATACCCTAGCTAATTTCATTTATGAGGGTGATAAAAGTTTACTGCCAGCACACACCTCCTTCATCTCTCTACAGCTCACTCTAAATATTAAATTTCTACAAAATTCCTAAAATACCCTTCGATCACAACCACAGTAGGAGGCGACAGTGCATGAATTGCAAATTCAGAACCAGTAATAAAAAAACTCGTTCGGATGGATCCAAACGTACAGAATACTCCACTTTCAAAGGTTGAAGGAACGATAGAAAATAATGAGTACACGATTGAGGAGTGTGATTAATTAAGGGCTGAAATTGAGACGTTGAGGGCATTAAAACAAGCAGAAAAATGAGTTAATGAAAAATCTGGTGTGTCAACACTTCACCATACTGATCATCGTGGTGAAAATGAGCAGTCCTTAAAGACTCATCTCAGCTCCAAGAAAATGCATGGATCCAAACAGATAGAGAGTTCCTCATCGGAATCTTCTAGTAGTTCCTCTAATGATGCGGAGCTTGAAAAGTCAGTCTCATCTAGCAATGATGAAGGACAGTTAAAGGAGAAAATAATGCTGACCAAGAAGCATTCAAGAAAAAAGACAGACATGGCAGGCTAAAAAAGTATCAAGGGAGAATGAAGGGTTCAACTGATCAGCATATTAACCGTTTGCTAGTTGATCCCTTTGTTTTCTAATCCGAACCAAGTATCTTTTCTACTCTGAATGAGGATACCATGTTTAATGGTAGCCAAAATTAAAGACAATCAAATTTTTCCTAAAAAATACTCTCCGGACATCTTCCTAAAAGATTTGATAGTTTCAAGATGGAAAAGTACAGTGGGAGTAAAGATCCTGACAATCACCTTGAGCAATTTAAGAATTTTATGATGAACTTCGACGATGATGACAAACTGTTGTGTAGGGCTTTCTCTCAAACCTTCAAAGGAAGTGCCCTCAAATGGTATAATAGTCTCCCTCAAGAATCTATAAAAAATTCACATTTTGTGGGTTGCTTTCTAGAGACAATTCGTTGGAAGCAAAAAGATATAAGTAATGGTGATACAATCATCCATTGCGCCCAGGAACCAAACGAGTCATTAAAGGAATATGTTAGCAGGTTTGTGAATACAAAGAATGGGTTGGTAGATTTCTTTGAACACGTGGAAATTGCCTCTCTTAGGAAGGGCTTGAATCCAGGTAACTTGCCTAATTTTGTAACCCGGAAGAAAGTTATGACCTTTGGATGGTTGTTAAATCAAGTTGGGAAACAAATTAATGTTGAAGAGACTAAGAAATCAAGAGTGCCTCGCCAAATCAGATCCACAACAACAGCATCAACACCTCAAACAACTACTCAATCTGGTTACAGATCGAAGGAAACTAGACACGAATCTCATCAGCCTAGACAGAATCAATCTAACCAGATTCAGAACCAGCAAATCAGAAATAAAAAGGGACCTTGGGTTTAACCTGAGTGGTTTGCTGAGTTAGGAGAAAGTGTGGCTACGATATCTGATAAAGCTAAAAATGAAGTACACTAAAAAAGTCGGCCGCATTACAATCTCCTAGAGAAAATCGGAGTACCCGTTTATGTAAATATCATAATGTAATTGGGCATGATACCCATGATTTTATAGCCTTGAAACAAAAGTGCAGAATCTCATTGAAAGAGGGGAATTAGAGACCTATTTAAAAAAACAAGAGGGCAGCATGCCAGGTAACACATCATCTAGTACCAATGCTCCCCCAACTACTCATTCAGTTCGTGAAATATCTACACAAGAAGATTTTATGATGATTATTGAAAGGTTTGATGTGGATTTCGAGTACCTTGATCCAAATCCGAGTCGGAATAAAGTAGGAGTGATAGTGGACAAGACTACAGCCGTTTCGGATCTGGTTAAAGTTTTTAAGTCCTTAGCCATATTTGGAGGGGATATAATGACTACACCCTCTACAAATTGTTCAAGAAAAAGGCATGTCACCAGTTTGGCTGCTTAGGTGGATGCGAAAATGTGAACACATCTATACCAAACTCCAGCTCCTTTCATAGTCTTTGATGATGATGACCTAAGGGATATTGATGGGCCTCATGAAGACGTCGTGGTGGTAGGGAATTAAATATGAGGAAATGATGTACGCCGATTCTTGATTGATACGGGCAGTTCAACAAACATATTGCTTTTAAACACCTATAAACATATGAAAAATCCATCAGTTATTCATCGGTCGAACAGAACTATTGTGGGTTTCACTGGGAGTTCGAAAAGCGTCATCGGAGAATTTGAGGAGGAGTTATTACTAGGCAGAGGACCTTTTAAAAAGACAATAAAGGTATTGTTGGCTGCCCAACATCTTATAATGGTATATTTGGGAGATCCTTGCTCTCCATGATGGATGCTATAGCCTCTATTGTCCATTAGTGTTTAAACTATATTGTGGGCATACAAGTGGGTGTTGTCTGAAATAGTCAGAAGGTGGCTAGAGAATGCTATGTAACAACTGTTACGTCAAATTATTTGGAGGCAGTAAAAGTTAACAAAGAATATCAACTATTAGAGCCTTCCACCGATGAGAATGATATTGGTGACCCAATGGAGGCTCCTAGAGTTATAATACCTATAGAAGAATTTGAAATCCATTCACTGGCCAAGGGAAAAAATGTTAAAGTTGGTACTAACTTGGCACCAAGTTTGAAACAAAGGCTAGTGGCTTTCTTATTGGATAATCAACATGTATTTGCATGATGCAATGATGATGTAACTGGAGTGTCTGCTAAAGTGATTTGTCATAAGTTTTCAGTACGAAGTGATGTTGGACCGGTTATACACATTGTTCAAGAAGTTGATCGGTTGACCAAAATGGGCCACATCAAAGAATCTCAGTACCCATTATGGACTGCCAGCCCTGTTTTGGTCAAGAAAAAGAATGGAAAATGGCGCATGTGTATTGAATTCACTGATCTTAATAGGGTATGTCCCAAAGATCCTTATCTTGTTCCTCAGATAGATCAGTTAGTGAACGCTAAGCTATTGTCTTTCATGGATGCGTTTTCAGGGTACAACCAAATACAAGTAGATCTGAATGATCAAGATCACACCACTTTTATTACGGATAAAGGACTTCATTGTTACAAAGTGATGTTATTCTGATTGAAAAACGCTACGGACATCTATCAAAGATTAGTGAATAAAGCCTTTGCTAGTCAAATTGGCAAAAATATGGAAGTTTATATAAATGACATGATGGTGAAGAGCATAAAGAAGATGCACATATATCCGATCTTCAAGAAACGTTTTCTAACTTAGAGGCTGTCAATTTTAAATTAAACCTTAAGAAATGCGTTTTTGGGTTATGTTATAAGCAAAAAAAGGATTCAGCCCGATCCGGATCAACTAATTGCTCTATTAGCTATCGACCCTCCTTGGAGCACTAAAGAAGTTCAAAGATTAACTGGACACTTGGCTGCGTCGAACAGGTTTAGTTCAAGATCATCAGACAAGTGTGCTCAATTTTTCCAAGTATTGAGGAATGACAAAGACTTTAATTGGTCTCCGCAATGTGATCAAGCATTTTTTGAAATCAAGAAGCATTTGTTTTCGCCAAGACGTTGTTTAAACCTATTCAGGAGGGATAAACTTTATATATACTTAGTTGTATCGGAGTATGCAGTTAGTATATTAACAAAAGTCTTTTCGATGCTGAAAGGAGATATTTGAAGTTAGAAAAATTGGGCTTGACATTGGTAATAGCAGCTAGAAAAATGAGACCATACTTCGAAGCTCATTCGATTGTCGTCCGGACATCTTTTGCTCTGAAGAATGTTCTCCAAAAGGTTGATATAATAAACAGGATGACCAAGTGGTCAGTTGAGCTAGGTGATTATGATATTGGCTTTGCATCCCAAACTGCAGTTAAGGTTGAATTAGTGACCGATTTCTTAGTCGAATTTCATGTTGATAGGCCCCCTCGACAATACAAGAGAACCAGTCTAAAAAGTATAGATAGTCTGAACTGATGGCGGGTTTAGTACTACGGGATGTGGGGCCGAAATTTTTTTAACTTCTCCTTATGGTGATACTATGTATCAAGTTATATGTTTGGGTTTCAGTACAAACAAGTGGACCGTGACTCGGCTGGTTGCTAGTCATTTCCTATCTTGGGCTTATGGGTTTTTAAACTTGACCCAAGCCCATGATCCGACCCGGAATGCCCACAAGTCATTAAACAAGTATAAATATCCCAACTACTTTCATTTATGAGGGTAATAAAAATTTACTACTAGCACACACCTCCTTCATCTCTCTACATCTCATTCTAAATATTAAATTCCTAAAAATCTTTCCCAAAATACCCTTCGATCAGAAATATTCCACACCAAGTTAAATACAGGAGTGTAAACGATTTGGTAATGATTTTATAGTATATTTAGAATTGATTTTGTTTAAGAGATTTTTAAGGTTTTCACAATTCTTGTTTTTCGGTCTGCGATGATTTTTTAACACTGACGGTGCATATGAAGTTTAAATAGTACAACCGGTATTGTTTTTTAGATTTGTATGTTTTTGGACATCGTCGATGCATCCATATAATACCGTTAGTATTGTTGAAATGACACTCGCAAATAAAAAAAAATTGAATGTTGTAGTTTAATTTTGTATTTTATTTTATTTTTTAAAAATAAATATCCTATTTTTATTAAAAAAATTGAAAAAACAAATTTTTTATTCTAATTTAAAATGATAAAAAACATAAAATAATGTGGTTTTAGTTTAGTTTTTTTTTGTAATTTTAGTATAAAAGATTTAATCAAACTCTTTTCGAATTGCTGACTTGGGTCTAGATTTCCCTATTTATGGGGTAACCCTTAATAATCGAGCATGGCCACAAATAGGGGAGGCAAATGGTTCTGGAACCACGGTTCAAAGCTGACAATCTGCTTATGAACTGGCGGTTTACCTGCGAAACTGGCCCATTAGGACTGCAAACTGGCCCATTAGGACTGCAAACTGGCAAGACCGCAAACCGCCAGGACCGCAAACCATTAGGACCGTCAGGACCGCATAAGGAGTAAACAGGCAGGACCGCAACCCGCCAGGACTGCAAACTGGCAGGACTGTCCTGCGAAACCACGGTTTATTTGTAAAAAACCGCGGTTTATTGGTAAATATTATAAATGTTTTATTTATTTTATAACCAAAATGTTATATTTAAAAAATATTGAGATATTGCATATTATTATAAAATTATTATTACATTTTGGTTAATATTAATTTGTTTTGGTTATTAATATTTTAAGTGTTGTAATTATTATATAGTCCAAAATTTTAAATATTACTTATGTTATTATCACATTTTGAATATTATTATGATGTTTTTAGATCTAATATTAGTAGGGTTGATTTTAATATTACAAACCAAAACTATATCTTATCATGTTAAAATATTACAAATTCTATGGTTACCAAACTTATATTACATTTTTATTACTATTGTGATTTGGTTTTAAATATTACAAGTGTTTGTTATTATTTTTTAAACTAAAATCATATTTTATCATGTAAAAATATTACAAGTTATATTGTTATAATTTTAATATTACATTTTGAATTTTATTATTGTGATTTAGTTTTAAATATTTCAAGTGTTATTTACTAATTTTAAGTTATATTGTTATAATTTTAATATGACATTTTGAATTTTATTATTGTGATTAGATTTTAAATATTACAAATGTTATTTGTTATTTTTAAGTTATATTGTTATAATTTCAATATTACATTTTGAATTTTATTATTGTGATTTGGTTTTAAATATTACAAATGTTATTTATTATTTTTTAAACCAAAATCATATTTTATCATGGTAAAAGATTACAAGTTATATTGTTATAATTTTAATATTAACTTTTGAATTTTATTATTGTAATTTTAATAATGATTATAAAATTATTATTAAATTTTGGTTAGTATTAATTTGTTTTGGTTATCACAAACATCATTCACAACAAGTGAAAATTAGCGGATTGGTGAGTATTAGTAACTCTACGATTTATAGGCATTTTAAAACTTAAAACAACTTTTTTTTAAATATGCAATAAAATACTAATCGAAACTAATTAATATCGCAAATAATAAAAACTAAATTTAGACTAATACCAACTAATACAACTAATAACAAACAATAACAACTAACAACAACTAATAAAATTAGAATTAAAAGAACTAATTTAAATTACTATAAGAATTAAATAACTTGATAAATTATACGAAGCTCTTAATTGAGCTATTATAATGTTATCCCAACGTTATTTAAGTGTTTTTATCAAATAGAAACAATTTGCGAAAAAAAAATCAAACAATTCCGATAGTAGGACTACAATATGTAAAATAAGAAATTTGAGTTTTTTAGAATATTTAGAACAAGTAGAGAGATTTAGAGAGACATAGAGAGGAGTATATGAATTTATGAGTTTGGATTTGGGGTCTCCTCTATTTATAGAGGAGACCCAAAAAAAATTAAAAAAAACGAAAAAAAAAATTCCAGACCATCCGGACAGATCTCCGGACGCCCGGACCGGAAATTCAGGCCATCCGGAGATCTGTCCGGATGGTCCGGACTTTTGAATTATTATTATTTTTTTTATTTTTTTTGTAGAAATTTTTTTAATTTTTTTTAACAACTATGTTTCAAGAAGTGTTTGTTTTGCTTTTTTTATTAAATGTTATTTAAATCACTTTCACTTTCAATTTTTATTTTGTTATTTACAAGTAATTTAAGTTTATGCATATAATTATACAATTCTAAAAATTTTAAATTTAAACTTCTAATATTGAATAGTTCGAAAATACAATAAACTATATAATTCATCTAACCATAAACACTTGAAGCTTGAAATAATCTAAAGAATCACCTAATAATTTAAAATTAGAATACAATTATATGTCTAATAGGTATATATTATTTAATATGTACATAATATTAAATATAACATCTTAAATATCTAGTATGTTTAAACAATATACAAATCATTTTACAATTATATTGTTTAGGATATCTTGTTTAAGACAATCAAATTTTTATTTTTATATTTTTACAATTATTGAAAGTTGTAATCAAAATACAAGTAGATGTATATATTTTATTTAATATCTACATAATATTAAATAAAATATCTTAAATACATAAATATAAATATATAATCAACCGTATCAAAATCAAATTACAATTATTTTTTTAGAATGTAATTGATTGATTATAAAATTTCGATTAAAATGATAACATATTTAAATTAAAATACATGAAATAACATAATTAACTCGCGGATATATGGTACATATCTCAATTATTGAAATTAGATTCAATTAACACTTACAAATTAATTTTAAATAACATTATAAAATATTCTGATAAACTTTTCTTAAATGATTTGGCTGGTGGTTTGAACTGATAAACGGTTCTTAAATGGTTTGTCTGGTGGTTTGAAATGACGGTTTAACTGCGAAACTGGCCCATTAAAACTGCAAACTGGCAGGACCGCAAGCCGCCAGGACCGCATCATGAGCAAACGGACAGGACCTTCAACTGGCAGAACCGCAACCCGTGGTTCTGATTTAAACGGATCGGACGGTTCACGGTTCAAACCGTGCCACCCTTAGCCACAAATATATTGCTCAATTATTTATCTCTTACTTGTAGTACTTTGTTGACAAGAAACATGTTGTTGTATGTTCTAGAACGTTACCCACTACTTTCATTTCCATGTGACCAATACCTTCATTTCCATGTGATTCGTGTGTTTTATATCTAACATTTGTATGTGATATTACGAAAATACATTATGACTTATTATGACTTCTACTTTAACCAAACTAGTTTTGTTTTCAAACAAAAATAGGTTTAGGTCATTTTTATTTGATTCAAACTCGTTCAAAATAAGATATCATTATCAATCAGATTTATGGTTTAAAAGATAATTGGGTGGCATTTTAATAGTATTTATATTATATTTTTGAATTGATAGATTTATATTTAAAAATAGTAATTTAGAAATTCTAAATGATGCATGTTAGGTTATTTGTTAGTTGTATTTTGAAATTTGTTTTTACAATATTTTGTGAGTCAAGAGTATTCATATAAATTTATTTACTAATGATGCATGTTAGGTTATTTGTTAGTTGTATTTTGAAATTTGTTTTTACAATATTTTGTGAGTCAAGAGTATTCATATAAATTTATTTACTTTAATGTTTTAAACTTTTAGACAAAAGTGTATATATATTTGTATGAAAGATAATATTTATACTGGTCATAGATAAATACACACATGATATAAATTTAATATAAAATTTTATATGTTTGAATGTACTGAATTTTTGTTGATTTTCTTTAAAACCTAATTTTAGAACTAATACATAACATATCATGGTGAGAGAATTTAGTGTTGATAGATAGCTAGAATATAGAAAAGAATAAGATATTTGTTTTTTATGTATTCAACTAAAAGATCTTACATTTTTATTGGGTTTCGACCCTTTTATATAATCAAACAAATTTTATGTACTATCATACTATTTACTAGCATTTTTCCACTCCTGGTTGCGTTCAATCGTGGTACTCCTACGTTCTTCATGCTATCTTGGTAATTATTTTATTGGCCTCGTCTGCTTAATAATTGCTTGTCAGTTAGTACCCTCAGTTAGAAATAATTCAGGTAGGATTTGTGGTATAGTTCGGATTTTACATGGACAAGATTGTTAGTTGCGCTTTGCTAGCCGCCGCTATTCTGGTCCCGTTGTATGATCGAACGTATCTCGTCTTGGTCGATTGTATAACCCGGTCGGAGGGTTATGTCTTATCAGGACTTCCACTAGTCCTTTTGAATGTGAACTTCTCTCGTAGTTCGACTTTTAAAATGAGTAAAATTTGACGAGGACGAGGTATTACTTATTGCATCTATTTGTTGCTTGTCATGTGTCATATACACAGTCTACCTTTAATATATAACGGCAGTGTGCTGATGTAAGTATCTATCTGGCACACGTCGCATGCCCTACACCTATGTCTGACACTTGCAGTTGCTACTTGTGTGTTTAATCAAAATGACGCTTCATATTTTTGGTCATTTGATTGGTAAACAGTTTTAGCACTTGCAATCCCATTATAACATTATGGGCATGTCCCTGAAGTGGCCCTTATTCAACTGATTGATAGAGTAGTATATATTATCTTGGAGTTAAATTAAGAATTTTTTACCTGTTTCGAGTTACTTTTGGAGAGGTAGTTAGGTTGTTCTACTTGCTTTTTAAATTCTAGGGCTACAAAACTTGCAGAGATAGTTTAAAAATGTAAGGATCAATTTTTTTTATTTTTTGTAGGTACCTTTTTCTATTTTGTTGATGAATTGTATTGGTCAGTGCTATCGTGGTGACCCTAAGATACCATGACCTCTGACATGCAAATCGTAAATTCTGTTGTTATGGGTTTCTATCTTCATCTGATGGCTTATTAATTTTCCTTTCCCCCCAAAAGTGCCTCGCGAAGGAACTTCGAAGAAGAAGTCTGCTCTTACTACTGTTATTAGCCTTCCACCAGTGGATTAGATGGTAGATAAAGTTTCTTGAATAACTATTTTAATCGTCTGGCCCCACAATATAAACATTTAACAAAAGAGGGGCACTGTAGATTTAGGGTTGTGTACGGTCTTTCAGATTCAATAGAAACTAGGCTTCCCGAACTGGGTGAACAACTTCATTATGCTCTGGAAGGTGAAACTTGATTTTATATTGATAAAGGAAGATTAAAAATCTAAGAAAGTTAGGGGTGTCTTATTAATAAAGAAAGTCTCTTACGAGAAATTTATAATTATGTGATGGAAAAAGACCAATTTATAACAAACAATAGACTTGAGGATAGGACCATAATTAGTAAATTGTTAGACTTGTGGGACCTACTATTTGTACTATAAAAGCACCATTTTTTTCTTGGAAATTGGTGACTCATCAATGATGGAGAAATTATTACTTTTACTTTCTCTCTCTAAAGTATTGACTAATTAATCTGAATAACAAATTTGATCCTCTAAATATTGTTTTACTCTAAAATCTCCTCTAAATATTTCTGGAACGATCATTGGGGTCGTCTGTGGGAATGATTTGGTACCTGGAATCGTCTTCCAAAACCTTGCTAAAATTTTAAAAGAAAAGTGATGGAAATTCGAGGATATTTAGACATGAATAATGATTTGGTAATTGGAAAAGAATTTGAAGAAAACCCTACGGAAAATAATATGGAAATCTATCAACAACATGATAATCAACACACTAGTAAAATTTTAGAATAATCTATGTTGGTTGTTCGTATAAATAAGTTGTTGGAAGAAATTGAAAACCTGAATTCTAAAAGAGACGCAACAATCACTTCTAAAAAACTTAAGTTTGAAGTCCGAAGAGAAAATAAAACTGAGAAAGATGAATCAGATCGATATCATCGAATAAGTAAAAATGACAGGTACGAGAGGCATCATCGCTATTCTCAGAGGAAAAATTTAAAACCAAGGTTCAGGTATGAATCGTCTGAGTAAGGTAATTATTCACTCTATGACTCCATCTAATCTTCTTCGGAAAAAAAATGTATCGCAGGAAGAAGGATATAAAAACAATATTCGAAAAGGCATAGAAAGAGCATCGATCGGGTCATCGTACTAAAGATTTTAAAAGGAAATATCAGGCTTCCGAGGACCATTCAAAGAAAGCTAACGTTTTGAATTTTCAAAATTAATCAGGAAGTCAAAATTTCGAGTATCGTGTAAGTAATCAATATACAGCTCCTTTCGAGGAAGGTCTCTATGTGAAGGCTCACGAAGGCCCAAGAGCTAATGTTTACAGAGCAGACCATAATTGAAGTCTTCTCATTTGTCCCCATAGATACTTTATGGCAATCTTCCAAAGCATTTTGACATTTATAAGTTGGAAAAATTCGATAGGACTCAAGATCTTGGCAGTCATATTGAGAAATTTAAAAAATTGATGATTAATTTTGATGATGATGATATGTTGTCGTGCATGGATTTCTCTCAAAATTTTAGAGGAATTGCTTCAAAGTGGTATAATCGACTCCACCATGGCTATATAAAAAAAAATTGATATATTCTGGGAATTTTTCCAAAAACATTTTGTGGGGAGTAAAACAATTTGTGTCAATGGAGACCCCATAATATACTACGGGCAGAAGGTTGAGGAAAGTCTGAAAAATCATACCAATCGTTTTATTAAGGTAAAAACAGATATGGAATACCATAAAGATTCTGTGGCTTTAGCAGCTTATCGAATGGGGCTCCTCCCCGATATATTGAAAGACAACGTGGTTGAAAGTCAGGCAATGACATTTGGGACTCTTCTTGATCAAGTTGAAAAAAGAATATAGAAGAAACTCAAGCATTAGAAATATGATCTAGTGATCAATTAGAGCATAATAAGTTTCAAAGATCTCTTGCTACTACTCAACCTCCTCGAATAAATGTGCAACCAAAAGCAACGAACCAATATCCTTAGAGGCCCGGGGTATATCAGCAAACGTATAGTGCACAGCAAGTGCATAGGCCAATGTCTAACAAGTGGATCCGACCAAAATATTTCATAGATCTTACCGAGTGTGTGGTAACTATATTTGATAGAACTCGTGGTCACGTACAATTTTGTAAGCCTTTCCCAATTCAAAATCGGACGGAAAATGGAAATAGTATATTTTGCAAGTATTATGAAGATGTTGGCCATCATATGAAAGAGTGTATTGCATTGAAGAAAGCAATACAAAAGTTAATTGAAAATGGAAAATTAACAGATTTTGTATAGAAGAACTCCCACAAAAATTTGACGGTCAAACAAAAGTTAAAAAAAAAACTATGTTAGTCATTTTCGAGGAGATTGGTTCTTTTGATATTACGACATATTACTTGGATCCAAAAGAGGGAAGAAACAATATTAGTATGGTGGAAGAAATCATCCCAAGAAAGAAGGTTAGTGATTGATGTACTTATTTTAAATCTTCGGTAATTTTTAGGGGTGATACTGTCGTAGGAAATTCAAACAGTTCCTGGAAAAGGCATATAGTTAGCTTGACTACTTAGTTAGAAGTGGGTGCCTCGGCATATCAGTATCGAGCTCCTTCCCCAATAATCTATTTTGAAGACAATGATATGAGAAATATGGAAGGCTCACATGAAGATGCGGTAGTAATTACAGCAGGGATAGCTGGTGTTCATGTGCAAAGAGTTGTAATTGACACAAGAAGTTCTGCCAATATTTTGTTTATAAGCACTTGTAAGAAAATTTTCGATCCGCCTATTATCCGAAGATCTGATAGAACTATTTGAGATTCACGGGGGTGACTGCTAAAGTGGTTGGAGAATTTGAAAGTGTGGTTAAGTTAGGTCGGGGACCTTTCAGAAAAGAGGTTGAAATTTTGTTTGTCGTCGTAGATGCTCCTACATCTTACAATGCTATTTTTGGGAGGTCGTGGTTGTCAAAGATACATGTTCTTATCTCCAAAATACATCAATGTCTAAAGTATGTTGTGGGGAATGATATAGGAACAATTAGAAGTAGCCAAAATATGGCTAAAGAATGTTACCGAATCGCTTTATCTTCCAAACAAAATCGAAGGAATGAGTCAGAAAAAGCATAACAGCTAGTGGGGACTTCCTCGGAACCAAACCCTTTTAATGATCCAAAGGAGTCCCCCAATCTATTAGTTCCTGATAAAAATTATGAGGATCATATGTATCCAAGAGGAAAAGTGTTGAAGATTGGAACAAAGTTGTCTCAAGATTTAAGGAAAAGGTTGATTAAATTTTTATCTTTGAAATTGGACATGTTTTCTTGGTGTTCCGAAGACGTAACTGGTGTTCCCTCTGAAGTTATTTGTCAAAATCCAGAAAAGGAGACCTTTCTTCCACGAGAAATTTGAGGCGAGAATAGCAGAGGTAGAACGTTTAACTAGAGTTTGGCATATTCGATAATCTTAATATCTTTTGTGGAGTTCAAACCCGGTTTTGGTAAAAAAGAGAGCAGTAAATGACGAATGTGAGTAGATTTCACCTATTTGAAAAGATCTTTCCCAAAATATCCTTTTCCAGTCTCGCGGATTGATCAACTGGTAAACTCAACTTCAGGAAACCGGTTGCTTTCTTTTATGGATGCTTATGCAGGGCATAATCAGATCAACATGGATCCGAGGGATGAGGTGAAAACTTCGTTTATCACTAGAAGGGGTTTACATTGTTATAAAGTAATGTCGTTTGGGTTAAAAAATGCAGGGGCAACATATCAACGCTTAATGAACAAAACCTTTGAGACACAAATTAGGAGAGACGTTGAAGTATATATCGACGATATACTGGTTAAAAGTTCGATGGATGAATATCATTTTGGGGATTTAGAGAAAAATAGTATCGCCTTGAAAAGGGTAAACTTGAAATTAAAACAGAAAAGTGCATATTTGGGGTACGAATCTGACCCAGTACAATTAAAAGCCCTTACATCTATGACCCCTCCGCGGAATATTAAGAAAGTTTAAATATTAACGGGAAGGTTGGCAGCACTAAACAGATTTATATCTCACTCTTCGGATAAATGCGCTCATTTTTTCATAGTATTAAGGCATGCAAATTGTTTTAATTGGACAAAAGAATGTTCAGAGGCTTTTCACTGGATTAAAGATTACATTTCTTCACCACAAATCCTTACTAAACATTTTCTAAGAGAAAATTTGTTTGTTTACATGGTTGTCTCTAATTGTGATGTAAGTATTCTGCTAGTTAGAGAAGAAGATAACGTCCAAAAACCAATGTATTACATTAGCAAAAGTATATCGGATGCAGAACAACGATATTTGAAGTTAGAAAAATTGTCTCTTGCGTTAGTAATTCCTGCTCGAAAAATGAGGTCGTATTTCCAAGCCCACTCTATTACGGTACAAACATTTTTTTTCCATTAAAAACTATGCTTCAAAGACCTGATATCTCTGGGAGAATGACTAAATGGTCAGTTGAATTAGGGGATTTTGATATTGAGTTCGAACCGAGAAATGCAATCAAAGCTCAAGTCCTGGCAGATTGTTTAGTGGAGTTTCACTCTGAGCGGTCGGATATGGATATTGACAAGGATAATTTTGAGGCTGAATGGATAATTCGAATGGATGAAGGTTCAAGTACATCTGGAAATAGGGCTGGGATATATTTGATTTCTCCGCAGGGTATAGCAATGCTTCAGGCTATTCGATTTGGATTTTACACAAAAAATAATTAAACAGCTCTAGGAGTGTTAAGGCTTGCATAAATTTGGGGCCAAAAAAGTTAAGCTAGTCAGTGATTTATAGATCCTTGTTAGTTTTTGTGGGGGTATTTCGGGTATTGGCCTTGGAGTTCCTTGTGAAGTAGCAGATGACGTTGAGGGAATCTCCGAAGGGGATCCCTTAGAACTTTTGGAATGTTTATGTTTATTGTCCTTATGGTGCCTTTTTCTCTCTGTTTGGAGTCACTCTTCTAAATAGGTAAACAAGATTGATTAAGGGTCTGAGAGCAGATATTTGAAGGTATAATGGCAGTTTCGTTTTCCGTGGGAGACTAAGTATCGTAATAAAAAACTTTCGGGGGCTGGGGCTCATACGCGATGTACAAGCGAGCAGCTCTTCTTTCTTTGAACTTCTGGTTAATAATCAACCACTCTAGTACACGAAAACTTCTTGGCGAAACTACTCTCTCTAGACTAATTTTTCTAAAGGTCTCTCTCTCTCTAAAAAGTGTTGAGAGGATATGTGGTGAATCAAAGGTATTTATAAAAGAAGAATGGGCCTAAAAGTGTTGAAGCCCAATGAGCTGATGGGTTGTTTGCGTAGGGATAAACTGTCCAAAATAGGACTAATGAGTACCTAGGGACGCGTCACGCCACCCCTAGGCTAGATAGTGTCAAAATGAAAAGCACGCAAATGATATTTCAATCAACATTTGGCAGGGGAGAAATGTTCTGATTGGTGGTGTCAGAAAAAGACATTACGTAAGAAGTGTAACATTCTGAGAAACGTTTGGTATGGATATCGAAAATGTCTGGTTACAATTTGAGGGAAACCCATTCATTTTGAAATTCGAGCGATGTATAATGATTTCATAGAATCGGGGAAGATTTCTTATGAGTACAAAGATTTCTAAGGACATATTCATCTTGGCTATGAGTGTTATCCAAAATCTGACAAGGAGCAATGAGCGAAGTCGGATGAAGATAAGAATAATCATACAACAGTCTTTGTTTAAGCATTTTCACAAGAACTGGGGGGCTACTGATAAATGAAGAATAAAGATCTAAGAAATTTAGGGGTGTTTTATTAATAAAGAAAGTCTCTTATGAGAAATTTATAATTATGTAATGGAAAACGACCAATTTATAACAAACAATAGACTTGAGGATAAGACCAAAATTAGTAAATTGTTAGACTTGTGGGACCTACTCTTTGTACTATACAAGTACCACCCTTTTCTTTGGAAATTGGTGATTGATTAATGATTGAGGAATTATTACTTTTACTTTCTCTCTCTAAAAATATAGTTTTCTCTCTCTAAAGTATTGACTAAGTAATCTGAATAACAAATTTGGTCCTTTAAACATTAGGATTGGGATTACCCCTACCGATTTTTATCAATGAGTAATTTAGGTATATTAGGATGTGCCCTACGCAACTCACAACCAATGGTTGGCGCTTGATGCTAAGAATTCTGGTTAGTTCCAAGATTTTAGACATCTGTGTTTGCCTATCAGAGTTTTTAGCTAGTATTAATGTTTACAAGTTTTTGAAGACCTCATATTATTACATATCGATGCGTATCGGGAATATGATTGTTAACTTGTTTGGTTTTGAAAAACACTCGAAGAATTAATTTGTTTTTATATTTGGTAACTGAGAGGATCCCATTGGGAACAATTCCAATTGGAGCGAAGATGGATGAAGACATGTAAGCTTAGAGTTAGTTTTGGTTTTACTTTTTTATGTTATTTTTTTGGTAATTTTTTACTGTTCTTATTTTACTCTGTTGAATATACAAATTCAGGGAAGTATCAAGAGTTTTGGAGAAAATTTTACGGAGAACTAGAAGTAAATATTTTAAAGAAGTTGTTTGTTGTTGTATTCTTTGAGTGGAATTTTGAGTATCTGCGTCTGTTTACCCTTGTTAATTTTTTGATAGCAGGGTTGTGGCATATACCATATATTACTATGTCGGAAGATGGAGACATGACACATTCTTGACGAGGTTTAATTATTTCTAGAATGAAGATGCATAATTAATTTACCAAGTTTGATCATTAGGCATATGAGTTATTTATATAATTAAAATATATATACCTTATGTGATGATACTAAATCAACTTCTTAAGATGTAAGGTTCCAGATTAAGAAAGTTATGTCTCAGAAACCAAGAGATATATTCCGAGAATTGACTAATCTAGTCGAAGCGGAGGCCTTTGAAATTTTTGAGGAAATTCGAGAGCTAGTTTGGGCGGCCAATCAGTCTACTCCACAAGTGGATGCGAATTAGAAACGATATGATGCAAGGATCAACCCCTTCCAGTGTCGGTAGTTTTTCTCATCAACCATTCATTTAAAATGTATTAACCAAACATGAATATTTGGAAAATATGTTTGGCCAAATGCATACTGAGTTTGGTGAAACTCACATGAGCCAGAGTCAATTGTATGAGAGGTAGAGTCGGATGCAGTGTGAGATACAACGTTAAAACAAGTACTTATGACAAATGGCTAAAAAGATGCAGATTAAATCGATTTTACACGACCTTATGCATGATACTACGACTTCTCAATAACAACCTATATATCTTACACCTTCTCCAACATAACCATCGAGTGCTTTCATGGACCAAGATTTCAACATTGAAATTGTTTGATGAAATTAATAATCTATTGTATGGTTTTTATTTTGTTAAGTAACGTAATTGTATCAAACAAATTTATTATTGAATAGTCTTACTTTTATTGTTATTATTAATTAAATATATTTTTAATTTTATTGTGTTATTTAGAATTGTACAAATAATGTATAAATATATAGACAATTCTAATTGTATTTTAAATTATTGTATAAGTATATAAAATTCATAAAAATTTAAAAATATACTAATGAATATAAATATATAAATAAAATATCTCAAATATTTTGTTTCTAATAAGTATCTTAGTTTATCTTCTTCAACTAAACTTAGTCATAAAAATTATTTTAAAAAATATATTAAGAGATCTAATGCACTATTTTAAATATTTAAATAATTAAAATAAATAAAATAAATATCCCAAGTCTTTCGTTTATGATATAAATGTCATATTTTTTCTCATTCCATTAAATTTACGTATACAAATTATTTTGTTATAAATATATTTAAAATTTGATAAACCGTTAAACAGAACGGGACGAGATTGATCGATCACGGTGAGATTTCATTCGCGACAGAACTTAATCACGGAAGGACTTCAATAACGACAGAACTGATTTAAACGGGATGAGACGTGATCCATTTCAAACAGGGATATAACCATTGATGTTTTAATGAGTTTGACTAAAATATTATGCAAACACATAAGTTTTCTCATTTTTAAGTTATCCGTCTATTAATTCTCTCATTTTATACCAAGAATGCCTTTTTTAGGAATTAACTTCTCTCACCCATTTACTTTCTTCTCCCATTTTTAAAAATAATTTTTTTTCTCAATAACACTTCAGAAAAAGAAAACTTAAGAATATTGCATGTCCCACCCTTTCTCAAGAACATATTTTTTGTTCTTCCTCTCAAAAACATAAAACTACACATCTTCATTAATGGACAAAGGAAAAAAGTAAGTAATTTTTCTCAATCTTGCAATTCATATTTATTTTTTATGTGATTTTTGGGTAGGACGTAAATGGATAAGATGGTATAGTTAGTTGACATTAGTTATGATGAGGTAGGATTTCTTTAACACTGACTATTGTATATATTCGAAGGGTTGTTCCTACATATTCAGTACCATGCCCCACCAAACAATACAAACAAGTGGCCCGTGACTCAGTTGGTTGCTAGTCATTTCCTATCTTGGGCTTATGGGCTTTTAAACTTGACCCAAGCCCATGATCTGGCCCGAAAGACCCACAAGTCATTAAACAAGTATAAATACCCCAACTAATTTCATTTATGAGGGTGATAAAAGTTTACTGCTAGCACACACCTCCTTCATCTCTCTACATCTCACTCTAAATATTAAATTTCTACAAAATTCCTAAAATACCCTTCGATCACAACCACAGTAGGAGGCGACAGTGCCTGAATTGCAAATTCAAAACCAGTAATAAAAAAACTCGTTCGGATGGATCCAAACGTACAGAATACTCCACTTTCAAAGGTGGAAGGAACGACATAAAATAATGAGTACACGACTGAGGAGTGTGATTAATTAAGGGCTGAAATTGAGACGTTGAGGGCATTGAAACAAGCAGAAAAATGAGTTAAAGAAAAATCTGGTGCGTCAACACTTCACCATACTGATAATCCTGGTGAAAATGAGCAGTCCTTAAAGACTCATCTCAGCTCCAAGAAAATGCATCGATCCAAACAGATGGAGAGTTCCACATCTGAATCTTCAAGCAGTTCCTCTAATGATGCGGAGCTTGAAGAGCCAGTCTCATCTAGCAAAGATGAAGGACAGTTAAAGGAGAAAATAATGCTGACCAAGAAGCATTCAAGAAAAAAGGACAGACATGGCAGGCTAAAAAGTATCAAGGGAGAATGAAGGGTTCAACTGATCAGCATATTAACCGTTTGCTAGTTGATCCCTTTATTTTCTAATCCGAACCAAGTATTTTTTCTACTCTGAATGAGGATACCATGTTTAATCGTAGCCAAAATTGAAGACAATCAAATTTTTCTTAAAAAATACTCTCCGGAAATCTTCCTAAAAGATTTGATAGTTCCAAGATAGAAAAGTACGGTGGGAGTAAAGATCCTGACAATCACCTTGAGAAATTTAAGAATTTTATGCTGAACTTGGACGATGATGACAAGCTGTTGTGTAGGGCTTTCTCTCAAACAATCAAAGGAAGTGCCCTCAAATGGTATAATAGTCTCCCTCAAGAATCTATAAAAAAAATTGACATTTTGTGGGTTGCTTTCTAGAGACAATTCGTTGGAAGCAAATAGATATAAAGTAATGGTGATACAATCATCCATTGCGCCCAAGAACCAAACGAGTCATTAAAGGAATATGTTAGCAGGTTTGTGAATATAAAGAATGGGTTGCTAGATTTCTTTGAACAGGTGGAAATTGCCTCTCTTAGGAAGGGCTTGAATCCGGGTAACTTGGCTGATTTTGTGACCCGGAAGAAAGTTATGACCTTTGGATGGTTGTTAAATCAAGTTGGGAAAAAAATTAATGTTGAAGAGACTAAGAAATCAAGAGTGCCTCGCCAAATGAGATCCACAACTACAACATCAATACCTCAAACAACTACTCAATCTGGTTACAGATCGAAGGAAACTGGACACGGATCTCATCAGCCTAGACAGAATCAATCTAACCAGATTCAGAACCAGCAAATCAGAAATAAAAAAGAGACCTTGGGTTTAACCTGAGTGGTTTGCTGAGTTAGGAGAAAGTGTGGCTACGATATCTGATAAAGCTAAAAATGAAGTACACTTAAAAAGTCGACCGCATTACAATCTCCTAGAGAAAACCGGAGTACCCGTTTATGTAAATATCATAATGCAATTGAGCATGATACCCATGATTGTATAGCCTTGAAACAAAAGTGCGGAATCTCATTGAAATGGGGAAATTAGAGGCCTATGTTAAAAAACAAGGGGGCATCATGCCAAATAACACATCATCTAGTACCAATGCTCCCCTAACTACTCATTCAGTTCGTGAAATAACTACACTAGAAGATGTTATGATGACTACTGAAAGGTTTGATGTGGATTCTGAGTACCTTCATCCAAATCCGAGTCGGAATCAAGTAGGAGTGATAGTGGACAAGACTACAGCCGTTTCGGATCTGGTTAAATTGTTTAAGTCCTTAGCCATATTTGTAGGGGATATAATGACTACACCCTCTACAAATTGTTCAAGAAAAAGGCATGTCACTAGTTTGGCTGCTTAGGTGGATGGGAAAATGTGAACACATCTATACCAAACTCCAGCTCCTTTCATATTCTTTGATGAGGATGACCTAAGGGATATTGATGGGCCTCATGAAGACGTCGTGGTGGTAGGGGATTCAATATGAGGAAATGATGTACATCGATTCTTGATTGATACGGGCAGTTCAACAAATGTATTGCTTTTAAACACCTATAAACATATGAAAAATCCATTAGTTATTCATCGGTCGAACATAACTATTGTGGGTTTCACTGGGAGTTCGACAGGCGTCATCAGAGAATTTGAGGAGGAGTTATTACTAGGCAGAGGACCTTTTAAAAAGACAATAAAGGTATTGTTTCTTATGGTTGGCTGCCCAACATCTTATAATGCTATATTTGGGAGATCCTTGCTCTCCATGATGGATGCTATAGCCTCTATTGTCCATTAGTGTTTAAACTATATTGTGGGCGTACAAGTGGGTGTTGTCCGAAGTAGTCAGAAGGTGGCTAGAGAATGCTATGTAACAACTGTTACGTCAAATTATTTGGAGGCAGTAAAAGTTAACAAAGAATATCAACTATTGGAGCCTTCCACCGATGAGAATGATATTGGTGACCCAATGGAGGCTCCTAGTGTTATAGTACCTATAGAAGAAGTTGAAATCCATTCACTGGCTAAGGGAAAAAATGTTAAAGTTGGTACTAAGTTGGCAACAAGTTTGAAACAAAGGGTATTGGCTTTCTTATTGGATAATCAACATGTATTTGCATGGACCGGTTGTACACATTGTTCAAGAAGTTGATCGGTTGACCAAAATGGGCCACATCAAAGAATCTCAGTACCCATTATGGACTGCCAGCCCTGTTTTGGTCAAGAACAATAATGGAAAGTGGTGCATGTGTATTGAATTCATTGATTTTAAAAGGGCATGTCCCAAAGATCCGTATCCTGTTCCTCAGATAGATCAGTTAGTGAACACTAAGCTATTGTCTTTTATGGATGTGTTTTCAGGGTACAACCAAATCCAAGTAGATCTGAATGATCAAGATCACACCACTTTTATTACGGATAAAGGACTTCATTGTTACAAAGCGATGTTATTCTGATTGAAAAACGCTAGGGCCATCTATCAAAGGTTAGTGAATAAAGCCTTTGCTAGTCAAATTCGTAAAAATATGGAAGTTTATATAAATGACATGATGGTGAAGAGCCATAAAGAATATGCACATATATCCGATCTTCAAGAAACATTTTCTAACTTAGAGGCTGTCAATTTAAAATTAAACCTTAAGAAATGCGTTTTTGGGTTATGTTATAAGAAAAAAAGAGATTCGGCCCGATCCGGATCAACTAATTGCTCTATTAGCTATCGACCCTCCTCGGAGCACTAAAGAAGTTCAAAGATTAACTGGACGCTTGGCTGTGTCGAACAGGTTTAGTTCAAGATCATCAGACAAGTGTGCTCAATTTTTCCAAGTATTGAGGAATGACAAAGACTTTAATTGGTCTCCGCAATGTGATCAAGCATTTTTTGAAATCAAGAAGCATTTGTTTTCGCCAAGACGTTGTTTAAACCTATTCAGGAGGGATAAACTTTATATATACTTAGCTGTATCGGAGTATGCAGTTAGTATATTAACAAAAGTCTTTTTGATGCTGAAAGGAGATATTTGAAGTTAGAAAAATTGGGCTTGACATTGGTAATAGCAGCTAGAAAAATGAGACCATACTTCCAAGCTCATTCGATTGTCGTCCAGACATCTTTTGCTTTGAAGAATGTTCTCCAAAAGGTTGATATATCAAACAGGATGACCAAGTGGTCAGTTGAGCTGGGTGATTATGATATTGGCTTTGCATCCCAAACTGCAGTTAAGGTTGAATTAGTGGCCGATTTCTTAGTCAAATTTCATGTTGATAGACCCCCTCGGCAATGATGAGTCCGAATTCAGCATGCTCTCCGGATCAGACAGATCACATGGACCGGACAGATCACTTTGAACACTATGACCATAGGACTGTTCGAACTATGACAAAAGTACTAAAAAACCTAAACACTTCTTGACTAAGCTACTTGCTCTCCTGCTTAGAGCTCATGGGTCTTTGAACATGACCCGGGTCCATTAAACATGACACAAAAGCCCGTAAGGGCCCAAACATCAGGGTATAAATACCCAACCACCTGCATTAACTAGGAATAATGAAAATTAACTGCTACCAAGCTGCTTAATTATCTCTCTACTCTCTAAACACTTAAACACCCACACACCACCATAAAACACCAACTGAAATTACCAGCCTACCCTCAGGCGATTATTATCCACACCAAATTGGCGACCATATTGGGAGTAGAAGGTGCCTGAATCAAACATTCAAAACCAGCTAAGAAAATCTGTCCGAATGAATCCGGACAATCCAGAACTTCCACCAGCTTTGCTCGAAGTGGTGGAAGAGAACGATGAATACAGTGTTGAAGAGCGTGATAGGCTAAAGTGTGAAATAGAAGCTCTGAGGGCAGAGAAGGCCAAGATGGGCGTGAAGGAAAAATCCAAAGCATCGGTTGCTCATCACACCGATAACCCCAGAGAGCATGAGTCTTCGAAGACTCATGTGAGCACCAAAAAGACTCATGCCAGTTCTAAAAAGTCTCACCGGTCCAAGCCTGTGGAGAGTTCTGACTCTAGCTCAGAATCTTCTGATAGCTCTTCGGACAGTGATGGAGTTGAAAAATCCTTGTCCTCTAGCAGCGATGAGGGTCGAACCAGAAAAAAGCAAAAGCAAATTAAAAAATATTCAAGAAAAAGAGATAGGCATGGAAGAATGAAGAAGCATATTGGCAAGGGGTCATCTCATAACCGGAGGCATGTGGACAAGATGCTGATGGATCCCTTTGCCTTCCACGATGAACCAGGTATCTTTGCAACTCCCAATGAGGATACTGTGTTCAGTCGTGGAAGGAATTGGAGGCAATCTCCATTGTCTTCTAAAATTCTGTCCGGAAACCTCCCCAAGAGGTTTGACAGCACCAAAATAGAGAAGTACGATGGCAGTACTGATCCGGACAACCATCTGGAGCAATTTAAAAACTTCATGATGAACTTTGACGATGATGATAACTACTTTGTAGGGCATTCTCCCAATCCTTTACGGGGAGTGCTCTGAAATGGTACAACAGCCTGCCTCAGGGTTGTATTAAAGATTTCGATACGTTTTGGGTGGCCTTTCGAAGACAGTTCGTAGGGAGTAAAGAGCTGAAGGGAAATGGAGACACAATAATCCATTGTGCCTAGGAACCAAATGAATCCTTGAAAGAATATATAAGTCGTTTTGTGAACACCAAGAATGGGTTGGCTGATTGCTTCGAACAGGTGGCAATAGCATCCCTAAGGCAAGGTTTGAATCTAGGCAATCTAGCTGATTCAGTAACCAGGAAGAAGGCCATGACCTGGGGAGGGTTGCTGAATCAGGTTTGCAAACAAATAAACGTCGATGAAACAAAGAAAACCAGGGTGCACAGGCAGGTGAGGTCTACCCCGGTGACACCAAATCCCAATCAGAATCAGTCCGGGAACAAAGCAAGAGAAATCGGACAGGGGCATGGTAGGGCAAAAGCTCAGTCTCAGCCAGCTGCTCCTGCTCAAAGTCAACAATCCAGAAACAAGAGAGGGTCATGGGTCCAACCGGAGTGGTTCGTGGAGTTAAAAGAAAGTGTGGCCGCTATCTTTGATAAAACAAAGGATGCGGTGCATTACCGGAGACCGGCAACACTGCAGTCTCCCAGAGAGCATCGGAACAACTCTTTTTGCCAATATCACAATGATATTGGTCATCCCACTGATGATTGCATAACATTGAAACAAGAAGTTCAGAACTTGATTGAAAGGGGAAAGCTGGGGGCCTATGTAAAAGGAGGGGGGGGGGGGGGTAACAGGCCTGGTAACACTCACCGGGTTGGTCCAAGTAATGTTGCTCCGGAGGGAGCCATGGTTATAGTTGAAAGGTTTGACGTGGAATCTGAGTACTTGGATCCCGATCCAACTCGGAACAGAGTGGGTGCTATAGAGGAATGTTCTAGGTCGGTCTCCGGGCTCTTTAAGTTTTTCGAGTCGCTTATAATTTTCGGAGGGGACACTATGATAGCTCCTACTGCTTCTTCGAGGAAGAGGCATGTTCATACTTTGGCCTCCCAGCTAGAAGGAGGCGTGACATCTTATCAGTCACCAAACTCATTTCCCTTCATCGTGTTTGATGAAGATGATTTAAGAAACATTGCTGGCCCTCATGAAGATGCTGTTGTCATAGGAGCATCCATAGGGGGCAATGACATAAGACGAATCTTGGTGGATACTGGAAGCTCAGCCAATATCATTTTCCTAACCACTTACAAGAAAATGAAAAATCCAGCTGTAATTCAGAATTCGGACAGGTCAATCGTGGGCTTCACAGGCAGCTCAGCAGATGTGATCGGGGAATTCGAAGAAGAGGTGTTATTGGGCAAGGGCCCTTTCAAGAAAATGGTCAGAATAATCTTTATTGTGGTGGATTTTCCCACTTGCTATAATGCTATTCTAGGGAGGTCTTGGCTCTCTAGGATGCATGCAGTGGCTTCAACTGTCCACCAATGCTTGAAGTATGTTGTTCAGGGGCAGGTTGGAGTTGTCCGGAGCAGCCAAAAGATTGCAAGAGAATGTTATGCCACTGCCTTGGCTCCTCGAACGCTGGGGGCAGTCCGCATTGATGAACAATAGCAGTTTGAGGGCCTTTCTGGGGGTGAGGGTGAAATTGATGACCCCAGAGAGACCCCCGGAGTGTTGATACCGGTTGAAGAGGTAGAAACGCACTGTTTGGAAGATGGGAAAAGTGTCAAGATAGGATCTAAAATGCCGCCTATGTTGAAAAATGAGATGTTAAAGTTTTTAAAGAACCATCAGCATGTCTTTGCTTGGTGCAATGCTGATGTTACTGGAGTTCCATCAGAAGTAATATCACACCACCTATCCGTCCGGAGAGACGTAGCTCCAGTAGTTCAAAAAAGAAGAGCTTTTTCCAAAGAAAAGGCTGATGTCATTGTGCAAGAGGTTGACAGACTCACAAAGATGGGGCATATTAAGGAATCTCAATATCCTTTGTGGACTACCAATCCTGTTTTGGTAAAAAAGAAGAATGGCAAGTGGCGCATGTGCATTGATTTCACAGATCTCAATAGAGCTTGCCTAAAAGACTTGTATCTGGTCCCCCGGATTGATCAGTTAGTAGACTTCACCTCTGGGAACAAGTTGCTTTCATTTATGGATGCCTTCTCCGGATACAATCAGATTCAAGTGGATCCGAAGGATCAAGAGCATACCACATTTGTCACTGACAGAGATCTTCATTGCTACAAAGTTATGCCATTTGGTTTGAAAAATGCTGGGGCTACTTATTAGAGGTTAGTCAACAAGGCATTTGCTGATCAAATTGGAAGAAATATGGAAGTGTACATTGATGACATGATGGTGAAGAGCGTACATGAGCAGTTGCACTTGTCCGATCTCCAAGAAACTTTTGCCAACTTGGTAAAAGTGAATTTGAAGTTAAACCCTGAAAAGTGTGTGTTCGGAGTGCAGTCTGGGAAGTTTCTAGGTTATATCATAAGTGAGCATGGAATACAGCCCGATCCGGACCAGCTAAAGGCTCTTTTTCAGATGGAACCTCCTCGAAACATCAAAGAAGTACAACGGTTAACGGGGAGATTAGCTGCCTTAAACAGATTTATCTCATGGTCTTCGGACAGGTGTGCTCCTTTCTTTCAAACTTTGAAGGGTGCAAAGGGCTTTGATTGGACCCCGCAGTGCGATGAGGCTTTCAATGAGATCAAGAAACACCTGTCCTCCCCCAAAACTTTGTTCAAGCCATTCGATGGGGAGACTCTCTTTGTATACTTGGCAATTTCAAGTTGTGCCATCAGTGCTGTGCTGGTAAGAGAGGTCGATAGTCATCCCCATCCAGTGTACTACATCAGCAAAAGCTTGATAGATGCAGAGAAGCGTTACTTAAAACTGGAAAAGTTGGCATTAGCCCTGGTAATAGCTGCAAGGAAGATGAGACCTTATTTCCAGGCTCATCCTATCATCGTCCGGACCTCCTTTCCCCTAAAGAATGTCCTTCAAAAAGCAGACATTTCGAGAAGAATGACTAAGTGGTCAGTAGAGTTGGGGGACTTTGACATAGACTCTGCTCCCCGAACAGCAGTCAAAGCCCAAGCTGTGGCTGATTTTCTGGTCGAATTCCACTCCGACAGGGATTCAGAGCAAGCTACTGATATAAAAGATAAAAAAGTATGGGTCGTCCGAACAGATGGTGGATCTAGCACAATGAGATGTGGTGCAGGGGTATGCTTAACTTCCCTATATGGAGACAAAATGTACCAGGCTATTTGTTTTGCTTTCAGGGCATCTAATAACGAGTCCGAATACGAAGCAGCTATAGCTGGGCTAAAATTGGCCTACATTTGTGGGGCTAAGAGGGTCAAGCTGCTAAGCGACTCCCAACTGATTATCCACCATGCCCAAGGCCAGTCTGAGGCTAAGAAGGAGCAAGTTGTGAAATATTTACTCCTCCTAAAAAATGAAGCGCTTAAGTTTAAAAGTGTTGTGTATGAACACATTCCTCGGGCAGAAAATGAGCTAGCAGACTCACTGGCAACCATAGCATATACGGAGTCATATCCATGGATCCATGTGCTTGAGAGCCCCTCCATTCAACTTTGTAAGGGTAAAAAAGAGGAGATTTTTGAAATACAAGCAAAAGAACCTCAAGACTGGAGATTTCCTCTCATGCAATATCTCTCCGATGGTGTTGTGCCTCCGGATAAGTCACAAGCCAGAACATTGAAACACAAGGCTCGTGGTTTCATCATATTGAGAGAAGTGTTATACAAGAAGTCTTACAGTAAACCTCTCCGAATTGCACGATGGTGAGGGGTCAGCCCATTGTGGGTTTAGAGCTTTGACAAGAAGGGTTTTACTCTCCGGTTATTATTGGTCATCAATCATGAAAGATGCTAAGGAGTTAGTAAAAAGGTGTGACCCATGCCAGAGGTACAACAATGAAATTCATGTACCAGCCATTCCTTTAGAATCAAGTTCTGAGCCTATTCCTTTTGCTCGATGGGGATTGGATCTGGTGGGGCCTCTCCCTGTGGCGTCCGGAGGGCGCAAAACTATAATTGTGGCCATTGACTACTTCTCGAAGTGGATAGAAGCAGCCCCTCTAGCAGGGACAACATCAAAAGCTGTTATAAAATTCATTCTATCCAACATATGTTGCAGATTTGGTGTCCCGCAGAAAATAACAACAGACAATGGGCCACAGTTCGACAATAGAGAAATGGAGAGCTTCTGTTCCTCAAGGGGTATACAGCATTGTTTTTCTTCACCTTTCCACCCACAAGCAAATGGGCAGGTTGAAGTGGCTAATAGAACTATACTGTCCGGTTTAAAGAAGAATTTGGAAGGGGCTGCTGGGAAGTGGCCTAGTTATTTACAAGAGGTCTTGTGGGCCTACCAGACAACACCTGGGGCTGTAACACAAGAATCACCTTTTGCCTTGGTCTATGGGATGGATGCAGTAGCTCCCATAGAAGCAACTCTCCCCTCTTTTCGTGTTCATAACTTCTCCGAACATGCTAATGAGATGGCAATTAGAGGTCAACTTGATTTGATAGAAGAAAGACGAGTTAAAGCTCACCTTAGGGTTGCACACTATCAAGGCTTGATGAGGAGAAGGTTTGCTTCCAAAGTCAAAAGAAGATATTTCCAACCAGGGGACAAAGTATTAAGGAAGGTCTTCTTACACACTAAAGAAAAGCTCTTGGGAAAGCTGGCCCCAACTTGGGAGGGTCCGTATATGGTTGTTGAAGAAATTAAGCCTGGAACTTATTGGTTGGAAGACAAAGATGGCAGAGTTTTAACCCATCCTTGGAATATTGAGCATCTCCGGATGTACTTGGAATAGCACTTGTGTAAATATTTACTTGTTTAAACATCCATGTAAATATTTGGGGGCATACTCTTTCCTCCCCGGTGGCACGGAGAGGTTTTAATGAGGTGTCCGGGCTGTTAAATAAAATTCGATGCCTTCTTAAAAATTTTCTAAGTGTTTTTTAAAGTTTTGTCCCTTGTCATACTATCCGGACTGAAATATCTAAGGGCTATTTAAACTCTAGCCGGAGAATTTAAACACTCTCACAATGCAACAACTAAAGGCTACTTAAACTCTGGCTATCAAAATTAAAATGAACACAATAAAAGAAGATGATGGTTGTACAAAACAGAGATATTCATTGAATGAAATAACTTAAACTTGCCTTGGCCTTCGAAGGACTTTTAAATAGTCAAGATACAACACAAAAAACTTGTTCGGTCGAGCACCGGACACCATTACAAAAAAGAGTGCCTTGGCCTTCCAAGGACTTTAGTCTGAATAAAAAATAAACAAAGTAAATCATAAGTTAAGGTTGAGCCTTTGAAGATGGCTCACCTTCATACACCTTCTTGCCTTTGAAGTCGCATTTCCCTTCGTCTACCTTCTTGCCTTTGGGATCGTCTTTCTCTTCATCTGGGCTCTCCCCGGTATGCTCTTCATCATCGGATGAGGACGCACTCGAGTATCCATCGTGATCCTCATCGGCCATTGTATGATATGGAAGGTCATCATCGTCTACATAACGCCACAAGTCCCCTAGGTTCCTCTTCGGATATTTTTTATGAAAGAGTAGAACCATGTCAGACCTCACCTTCTCAATCAATAGCTCTTCACTTTTAATCATCTGGTTGGCATAGGCATTGATCATGGCTTGGATCGTAGCCTCTTGATCCCTTAGCAAAGTGGTATTCTCCTCGGCAGCCTTGGATGTTGCATTCTCAAGAGCAATCTTATTAGTAGTTAGGTTGGTGATGATCTTGTCCTTTGCCTTGGTTTTTTCTTTTGAGGCAGTAAGGTCTTTCTCCACACCGGACAGCTTCTCCCGGAGGCCTCTGATGGTTTCCTGTAGAGTAGCAACTTTTGTGTTGCTTTCCTCCTGATTCTTCTTCAACTCCTCATTCGCTTCCTTTAGCATGTCAGCATTGGCAGTAGCAGTACAAAGGTCTTCGGACAGCTTTTCCTTCTCAGACTTAAGGTCTTTGATGGTGTCTGCTTGACCCCGAACTTGTCTCTCCAGTGTAAGTACCGGCTGCACATTGCTTAGCAAGGAGTGGGATATGGTGTCCTTTTCACTAGAGACAATGAAAGTCTTACCATTGAAGTTGACAGTGTTAGAGCTGCTCGGAGGAACGTAGGGCCCTGCGAAGTCGTCTCTGGGGAGGTTGAGGAAGTATTCGCCAAGTTCACCAAGACCGGTGATGTCTACTTCGTCAATGTTGAGCTCTCCTCCCTCAACTTCATCAGTATGAAAGTCCCTTGGGATCTCTTCAGCATGTGTTGGGTCAGCCTGGAAAGAAGGCTCCGGATTCCGGAGAGCAAGCTCATCTCCCTTAGCAGATTTTTTCTTCTTGGCTGCCCGGTCTGCCCCTTCACTCTCCTGCTTGCGATTCCTCTTGGAAGCCCTTGGAGGTCTTGGGAGGTCTGCTTCCTGCCTTTCGGACTCTTACTCCACTACCTGCAAAAGAGCAGCATCGATTTGGCTCTGAGCCGGCCCCTCCGGGTCTGTTGGAGCATCCTTCTCAGCATCAGCAGGATTAGCATTGCTCACCACCTTTTTGCCTTTCTTCTTGCCCTTCATTTTGCTTGGGGATTTGGCCCGGCCTGGCAGGAAGAGGGTCCCATCTACTTCATGGGACCTCTTAAGCACTGTGTCCGGAGAAGGTTGGGTGGTGAGCTCCTCCCAAGTCAGGTCTCTCCGACCTGTGGTGTTCCACAGGTGAGACCTTGCCAGATTTCCACTAGTGAAGGCATTGTGGAATCGGTTCCCCCAGTTCTCTGCGGCCCAGGCATTGATTTTGCCACAAGTGACCTGTCCGGCCTTCAAGTAATCACCGAACTCCTTAGGCAGTTCTGTTAAGACAAAAGAAAGACCAATTAATTTAAATCAACTATGAGAAGGAAGAAGTAGACAAAGATTTAAAGTGGGAAACTTACGGTCACTCCTCCACCTGCTTCTGAGGAGGCTTGGGTTCACTCCAGACTTGATCTTCTGTCCGTTTTCCCAAGCGCCACTGACAAAAAAAACCTGGCTCCTCCATTTGCTCTCAGACTCCAACAGATCATCAACAGTTTTGAGATCGTTCCCCATATTGAAGTGGTAGAAGGGGAATTGGTGATGTTTGCAAAGATTGGCCACTGCTGCAAATTCTTCCATAGGAAGAGGGATCCCGGACAGCCTTGATGCCATGATGCATGACATCAGAGTATACCAGCCGTTGGGGCTCAGCTGGCTCGGACAGAGTTTGACCAGATGAAAATCTCTGACAATCTCTGGGTCTAATGGGAATCTAAGTCCCCAATTAAATAGCTCCGTGAAGATGACTATTTCATTCAGCTTGCAATCCATAGGAGTTTCAGGATCTATGGGAATCCTTATCTTCACAATTTCTGGGATCCCCCATTTTGTGCGCATTCGACCTAGTTCAGCCGTGTGGATGAAAGCATACTTGGTCTTCTGTAAGGCCAAGAGATATTTAAGTTCGACCCTGTGAAAACAAGGCCCTACCTTCCCTTCGAGGCACTCCGGCAGCTCCGGATGCCTCAAGCATAGTTTTTCTTTGCCCTTATCTTTTTTGGCAGCAACAGCGTTACTAGTCTGACCGGATGGCTCAGACTCAAAAGGGACTTCTTCAACAGAGTCCTCCATTCTTTCCTCCATGATCGTAGGAGGAATATCAGTGGCCCGGGGAGAATTCAAACTTCGCTCAGCATGCCTTCCGGACTGCTGGTTTTCTGTGTTTTCTTGACTTCTAGTCTCAGGCTGGGGCTCTGAGGCAGAAGTCTCTCTTTGGACTGCTGGGCTGCTAGCCTCCGGACCGGGTAGTCTTTCCCGGGGAGCTCTGATAAGCACTCCAGACCCAGAACTGCTATTTTTTGCCCCCGATTTTGAGGGAGTGTTCTTGGAGGCTTACCCCTTAACCAGCCGGCTTGTCCTATTAACAACCAGTTTCTCCGGAGAGTGCTCTGTGTCTGATCCCATTGCGAGAAAAGGAGAAGGTTTCCTAAAACTTGTGACTGTAACTCCTGGCTCGACAGTAGGCACTGACTCCTGAACTGAGGAACCAGAGACTATGGGGGAGAGAGTGGATTGAAATAGTTTTTTGGGCTTAGTACCTTTAGAAGAGGACGAGCCTCGATCTGATTCTGTAGCAGAGGAGATTGGTCTGTCGACAAGCGAGGTAGGTAACCCTGCTGCGATTCGTCTTTCCTTCTCGACTTTTTGTGCCTTCTCCAACTCAGAAAGGTTGAGCCACCCGCCTTTGATCAATGCAGTCCTTGCTGTAAACATAAACTACCAAGAAAATCTTTGCTTTAGAGAGATAAAGCTCTAAGTAAATATGCAGAGTAAATATGAAAGAGATAGTAAAACAGTAGAAAGTGAGTCTGAATTTATAGTAAATCTGAAAAAGCAGTTGATTCCTAGGAGAATTTGAAAAGTTTGGCAATGATTAAAAGACGACGCTGATGTCACCATGTGTAATTAAAGAGGTTTCTTTTCGAAGAAGGTGGGTTCGAAATTCAAGGTGAAAAACGGCTAAAGCAACCAATCAGAGTGTGACACGTGTCCCACGAACTCTGGCAAAAACCGTTTTGAATTCGTGAAGCTTTATCTGTCCGGGTAAACCCATAGACCTGTCCGGATTGAAAACTACTTCTGACGTCGGACTGTGTTTCAGGTCTCTGACAAGAATACTTGCGCAAACACCTAAAAAATGGGCTCCTGATGAGTCCGAATTCAGCATGCTCTCCGGATCGGACAGATCACATGGACCGGACAGATCACTTTGAACACTATGACCATAGGACTGTTCGAACTATGACAAAAGTACTAAAAAACCTAAACACTTCTTGACTAAGCTACTTGCTCTCCTGCTTAGAGCTCATGGATCTTTGAACATGACTCAGTTCCATTAAACATGACCCGAAAGCCCATAAGGGCCCAAACATCAGGGTATAAATACCCAACCACCTGCATTAACTAGGAATAATGAAAATTAACTGCTACCAAGCTGCTTAATTATCTCTCTACTCTCTAAACACTTAAACACCCACACACCACCATAAACACCAACTCAAATTACCAGCCTACCCTCAGGCGATTATTATCCACACCAGGCAATACAAGAGAACCAGTCTAAAAAAATATAGATAGTCTGAACTGATGGCGGGTTTAGTACTACGGGATGTGGGGCCGAATTTTTTTTAACTTCTCCTTATGGTGATACTATGTATCAAGTTATATGTTTGGGTTTCAGTACAAACAAGTGGACTGTGACTCAGCTGGTTGCTAGTCATTTCCTATCTTGGGCTTATGGGTTTTTAAACTTGACCCAAGCCCATGATCCGACCCGGAATGCCCACAAGTCATTAAACAAGTATAAATACCTCAACTACTTTCATTTATGAGGGTAATAAAAATTTACTACTAGCACACACCTCCTTCATCTCTCTACATCTCATTCTAAATATTAAATTCCTAAAAATCTTTCCCAAAATACCCTTCGATCAGAAATATTCCACACCAAGTTAAATACAGGAGTGTAAACGATTTGGTAATGATTTCATAGTATATTTAGAATTTATTTTGTTTAAGAGATTTTTAAGGTTTCCACAATTCTTGTTTCTCGGTCTGCGATGATTTTTAAACACTGATGGTGCATATGAAATTTAAATAGTACAACCGGTATTGTTTTTTAGATTTGTATGTTTTTGGACATCGTCGATACATCCATATAATACCGTTAGTATTGTTGAAATGACACTCGCAAATAAAAAAAAGTTGAATGTTGTAGTTTGATTTTGTATTTAATTTTATTTTTTAAAAATAAATATCCTATTTTTATTTAAAAAATTGAAAAAACAAAATTTTGATTCTAATTTAAAATGATAAAAAAACTTAAAATAACGTGGTTTTAGTTTAGTTTTTCTTTTGTAATTTTAGAATAAAAGATTTAATCAAACTCTTTTCGAATTGCTCACTTGGGTCTAGATTTCCCTGTTTATGGGGCAACCCTTAATAATCCAGCATGGCCACAAATATATTGCTCAATTATTTATCTCTTACCGACAAGAAACATGTTGTTGTATATCCTAGAACGTTACCCACTACCTTCGTTTCCATGTGACCAATACCCCACTACCTTCATTTCCATGTGACCAATACCTTCATTTCCATGTGACCAATACCTTCATTTCCATTTCCATGTGATTCGCGTGTTATATATCTAACATTTGTATGTGATATTACGAAAATACTGACTAATTATGACTTCTACTTTAACCAAACTAGTTTTGTTTTCAAACAAAAATAGGTTTAGGTCATTTTTTATTTGATTCAAACTTGTTCAAAATAAGATATCATTATCAATCAGATTTATGGTTTAAAAGATAATTGGGAGGCATTTTAATAGTATTTATATTATATTTTTAAATTGATAGATTTATATTTAAAAATAGTAATTTAGAAATTCTAATTGATGCATGTTAGGTTATTTGTTAGTTGTATTTTGAAATTTGTTTTTACAATATTTTGTGAGGGAAGAGTATTCATATAAATTTAATTACTTTAATGTTTTAAACTTTTAGGTAAAAGTGCATATATGTTTATATGAAAGATAATATTTATACGGGTCATGGACAAATACACACATGATATAAATTTAATATAAAATTTTATATGTTTGAACGTACTGAATTTTTGTTGAGTTTTTAAAAAACCTAATTTTAGAACTAATACATAACATATCATGGTGAGAGAATTTAGTGTTGATAGATAGCTAGAATATAGAAAGGAATAAGATATTTGTTTCTTATGTATTCAACTAAAAGATCTTACATTTTTATTGGGTTTCGACCTTTTTATATAATCAAACAAATTTTATGTACTATCATACTATTTACTAGCATTTTTCCACTCCTGGTTGCATTCAATCGTGGTACTCCTACGTTCTTCATGCTATCTTGGTAATTATTTTATTGGCCTCGTCTGCTTAATAATTGCTTGTCAGTTAGTACCCTCAGTTAGCAATAATTCAAGTAGGATTTGTGGTATAGTTCGGATTTTACATGGACAACATTGTTAGTTGCGCTTTGCCAGCCGCTGCTATTCTGGTCCCGTTGTATGATCGAACGTATCTCGCCTTGGTCGATTGTATAACCCGGTCGGAGGGTTATGTCTTATCAGGACTTCCACTAGTCCTTTTGAATGTGAACTTCTCTCGTAGTTCGACTTTTAAAATGAGTAAAATTTGACGAGGACGAGGTATTACTTATTGCATCTATTTGTTGCTTGTCGTGTGTCATATACACAGTCTACCTTTAATATATAACGGCAGTGTGCTGATGTAAGTATCTATCTGGCACACGTCGCATGCCCTACACCTATGTCTGACACTTGTAGTTGCTACTTGTGTGTTTAATCAAAATGACGCTTCATAGTTTTGGTCATTTGATTGGTAAACAGTTTTAGCACTTGCAATCCCATTATAACATTATGGGCATGTCCCTGAAGTGGCCCTTATTCAACTGATTGATAGAGTAGTATATATTATCTTGGAGTTAAATTAAGAATTTTTTACCTGTTTCGAGTTACTTTTGGAGAGGTAGTTAGGTTGTTCTTCTTGCTTTTTCATTCCAGGGCTTCACAACTTGCAGAGATAGTTAAAAAAGGTAAGGATCAAAATTCTTTATTTTTTGTAGGTACCTTTTTCTATTTTATTGATGAATTGTATTGGTCAGTGCTATCGTGGTGACCCTAAGATACCATGACCTCTGACCTGGAAATCGTAAATTCTTTTGTTATGGGTTTCTATCTTCATCCGATGGCTTATTTATTTTCCCTTCCCCCAAAAGTGCCTCGCGAAGGAACTTCGAAGAAGAAGTCTGCTCTTACTATTGTTATTAGCCTTCCACGAGTGGATTAGATGGTAGATAAAGATTCTTGAAAACACCATTTGTTTCTTGGAAATTGGTGACTCATCAATGATGGAGAAATTATTACTTTTACTTTCTCTCTCTAAAGTATTGACTAAGTAATCTGAATAACAAATTTGATCCTCTAAATATTGTTTTACTCTAAAATCTCCTCTAAAGTTTCTAGAACGATCATTGGGGTCGTCTGTGGGAACGATTTGGTACCCGGAATCGTCTTCCAAAACCTTGCTAAAATCTTAAAAGAAAAGTGATGGAAATTCGAGGATATTTAGACATGAATAATGATTTGGTAATTGGAAAAGAGTTTGAAGAAAACCCTATGGAATATAATATGGAAATCGATCAACAACATGATGATCAGCACACTAGTGAAATTTTAGAATAATCTATGTTGGTTGTTCGGAGAAATAAGTTGTTGGAAGAAATTGAAAACCTGAATTCTAAAAGAGACGCAATAATCACTTTTAAAAAACTTAAGTTTGAAGTCCAAAGAGAAAATAAAATTGAGAAAGATGAATCAGATCGATATCACCGAATAAGTAAAAATGACAGGTACGAGAGGCATCATCGCTATTCTCAGAGGAAAAATTTAAAACCAAGGTTCAGGTATGAATCGTCTGAGTAAGGTAATTATTCACTCTATGACTCCATCTAATCTTCTTCGGAAAAAAAGTGTATCGCAGGTTGAAGGATATAAAAATAATATTCGAAAAGGCATAGAAAGAGCATCGATCGGGTCATCGTACTAAAGATTTTAAAAGGAAACATCAGGCTTCCAAGGACCATTCAAAGAAAGCTAACGTTTTGAATTTTTAAAATTAATTAGGAAGTCAAAATTTCGAGTATCGTGTAGGTAATCAATATACAGCTCCTTTCGAGGAAGGTCTCTATGTGAAGGCTCACGAAGGCCCAAGAGCTAATGTTTACAAAGCAGACCGTAATTGAAGTCTTCTCATTTGTCCCCATAGATACTTTATGGCAATCTTCCAAAGCATTTTGACATTTATAAGTTGGAAAAATTCGATAGGACTCAAGATCTTGGCAGTCATATTGAGAAATTTAAAAAATTGATGATTAATTTTGATGATGATGATATGTTGTCGTGCATGGATTTCTCTCAAAATTTTAGGGGAATTGCTTCAAAGTGGTATAATCGACTCCACCATGGCTATATAAAAAAAATTGATATATTCTGGGAATTTTTCCAAAAATATTTTGTGGGAAGTAAAACAATTTGTGTCAATGGAGACACCATAATATACTACGGGCAGAAGGTTGAGGAAAGTCTGAAAAATCATACCAATCGTTTTATTAAGGTAAAAACAGATATGGAATACTATAAAGATTCTGTGGCTTTAGCAGCTTATCGAATGGGGCTCCTCCCCGATATATTGAAAGACAACGTGGTTGAAAGTCAGGCAATGACATTTGGGACTCTTCTTGATCAAGTTGAAAAACGAATATAGAAGAAACTCAAGCATTAGAAATATGATCTAGTGATCAATTAGAGCATAATAAGTTTCAAAGATCTCTTGCTACTACTCAACCTCCTCGAATAAATGTGCAACCAAAAGCAACGAACCAATATCCTTAGAGGCCCAGGGTATATCAGCAAACGTATAGTGCACAGCAAGTGCATAGGCCAATGTCTAACAAGTGGATCCGACCAAAATATTTCATAGATCTTACCGAGTGTGTGGTAACTATATTTGATAGAACTCGTGGTCACGTACAATTTTGTAAGCCTTTCTCAATTCAAAATCGGACGGAAAATGGAAATAGTATATTTTGAAAGTATTATGAAGATGTTGGCCATCATATGAAAGAGTGTATTGCATTGAAGAAAGCAATACAAAAGTTAATTGAAAATGGAAAATTAACAGATTTTGTATAGAAGAACTCCCACAAAAATTTGACGGTCAAAGAAAAGTTAAAAAAAACTATGTTAGTCATTTTCGAGGAGATTGGTTCTTTTGACATTACGACATATTACTTGGATCCAAAATAAGGAAGAAACAATATTAGTATGGTGGAATAAATCATCCCAAGAAAGAAGGTTAGTGATTTATGTACTTATTTTAAATCTTCGGTAATTTCTAGGGGTGATACTGTCGTAGGAAATTCAAACAGTTCCTGGAAAAGGCATATAGTTAGCTTGACTACTTAGTTAGAAGTGGGTGCCTCGGCACATCAGTATCAAGCTCCTTCCCCAATAATCTATTTTAAAGACAATGATATGAGAAATATGGCAGACTCACATGAAGATGCGGTAGTAATTACAGCAGGGATAGGTGGTGTTCATGTGCAAAGAGTTGTAATTGACACAAGAAGTTCTGCCAATATTTTGTTTATAAGCACTTATAAGAAAATTTTCGATCCGCCTATTATCCGAAGATCTGATAGAACTATTTGAGATTCACGGGGGTGACTGCTAAAGTGGTTAGAGAATTTGAAAGTTTGGTTGAGTTAGGTCGGGGACCTTTCAGAAAAGAGGTTGAAATTTTGTTTGTCGTCGTAGATGCTCCTACATCTTACAATGCTATTTTTGGGAGGTCGTGGTTGTCAAAGATACATGTTGTTATCTCCAAAATACATCAATGTCTAAAGTATGTTGTGGGGAATGATATAGGAACAATTAGAAGTAGCCAAAAAATGGCTAAAGAATGTTACTGAATCGCTTTATCTTCCAAACAAAATCGAAGGAATGAGTCAGAAAAAGCATAGCAGCTAGTGGGGACTTCCTCGGAACCAAACCCTTTTAATGATCCAAAAGAGTCCCCCAATCTATTAGTTCCTGATAAAAATTATGAGGATCATATGTATCCAAGAGGAAAAGTGTTGAAGATTGGAACAAAGTTGTCTCAAGATTTAAGGAAAAGGTTGATTAAATTTTTATCTTTGAAATTGGACATGTTTTCTTGGTGTTCCGAAGAAGTAACTGGTGTTCCCTCTGAAGTTATTTGTCATAATCCAGAAAAGGAGAACTTTCTTCCACGAGAAATTTGAGGCGATAATAGCAGAGGTAGAACGTTTAACTAGAGTTTGGCATATTCGATAATCTTAATATCTTTTGTGGAGTTCAAACCCGGTTTTGGTAAGAAAAAAGAACATTAAATGGCGAATGTGAGTAGATTTCACCTATTTGAAAAGATCTTTCCCAAAATATCCTTTTCCAGTCTCGCGGATTGATCAACTGGTAAACTCAACTTCAGGAAACCGGTTGCTTTCTTTTATGGATGCTTATGCAGGGCATAATCAGATCAAGATGGATCTGAGGGATGAGGTGAAAATTTCGTTTATCACTAGAAGGGGTTTACATTGTTATAAAGTAATGTCGTTTGGGTTGAAAAATGCAGGGGCAACATATCAACGCTTAATGAACAAAACCTTTGAGACACAAATTAGGAGAGACGTTGAAGTATATATCGACGATATACTGGTTAAAAGTTCGATAGATGAATATCATTTTGGGGATTTAGAGAAAAATAGTATCGCCTTGAAAAGGGTAAACTTGAAATTAAAACAGAAGAGTGCATATTTGGGGTACGAAGCTGACCCAGTACAATTAAAAGCCCTTACATCTATGACCCCTCCGCGGAATATTAAGAAAGTTTAAATATTAACGGGAAGGTTCGCAGCACTAAACAAGTTTCAAAGAATATAGAAGAAACTCAGGCATTAGAAATATGATCTAGTGATCAATTAGAGCATAATAAGTTTCAAATATCTCTTGCTACTACTCAACCTCCTCGAATAAATGTGCAACCAAAAGCAACGAACCAATATCCTTAGAGGCCCAGGGTATATCAGCAAACGTATTGTGCACAGCAAGTGCATAGGTCAATGTCTAACAAGTGGATCCGACCAAAATATTTCATAGATCTTACCGAGTGTGTGGTAACTATATTTGATAGAACTTGTGGTCACGTACAATTTTGTAAGCCTTTCCCAATTCAAAATCGGACGGAAAATGGAAATAGTATATTTTGCAAGTATTATGAAGATGTTGGCCATCATATGAAAGAGTGTATTGCATGGAAGAAAGCAATACAAAAGTTAATTGAAAATGGAAAATTAACAGATTTTGTATAGAAGAACTCCCAAAAAAAATTGACAGTCAAACAAAAGTTAAAAAAAAAACTATGTTAGTCATTTTCGAGGAGATTGGTTCTTTTGACATTACGACAGATTACTTGGATCCAAAAGAGGGCAGAAATGATATTAGTATGGTGGAAGAAATCATCCCAAGAAAGAAGGTTAGTGATTTATGTACTTATTTTAAATCTTCGGTAATTTTAAGGGGTGATACTTTCGTAGGAAATTCAAACAGTTCCTCGAAAAAGGCATATAGTTAGTTTGACTAATTAGTTAGAAGTGGGTACCTCGGCACATCAGTATCGAGCTCTTTCCCCAATATTCTCATTTGAAGACAATGATATGAGAAATATGGCATGCTCACATGAAGATGCGGTAGTAATTACAGCAGGGATAGCTGGTGTTCATGTGCAAAGAGTTGTAATTGACACAGGAAGTTCTGCCAATATTTTGTTTATAAGCACTTATAAGAAAATTTTCGATCCGCCTATTATCCGACGATCTGATAGAACTATTTGACATTCACGGGGGTGACTGCTAAAGTGGTTGGAGAATTTGAAAGTGTGGTTGAGTTAGGTCGGGGACCTTTCAGAAAAGAGGTTGAAATTTTGTTTATCGTCGTAGATGCTCCTACATCTTACAATGCTATTTTTGGGAGGTCGTAGTTGTCAAAGATACATGTTGTTATCTCCAAAATACATCAATGTCTAAAGTATGTTGTGGGGAATGATATAGGAACAATTAGAAGTAGCCAAAAAATGGTTAAAGAATGTTACCGAATCGCTTTATCTTCCAAACAAAATCGAAGTAATGAGTTAGAAAAAGCATAGCAGCTAGTGGGGACTTCTTCGGAACCAAACCCTTTTAATGATCCAAAGGAGTCCCCCAATCTATTAGTTCCTGATAAAAATTATGAGGATCATATGTATCCAGGAGGAAAAGTGTTGAAGATTGGAACAAAGTTGTCTCAAGATTTAAGTAAAAGGTTGATTCAATTTTTATCTTTGAAATTGGACATGTTTTCTTGGTGTTCCGAAGAAGTAACTGGTGTTCCCTCTGAAGTTATTTGTCATAATCCAGAAAAGTAGACCTTTCTTCCACGAGAAATCTCCGGCGATAATAGCAGAGGTAGAACGTTTAACTAGAGTTGGGCATATTCGATAATCTTAATATATTTTGTGGAGTTCAAACCCGGTTTTGGTAAGAAAAAAGAACAGTAAATGGCGAATGTGAGTAGATTTTACCTATTTGAAAAGATCTTTCCCAAAATATCCTTTTCCAATCTCGCGGATTGATCAACTGGTAAACTCAACATCAGGAAACCGGTTGTTTTCTTGTGTGGATGCTTATGCAGGGCATAATCAGATCAAGATGGATCTGAAGGATGAGGTGAAAACTTCGTTTATCACTAGAAGGGGTTTACATTGTTATAAAGTAATGCTGTTTGGGTTGAAAAATGCAGGGGCAAATTAAAAATACAGTGTCTTGGAATATTCCGAGGAGTATAATTATATAAGTAGAGTAGTGGAGCTTGATCTGGTAGAATAAAAAAGAAGGCGAGCGCAAATTAAATCATTACACTATCAAGCCATGATGAGGAGTAGATACGCCTCTAAAGTAAAGCGAAAGGAATTTAAGTTGGGTGATAAAGTGTTAAGAAATATTTTCTTCACACCAAGGAAAAACACCTCGGAAAATTGGGACCTAAGTGGGAAGATCCATATGAGATAACAGAAAAAATGAAGTCAGGAACGTATAAGATAATTGACAGCGAAGGAAGAAAGCTCAAGCATCCTTGGAATATAGAATATCTTAAATTGTATTTAGAATGAATGTAAAAAATACATGTTATTTTTTATAAAACATCGGTGGAACACTCTTTCCTACCCTGATAGGCACATGAAGGTTTTAACGAGATGCCTCATTAGCCGATTTATATATATACAAGTTTTTGCCTTTAAAATTCAAATGCTAGACCTAGGGGGTCTTCCAACGAAAGTTGGTCTACAACTATTAAATGCTGGACTTAGAGGGTCTTCGAATGAAAGTTGGTCTACAACTATTAAATTTTGACCTAAAGGGTCTTCCGACGAAAGTTGGGCTACAACTATTAATTTTTTTTTACTTATAAGGTTTTCGAACAAGGTTTGTCTAAATTATTCAAAGTATTTGAAAAATATAAGCAAAAGATAATACTTCTTAAATCAGGAAAATTAGTACAAAACATGACTCGAAATTCAAGAGGACTTTCACAAAACATGCCTCGAAGTTCAAGAGGAATTTCACAAAACATGCCTCGAAGTTTAAGAGGACTTTCACAAAAATGCCTCGAAGTCAGAGAACTTTTACAACTTTTTTACTCTGAAGATTCAGAAGAATCACTATCATCGGATTCTGATTCTTCGCTTTCACTTTCACTCTCACTCAGTAATATCCTAGGAGGGTGAAATTTGGCAGAGACATGTGCAGATGCTCCCCAAGTTAATATCAGGGTAGCGTTCGTGAATCTCTTGAATTAGTACACACCTAACAGTTGCATCCCTCAAATTCAATTTGTCAACACAATTAGCAGCATAACTTTCAATAGCGTTGTATTTTTCTTTTTCAATATTAGCCAAGATGAATTGTTTCTCTTTTACGACTCTCTCAAAATCTTTGAAGAATTTGTTAAGAGCATCTGAGGCTAAGATGTTTGATTCTTTGTAAGCTGCAATAAACTTGTCTTTAGCGGCATTCTGTTTTGCGTAACGATCCCTTTCTTCCTAACAATATTTTTCGAGGAGTAGGACATAATGTTCGGATGCAACGAATTTTTCAAAGATCACATCAGCTTGTTGTTCAAGAGTTAAATTTTGCTGTTTGATTTCTTTAAGTTCTAATTTGGACTTTGAAAATTCAGATTTGTATAAACTTTTCCAATCGTTAAGATACTGGATGTGTTTTCCAATAGAGACGGAGGAATGGAGAAGTCTCCAAAGATAAAGAGAGAACTCATCTTCTAAATTAATTTCAAATGAGCTGGATGAGGATCCCTCTTTAAAAGTATTCAATGGTGAGGAGTTAGTTGGTTGAACTTTATTGAAGCTCTTGAAAAATTCATGCTAGCCAATGGAAGCTGAATGATTTCAGACCCCGTAGCCACTTTCTTCGGGGAAGCATCAACTTGATCATTCTTTTTGGTTTCCGGGGAGCCAATGCCAGAAGCTTCAGGAATATCATCAGAGATAGTCTTAAATTTTCTTTGGCACTTCTTCTTGGGAGAAGTCTGAATATAAAGTTTCTTTTTCGAGGGGGTAGAAGACTTTTTGAGTTTATCAGGATTCCCTGCTTTCGAGTTATTAACTGCATCTGTTTCTTTTTGTGTTCTGTCAGAAGCTTCTTCCATATATGATTCTTCATCCAAATAACTTTTAGCCATATCTCTTGTTGGAAGAAAAAATATTACGTCTTTCTCGTCAAGTCTATCTAACACGTCTTCTTGTGAGGGGGACATAAGTTCTTGCAATGATAGCCTTGCTCATATGTTAAATCTCCACAATCAGATCTTGGCAAGATTAGATGGGGTAAAGCAAAGCCAAAATTTGTTGAGCCAAGCAGTCCTTGCCCACAGACCCCATTCGAAGAAAAACATCATTTGCGCGAGGAGCGAAGTCACCGTATGGCTTGAAGATGCCACCCATTGTTATTTATACGTAAATGAAATACAAGAACTAATAAAGAAAAACAAAGCAAAGCTTTGAAGTACAGTGTGAGGGAAATCATACCTTTGTTTTTCCATATAAGTGAAAGTTTGTGAGAGGTACTAGTAGTAGCCTCGGATCCTGTTTCCCAGAGCGCTCAAAAAAGAGGAAGCATTGTTTCCATTTTATCCCCTTCAAGCTTATTTTTAACTACCTTCTGATCACGTCTGAAGGTAAGAGAATAGAACGGGAAGTAAGGATTTTTCGCCAAACCAGAGAGGCCAATTAATTCCTCTAATGAAAAAGGAATACCCGAAATCCTTTAGGCCATGATGCATGCCATAAGGGTGAACCACATATTAGGTCCGGCTTGAGTAGGACATAGGTCAATCTTGGAAAAATACTCCATAAAGAAAGGGTCCGGTGGATAACGTAATCCCCAATTCATTATTTCAGTGTATACTATCAGTCCATTATCTTTAACTAATAGTGGAGTTTCTCCGACGGTTGGGAAGCGAATGGAGATTGATTGAAGGAATCCCTCATCAAAGTCTTAGCAAATCCGCCTCAGATGGTTTGAAATATTTATATTGGATTTTGTTTAAAGCCAATAAATTCCTATTGTCGACAACTTTGAGATTATTCCCTATTAAAGCACTGATCTTCGAGGGCAATGGGATATCTTCCTTGGATTTAGTTTTTTTTATTTGGGGAAGATTTATTATCCCCAATTAAAGAACCAACAGCCCCAGATGTACTTTCAAGGGGACCTACAGTAGTAATTGTTTCCTCAACGGTTTCAGAAACAACGGTTGGAGAAGTCGTAACAGTTAAATTCCCCTCGAAAACGTGAGTTTATTTCTCGTCGAAAGTTGTTTTTCCTTTTTCCTCGACCCTCGAAAAGTTGATTTCTAGAATTGACTCAAGATGATGCTTTGTTATCCGAGCGACATCGACTCTTGTTAGTTTTTGTGGGGGTGTTTCGGGCATTGGCCTTGGAGTTCCTTGTGAAGTAGCAGATGACGTTGAGGGAATCTCCGAAGGTGATCCTTTAGAACTTTTGGAATGTTTATGTTTATTGTCCTTATGGTGCCTTTTTCTCTCTGTTTGGAGTCACTCTTCTAAATAGGTAAACAAGATTGATTGAGGGGCTGAGAGCAGATATTTGAAGGTATAATGGAAGTTTTGTTACCGTAAGAAAAAACTTTCGGGGGTTGGGGCTCATACGCGATGTACAAGCGAGCAGCTCTTCTTTCTTTGAACTTCTGGTTATTAATTAACCACTCTAGTACACGAAAACTTCTTGGCATAAACTACTCTCTCTAGAATAATTTTTCTAGAGGTCTCTCTCTCTCTAAAAAGTGTTGAGAGGATATGTGGTGAATCAAAGGTATTTATAAAAGAAGAATGGGCCTAAAAGTGTTGAAGCCCAATGAGCTGATGGGTTGTTTGCATAGGGATAAACTGTCTAATATAGGACTAATGAGTACCTGGGGACGCGTCACGCCACCCCTAGGCTAGATAGTGTCAAAAGGAAAAGCACACCAATGATATTTCAATTGACATTTGGCAGGGGAGAAATGTTCTGATTTGTGGTGTCAGAAAAAGACATTACGTAACAAGTGTAACATTCTGAGAAACGTTTGGTATGGATATCGAAAATGTCTGGTTACAATTTGAGGAAGATTCATCCATTCCACAATTCGAGGGAAACCCATTCATTTTGAAATTCGAGCGATGTATAATGATTTCATAGATTCGGGGAAGATTTCTTATGAGTAAAAAGATTTCTAAGGACATAATCATCTTGGCTATGAGTGTTATCCAAAATCTGACAAGGAGCAATGAGCGAAGTCGGATGAAGATAAGAATAATCATACAACAGTCCTTGTTTAAGCATTTTTACAAGAACTGGGGGGCTACTGATAAATGAAGATTAAAGATCTAAGAAATTTAGGGGTGTTTTATTAATAAAGAAAGTCTCTTATGAGAAATTTATAATTATGTAATGGAAAACAACCAATTTATAACAAACAATAGACTTGAGGATATGACCAAAATTAGTAAATTGTTAGACTTGTGGGACCTACTTTTTGTACTATAAAAGTACCACCATTTTCTTGGAAATTGGTGATTGATCAATGATTGAGGAATTATTACTTTTACTTTCTCTCTTTAAAAATATAGTTTTCTCTCTCTAAAGTATTGACTAAGTAATCTGAATAACAAATTTGGTCCTCTAAACATTGTTTTACTCTAAAACCTCCTCCAAAGATTTCTGGAATGATTATATACGATCCTTTTTTTATTAAGGATTGCGATTACCCTTACCAATTTTTATCAATGAGTAATTTAGGTATATTAGGATGTGCCCCTCACAACTCAAAACCAATGGTTGGCGCTTGATGCTAAGAATTCTGGTTAGTTCCAAGATTTTAGACATATTTGTTTGCCTATCAGAGTTTTTAGCTAGTATCAATGTTTACAAGTTTTTGAAGACCTCATATTATTACATATTGATGCGTATCGGCAATATTATTGTTAACTTGTTTGGTTTTGACAAACACTGAAAGAATTAATTTGTTTTTATATTTGGTAACTGGGAGGATCCCATTGGGAACAATTCCAATTGGAACGAAGATGGATGAAGACATGTAAGCTTAGAGTTAGTTTTGGTTTTACTTTTTTATGTTATTTTTTGGTAATTTTTTACTGTTCTTATTTTACTCTGTTGAATGTACAAATTCAGGGAAGTATCAAGAGTTTTGGAGAAAGGTTTACGGAGAACCAGAAGTAAATCTTTTGGAGAAGTTGTTTGTTGTTGTATTCTTTGAGTGGAATTTTGAGTATCTGCGTCTGTTTATCCTTGATAATTTTTTGATAGCAGGGTTGTGGCATATACCATATATTACTATGTTGGAGGATGGAGACGTGACACATTCTTGACGAGCTTTAATTATTTCTAGAATGAAGATGCATAATTAATTTACCAAGTTTGATCATTAGGCATATGAGTTATTTATATAATTAAAATATATATACCTTAGGCAATTGGCCATTGTCGCTAAAGAGGTGGGAGGAAGTGGCAAGAAGACGAGGTCCCGTGAGGAGGACTCATAGGATGCGGTCAGTCCTTCGAAAAGGAAGAAGGAGGGGGTAATTAAGTCTGCCCCCTTTTCACAACGGAAACTGGCGCTGGTGGATGAAGACGAGGTGGACGGAGCTGTTGGAGGCCATGTTAAGGATGTTGGCGATGTACAAAGAGAGGAGAAAGAGAAATCCTATGGGAAGGAGCCAGAGGTAGTAGTAACTGAGGACAAGGCCCCATAGGCAGATGGAGGGGTCAAGGAAAAGAAGGTGCCCCCTCATGTGGCACAGAAAATGAAGAACTTTGTGCATGGCCTCGGGTCGGGGGCGTCGTTGGTGAACATCGTGGTGCCTAAGGCCATGCAGTCAGAGAGGTCGGGAGAGGCTAGGGATGGTTCTCAGCATATTGAAGCACTGCCTGAGCCGTCAGTAAAGCTGGTGATACCTTCGGAATCCCAGATAATCATTGATCAGGTCCGACATGGTTCGAACTTGTCCTTCTACGATACACTTCCAATGAACGATATTTTACAGTGCTAGTTGGAGTTGGGTCTGGAGGTATGTGTTGAGTGCAAACTGTGATTTAGTCAGTTCTGTAATATGCATGTATTGAAAAAGTGAGTGCTTCAATGATGTGCTTGTGCAGATGCAATATAACTCGCATAATTTGGAGTATCGGCGCATGTCCTCTGTGGACGTCCGGGTGATGGAGAGGTGGAAGCCATAGCCTATGTTTTTTTGCTCCGTGCGAGGGCTTACTACTGAACTAGCCCGATTCATAAATGCGTATGGATTGGCCAAGCAGCAGGTGAAGAAGGTACAGAAGTAGAACAAGGAGTTATTGCGTTAGCTGAGGAAGGCATGTGCAGAGCGAGATGCAGGGAACAAGCAGTGCCTAGAGACACTGACGAGCACAACACTCCTGACGGCGCAAAATAATGAGTTGTTGAAGAAGAATGAGGCCCTTGTTGCCCAGAACTCGCAGCTGATGGAACAGAGCATGCGCTAAGCGACCAAGGTGGAAGAGCAAGCCTCCAAGGTGGCTGACCTTTCAGTTGAGCTAGCTTATGTGAAAATCCAGTTGGCCGAACTTCGGAAGGAACAAGAAGAGAGGCGCGGCGAGGTGGTTGGATTGAAAAAGAAAGCTGCTTCCGACTTAGAAGCCAGGGAACGCCAAGTTATGCAAGGGGTGTTGGGAAAGGGGCAGAAGGACAAGGTAAAGTTATTGATAGAGCAGAGGGCCCTTAATCCAGACATGGGTTTTGGGCCTTATAAAAAATTGCTCCTAGTGGTGGAGGTAGGGAAGGCGGGCGTCACTGATAAAACATTATTTGTTGGAGTGACAAAGACTTGATTCAGTTATGTAATTTAAATGTGGTTTTTGTCTGAGGTCTTGGATATAAACCTGGACAAGGCCACAAGGCGGCCGGTGAGGCATTGGACTTCCTTGATGCTGGAGGGGGGTGCCATTTGCAATAAAGCATGTAATTGTGCGCGGTCGGCCTCGATGCCTTTCTTGCTGATCACCTAACCCAAAAGAGCATTTTAGTGGATTTAACTTGAGATTACACTTGCCCATGATGGTGAAAACATCTTGTAATGCTCGTAAGTGTCGGTCGATGTCGTTAGTTTTGACGATCATATCGTCGATGTAATCCTCTACGACCACGACCCAACTGATTTTTTTTTAAATTTGATTAACGAGGAGCTGGTAGGTGGACCCCGCGTTTTTATGTCCAAACGGCATAACGGTATAGCAATAAAGGCCTTGCTCGGTCTGGAAGGTTGTGTTCACTTTGTCATGCGGGAGCATCCGGATTTGGTTGTATCCCGAATATGCATCCATGACCGACATGTATTCACAACCAAATGCAGAATCCACAAGCTGATCAATCCGTGACAAGGGGTAAGCATCCTTGAGGCATGCTTTGTTTAAGTTAGTGAAGTCAACACACATGCGCCAATCGCCGCTCTTCTTTTTTACCAACACTGGATTTGCAATCCATGTAGGGTATCGAACTCGGCGAATCTGGCCTGCTTATCGCTTGAGAAAGACCGCCACTTATGTCATACTGGTTTGGGTTATCTGTCGATGTTTAACTCATGGCATACGATAGTTAGGTCGATGCTTGTGATGTCCTGCGCGGTTCATGCGAAAACATCTAGATTGTTACATAATAAAGCTACTAATAACGTTCTGAAACCTGTTTCCAAATTTGCGTCGAAGCGTAAGACGCGACCCTTGGCAAGTGCTTCACTAATGATGTCTTCAGGCTCGACATCCTGTTCTTCACTATCGCGGGGGTCATCCATGAGGTCGGGCGAGGGGGTGCTGGTGGGGTGAGTTGCACCACCCTCGCCGGCTATTTGTTATATGATGGGTTTTTTGGGGTCCACGATCACTGAGTAGCATGCCTGTGCTGGTCGCTGGCTTCCGCGGATGATCCCAATTGAATTGTCGACCGGGTATTTGATACATTGACAAAAGGTAAATGGGGTAGCTTACATTCTTTGTCTCCCCATAACCTGTCTTCACTAGTAGCTCGACTTTCCCTACACATTGAGAAGTTTTTCCGTCGTACCCTTTCAAAGTGTGTTGGGTGGGTTAGTATGGAAGAACCCCTAACATTTGGTCGTAGCTGGCTTTGAAGATGATGTTGGCCAAACTGCCGCTGTCGACCAATATTTTGGTAACCATTACTCCTCCGATATCCAGAGTTACGGTGAGGGTGTCCTCGTGGGGTGTGGCGCAACTCTCATATCGTCGTCGTTAAAAATAAGGTCGGCAACTGGATCGCGATAGTGACTATAAGACTACCCCCCTAGAGATAGCACCTTCTCATTGTCTCTGGACCGCTTCCTTCTCGGATGGTCTGCCTCGTCTAAAGAGCCACCTCCGGCGATGGTGAGCCACCACTGCTACTTTCCTGAACCGGCAGGTCGGTCCTCTTGGCGGCTAGGCAGCTCGCTGTGGTGGAGTTCATCTTGTTTAGTGTGAATGCTCTCTGTGTCGCCGCTCTGATATCCCGAGGTCTGCTATCGTACGAATTGAATTAGTAGGCCGTAGTCGACCAACCGCTGGATTTCTTCCTATAATTGCTAGCTGTCGTTGGTTCCGTGACCGTGATCGTTATGGTATGCGCAGAAGTACCGAGTTGAACACTTGTATCCTAGGGCAGACATGGATCGGGGAGCCTGATATTGAATCATATCCCTGGTGCGGTCGTAAACGGTTGAGATGACCTCTGTGAGTTGAGTGAACTGTCGCGCCAGGTTTTCGTAAATGGTCGGACGTGGAGTGGTCGTTGTTCTTGTAGATTCTCTTCTGGGTCGGTCGTTTCTACTTGATATCGTTCCCTGATAACTATATGTTCGTCTTGGCGATTCCCTACGATGTTCATCATGGCATCTGCTCCCGTCTTCTTCGGTGTTTGTGATGGTTGGGGTGGCATCGCCCGAGGGTGGTGGGAGTTCGATGGCGTCATCTACCTAATGAACTGGTCCGCCCGGGCAAAGAGGCCACCTCTTTTATCGCAGGGGAATCGAATTAAATCAGCGTAAAGCTTACCTTGTCTGTCTAAACCCCGCTTGAGGGAAGCGACCACCATATTTTTGGCTAAGTCAGGGAGTTTATTCATGGCATGCATGAATCGCCGAATGTAGCCCTTGAGTGATTCTCCCTCCTTTGATAGAGGTCCACAATGGAATCAGGATCTTGGCGTAATTCCTTGTTACCCACAAAGCGGTTCCTGAACGCACTCTAGAGTCTTGCGAAATCACTTATGGAACTCTTGGGAAGACTGCTGAACCAATCCATTGCATTGCCCTCAAGGGTCATAAAAAATATCCCTACATAACATAGCATCGTCTGGATTAAAGGCGAGCATCATATTTCTGTACTACTCCAAGTGCCTTTCCGGGTCCCCAGATCCATCATAAGCCTCTACTCGAAAATGGTCGAATTTTCTAGAGAGCTGGGCGGCAAGGCTTTTTCGGTAAAAGGTGATTCTTTGAGGACGTAAGCGGCCATGGTAGGGCGTACATGGTCATACTTCTCGCTCGTTCCTTCTTTGTCATCCCTAGGTGCGAGCTGCTTGTGGCGCTTTTACCCACTGTTGTCTCCCGTACCTTCACCGAGCTGACCCCGCTTGGAGGATCCTTCTTGTACTTCTGCTTGACTTACCTCAATGACCGACTTGGGTGGGCGCTGGTAGTCGTTTGAACGCAGTTTGACGTTAGCATATTGACACCTACCTAGAGTTCTGCCATGGTCACGTTGTTTGCTATATCCCTGGCTTCTTGGTCGCGATCCGCCTTACCCTGGGGCGCTTGCATTGTCAAAATTTGGTGCTCCAGTCGCTGAACTTCAGTTGTGTCCTGAGGAAGGCTAGGTGGTAGGGTCTGATCATTCCGGTTAACTACCAGTGCTGTGATAGCTGGTGCCACTAGTGGGTCAACCGGGGTCAGAGCGCTTCTGTGTAGACCTTCTTCTGGGTTTCCTGGTTAGGTGGAGGCGGTAGTGATGGCACTGCAGTAGGATCGAGGACATGGTTGGGGTTGGTCATGGTGATGCGTCTCTCGTTTGGTTCGATATCAATCCCGGATCGAGTTACTACCATTGGAAAAAAAATTGCTTTTGACGTTTCCCACAGACGGCACCAAAAATGTTAAGGGAAAAATCTAAAACAATGAATCTGCCAAAGTAGTAATTTTGGTTCTACTTTGTTCCGTTCCGCTTGGCTTTGATGTGTATTCTTCATATTAGTTATGGGTGCCTACTCCCTTATCACGTATGATCAAAAGTGTTCAATTGATTGTATGATGTTGTCTTCTTCAAGGGAGGATGATGATCGATAAGGAAGTAAAACTTTGAGGACTAAAATGTAAATAAAAAAACCTTATATTACAAATTGTAAAGTTAGAAGAGGAATTTAGAACTATGTATTTTAGTCAGGGACTAACGTCTAATTAGCCCTTTAATGTAACCATTTTCAGTTGTACACTAAGTCATTGCGCCTCTATATAAAGGCCAAGGCTGATCTAATAAAAGGGTTGAATTTTTGAGTTAGAACACTTGAGTACTTTAATTTCTCTCTCTAGAATCTATTTCTCTCTCTAAAACTTGACCTCACTCATTTACTTAGGAGATTTAAGTAATCAAACTCACCAAATTGGTGACTCCATTGGGGAATCCGCCTCGGATTTCTCAGTCACAACTCACTATCATTGGTTTTATTGGAGTAACTGCGCGGGTAATAGGGGAATTCGAGGGGGAGATCAGTTTGGGAAAAGGACCTTTCAAGAAGAAGGTTCAAGTGCTTTTATGGTGGTAGACTGTACTACAAGTTATAATTCCATTTTTGGAAGATCTTTGTTGTCAATGATGAATGGCGTTGTGTCAACAGTCCATCAGTGTTTCAAATATGTCGTCGGAGACCGTGTAGGGGTCGTTTGAAGCGACCAAAAGGTTACAAGGGAATGTTACACCATTACGCTTCAGATTCGAGGATCCACCAGTGGTGATATGATGAATGAATAGCAGTCAGGGGGGTTGACCTCAGATTTTGATGAAAGGGATGACGATCCGGGAGAAACCCTAGGGTCATTAAGAGTAAGTGAAGAAATATAGTAGTATACTTTTTTCTAAGGGAATAATACTTCGAATAGGAACCTTACTGACCCCAGTTCTACGTCAACAACTTTTACAATTTTCGTCTCATAATCTAGATGTTTTTTCTTGGAAAATAGTGGACGATGCAGGAGTACCGATCGAAGTAATTTGTCATAGGCTAGCTGTTAATCTGAGGGTGAAACCTGTACTTCTCTAGACAAATATCTTCGTACTTCTCAGCATCCTTCCTAATATATTCCTTCTTAGCTGTGAGTCTCTCAATTTCTTTGACAACATTCTCAAAATATGTTTTGGTTTGAGTACAAGAATCAAAGAATCCATAATTAAAGGTGTTGTGTTCAATGTCTTTAGTGATAAATCGCCCCCGCTCATCGTCGAACTCCTCCTTCTCTCTCTTTAATTGAACTACAAGTTCCTAAATTTTCGCCAAACGCTCAACGGAAGTTTTTTCTCACTGGCAAATTCTTCCTTCATCTTTTTCACATTGGCCCTCTTTTGGATGACTTTCTTTTTATAGTGATCCTTATGATTGGCTCATCTCAACAGAGTTTTCAAAGCCTATCTCCCATAATTCGGGGATAAAGATGAATATTTGTTTCCACTTCTTGTAAGCCTCCAAAAGATTGTTCAAAATCTTGTATTTGCTTCCAAAACTTAGTAAATAAAAGGTAAAGTGAGAGTTTTTAGTCACACATTCCAACCCCACAAGATGCTCCATAGAAAATCTAATCTAAGAAATCCAGGAAGCCATGATACAAGCCATCAGTGCGAACCACATGTTAGGGCCAGATTGGGTCGGACATAACTTTATCAGATGAAAGTATTCCACTATAGTAGGGTCTAGAATCTGGACTCCCCTATTGATCCATCAGTTTAACCTCATCGGATGGATGAAAATACTTGTACTTTATCTTGTGAAGTGCTAGCACATGTTTGGCTTCAACCTCACAAAAATTTCTTCATATGATCGTTTCTAGGTTCGAGGGCAATTAAGCATGACCCTTCTATTTCTTCTTCTTGATCACTTTTTTATGGTGAATATGAGAGCTTGTCACCACTTCAAGAGGAGAATATTCTTGAGTTTTCCTAGATAGACCGATGGGAGAAATTAGCGCGGGGATAAGTTGGATAGGGTGAGCTTCAATATGAATCATACCTTCTCCTTCTTGGTTATCATTTGACTAATTTATTACGTGATGTTCTTGCATTTGTGGAATGGATTTCATGGACGGACCAACAATTTTCTCTGTTCGAACTGTTTTTTATGAATTTTTCTGAGTAACCTCAAGGGTTGTTTGAAGAGTACCTTATGGTGTGATATATGGAGTCGAAACATAAGACATAAGTTTTATCTTTGTGGATCTTTTAGTTGGTGGCCTCGGAGATTTATTCATCTTTGACCGATCTCCTTTAACTTTTTTATTAATTTGATGTTCATCACCCATCAAGAGAAACGAAGATGTCTTACGAGTCCTTTTGAAGAAACGAAGAAGCCACGGACAAGTTTGAACGAGGTCTGAGTAATAGGAAGATGAGATGGAAAGTTAGTACCTGAAGTTCTTGTCGCCTCAAAATGCTTCTTTATGGGATGCCACTAACCTATTCTTTATTTGAAAAATCTCCAGGTGATGGGGCTCCCTTTCAATGCTGACAGATTTCCTTTCTTCATATTTGTTTGCAATATTGAACCACTCCTAAATTTTGTATTTTTCAAGCCCTTCGGATTCCTTAGGCATGAAAATTTAAAAAAAGAGTTTGGCCGAGCAATATATTTCTCTCTCTAAACTAGAGTTTTTCTTTATCTCTCTAGAAATGGAAACTTTAAACTTGTGAACGAAATCAAGTATTTATAGAGATAGATGGGCTTTTAATGGTTACGAAGGCCCAAGTAACTGAAAAGGTTTTTTCATAGATAACAGGTACCCTGAAAAGGTGAAGTGTTTTTTGGGACACCTACTCTACCTATAATTTGAAGCACATGCGTATCGAAAAGCATAAAGGTCTTCTGACATGCCTCTTCATCTACAAATTCTTCTGGAAGCCATGATTGTATGCGTCAAGAAGCAGTCGACACATGGAATCTAGTGACATCCTCAGTCTAAAAAAATTCGGACACATAGACAGCGCATAGCACGCACGCCAATTGTTAGGCCTATTTCAATACGCAACCTGAAACAAATGATGCGTGAGCATGAGGTCATATATTTCTAATGGTGAATTCATATGGGGATGCAATATTTTGATAGATAAGAAAAATTAGATAATTAAAGGAATTGATGTGATGTAATAAAGTATTAAGGATAAAACTTGAAAAATATGTAATGTTGAGGGGGTCATGTGTAATGTTTAATATTTATGGTTAGAGTTAGTAAAGTGGTGGGGTGTAAAGACTCACATAAGAAGAGATAAATATGTAAATAAATGATTTACTACTTGTACAATATAAAGGACCACCCCTTTTGGGGAAACGAATTCAATCATTAGTCAATTATTACTACATTATTCCTTTTGTCTCTTTCTCTGTCTAATCATTCTCTTTCTCTCTATAAAAACACTTTCATACAGACATTTATGTGACAAATACCCTCATACGAATATCATCGTTAGAGGAAACATCACTAAGAAATATCTGGAACACATCACTAACAACTTTGCTCCTAATTCCACCAAAATTTTGAATGGTGGTGGTAAGAAAAAAAATGCTTTTAGAAAGGTGACCAATGTAGGAAATGAAGGCATGAGCCCTCAATTGGGTCCCTCATCCATAGAGAAACCTCCCATGTCTAGATTGGGCGAACCTCTTATTTCAATTAGCATGTTGAAGCTCTCCCAACTCATGTACCATCAGTTGAAGCAACACCTAGAACTAACCTATTATAACAACATTTTAAATGGCAGACATTCTTCAACATCAGTTGGAGTTGGTAGTTGGGATAAGTTTTCATGTTAACACTTTAACTACTACTAACTTTGGATTACCATAGTTTTAATTATTCTTCTACTTTTATGTTTTTGCATTTTAAAGAGTCATCATAATTTGATGGTGCTAACCTATCGTTAGATGACCATTGTTGGAACCAAAGGTATGGAAGAATTTAGGCATGAGCCCTTGATATTTGGATCTAGTAAATCCCTCAATGTTGAGTTATTGCAATATAAGCCGGCCTACATTCCCTTCAAGCTACATTTTGAGAACACTCCTGACGGCGTAAAATAATGAGTTGTTGAAGAAGAATGAGGCCCTTGTTGCCCAGAACTCGCAGCTGATGGAGCAGAGCATGCACTTAGCGACCAAGGTGGAAAAGCAAGCCTCCAAGGTGGCTGACCTTTCAGTTGAGCTAGTTTATGTGAAAATCCAGTTGGCCGAACTTCGGAAGGAACAAGAAGAGAGGCGCGGCGAGGTAGTTGGATTGAAGAAGAAAGTTGTTGCCGACTTAGAAGCCAGGGAACGCCAAGTTATGCAAGGGGTGTTGGGAAAGGTGCAGAAGGACAAGGGAAAGTTATTGATGGAGCAGAGGGCCCTTAATCCAGACATGGGTTTTGGGCCTTATAAAAAATTCCTCCCAGTGGTGGAGGCAGGGAAGGCGGGCGTCGCCGATGTGGTAACGAATCCTATTAATAATTAGTGTAGGAGAAAACCTTGTAAAACATTATTTGTTGGAGTGATAAAGACTTGATTCAGTTATGTAATTTAAATGTGGTTTTTGTCTGAGGTCTTGGATATATAAACCTGGACAAGGCCGCAAGGCGGCCGGTGAGGCATTAGACTTCCTTGATGCTGGAGGAGGGTGCCATTTGCAATAAAGCATGTAATTATGCGGGGTCTGCCTCGATGCCTTTCTTGCTGATCACCTAACCCAAAAGAGCATTTTAGTAGATTTAACCTGAGATTACACTTGCCCATGATGGTGAAAACATCTTGTAATGCTCGTAAGTGTCGGTCGATGTCGTTAGTTTTGACGATCATATCGTCGATGTAAGCCTCTAGGTCACGCCCTAACTGATTTGTTTTAAATTTGATTGACGAGGCGCTGGTAGGTGGCCCCCGCGTTTTTGTGTCCAAATGGCATAACGGTATAGCAATAAAGGCATTTCTCGGTCTGGAAGGTTGTGTTCTCTTTTTCATGCGGGAGCATCCGGATTTGGTGGTATCCCGAAAATACGTCCATGAACGACATGTATTCACAACCAAATGCAGAATCCACAAGCTGATCAATCCGTGGCAAGGGGTAAGCATCCTTGGGGCATGCTTTGTTTAATTCAGTGAAGTCAACACACATGCGCCAATCGCCGCTCTTTTTTTTACCAGCACTGGATTTGCAATCCATGTAGGGTATCGAACTTGGCAAATCTGGCCGAGCCCAAGGAGTTTGGCTACCTCTGAGGCGATGACGGCCTGCTTATCGCTTGAGAAAGACCGGCACTTCTGTCATACTGGTTTGGGTTATCTGTCGATGTTTAACTCATGGCATATGATAGTCAGGTCGATGCCTGTGATGTCCTGCACGGTTCATGCGAAAACATCTAGATTGTTACATAATAAAGCTACTAATAACGTTCTGAAACCTATTTTCAAATTTGCGCCGAAGCGTAGGACGCGACCCTTGGCAAATGCTTCGCTAATGATGTCTTCAGGCTTGACATCCTGTTCTTCACTATCGCGGGGGTCGTCCATGAGGTCGGGCGAGGGGGTGTTGGTGGGGTGAGCCGCACCGCCCTCACCGGTTAATTTTTATATGATGGGTTTGTTGGGGTCCACGATCACTGAGTAGCATGCCTGTGCTGGTCGCTAGCTTCTGCGGATGATCCTAATTGAATTTCCGACCGGGTATTTGACACATTGACGAAAGATGCATGGGGTAGCTTCCATTCTGTGTAACCATGGGCGACCTATGATTGCATGGTATGGGCTTGGGTTCTCTGATATGAGGAAGGTGGTATTGAGCTCCTTCTTTGTCGCCCCATAACCTGTCTTCACTAGTAGCTCGACTTTCCCTATACATTGAGAAGCTTTTCCGTCGTACCCTTTCAAAGTGTGTTGGGTGGGTTTGTATGGAGGGACCCCTAACATTTGGTCGTAGTTGGCTTTGAAGATGATGTTGGCCGAACTGCCGTTGTCGACCAATATTTTGGTAACCATTACTCCTCCGATATCCAGAGTTACGGTGAGGGTGTCCTCGTGGGGTGTGGCGCAACTCTCATATCGTCGTTGTTAAAAATAAGATCGGCAACTAGATCGCGATAGTGACTATAAGACTGCCCCCCTAGAGACAGTACTTGCTCATCATCTCTGGACCGCTTCCTTCTCGGATGGTCTGCCTCATCTAAAGAGCCATCTCCTGCGATGGTGAGCATCCACTGCTACTTTACTGAACCGGCAGGTCGGTCCTCTTGGCGGCTAGGCAACTCGATGTGGTGGAGTTCATCTTGTTTAGTGTGAATGATCTCTGTGTTGCCGCTCATATATCCCGAGGTCTGCTATCGTACGAATTGAATTAATAGGCCGTAGTCGACCAACCGCTATATTTCTTCCTGTAATTGCTAGCAGTCGTTGGTTCCGTGACCGTGATCGTTATGGCATGCGCAGAAGTACCGAGTTGAACGCTTGTATCCTAGGGCGGACATGGATCAGGGAGCCTGATATTGAATCATATCCCTGGTGCGGTCGTAAATGGTTGAGATGGCCTCTGTGAGTTGAGTGAACTGTCGCGCCAGGTTTTCGTAAATGGCCGGACGTGGAGTGGTCGCTCTTCTTGTAGATTCTCTTATGGGTCGGTCGCTTCTACTTGATATCGTTCCCTGATAACTATCCGTTCATCTTGGTGATTCCCTGCGATGTTCATCATGGATTCTGCTCCCGCCTTCTTCGGCGTTTGTGATGGTTGGGGTGGCATCGCCCGAGGGTGGTGGGAGTTCGATGGCGTCATCTACCTTAATGAACTGGTCCGCCCGGGCAAAGAGGCCACCTATTTTATCGTAGAGGAATCGAATTAAATCAGCGTAAAGCTTACCTTGTCTGTCTAAACCCCGCTTGAGGGAAGCGACTGCCATATTTTTGGCTAAGTTAAGGAGTTTATTCATGGCATGCATGAATCGCCGAATGTAGCCCTTGAGTGATTCTCCCTCCTTTGATAGAGGTCCACAATGGAATCAGGATCTTGGCGTAATTCCTTGTTACCCACAAAGCGGTTCCTGAACGCACTCCAAAGTCTTGCGAAATCACTTATGGAACTCTTGGGAAGACTGCTGAACCAGTCCATTGCATTGCCCTTAAGGGTCATAAAAATATCCCTACATAACATAGCATCGTCTGGATTAAAGGCGAGCATCATATTTCTGTACTACTCCAAGTGCCTTTCCGGGTCCCCAGATCCATCATAAGCCTCTACTCGAAAAGGGTCGAATTTTCTAGAGAGCTGGGCGGCAAGGCTTTTTCGGTAAAAGGTGATTCTTTGAGGACGTAAGCGGCCATGGTAGGGCGTACATGGTCATACTTCTCGCTCGTTCCTTCTTTGTCATCCCTAGGTGCGGGCTGCTTGTGGCGCTTTTACCCACTGTTGTCTCCCGTACCTTCACCGAGCTGACCCCGCTTGGAGGATCCTTCTTGTACTTCTGCTCGACTTACCTCAATGACCGACTTGGGTGGGCGCTGGTAGTCGTTTGAACGCAGTTTGACGTTAGCATATTGACACCTTCCTGGAGTTCTGCCATGGTCACCTTGTTTGCTATATCCCTGGCTTCTTGGTCGCGATCCGCCTTACCCTGGGGCGCTTGCATCGTCAAAATTTGGTGCTCCAGTCGCTGAACTTCAGTTGTGTCCTGAGGAAGGCTAGGTGGTAGGGTCTGATCATTCCGGTTAGCAACCAGTGCTGCAATAGCTGGTGCCACTAGTGGGTCAACCGGGGTCATAGCACTTCTGTGTAGACCTTCTTCTGGGGTGTCCTGGTTAGGTGGAGGCGGTAGTGATGGCCCTGCAGCAGGATCGACGACATGGTTGGGGTTGGTCATGGTGATGCGTCTCTCGTTTGGTTCGATATCAATCCCGGATCGAGTTACTACCATTGGAAAAAAATTGCTTTTGACGTTTCCCACAGACGGCACTAAAAATGTTAAAGGGAAAAATCTGAAACAATGAATCTGCCAAAGTAGTAATTTTGGTTCTACTTTGTTCCGTTCCGCTTGGCTTTGATATGTATTCTTCATATTAGTTATGGGTGCCTACTCCCTTATCACGTATGATCAAAACTGTTCAATTGATTGTATGATTGTGTCTTCTTCAAGGGAGGATGATGATCGATAAGGAAGTAAAACTTTGAGGACTAAAATGTAAATAAAAAAACCTTATATTACAAATTGTAAAGTTAGAAGATGAATTTAAAACTATGTATTTTAGTCAGGGACTAACGTCTAATTAGCCATTTAATGTAACCATTTTCAGTTGTACACTAAGTCATTGCGCCTCTATATAAAGAAGGCTAAGGCTGATCTAATAAAGGGGTTGAATTTTTGAGTTAGAACACTTGAGTACTTTAATTTCTCTCTCTAGAATCTATTTCTCTCTCTAAAACTTGACCTCACTCATTTACTTAGGAGATTTAAGTAATCAAACTCACCAAATTGGTGACCCCATTGGGGAATCTGCCTCGGATTTCTCAGTCACAATGCACTATCATTGGTTTTATTGGAGTAACTGCGCGGGTAATAGGGGAATTCGAGGGGGAGGTCAGTTTGGGAAAAGGACCTTTCAACAAGAAGGTTCAAGTGCTTTTATGGTGGTAGACTGTACTACAAGTTATAATGCCATTTTTGGAAGATCTTGGTTGTCAATGATGAATGGCGTTGTGTCAACAGTCCATCAGTGTTTCAAATATGTCATCGGAGACAGTGTAGGGGTCGTCCGAAGCGACCAAAAGGTTACAAGGGAATGTTACGCCATTGCGCTTCAGATTCGAGGATCCACTAGTGATGATATGATGAATGAATAGCAGTCAGGGGGGTTGACCTCGGATTTTGATGAATGGGTTATGATCCGGGAGAAACCTCAGGATCATTAACAGTAAGTGAAGAAATAGAGGAGTATACTTTTTCTGAGGGAATAATACTTCGAATAGGAACCTTACTGACCCCAGTTCTACGTCAACAACTTTTACAATTTTTGTCTCATAATCTGGATGTTTTTTCTTGGAAAATAGTGGACGATGAGGGAGTACCAATCGAAGTAATTTTTCATAGCCTAGCTGTTAATCCGAGGGTGAAACCTGTACTTCTCAAGACAAATATCTTCGTACTTCTCAGCATCCTTCCTAATATATTCCTTCTTAGCAGTGAGTCTCTCAATTTCTTTGACAACATTCTCAAAATATGTTTTGGTTTGAGTACAAGAATCAAAGAGGCCATAATTAAAGGTGTTGTGTTCAATGTCTTTAGTGATAAATCGCCCCCGCTCATCGTCGAACTCCTCATTCTCTCTCTTTAATTGAACTACAAGTTCCTCAATTTTCGTCAAACGCTCAACGAAAGTTTTTTCTCACTGGAAAATTCTTCCTTCATCTTTTTCACATTGGCCCTCTTTTGGATGACTTTCTTTTTATAGTGATCCTTCTGATTGGTTCATCTCAACAGAGTTTTCAAAGCCTATCTCCCATAATTCGGGGATGAAGATGAATATTTGTTTCCACTTCTTGTAAGCCTCCAAAATATTGTTCAAAATCTTGTATTTGCTTCCAAAACTTAGTAAATAAAAGTTAAAGTGAGAGTTTTTAGTCACACATTCCAACCCCACAAGATGCTCCATAGAAAATCTAATCTAAGAAATCCAGGAAGCCATGATACAAGCCATCAGTGTGAACCACATGTTAGGGCCAGATTGGGTCGGACATAACTTTATCAGATGAAAGTATTCCACTATAGTAGGGTCTAGAATCTGGACTCCCCTATTGATCCATCAGTTTAACCTCATCGGATGGATGAAAATACTCGTACTTTATCTTGTGAAGTGCTAGCACATGTTTGGCTTCAACCTCACAAAAATTTATTCATATGATCGTTTCTAAGTTCAAGGGAAATTAAGCATGACCCTTCTATTTCTTCTTCTTTATCACTTTTTCATGGTGAATATGAGAGTTTGTCACAACTTCAAGAGGAGAATATTCTTGAGTTTTCCTAGATAGCCCGATGGGAGAAATCAACGTGGGGATAAGTTGGATAGGGTGAGCTTCAACATATATCATACCTTATCCTTCTTGGTTATCATTTGACTCATTTATTATGTGATTTTCTTGCATTTGTGGAATTGATTTCATAGACAGACTAACAATTTTCTCTGTTCGAACTGTTTTTTATGAATTTTTCTGAGTAACCTCAAGGGTTGTTTGAAGAGTACCTTGTGGTGTGATATATGGAGTCGGAACAGAAGACGTAAGTTTTATCTTTGTGGATCTTTTAGTTGGTGGCCTCGGAGATTTATTCATCTTTGACCGATCTCCTTTAACTTTTTTTTTTAATTTGATGTTCATCACCCATCGAGAGAAACGAAGATGTCTTACGAGTCGAGTCCCTTTGAAGAAACGAAGAAGCCGCAGACAAGTTTGACCGAGGTCTGAGTAATAGGAAGATGAGATGGAAAGTTAGTACCTGAAGTTTTTGTCGCCTCAAAATGCTTCTTTATGGGAGGTCACTGACCTATTCTTTATTTGAAGAATCTCCAAGTGATACAGCTCCCTTTCAATGCCGACATATTTCCTTTCTTCATATTTGTTTGCAATATTGAACCACTCCTAAATTTTGTATCTTTCAAGCCCTTCGGATTCCTTAGGCATGAAAGGTTAAAGAAAGAGTTTGGCGGAGCAATCTATTTCTCTCTCTAAACTAGAGTTTTTCTTTATCTCTCTAGAAATGGAAACTTTGAACTTGTGAACGGAATCAAGTATTTATAGAGATAGATGGGCTTTTAATGGCTACAAAGGCCCAAGTAACTTAAAAGGTTTTTTATTAGATAACAGGTACCCAGAAAAGGTGAAGTGTTTTTTGGGACACCTACTCTACCTATAATTTGAAGCACATGCGTATCGAAAAGCATAAAGGTCTTCTGGCATGCCTCTTCATCTACAAATTCTTCTGGAAGCCATGCTTTTATGCGTCAAGAAGCAGTCGACACATGGAATCTAGTGACATCATCAATCTAAAAAAAAATCTGACACATAGACAGCGCGTAGCACGCACGCCAATTGTCAGGCTTACTTCAATACGCAACCTGAAACAAATGATGGGTGAGCATGAGGCCATATATTTTTAATGGTAAATTCATATGGGGAGGAAATATTTTAATAAATAATAAAAATTAGATAAATAAAGGAATTTATTTGATGTAATATAGTATTGAGGATAAAACTTGACAAGTATGTAATGTTGAGGGGGTCATGTGTAATGTTTAATATTTATGGTTAGAGATAGTAAAGTGGTGGGGTGTAAAGACTCACATAAGAAAAGATAAATATGTAAATAAAGGATTTACTACTTGTACAATATAAAGGACCACCCCTTTTGGGGAAACGAATTCAATCATTAGTTAATTATTACTACATTATTCCTTTTGTCTATTTCTCTCTCTAATCATTCTCTTTCTCTCTATAAAAACACTTTCATACGGACATTAATGTGACAAATACCCTCATACGAATATCATCGTTAGAGGAAACATCACTAAGAAATATCTGGAACACATCACTAACAACTTTGGTCCTAAATCCACCAAACTTTTGAATAATGGTGGTAAGAAAAAAGATGCTTTTAGAAAGGTGACCAATGTGGGAAATGCAAGCATGAGCCCTCAATTGGGTCCCTCATCCATAGAGAAACCTCCCATGTCTAGATTGGGCGAACCTCTTATTTTAATTACCATGTTGAAGCCCTCCCAACTCATGAACCATCAGTTGAAGCAACACCTAGAACTAACCTACTATAACAACATTTTAAATGAGAGACATTCTTCAACATCAGTTGGAGTTGGCAGTTGAGATACGTTTTTATGTTAACGTTTGAACTACTACTAACTTTGGATTACCATAGTTTTACTTATTCTTCTACTTTTATGTTTTTGAATTTTAAAGAGTCATCATAATTTGATGGTGCTAGCCTATCGTTAGATGACCATTGTTGGAAGCAAAGGTATGGAAGAATTTAGGCATGAGCCCTTGATATTTGGATCTGGTAAATCCCTCAATGTTGATTTATTACAATATAAGCCGGCCTATATTCCCTTCAAGCTATATTTTGAGGAGTGTATAAAAGAGAAATCATACATGCATGAAGTGTTAGATTCTCTTAATTCTAAGAAGGATTCTTTGAAGAAACGGGATGCGGAGCTAATAGAGCAAAACGAAATACTGGCATAACGATCTACTAAGTTGATTGCATAGAACTTTAGGTTGGTAGTGAAAATTGAAGAATCTACTATCAGATATTGCAACCTTCAACTTGAGAATTCTACTACTACTGTGGATCTTTCTCGATTAACATCAGAAATGAGCGAGGCCAAAAAAATGGGTCGAATGTGCTGCTAAGGTATACATTGATGGAGAGACAGGTACAATGGGAGTTGTTCAAAGTTTCATGGAAAAAGTTTAAAAACATGCTATCATGGAGTTGTGGAAGATGAACTCTAATTTGGAGTTGGGAAACATGCTTTGAGGTTTCAATTTGGAATTAAACATGTTTCTTATCAAACTTTTGTAATGCTCATATCGAACCCTTGCCTGATCTCTTCTTTTCTTGATCGGGTCAATGGATAATTGGTGCTCTTGGACATTTAGATGCTCTGAGTAGTTTGTTATCTGATGGATTAGTATTATGATCTTTGTTGGTACAACGGCCTCTATTCCGTATACTAAAGAGAAGGTTTCCAGTTGTTGACCTCGGCAACTTTTTCTATCCATTTTCCCTTAGAGTTCTCTAGCTTTTTCTTTATTACGGACATGATTATTCGATTTGTGACCTCAACCTGTCTGTTGGCATGCGGGTAATACAGTATCGAGAATTGCTAGCTTATTTCATGATTGTGGCATAATGTTTTTATTATCTAATTTTATAAAAAGTCACAAATATCTTGGGCCTTTGTTCTGGATAGAGCCTTAACCTTGACCGAATTTGTAAAGTAGTCCACCGTCATAAGGAGGGGTCAAACAAATTCTATACTCTATTTGTCGAGGGGTCATAGTGCGGGGACGACGCTCATTGGTTTAATTGGTATGTGTTGTTTGTTTGCAAACTATTGGTTGGGGTGACACCTCTGCACAAGCGGTTGCGCATTGCCTGCCAACTTGGGCCAGTAGAATCCTGCCTGTAGGAAGCATCTGATCAGACTTCTATATCCGCAGTGATCATTGGCTTCTCTATCATGCATATTGGTTAGGATAATTTTTTTATTCCTCTTTATCAATGTAGTGCAGCAGTGGTCAGGTTGCACTTTTCCTATATAACACACTATCTAAGAGTGTTTATTTAGCTGCATAAAACCTTTAGAGATCTCGCCTCCCCTTTGTCGGTAAGGAGGGTTTAATATTAGAGACTGTATTCATCCCTACAGTTAGTTCTTGATGTTATTGCATGTTTCTCTAGTGACTCTGCACTTGCTGCCATAGTCGGGCTATCTTGGGTGATACCGTTGGGTTTTCCACTTGGGTAGCTGTTTTACCGAGGGGGTTTGCGATCAAATTATCAGAGCAAGGTAGTTGCTCGTATTCAACATTGTGGAACTTTCATTCCCATTATTTTAAGGTCGCGAGGTAAACCTATGTTATTTTTTACTTTTCCGCGAAAGACCCCCTCGCTTGACTAGTGACTAACTATGAGCCGGATCGGACGAGTAATTTTGTTTACTCTACAGATGTGGGATAATTTCAGACCCCATAGTACAACTTCATATTTTTTTATGTTCTTTATTACTTTGATGCTAAACCTAACTGATTTTCGTATTTGCCTCTCAGAAAGGTACTTTCAAAATGATTCATGTACCCTTCAATTACGTTTGAGGCCTCATCGGCCTCAACTATCCATTGAGGGTTATTTTTATTTTCTGCTTGAATTATACTATCGTTCAGTCCTCTGCATCCTACAAATTTATTGATAAAGTCAGCCATTGCTTGGCCTTAAATCAATGTGTGTGGCTCGTAGATGATTTAATATGCCCCTAGCTTGGCTGACCACCTTGTAAGCCATCCCCATATATCCAGTTTTTGTAAAACGCTCTGCAACGGAAATAACCTGCGCTAGAAGATAGTGTGACTATAGAAGTACGGGTTCATTATCCTTGTTATCACTACTAGGTCGAGCACTATCTTTTCAAAGTTGAGGTATCTTGTCTCGGCATTGAGTAGGCCTTTCTTGAAGTACTAGACCATTTTTTGTGCCCTTGTCGCCTCTTGTACCAGTACACTTCTTAAAACTTAAAACTGATAAGTAAAGATAGAGAGATTATCCAGGATCTGGCGCAGATAACACTTCTAACGATGTTAGGTACTCTCTTAGTGCTTGGAACGCCATATTTCATTCCTCTCTCCGCGAAAATCCTTTAGCCTCATTTAATGTATTAAAGAAGGGTTGGCTTTTGACTGACGCTCTTGAGGTGAAACGGGAAAGGGCATTGAGGCGTCCAGACAATCGTTGAACTTCTTTAATGTTTCCAGGAGGTTCCATCGTTAATATTTCCTTCGACTGAGCAGCATCGGCTTCAATCCTTTTTATATTGATGATAAATTCTAGTAATTTTCTGTTGCGCACATCAAAAGAACATTTCAAAGGGTTAAGTTTAAGGTGATTACTGCACAAGGAATCAAATATTCCTCCTAGTACTTTGATTTATCGCTCTTTGGAGTCAGTTTTGACGATCATGTCATCAATGTAAGCCTTTATGATCTTACCGAGCTATGTTTTTTAATATCTTACTAACTAATCGTTGGTATTTCGACCCTGCGTTCTTTAATGGCATGACTTTGTAGCAGTGGAGACTGCGGTCGGTTTGAAAAGTAGTGTGCTCTTCATCCGTGGGGTTCATCTGTATTTGGTTGTACCCTGAATAAAGAATCCATGAATGAGAGTATTTATTTTCTAGATGCGCCATCGAACAATTAGTAAATTCTTGAGATCGGGAACGCGCCTTTAGGGCATGCCCGATTAAGGTTGGTGAATTCCACACACATACGTCACTTCCCACTCTTCTTCTTAACCAGAATTGGGTTCGCTATCCATGTAGGGTATTGGGCCTTCCGGATGTGCCCAAGTTTGATTAATTTGTCCTTTTCTCTCAGTATTGCCTTTGATATTTCCGGGAAGAAATAGCCACTTCTGTCATATTGGTCGAACTTTATTGTTGATGGTCAATGAATGGAATATGACTTGTGGATTGACCCTGATAACCTTTTCGGTGTTCCATACGAATACATCTTCATGTTTCTGCAATATTGCTACCAGATTGTCTCTGAATGAAGGTTTGAGTTTATTACCTACTTGGACGATCTTTCCCTCTTCCAATTTTATACATGTTTCTTCTCCTAGGGGGTCTTATTCTTTCTTCTCATCATATTTGGGTCATCTACTTTGATGTGGGTGAGTTTGGTTTGTACTTGATGATCACCCACCATCGAGATTGTTAATTACTATTGAGTCGTCTTAGTAAGATCAAGCGTTATAGCGTAGTAGTTCCTGACGGATCTTTCATTGCCCCTGATTATTTGTAAGAGATTACCAATGGGGTATTTGATGTATTTCTTAAACGAACACAAAATGGCTTCAATTTTATAGAGCCAAGTTCACCCTATTATCGTGTGATTTGAGCTTGAGGCATCTGTGATCATGAATAAGCTTCAAACTACTTTCTTCGTGTTCTCATTCCCTTCTGCAACTGGGAGTTCAATATCCCTCATGCATTTAGTTGACTTGCCCTCGTAAATGACTAGTTGTCTATCTATAGCCTTAAATGGGAGTACACCTACCATTTGTTTATAACTTACTTTAAAATGGTATTGGTTGAGTTACCATTGTTGACCAACACTCTAGTAACCATTACTCCTGAGATGTTGGCATTAATGGTCAGGACTTTTTCATGTGGGATCACAATACCCCTTAAATCATCATAATTGAAAGTAAGGTCGACTATAGGCTCTTGGTAATTGTGGTATGATGAATTTCCCACCAGATGGATATCCATATCCTTCCTATGTGTTTTTTCAACCTGCGGCATCAGCCCCTGATAAGGTATCTCCCCCAAATATGGTGCACAACCACTGTTTTGTTTTCTTTGATTCCTTAGATTTGTTGGAGGCCTCCTCAATTGGACTCTTAGAATCCATATTCGTAGACGATGCATTCTCCCTTTGCTTGACAAACTAGACGAGGTTTTTGCTATCGATCAACCTCTTGACCTCTTCTTTTAATTGTTAGTTGTCATTAGTTGGGTGACAATGTTAATTATGGTACGTACATAAGTAATAAGGGGACCTTTTTTAGGGGGCTGCAAACAGAGTTCTTAAAGACTGGTACATGGCTCTCCCTTTGGTTTTTTCATAAATGGTAGCTATATTCTCTGTAAGAGTCGTAAATTTTCCTACTAGGATTATCATAATAAGAAATTCATGTTATATTTACTTGGGATATGGAAAACTTTATGTGAGGGATCTCCTCATAACTTATTTTATCACCGCTTAAAGCTTTGATTTCTTGAGCTGTTTGCTGAGAAGGGGCATTGGATCCCCTTTCTTCAAGTCACCTACCGGGATGAACTTGTCTGACCTAGCTAGGATATATCTCATGGCCTTGACACGGAATCATATGAATTCAGTGAAGAGAAGAACCTCGAGATCAAGTTTCCTCATGAAAGTTGTTATGGCCACTAGTTCTTCGTAGGTCGACAGGGAATGCATATCTCTGACGGACCTTTGTACATAAATTTTCAATTTCTATATCTTCCTTTGATATAGATTCATGATCGAATCACCTTCGCACTTACACTTCTAGTTTCCTACGCAATGGTTTCTAAAGACAGCCCATATCCCTTCGAAAGCCTTGATGACCCTTTTTGGAGGCTGTCGAACCAGTCGAGGGTGTTCCTTTCAAATATCATGGAAAACGATATGTACAACAAGATGTCGTCTGGGTTGAAGGCCATCATCATGTTCCTAAACGGCTCTAGATGATGTTTAGGGTCTCTTGATCCATCATACGAGTCCATCTTGTGTGGGAAAATTTTTTGGGGGAGCTTTCCTTCCAAGATTCCTTTGATAAATGGAGACTCCTGCAAAACGCAAGCAAACATAGTTGGCCTTCCCTGATCGTACTCTACCACTTTGAGCCCTGTACTTTCGTGAACAACCTCACTACTTGACAGGTCGTCCCGGTTGGAATCTATGGCGCTCTTTTTCTTTTGTTTTTTGCTCTTGCTCTCGCCACTGAATTCGCTTCCATGGGTGTGCCCTTTAGTCGTACGAGTTTCTTCTACCTTGATGGTTTCACGATGAATATTTTGATTGAGTGCGACTTTAGATAAAATATTTTTCGCTTAGGTGCTAGAGCGTTTTAGTTATCTTGTCGAGGGACTAGTTGGCTTGTTTCTTTCTTGTTGTCCATAGACGACCTTAAATTTCTCCCGCTTGATCTCTTAAACCTGAGATTCTAAGATTTTCACATTAGAATGAGTGGACAACAAAATGCTTGATTGTCTAGCTGCAACTGTATTAACTCTTTTGATTTCAACTCCTCTTTGATATCCACCAGAGATAACTTGCCATTATCATACATGATGGTATCCATGAAATTATAACATGAAGTTGGTAACGATCTCAAAACAATTAAGGCATGATCCTCATTCTTAATGATAATATCAACATTTTCCAGATCTATAATAATTGATTTAAAATTATCAAGATGTTTAGTTTTGGACATTCTCAATGATAATATCAACATTTTCCAGATCTATAATAATTGATTTAAAATTATCAAGATGTTTAGTTTTGGACATTCTCAATGATAATATCAACATTTTCCAGATCTATAATAATTGATTTAAAATTATCAAGATGTTTAGTTTTGGACATTCTCAATGATAATATCAACATTTTCCAGATCTATAATAATTGATTTAAAATTATCAAGATGTTTAGTTTTGGACATACCTTCTTGCAATCTGAAATAATACAAGGGTTTTTTCAAGTATAACCGGTTCACGACTGATTTCTCTGAATAAAGTTCTTCCAATTCCTTTCATGCGCATGCAGCAATCATCTCACTGTTAATCTCGTGAAGAACACTATCTTGTACGCACATTAAAATCCAACATAGAGCCCTTTCTTGAAGATCTTGTTTCTCCTCTTCTTTCATCTCTGATGGTAACTTATTTTTCACAACCTTTCATAGTCTTTGCACTACCAAAAAATATTTCAACTTAATCTTCCACAACGCAAAGCTAGATCCCCATCAAATTTTTCGATTTTGTATTTTGTTGATGTAGATGTCATTGTAAACCCTGATTACAAAATCTCATCGTGATACCAATTTATTATGAATCAATATGCAATATCTCACAAACGACCTAAATTCAAAATAAAATATTAAAAAAAAAACACAAAATTTTAACGTGATTCAACCAATGTCAATGTTCACAAATATTTTTAAACAATATTTAAGATTTTGGTATTTCTTGGTATATATTCTAATAGTCTACATATATACTACCGTAACGAATATACGGGTTATTACGAACATTTTGCTATCCATGACAAAATAGTGTCAACATTCTAAAATACATTACAAATATAAAAATCACAAAATGTATTGTGAACCGCATTGCAATTTCTATGAATCATCATTGAGACACTCGACCCAGTTGGCTGTAGGATCACGTGAGCATTAGATATATCTTGTACACGAAACCATATGATATACAACAGAAAACCGATTTGTTTAATATTTTGTCGGTTGCTTAATACATCGAGCAATTGGTGACAGGGACGTCCAAGATCTGAAGAGCGTCGTAAATGTCGAATTCGAAAATGTCTATTCGAATTGAAATGCTTGATATGCCATCTGTGCTTCCCGTTTGTCATTTTTATGACGAAATCTGAATAAGATTGTATTTATATAAATAAAAGTATTATAATCAAATTGGTCAATAGATATAATAGAATTTTGAAATAATTTTAGATAAGAAAATAGCCTTATATAACTCATTGTTATATTGATCGATATAAAATAGAGTTAATATATACTATTTAACTAGTTAGAGAAATGTAATATAAAAAAATTCTAATATCTTAGAGATGTCATATGTGATTACATAAAAATATTTTATAAGAATCAACAATTATTAATAGGATGTATATTCATTTATTATTCATATTTTTAAAGTATTATTATTTATTTTTTTATATGGCTACCTATTTTATACCTATTTTATAAGAATGAAACAATCATCGATGTATATTCATTTACTATTTATAATTTTTATATTTATTATTTATCTGTGTTTTCTTTTGTCTCTAAATTGTTTAGAGATTAGTTTTGGTTTCACATCAAGTTTAGTCACTCTAATATTTTCAGAGCAATTGACACGGTTTGTGGAAATTAAATTTTTATTTCCAAAAATCCAAGCAAAGTAGAAGTACAAACTATCAGATGTTGAGTTCTAGAGAAAGTTAATAGTTGTCCAAATATTTTAAAGGAAGGAACAAGTTAATAGTTTTCATTGTTTCAGGAATAATCTATCTCTGAGGCCCCTATAGTCAAATATGTTGTGCATGTTGTGGATGATGATGAATGGGATGATGCGAGTCCTTGAATGACCATATTATAAAAGAAGCCTGGAGTAGGAAGCATCCTTTCAAAACATCTCACAAGGATGGCACAGAGAACTTAAATAAATTATCCTCAAGTCGAAACATGACGTGACGACAACGTCGCCAGAATAGAAGAAGAAATCGAACTCTTATTTCCAAGCATGAACATAGATAGAAGAATGTTATATAACATCGAAATGATCATGAGGGAAAAAAGGAGACATCAATAATTCCACGAGTTGTGGATACTGAAGCATCACCACCAACTAGAGCGTAACCGGGATACCCGCTGCCTTTGCCGAGGTACCATTTGTTCCCTAAATTTCAGCAAGAATGCCATCAACTTAAGTTTGGGATTCCCCCAAACCAATAGCAAGTCATGGTTCCCCAACTGTAGAAACCCCAAAAAACATTTGGAGCACAGCCTAGTTATCCACCGAACCTTGCACAAAGACAATAATAAGAGTCGAACAGTGCAAATCAATACCAAAACTGGAATCAGGCTTATCAACAGTACCCACCATGATACATCCACCCAATTCCACATGTAAACCATCATTTTCTAGGTATCAATCAAGTATACAAAGGCACAATACAAATCCATTAGGAAAAAAGTGGAAAGGATTGAGGTCCTAACATGCATACTCATTTTTAAATACCTTGAATGACTATTGTGAGGATGATTATTTTCGTCCAAAAGTCTCTACTAGCCCCAAGAGTTTTGTATCACATAATACCACCGTTGTTTGACAACCACAAGATGGAAAAGCACTACAATAAGAAATTTAAAGCATCGCATCCAATAGTTCAACCGTGAGATGGTGTAGTATGGAGTTGATGATAGGATAAAGTATTGAGTATTTTCTATCATCACCCAAGGAAACATAATGCAGTTGTTCAAAAGTGTCCCAAGAGAGTACATAAAAATTATAAAATGCTTCGGACGATAAATGAACTATTTTGTATGTTTAAAGAAGATCAAATGAGATAGATATTACATACTTGATTGCAAACATAAAGTTAATGAAACTCTAAGTGATTACACCAAACATTTCGTGGAAAAATAGTCTCGACTATAAGTTTACCACAATTTGGTGGTCGTAGCATTATTCAAGAAAGGATTCCTAGAATGTTCCATATTCAACGCAATAATGAAAAAGAAAGCTTTGAACTTTAGAGATTTACTAGCTCAAATGGAACAATATACCAACCTGGATGAAATCTCAAAGTTATAAGGGGGAAGTCTAAAAGTGGCTACAATAAGCAGTACAAAGCGAATTGATCTCAAGAGAATAATTTACCAAGTTGATCGAAACATCGGCGATAATATATGAAAATATCAAAGATACCATCAAATACAACCGGCTTGAAAAATAAATAGAGCAAGATAAAATATAGACAAAAAAAGATATTATAAGTTTCATGGTTGTATTGGTAATTTTAATAGAGATTGTTGGGTTTTTCATGATCAAGTCCAAAATTTAGTTGATGAATGAAAACTCAACGCGTTTATCAAGAACATATATATAGAGAAATTGAGATAAGAGCAAAGAGTTGTTGATACAAATGTTATCATAGTGGCCAAAAAAGAAGAAGAGGAAGATTACATTGACCTATATCCAAACACACAAAATATATGAGTAGTTATTATAGGATCCATACTCTGGAGTCTCAAAACGTTAAGAAAGAGGTATGCATAAGAGATATGGATACTATGCAAGGGTAGACGTCCCCACATTTGTACCAAAATCTGTATTTGAACCTATCATTATTGGATGATGATCTAAGAGGAATAATATCTTCACACAATGATGTAATACTGATAACATAGAGCTTTCCAAAGTAGAGATCAAAATGGTAATGGTCGACACTGGTATCTCGTCAAACATCTGGTACAGAGGTACCTACGAAAGGATAATTGAAGCTCTAATATTAATCCCAAGTCAAAGAATCCTTACTCTCTTCAGTAGAGAAGATGTAGTTTTCGAGGGAATCTAACTCTGGATGTTTCTTTTAAAAACCAGGATTTCAGAAGAGAAAAAAAATACAATGTATATTCATGGTGCTGGATGCACCATCATCTTATAATTTTCATTAAGGTGTTTGTGGCTCGATCAGATGCGTGTTGTATTTAGGGTCTAGATACCCTATGCAACATACCTAGCCCTTAAAATATAGCAAAAAGTGATGAAAGAGTCATCTTGGAAGGGATGAAGGACTTTAGAGAATGACCTCAGCTAGTCATGTTTGAGAAAGGTGTAAAAGATGTAGCAATGGAAGCATGGAATACCTTGAAGATTGTCCGAGATATCTCAATCAATCTCAATATAAAATTTTATTTTTTTATAAAAATAACTTGATATATTTGCATCGAGTACGTGGAATCTAAAAGGACTCCCAGCCGAGGTCATCTTTTCATCAGTTGTCTATCAACAATAACTTTCAGTCTATCATACAAAAGAGAATATATTACTCTTAACAAAAGATAGAGTCAGTCTTTAAAGACTTAAATAGATTGATTGTTGTATGACACATAAGAAAGTCATATTATCAATTATAGAGAGCTACTCCTATATTGGTAAAAATGAATAACAATAAGTGGAGGACATGTGTCGAATTCATGGATTTAAACAGATCATGTCTGAAGGACCCTTTCCTATTTACGAGGATTGACCAGCTTGTAGATGCAAGATCTAATAACAAACTTTCATGGATGTATTTTTGGGATATATTAAAATACAGATGTGACAGGAGGACCATATACATACAAATTTTATTACAGAAAGAGGGCTACATTGCTACAGAGTAATGCACGGATTGAAAAATGTTAGAGCTACTTACCAAAATCTGGTGAACAAAATATTTTCAAATAAATTAGGCCAAAATATACAAGCTTACATTTATGGTATGATAGTAACAATCCTTCATGAAGAATGTCACCTAGTAGACTTGATTGAGACATTTTCTGATCTCAGACAAGTGAATCTTGATGAGTCCGAATTCGAAGAGCGCCCCGGAAGGGTAGTCCAAAGTAAAACTCCCCGAAAATCGGACAGACTCCAAGACTATAATTCGAACAGGACTGATTGGACCGGACAGGTGATTTTGAACACTGCAAGCATAAGGCAGTTCGAACTATGACTAAAGTACTAAAATGCCTAAACACTATCTGACTAAGCTGTCTATTCACTTACTTAAAACTTGCGGGTCTTTAAACATGACCCGGGTCCACTAAACTTGACCCGAAAGCCCATAAGGGCCCAAATTTCACACTATAAATACCCAACCACCAGCATTAACTATGGGTAAGAAAAATTAACTGCTGCCAGGCTGCTTAATTCTCTCTCCACCCTTGAAACACTTTGAAACACCCTGAAATATCTTAAAACACCCTTAAACACCACCACACCACCGTGAAACACTCTTACGCCGCCTTAAAACTCCACTTAAAATTACCAGCCTACCCTCAGGCTACTTTTATCCTCACCAAATTGGCGACCACAGTGGGAGGCGACGGTGCCTGAATCAAACATTCAAAACCAAGTAAAAGAATTCTGTCCGAATGAATCCGGATAATCCAGAGCTTCCACCAGCTTTGCTCGAAGTGGTGGAAGAGAACGATGAATATACTGTCCAGGAGCGTGACAGGTTGAGGGTTGAAATAGAAGCTCTGAGGGCTGAAAAGGCCAAGATGGGAGTAAAGGAGAAATCCAAAGCATCAGCTGCTCATCGCTCTGATAACCCTCGAGAGCATGAGGCTTCAAAGACTCATGTGAGCACTAAAAAGACACATGCCAGTTCTAAAAAGTCTCACCGGTCCAAGCCTGTGGAGAGTTCTGACTCAAGTTCAGAATCTTCGGACAGCTCTTCGGACAGTGAGGGGAATGAAAAGTCCTTGTCCTCCAGCAGTGACGAAGGGCGAACCAGGAAAAAACAGAAGCAAGTTAAAAAGTATTCCAAAAAAAGAGACCACCATGGAAGAATGAAAAGGCACATTGGGAAAGGATCATCTCACAGCCAGAGACATATAGACCGGATGCTGATGGATTCATTTGCCTTCCATGATGAGCCAGGTATCTTTGCAACACCTAATGAGGATACCGTGTTCAGTCGTGGAAGAAATTGGAGGCAGTCCCCACTGTCTTCTAAAATCCTATCCGGGAACCTCCCCAAGAGGTTTGACAGCACAAAGATGGAGAAGTACGACGGCAGTACTGATCCGGACAATCATCTGGAGCAATTCAAGAACTTCATGATGAACTTTGATGATGATGATAAACTACTCTGCAGGGCCTTCTCCCAGTCCTTTACGGGGAGTGCTCTGAAGTGGTATAACAGCCTTCCTCAGGGCTGTATCAGAGACTTTGATACCTTCTGGGTGGCCTTTCGAAGGCAATTTGTGGGAAGTAAGGAGCTCAAGGGCAATGGAGATACCATAATCCATTGTGCCCAAGAGCCAAATGAATCATTGAAAGAATACATAAGTCGTTTTGTGAACACAAAGAACGGGCTGGCTGATTGCTTTGAACAAGTGGCAATAGCATCCCTGAGACAAGGTTTGAACCCGGGCAACCTGGCCGATTCAGTAACAAGGAAGAAAGCCATGACCTGGGGTGGATTGCTGAATCAAGCCTGGCACATACTGGCTGGAAGACAAAGATGGCAGGGTTTTTAACTCACCCTTGGAATATTGAACACCTTCAAATGTATTTGGAATAAAACTTATGTAAATATTTACTTGTTTAAACATCCATGTAAATATTTGGGGGCATACCACTACCTCTCTCTGGCGCCACGGAGAGCTTTAAATGAAACTTGGAGCTTTTTTGAATAAATTTTCTAAGTTTTTTCAAAATTCTGTTGATTGCCATACTACCCGAACTGAAAGATCTAAGGGCTACTTAAATTCTAGCCAGAGAAATTAAACACTCTCACAATACGAAATATTTAAACAGACTATGGAATAAGAGAAAAGTTGTGCAAGATAAAACATTCATTCAATAAAATTAAAGTTGCCTTGGCCTCCCAAGGACTTTTTAAACAAGTTTAAACACAATACAAAAATCTGTCCGGTCAAAACGGACAGCATCACAAAAAAAAGGTGCCTTGGCCTTCCAAGGACTTTGGTCCGAACAGAAAGTAAACAGAATAAATTACCAACTAAGGTGGAGCCTTTGAAGATGGCTCACCCTCATCTGTTCCCTTGGTCTTAACATCGCTTTTTTCCTCAATGACCTTCTTTCCTTTGGGGTCAGCCTCTTCTTCACCCGGACTCTCTCCGGTTTCCTCCTCGTCACCAGATGAGGATATGTCAGTGTACCCTTCATCAACCATGGTCCAATATGGGAGATCGTCATCATCCACATAACGCCATAAGTCCCCAAGTCTCCTCTTCGGGAACTTCTCATGAAATAAAAGGACCATGTCGGACTTCACCTTCTCAATCAATAATTCCTCACTCCGTATCATCTCCTTGGCGTAAGCATTGATTTTGGCCTTGATCATGGCCTCTTGATCCTTCACCAGGGCAGCTTTCTCACCAACAGCCTGAGTCACTGCATTCTCCAAAGCAAGTTTGTCAGTAGTCAGATTGGTGACAATCTTCTCTTTTGCTGCAGTCTCATCTTTTGAGGTTTTCAAGTCCTTCTCCAACTCGGACAGCTTAGCCCGGAGATCTTCTAGGGTTTTCTCTAAAGAGGCAACTTTTGTGTTGCTTTCATTTTTACTCTTCTTCAGCTGTTCGTTCGACTCCTTAAGCAAGTCAACCTGGGTAGTGGCACCCCGGAGGTCATCGGACAGTTTCTCCTTCTCAGACTTAAGCTCCTTAATGGTTTCTGCCTGACTCCGGACTTGCCTTTCCAGGGTGAGCACAGGTTGCACGTTGCTAAGGAGGGAGTGAGCTATAATGTCCCTTTCGCTGGAAACTAAGAAAGTCTTGCCATTAAAGTTCACTGTGTTGGAACTACTTGGAGGAACGTATGGCCCAGCAAACTCATCTCTTGACAGACCAAGAAAGTAATCACCTAGAGGACCCAGGCCGGTGACATCCACTTCGTCCATATTGATCTCTCCCCTTTCAATCTCATCAGTATGGAGTTCCCTTGGAATCCCTTCGTTAAGATTTTCTGGGATCTCCTCAGCTAATGTAGGATCAATTGGGAAAGTGGGCTCCGGATCCCGGACAGCGAACTCTTCTTCTTGAGAAGTCTTCTTCTTTTTTACTTCTCTGTCAGCACTATCGCTTGCTTGCTTGCGAGTTCGTTTGGAGGCCCTTAGAGGTTCTGGGGGAGTCTCTCCGTGTCTCTTACTTTCCACTTCTACCACTTGTAGAAGATTTGCATCAACTTGAGCTGGGACTGGCACCTCTGTGTCAGTTAGAGCCTTTTTCTCCGTATCCACTGCCGTTTTCCTCCCTTTCTTCTTCTGGCCCTTCATTTTACTTGGGGCTTTGGCCCGAAGAGGGAGGAAAAGGGTCCCATCTAGCTCGTGTGACCTTCTCAGCACTATGTCATCATCAGGAGGGGTGGAGAACTCCTCCCATGTTAAATCCCTCCGACCTGTGGTGTTCCACAGGTGAGATCTGGCTAAGTTTCCCGGAGTGAAAGCCTTGTGAAACCGGTTCTCCCAGTTCTCTGCGGCCCATGCGTTTATCTTGCCACAGGTAACCTGTCCGGCTTTCGTATAGTCTCCGAACTCTTTTGGCAGTTCTGGCAAAACAAAAGAATAGTTAGTTAGTGAAAGCTTAAAGAAGGGAAGATTCGAATAGAAACTTAAAAGAAAGGACTTACGATCACTTCTCCATCTACTTCGAAGAAGGCTAGGATTCTCCCCGACTTTAATCTTTTTACCATTCTCCCATGAGCCACTTATAAACAAGAATTGGCTCCTCCATTTATTCTCCGACTCCAGGAGATCATCGACGGCTTTCAGGTTGTTCCCCATATTAAAGTGGTAAAAGGGGAACTGGTGGTGTTTGCACAGACTGGCAACAGCAGCGAACTCTTCCATTGGAAGAGGAATTCCGGACAGCCTGGATGCCATAATGCATGACATCAAGGTGTACCATCCGTTGGGGCTCAGCTGCGATGGACATAACTTCACTAAATGGAAGTAGCGCACTATTTCTGGATCCAATGGGAACCTGAGTCCCCAATTTAGCAGCTCCGTAAAAAATACGATCTCGTTCCTCTTGCAGTCCATCGGGGTCTCCGGATCAATAGGAATTCGGATCTTTACGTTTTCAGGGATCCCCCACTTAGTGCGAAGCCGTCCCAGATCTCTAGTGTGAATAAACGAATATTTGGTTTTCAACAAAGACAGAAGATACTTGGACTCTACCTTATGAAAGCAGGGCCCAACTCTCCCTTCAAGGCTCTCCGGCAGATCCGGACGCCTTAGATACAAGTCTTCTTTTCCTTTCTTGGCAACAACCATAGCAGTCTCAACCTGTCCGGAAGACTCGGACTCAAACCTGACCTCTTCAGTGGAGTCTTCCATCCTTTCCTCCATTACAGTTGGGGGAACTTCTGCAGAAACAGCCCGGGGAGGGATGAAGCTTGGTACAGCTGATCCTCCGGACTGCTGGCTTGATGTATGCTTTTGAGTTCTCGCCTCAGTTTGAGTTTCTGAGGTCGAGGCTTCCTTGGGAGGTAGTGGACTGCTAGCCTCCGGACCGACCGGCCTTTCCCGGAGGGTCCTAACAGCTACCCCTGACCCTGATTCACTAGTATTCTTTGAGGAGAGTCCTTTAACCAATCTGCTTGGTCTTTTCATGATCAGCTTGTCTGGGGAATGATCGGAGTCGGACCCCATGGCAATAAAAGTAGATTTCTTCCTGACACTTGTAACAGTAACCCCTGGTTCGACGACAGGGATCGACTCTTGAACTGAAGAGTCTGAAACAATGGGGGAGAGTGTTGTTCGAAAGAGTTTTCTAGGTTTTGTACCTTTTGAGGAGGACGAACCTCTATCAGATTCTTCGATTGAAGTGGCTGGTCTCTCAACTGGCGATGCTGGAAGCCCTGCTGCAATCCTTTTCTCTTTTTCAACCCTTTGAGCTCTTTCTAGTTCTGAAAGATTGAGCCAGCCACCCTTGATTAAAGCTGTTCTTGCTGTGAACATAAAACGATTAAGGAAATCTTAAGGTTTTAGAGAGATGAAGTTTTGAGTAAAATGGCAAAGTGAAAATGAGACTGTGAAAGATGAATAGTATTTATAGTAAATGTAAAAAAGGGGTTTGATTCCTAGAAGAATCCGAAAAGTTGGGCAATGATTAAAAGACGGCGCTGACGTCATCAAAACCATTTAAAGAAGTTACCTGTTCAATAAAGTGGTGTAATTTTCGAGGTAGAAAAACGGCTGGAGTGACCAACCAGAGGGTGACACGTGTCCCACTACTTCTAACAAAGAACCGTTTGGAATTCGTAACGGTTGGGCTGTCCGGGCCTGTCTCAACTCTCTTCGAATTGGAAAACCACTTCTCCAATCGGACTGTTTTTCAGTTCTTTAACAAGGACACTTGTTCAAATATCTAAAAAAGGGGCTCCTGATGAGTCCGAATTCGAAGAGCGCCCCGGAAGGGTAGTCCAAAGTAAAACTCCCCGAAAATCGGACAGACTCCAAGACTATAATTCGAACAGGACTGATTGGACCGGACAGGTGATTTTGAACACTGCAAGCATAAGGCAGTTCGAACTATGACTAAAGTACTAAAATGCCTAAACACTATCTGACTAAGCTGTCTATTCACTTACTTAAAACTTGCGGGTCTTTAAACATGACCCGGGTCCACTAAACTTGACCCGAAAGCCCATAAGGGCCCAAATTTCACACTATAAATACCCAACCACCAGCATTAACTATGGGTAAGAAAAATTAACTGCTGCCAGGCTGCTTAATTCTCTCTCCACCCTTGAAACACTTTGAAACACCCTGAAATATCTTAAAACACCCTTAAACACCACCACACCACCGTGAAACACTCTTACGCCGCCTTAAAACTCCACTTAAAATTACCAGCCTACCCTCAGGCTACTTTTATCCTCACCAAATCTTAAGTTGAATCCAAACAAGAAGACGTAATGGATTCTTCCTATAAGTATTTATGTTACAAAGTTTATGGAAGAACACACATAGCTAAGGGGTTTTATGTATGCTTCATATAAGGGTTAAAATGAATTGAACCCAACAAGTGGTATCAAGTCCACCTTTTAAAGTGTGAGTAATAATTTTGTAATCTTGGAATTAAACTCAACAAGTGGTATCAAAGCCACCTCTTAAAGCTTGGGTAATAGGTTTTTTATTCTTCAACTGATATAGATATGCATGTGATTTTATTTTCTACAAATGATCCATATTTGTTAATCGATTGTTGATTGATTTGGTAGGGACGTGTCGATCTATGATTTAGATAACATGATATTTGATTGATTAATTAATTATTAAACGATGTTAGATATGATTTTTAATCGATTAACGATAGGTTTTGGAACCAATTTAGGGTTTTGGAACCAATTTAGGGTTTTAAAATAATTTGGGATTGAACAACCGCAACAAAAATAATATTGTCATCACACATTAAGCTCAAATCATATCTACATATATTTAGGTTTGTTTAGTTTTGGTGCACCCTAATGATTTCCGGAACAAAACTATATTTTAGCGTTATTATTAAAACAAATTGAAGAACCATGATGCCACTGTGGTGGGTGAGGACAACGTTATTGATCTGTAGCGAAAATTCTCCGTTGTTGCTTTACGCGGTATGCGCACCTATAAGGGTCACTTTTTTTTACATGAACCACATATTAGTTTAGAATTTTAGTATTTTATGGTTGTCGGTGTTTATATTTTATATAGTTAGCATGATTAAGTTTATCCTAACTTCCATAAGTAGATTATTAAACCAACATATCATCAAATTGATCCATGTTGGGGAATTTATTTACTTAATATTTTAATAGGTTCATGATTAATTATATATCATGCATTACGAGGTATAAGGAAAACTATTATTTTGGATAATGAATAAAAAACATGACACTATTGATTGTGAATTGCACATTATGTATTTGATCAAAATAGTGCAATAAGTCCTAAGAAGAGTTTTCTCAAATTAAATTGATTGAAACTCGATCAAAAGTGACTTTTCTCAAACTAATAAAAGTACATGTTAATATGTTATACCTAATGTGTCTTAGTAGTGATGTACAATATGTTTTACATATTGAATCTATATTTAAACATTGTATTAAGTTTGTATATCAATGAATGTGATGTTTTTGTGTGTTTGTGTGTGTTTTTATTATCCAGTAAAAGTATATATCTTTAACCAATCAGGTAGTGTATCTCTCATTTAGATGGGTCATATTTTTCTAATAAAAATAAAACACAAAATTGTATTTGAACTATCAAAATTTTGACTTGGCATTAAGGACTAATTAACTCATATCCCTCGATAGTTCTCCTAAGAAGAATAAATATTTTAAGGTGCCAGAAATTTTAAATAGGTTGTGCTTGGAAATCATGAATTAATGAATACCTTTATCATTCTATGGGGTTGTCCTAACTGAGATCACCCATGTAATTAAGTTTCTGAAGTACTTTAGAATTTAGCCAAGAATGATAAGGTGGAGATTCAGATTATATTGATTCAGCTCTCCATCCTGAAGTTTCATATTAATAGCAAAATAAGCAATATATTCTCGGGATGTTAATGAATGAGTCAAACTTAAATGCACTTCAGATTGAACTTCTCGAGGAACTTCGTGGTAGGGTTTGTGGTTCATTATTTTCCTCAATGTGAGAATTAGACAGTTAGAAAACTGATTTCTCATGCTAACAGGGAGAATGAGATGCTGAAATAAGAATGTCCTGAGGTGCATATAATGAGTACTCAAAAAAGGGAAGCAAAGAAAATAAAGTATTGAAGAACATTTGATAATGCTTCTAGTTTAATATCAAAGAAACCAAATAAATTACCTTATGTAGGTTGATGTTTCTTTTACAAGAGAAGGGAATTTCAAATGAGAGTATGAAAAGTAAAAAGTTTATATGAAAGCTAAATGAAATCTTACAACTTTGATATGTTTAGAAGTCAATTTAGTTTGAATTACAAGAATTACACAATGGGTTTATACGATTGTGCTCACCCATGTCTTCATTTTATATTCATAGTATGATATAGAGTCAAAGCCTTAATGATATTGATATGTCCATCTATCAATTAAATAGAAGTACGTGTCTAGTTTTTAACATTTGTGATTTTCACTTGTTGTTTTCTAGTGGGCATTTTTTGTACTTGCAAGATGTTAGAAAAAAAATGATATACTTTCCTATATTAGACACTTACTCATATTATTTTAAAATAATCAAATTACTCTTTGTAAACATAAGAATATGGTAGGCACTTGATAGTTAATAATGAATGATAAGTTGTATTCATTAAATAATATTAAGCATAACAAAGAAGAAATTAACATTTATATATCTAATAAATTAAATTGTAAGACTAAAATTTCAAAAAAAAGCTTTAGCACAATGACTTATGTCATATCTCAAAGGCAAGATGGATAAGATAATGTTGTTGAAGTTTTATTAGGTTCCTTTGATTATTTAGAATTAGGTGCTTATCGAATATTTCAAGGGAACGCGTACCAAAATGAAAAGGTTGAGGGCTTTTAAGGGCGAAAGAAGTCTTGGGTTTGATACATATCGATATATATATATATATATATATATATATATATATATATATATGAACCATTCACAAATAAGTCATGGAATGGGCAGCGGTATGTGTTATAATTTATAGTTGACTTATCTCGGTACGGGTACCTCTATATATTATTTACCAAAAAATCATAAGCCTTAGACAAGTTCATAGCTTTTAAATTTGAAGTTGAAAACCAACTTGGAAAGAACATTAAAGTGACCATGATGATGAATACTATGGAAGATATGGCAGTTTGGATGAATAATGCAACAGACCATTTGTAAAGTACCTAAAGAAGTGTGGTATATTTCCTTTGTATACGATATCGGGTTTGACCAACGTGAATGACATATATGAGTTAAGAACTGTACACTTGATGATATGGTAAGAAGTATGATTAGTCATTCGATTTTACCACTATAACTCTAAGGTTCCACCAAATGTGTTGTATACATTCTCAATTCAGTTATTGCAAAATAAATCATTAAGACCTCGCGTGAACTGTGTACTAGGTGCAAGCCTACTTTAAAGCCTCTGTGTGGTTGAAGATGTTCATTTGAAGTGAATTTTTATAAAGATAATCAAAATAAATTGGTCATAAGATGGTTATTTTTTATTTCATTAAATATTTATAATATTCAAATGGTTTTAAATTGTATGATATTTCGAATAAAAGTATATTTGAGACGGGAACAACAAATTTTTTGTTAAGGATGTTGAGTTTGAAGGAAGAATTTAAGAATAAATGTTCATTTTGAGGAAGAATCCATAAAGATTCATGAAGGTTATAATAAATATACTCAGGTATCATGTGATTTAGTTTCAATACCAAACATTTTAATCTCGTTAGAACATGAAGAAACTCAAGATGATATTTGTCTTCCACGTAAGGAAGATATTAAAAAAAATTCATGAAGTTCAAACTTTACATTCTCAAGAAGTACAGACTAAATAAATAGTACTCTTAAGAAGGTCCACTGTAGAAATGAAAAATGTTATTTTTTGGATTTTATAGTATATTTTCAAGAAACTAAAGATTTATGTGTCATAGCGGTAAATGTTTGTCGTGTTTTCATGAATCCATTGAGATTTTTAATTCTTAGTTATGGATTAATTCTATGAAGGAAGAGTATAAGTCAATGCAAGATAACATGGTTTGAGACTTTGTCTTGTTACATGAATAAAAGAAGCTAATTGAATGTAAGTGGATTTACAAAACCAAATGGGATTCTAAAGATAATGTAGCGAGACATAAAATAGGATTTGTGGAAAAAGGTTCTAGTTAATATGAACGGATTGATTTTAAAGAGACCTTCCATCCAGTTTCATCAAAGAACTCTTTAAAACAATCATGTTACTAGTTGTATGTTTTGACCTTGAGCTTCATAAAATAGATGTTAAAAACGTTTTTCTTAATGGTGACATTGATTAAACGATACTTTTGGTACATCTGAGAATTTGTTCATTAACGATTCGAAGTCAATGATATGTAAAATTTAAGACTGAGAAAATGCAAAAGATCTCATATGTTTCAAAAGTCGAGAGTATGATGTATGCTCAAATTTGTTGTCAGATTGTTGAGAAGGTATCTAATCAATCCGGAGATATATCATCAGAAAGTAGTCAAAATTGTTCTATGGTATCTATAACGAACAATAGGACACATGTTGACATATAAGAAGTCAGATAATCTGGAGATCATTGGGTATTATGACTCTGATATTGGTAGATGTATGGAGACAATTTAAAGCACTTCATGCAACATATTTCTATTAGCGGGATGTGTAATATCATATAAAAGTGCAAAGAAAATACTCGTTGCATCTTCCACTATGACAACAAAATTTATTTCATGCTTTAAGTCATCCAACTAGGCATTGTGTCACGGAATTTATCATGGGACTGCGTGTTGTATAAGGGATAGGAAATCATCTATAGGAATATTATGACAACAATTTTATAGTGCAGTACTCAAACAGTAACAAGATCTGGTCTAAGTTCAAGGCTATGTTATTAAGTTCATGTGTACTTAAGAGACAATGCAGATTCATCAAATCAGCATAAAACACAACGGTACAACTCCATGGTGGCGGATCCTCTTACTAAGTGGTAACTATAATTTTTCAAGAATACACCATTATGATATATGTTGTTCGTTTAGAGGATCATTAATTTAGTGGGTGTTTGTAATAGGTCTCGCGATATGTTTTTCATTTGGTTATATACACTTAAGTTTTGGTTGAAAACATGTTTAATATTGTGCAACCAATTTGATACGCCCACCATATTCCTCACTCATTTCAACCAACTATTGTTGAAAATCTATCGCATGAATAGTAGGTGTATCGTGCACATAACGTGGTTCTAAAACAATTGTTATTTCTTAACTTATAGAGAAAAACGACATCGTACATTTTTCAAACTTCTAATTATTTCTTTTGAAAATTTAGGACCTTATTTTCTCGCAAATAGCACCAATTTGGTTAAATAAATTCACACCCTAATATTTTCAAACAACGTGGTCGTATAGAAGTCCAGGGTTAATCAAAAATTTTATAATGGTGAAAGGAGGTTGAGAACTTGTTAAGAAATATTAGGAGAGAATAAAATTTATTTAAAAAATTATAACGGCTAGTTCTAGATAGAGAAGATGCTCTCTAGAACTCCATCTTCTTTTCCGTCTCTTTTTCCAAAGTCATTATCAGAATGAAAGGGAGTACGATGGTTAGGAACAGGAACAAGGAGAAGCGAGAACCACTTAAATAGAGGACTAGTTTGTATTTCGTCATTTGTTCCCCATAGCAACTGGGTATAAAAAAACACCAAATTTGATAGCTTATTAAAGGAAAGACGAAGTAAGAGCATGTTATTGAAGACGTTGCTACGGCGATTACTAGCGATTTCGGCTTCATGCATGTGAGTTGCAGCCTGCAATCCGAACTGAGGACGGGTTTTGAGAGTTAGCTCACCCTCGCGGGATCGCGACCCTTTGTCTCGGCCATTGTAGCATGTGTGTCGCCCAGGGCATAAGGGGCATGATGACTTGACGTCATCCTCACCTTCCTCCGGCTTATCACCGTCAGTCTGTTCAAGGTTCCAAACTCAACGGTGGCAACTAAACACTAGGGTTGCGTTCGTTGCGGGACTTAACCCAACACCTTACGGCACGAGCTGACAACAGCCATGCACCACCTGTGTCCGCGTTCCCGAAGGCACCCCTCTCTTTCAAGAGGATTCGCGACATGTCAAACCCTGGTAAGGTTCTTCGCTTTGCATCGAATTAAACCACATGCTCAGACCTATTGATCCTTTTGCTTTTCCAGCAATACGAACGTATTTAAGTAATTGTCGTTCGGTAAGACCGTAATGAAAACGCAATTTTTGTTTTTCTTCTAAACGAATACGTTATTGAGATTCTAAATTATAGAATTAGAAAAATAGAAAAATAATAAAGATATTTATATAATGATCCATTATTCGTATATAATATCCACCAAATAGAAACTTTTTAGAAATAAAAAAAGTAACCTTTAGTAAATAATGCATTTGTCTTCCTTCCTTTTTAGTGCCTTACCTATTGTCTTTGAATAATGCTTCATTCCAGGGCGTAAAAGAAGCTTATTTGAATTGACTCTTCTTCGATAGCTTTTGAGCGCTAAACCCGATCCAATTCATTTCGTAATCGTAGCTTATTGGCCTGAGATTCTCCATTGAGTGGTTCGTACTTACGACTTGGATTATATGTTTCGTGGCTCACAAGAAATCGGTTCTATTGAGAAATCATTAGAAAATAAATTATCTCTATTGGATTCTCAGTTAGCTGACTAGAAATCGAACTATCTCATCGGTCGGATGAAACCACTTCTTCTTTTGAGCCCGTCTGATCCGGTGTTGTCTTCCCACTGAACTAAGAAAGCGTCTCGACCGACCCAGTATAAGCTCCGGGATCCATCAGCAGCGGCCATTCTCATTCCCCCTTTCCTTTATCCCATTTTTGAATCATGGAATTCTCTCCAGAGCTGCGGAACTAACGACTCTATTAGAAAGTCGAATCACAAACTTTTACACGATTTTTCAAGTGGATGAGATCGGTCGAGTGGTCTCAGTTGGAGATTGGATTGCACGTGTTTATGGATTGAACAAGATTCAAGCTGGGGAAATGGTTTGCCGAGCATTTGACAAACTCATACCATCTATTTCAAATGGGATTTGTCCCGTGGACACACGAGCAATCCAACCCGTAGGATTTTCTTTTCCTCTTCCCAACAAAGAGTTTGAGAGTAAGAATTTCAGAATCTCCAAGATCTTACTTTATTTTGAAAAAAAAAAGACTAGATTCTCTTCCTATTTTGACACCAAGAAAGGAAATACTTTATCTTTTTATTATAAAAAATAGTTTTTCATAAATTCAATTGTGAAGAGTTAAAAGATGGTCCGAGAGTGATTTTGTTATGAGAAGATTTGTTGATAGAGGATTAGGAAGAAGAAGAAGATTCGGGTATTAGACCTAGAGAGAGAAAATGCTAAACAAAGTAGAGAGAGAAAGTCGTACTATTCATCTCGAGATTCGTGAAGCATGTGTGGTCCTTTTATAGTACAAATGCGGACCCCACACGCTTTAATTTGGTTTAATTACATCTTTCAGTCCCCGATTTAAGGTTCCTTCCTATTTTAGCTATATCTTTACAATTCGTGCATTTCAGCCCTTATACCCTTATTTTAATGCATTTTGGCCCCTATACATTTATTTCTATGCATTTTGGCCCTTATACATTTATTTCTATGTATTTCGACCCTTATACATTTATTTCTATGCATTTCGACCCTTATACATTTATTTCTATGCATTTTGGCCCTTGTCTTTTATTCTCCCTTATCAGTAGCCCCCCAGTCTTAGTAAAAATCGTTTTGCTAAGGCTAAACAATTCTCCTGACAGGCCAAAATTACTTCCTCTTCGAACTTCATAAGTCCCTCGAAAAATTGCTCCACGAGTCCCTTCGTATTGTCGAGGCCATGAACTACTTAGGCGAAAAATCGTTCCACAAAACCTCTTCGACATAAAACCTCTTCGAATTATTTGCAAGCCTCCTCGAATATCTAAAACGGCCCCTTCGAACTTCTTGTTATACCGAGTAGCCCCCTCAATCCTTGCAACATTTTGAGAAAAATTGTCGTCGGATAATTATATACTTAGGCGAAAAAGGGTGCTAGGATTGATGATGTCATTGCACAATGTGTCAGCATACTTTGGAAAAAACGGTACCAATTCTTCTGACATTATTGTCAGAAAACTCTTCCCCTTCCCCTGACAACTCTGACATAAAAACTTTTCGCCTTCTAATATAGCTAGGTTGCCGAACAATGTCCCCCTATGTGGACCATCGTACCCCTAGGAAAATAACATAAAAAATATCCCCGGGCTTCATTTGTCAAGAAAGCCCACTAATCTTCTATAAATACCAACCTTTTCCTTCATTAATGCAACTTCTGTTCAATTATTTCTAGAGAGATAAAGTTGGCGAACAAGCCCCGTCGAATTCCTGAGTGGTTGTTGATTAGTAAACGGTTCGAAGAGAGGGTTGCTGCTGGTGAAGACGTAAGGCCTCATCCCCCACCATCGACTACAACCTTTTTTGGTGCCTGGCCTCCTTCGAACAACTCGACCGCCATTATACCTCGTGAAGTAGCTCGTCAAAGCTTGCTCAACGAAACAAACCCTCCTAAAGAAATGGGTAAAGAGAGACCACACAAGCATTCATCAGGTTCGAAGAGGAAGAAATCCCATAGAGATAGAAAAGGTTCGCATGAGCGAAAACGGGCCAGGGAAGCTCCCCTAACAATTCGAGAACCACCTGCCCCAACTAATGTTGAAAACCTCCCCCAGAGATCTTAAAGTCCTCGAAGGACTTCGAGGAGTCATCTTCGAAACCCAGCTAGTCCTCCTCAAAACCAAGACCTTCAACATAATTCTGCTAGTCCTCCTCGAAACCAAAATCAACAACATAATTCTGGAGGTCCTTCTCGAAATCAAGACCGTCACCGTGATGCTGGTAGTCCTCCTCGAAATCAAGACCGTCACCGTGATGTTGGTAGTCCTCCTCGAAATCAAGACTGTCACCGTGATGTTGGTAGTCCTCCTCAAAGACATGGAACAGATGTGTCTAGTCTGCCTTCCACGCCATCCATGACCATTCATGGAACTCAATTCTCCCCCTCAAGGACGCTTATTACCGATGAAGACATGCGTATTTTACATAAACAAACTTTAGACCCCAAAGTTACAAAACCTCTCAATAAGTCCTTCGGACAGAAATTGTCCATTATTCCTTCCTCAGGCCCTGCGAACGGTGCAACATCTTCTTCGACAATATCCGAGGAGCAAGCTCGCCGGATTGCTCCAAAATTGAAGGGGGATATTGTGTTGCCCTTAGAGTTGGACAGCATCGCTGGCAACAATATTCGGGGCATCGAGAATAAACACATGGTAGCCCTTGCCAACATCAAATATAAATACTTTTCAAGGGGGGAGGAGGCGATGCTGAGGGCTCGATGGGGCATCCCCACTTATATCAATATCAGATTTCCTGCTGAGGGAGAAACACCCTTATCTGTGAGGGATCACGAGGTGGTAGTCTATACAGAAATCATGAATTGGGGGCTAAGGTATCCCTTAGACCCCTTTTTTATTGAATATCTCTCGAAGATAGATCTTTGCCCGTCCCAGGTTGGGCCCAATATGTGGTTCACGTTAATGGCTTGCATAATGGCCTCAAGGCTCTCAGGCCAAGAATTCTCTCTGGAGAAAATCATTGGTCTGGCTGGTCTTGCCCGAAATCCTTACTTCCCCTTCTATTCATTGACATTCAATCGGGGCCCGCTGTCTCTTTTCCTCCACCAGATCTAAAGCCAATGCTCGATGCTGGTCATTTGTGTCTGAGTCATAAGTTGCTATTCGATGTGAAGGGAAGAGGATCTCCGGAGGGACCACGGCATCCATCCCATAAACTAAGGCAAATGGGGATACGGCGGTGGCTGTTCGGGGGGTCGTTCGATATGCCCACAACACCTCCTGTAAATAGTCGGGCCATTTCCCTGCCTTGCCTTCCAAGTTCTTTCTCAAACCGTCGAGGATGGTGCGATTAGTTACTTCCACTTGCCCATTTGCCTGGGGGTGAAATGGTGCCGAAAAACATTGTCGTATGCCTCTTGACAGACAAAAACTCTGGAATTCTTTGTTATCAAATTGTGGTCCATTGTCCGTGGTAATCTGCAACGGTACACCAAAACGAGAGCAAATATTAGATAAAACAAATTTGATCACGTCTTTGGCCTTTGTTCCCGCGAGTGGTTCAGCTTCTACCCACTTAGAAAAATAATCGACGGCCACAATTATCGTCTGTCTGCCCCCAGAGGCCATCGGTAAAGGTCCAACCAATTCAACGCCCCACCTGTCAAAAGGAACTGCCTCTTAGATGCTTTCCATTAACACTCCCGGTTTGTGGATTACATTAGCATAGCGCTGGCACGTATCACAGCGTTTGACCAAATCTTTTGCGTCAGCCGAGATAGTTGGCCAATAATAGCCTGCCAAGAATACCCTGCGTATCAAAGCCTTATATCCACAGTGAGCGGATCCTTCGCCGTCATGCAACTCGGAAAGAATAATTTGTGACTCAGGCCCACTCAAGCACCTTAGCAATGGTCGACTCAAAGACTTTTTATACAACAATCCTCCCAACAAGATGTAACCATGAGACTTGAATCTAAATTTTCTGGCTTCATATTTGTCAACGGGCAAAACGTCATGAGCCAAAAAATCAATAAGGACTGTTCTCCAATCAGTAGTGATCGCGTGGCTTTCCTCCGAGATGTCCATTACATGGTCTTTACTAATTGAGATCGACGGGCATGTCTGGACCAGAACCCAAGGATAACCCTATGTTCGTGAAGCAGAGGCGAGAGAATCCGGGACAGCATTTAATTCTCGTCGGACATGCTCGAACTTGACGCTCTCAAAACCTGACGCCAAGTCTTTCATTAGCTTCAAATAATGTATAAGTGTTTCCTTCCTTGCCTCAGACTCCCCCGAAGCCTGATTTATCACCAGTTGAGAGTCACTGATCAATTTTATCCGCCAAGCCCCGCAGATTTAAGCTAAACGCAGGCCGGCTAAAGCTGCCTCATACTCAGCCTCATTATTAGTAGCTTTGAAACCGAAACGAATGGCTTGGAACATAGCTACCCCCTGCGGGGATATTAACTGAACACTTGCCCCGCTGCCGGAGATGTTCGACCCACCATCCGTCCGTATTACCCATTCTTCCTCGGCGACTATACCTGGCACCTCCTGCTCTTCCCTGTCTGAGTGGAACTCGACCAAAAAATCTGCTAAAACCTGTGCTTTTATCGCCGTTCGAGGCTCAAATGTTATGTCAAAGTCTCCCAGCTCTACGGACCACTTAGTCATCCTGCCAGAGATGTCTGGTCTTTGTAATAGACTTTTCAGGGGAAATGTCGTTCGAACCACAATGGGATGGGCTTGAAAATAAGGCCGCATCTTTCGCGCCGCTGTCATCAACGGCAAAGCCACCTTTTCCAAAGTAAGATACCGCTTCTCGGCGTCCAACAAACTCTTACTGACATAATAAATCGGTCTTAGGAGAGAGTTATCTTCTCGAAGGAGAACAGCACTAACAGCACACTCGGACACCGCTACGTAGACGATCAACGTCTCCCCCACCAAAGGTTTAGATAAAACTTCCGGAGAGGTTAAATACTCCTGAATTTGTCGAAAGGCCGTCGAACATTCCTCAGTCCAACGGAATTGCTTCGCATTTCGCAATATTTTAAAGAACGGGGCACACTTATCCGACGATCGAGAAATGAATCGATTCAGAGCAGCCAATCGTCCTGTCAGGATTTGCACCTCTTTAATGTTTCGAGGAGGAGTCATAGCGATCAAAGCTCTTAGCTGCTCAGGGTCAGCCTCAATTCCTTTTTCGCTGATCATATAACCAAGGAATTTACCAGACCGCACACCAAAAATGCACTTTTCCGGATTGAGTTTGAGATTGATTCTACTCAAGTTATGGAATGTCTCTGCAAGGTCGGCAAAATGGTCGTCGTCGTGCTTACTCTTAACCAACATATCGTCGATATAAGCTTCCATATTCCGCCCAATCTGCCCCTCGAAGGTTTTATTGACCAGGCGCTGGTAAGTTGCCCCCGCGTTTTTTACCGAACGGCATGACCTTGTAACAATACAAGCCTCGCCCAGTAATGAAAGAAGTGCTTTCTTCATCCGTAGCAGCCAGTCGGATTTGGTTGTATCCCGAGTAAGCGTCCATAAAAGATAGCAACCGATTTCCGGAGGTCGAGTCAACTAACTGATCAATGCGAGTGACAGGAAATGGATCTTTAGGACAAGCTCGGTTCAAGTCCGTGAAGTCGATACACATTCTCCACTTGCCATTTTTCTTTTTCACCAACACCGGATTCGACGCCCATATAGGATAATGTGACTCGCGAATGTGACCTATGCTTAGCAACCGTTCGACCTCCGACAAAATCGCTAGGGCTTTTTCCGGGGAGACAGGCCTTCTTTTTTGGACTATTGGTCGTACATCCGATCGTATCGCGAGCTTGTGACATATAATTTCCGCCGGCACACCAGTGACATCCTGTGCACACCAAGCGAACATATCAAGTTTATCAGACAAAAAAACAATTAACTTCCCTTTAAATTCGGGGGAGAGGTGGACCCCTATTTTCAGCACTTTGCCAACCGCGAACTCGTGTGCCGCAGAATCTTTCTCTGGGACTTGAAATCCGGGGGCCTCCCTCGGATCATCGCAAGGGATGGTCTCGGGGGGTCGCCCCTTTAATTTCTATGCTGGGTCAGAGGGCCCTCCTCGAACCCCTTTGGAAGACAGGGCTATCTGGTAGCATTCTCGTGCCATCTTTTGGCTACTTCTGACTGTTCCAATGTTGTTCCCGATCACATATTTTAGGCATTGATGCACCATGGAGATGACGCCATGCATCCGAGATAACCAAGAGCGTCCCAGGATGGCGTTATAAGACGTTGGTGCGTCAACCACGATGAAGAGTACCTCTACCTCTTTTCTGAATGGTCCACGGCCCAATTCTACCATACATTAAAACTCCCCCACAACAACCGCTGTGCCACCGGTGAAACCCACGATTGTCCTGTCGGATCTTCGGATGACCGGTGGGTCGGAAATGCGGCGGTAAGTGCTCATAAACAAAATGTTCGCAGAGCTTCCTGTATCGATGAGTATTTTTTTAACCTGATCCCCAGCGATGCCCGCCGCGATCACTACAGCGTCCTCATGAGGGCCTGCAACATTACGCATATCATCATCATCAAAACAAATAATAGGAGAAGGCGAGCGATGCATTTGTGCGGAGACTCCAGCTTCGATCTGGGTGGTTAGATTCACCATGTGCCTTTTGCGAGAGCTATTAGAATTCCCTGCGATTGTGTCTCCGCCGAAAATTGCTAAAGAATCGAAAAATGCACAAAGGCTATCCACCCTCCCCCTCAGAATTTCTTCCTCTACCAGGTTTACATTGTTCCTCCCAACTTTGGGGTCCAAATACTCTTGTTCGATGTCAAAATCGTCAACCCCTTCGGAAATTACCATGGTTGTGTCAGTATTCTTCGAGATAGCTTTCACCACGGCATTTTTCTGGGAGTGTTTCTTGACATACTCCAACAACATTCCATTCTCAATGAGAGCCTGCACCTCCTTCTTCAAGGCTATGCAATCCTTAGTGTCATGGCCCACATCCTCGTGATATTTGCAATATTTGTTTACACTTCTGCTTTCCCTTGGTGTTTGTATGGGAAAAGGCTTCCTGAACGTGACCGAAGACTTAGCCTTATCAAAGATCGCAGCAACATTTTCTGTCAACTCCGCATAGCGTCGGGTCGAGTCCATTTGTTTGACATGTATCTGCCCCCTTGATTATAGTTTGACTGATTGCCATAGTACTGCGGGTTTGATTTTTGCCTCGGAGGATATTGACCCGTGCTTTTAGCTTGAACGTTTGATCGAGGGCCCTGAGAGCTCGACTCCGCTCTTTGAAATTGATTGTGATCCAGTTGCTCTCCGGAACCTTTCTCTGAGGCTTGGGTTTCTTCCACCAAGATTCTCTTCTCAACTTGATCCAGCAATGCTCTGAAGGTCATCGCTTGACTTTCTGCCACCGTGTCTTTCAACAACCCGGGGAGCAAGCCCATCCTGAACGCTGCAAGCGCCACCGAATCCTTACAGTACTTCATATCTGTTTTGGTTTTGACAAAGCGATTGGTATAGTTTTTGAGGCTCTCCCCCACTTTTTGTCGACAGTAGATTATGGTGTCTCTGTTGGCCCGAAACTTCTTGCTCCCAACGAAGTGTTGTCTAAAGATGTTCCAGAACATGTCAAAGTTCTTAATGGAGCCCTGAGGTAGCCTGTTGTACCATTTAGATGCCACTCCCTTGAAAGTTTGAGAGAACGCTCTGCACAAAAGTTTATCATCGTCGTCGAAGTTTATCATAAAGTTCTTAAACTGCTCGATGTGATTATCCGGATCCTGAGTCCCATCGAACTTTTCAAGCTTTGAAATGTCAAAGTGCTTTGGGAGGTTCCCCACTAAGATCTTCGATGATAGAGGAGAGGCTCTCCAATTATGCCCTGTACGATAAACGTTGGACCTCAAATTATCATTGTTTGAAAAGTACAGACCCTCCTCGGAGGGCAAATTGTATTGCTGCTGCCATTCTGAATTTCGAGGGCCCACATCATCCTTCCCAAGGCACTTTGCCTGCTCGTGAGAACGATCACCAACTCGGTCGTGGCGACTCTTCTCCCGCGAGGATTTCCTCTCCGAACTCCTTCCCCTTCGGGCACCAGTTCGCTTCTGGTCACGCTTTTTCCTCCTGTGGTATCTCCGGGGAGATGACTCAGAAGTACTATACCGTGAGTAGTCACTTGAAGTAGCAGAGTCCGAACGGTACTTTTCTCTCCTCCTCGGAGACCTTCGCTCACGCCTCCGATATTTATCATCTCTTTTCTTGGGACGAATTTTGACGTCCCGCTCCTCCCTTTGTTCGACGGGTTCTCTTCTTATCTCAGATCGAACATTTTTCTGAGCAGCTTCTTTCTCCGCCTTCAACCTTTCGATTTCCAACAGCAGTTCATTCCTCTGAGCCAAGAGGGCGGAGTCATCGACAGCGTTCACGACTCGCCGACCTCTTTCTCCTTCGGATTCCAAGTCGTCCTGAAAGTCATCCGCCTCCATGTTTTCCTCGCAGTGATCAATCAAATCGTCCCCTGGGCCTTCCATGGCTCTCCTCGAAACGGGAATTATTTCTAGGAAGAGATTATCGTCGGAGCGATTTTCGCTTCCCACAGACGGCGCCACTGAAGAGTTAAAAGATGGTCCGAGGGTGATTTTGTTATGAGAAGATTTGTTGATAGAGGATTAGGAAGAAGAAGAAGATTCGGGTATTAAACCTAGAGAGAGAAAATGCTAAACAAAGTAGAGAGAGAAAGTCGTACTATTCATCTCGAGATTCGTGAAGCGTGTGTGGTCCTTTTATAGTACAATTGCGGACCCCACACGCTTTAATTTGGTTTAATTACATCTTTCAGTCCCCGATTTAAGGTTCCTTCCTATTTTAGCTATATCTTTACAATTCGTGCATTTCAGCCCTTATACCCTTATTTTAATGCATTTTGGCCCCTATACATTTATTTCTATGCATTTTGGCCCCTATACATTTATTTCTATGCATTTCGACCCTTATACATTTATTTCTATGCATTTCGACCCTTATACATTTATTTCTATGCATTTTGGCCATTGTCTTTTATTCTCCCTTATCAAATTGTAATATTTGTAAGAAGATAAGATGTAAAATGATAAGAGAATAATAGATTATTTCATATTACATACAGGTCATATTACAAATTACAAACAATGAGGTGTTGTGCTTCAGCACATAGGTTCTTTCTGTGAAAAAAAAAGGTCAAAATGAAATGATGCATAGTTCTTACAATGTTTGAATTGAGAGTTCAGTCATACTATAAAACTTATTTGATCTTCTCAATAGTTATGATTTTTTAGAACCATAGATTGTCCACCCGAAGTAGGAGTTGTGTTGGCGGCAACATCCTTTGGCGAATGCCCCTTAAGGAAAGCTCCTGCATGATTTCTCAATCTTTCTCCTGCTACTCGACAGCCAGCTGTCTCATCACCTGGGTCTGGAGAATGTTTGATACCCTGAAATTTTCTTATCTTACACCACCGAGAAGGTGAAGAAAATACTGTCGAAACTGATCGGAAATGATTTTTTTTAGTGAACGTGTCATAGTTAATTAACTTCTTTTTTTTTAGACAAAGAAAGAAATTCTATTTTCTCTCCTATTTACTAAAGCGACGAAGAATCAAATTATCACTATATTTCTTCTTTTTCTAGTCCCTTCCCTGTGGAACTTCTATGAAGTTCAGACCGCGTTCTTCTAACGCTTTTGGCACAATACCCGTGTCAAAAAGTGTATTGACGCTCTCTTCCAGATTCGACAGAATCACGAGGAGGGCATCAGAGAATTCTATCGGCGGTTCCGGGAGGTGGTCACTGACATCGATTCTCGGATGAGGTTTTTGAATAGAACTTCGATAGGCGAGAGGTGTAAGCACCGCGAGGTGTGAAGAGATCTCGTACTAAACGAAACTACTTTCACTTTCCATAACCAAAATGAAATATTTGGCGATTTAAGAGACTACTTATCATTATTCATTATAAATAATAATAGAAAATATTCAATTTTAATTACTCTTGAACTTATTAGAATGATAATTTTTTATCAATTATTCAATTCTCAAAATTTTCAATCATACATTAAATTATTATAAAAAATTATTATAAAGGAAAAGCCCCTTATCAGATTTGAACCGATGACTTACGCTTTACCATGGCGTTACTCTACCACTGAGTTAAAAGGGTCCATTAGATTTAATTAGTGAATGACTCATTATGTGAATCAGATCACCAATGGATCGTTCACAAATGAGTTGATTAGCTTATCACGTGGCCTGATATGATCAATTTCGTGGCTCGCTATCCTATAACAAGCAGTTTTTCCTGAACTTCCTATAAGAGTGTCGCACGAGCAAGCTTCCATCTTCAATCTTTAGGATTGAACTTCTCAAACGACTATCCTATAAGAGTTACGTCCAGGATTTCACCTTCAATTCCTTATGTACCTTCTTTTCTGATTTAGCCAATGGAAGAAGTCTTTTAACCTATACCTTGGTTTTTAACTTATAGTCCTATAGTAAGACATCTTGGTTGTGGCACTTGCCAGACATGAATTTATTTACTAATCTTTTTTTTCTTCTCTTGTTTGTCTTTTATCATAGTCATTTCTACTCTACCTTCTCCGAGCTCATTCTTACGGGAACGTCAATTTTATTTAAAATTTCCTTATTTTATAACCTCATTGGAAATTGTACGAAGATAACTCCTATTTGATATAGCTATTTGTGCAAGTATTTTACGATTAAGAAGTAACTTCTTCTTGTACATATTATGTATGAATCTATTATAACTTTGGAATACCATATTTCTCCGAATTACTGCATTTATTCGAGTGATCCACAAACGACGAAAATCTCTTAGTCTCCAAGTGGGCCCTCTTAGCCACCCGTGACCTTGGCTTTTTAGAGAATCCCGCTCCTGTGTCGTGGAATTTGTAGCTCGTCAGTCTACTGAGTACTCGGTATAACTCACGTATTCGTGTACAAACCAGTGCAGATGAAGTAACACGACAATCTCAGTACATATGGCGCAAGACGATTCCATATATCGAGGTCGGAATGGGATCGGGTGTTTTCACGTCTCACCGTAGTGCCCGATTTGTCTTGATTTCCGATTGATGAACAAGAATGAAAATAGAACTATTGGATTTTATTTTGTGACTCGCCCCGACTACGTGTCCTTTGGACCCTTCGCCCGCTGTAGAATAGAGACTGAGAGAAATCAATAATCCTGAGGCCGCCCTAAAGTAAAGCGCTCATGGTATCATTATGAATATATAAAGCTGTGAAAGCCTAAAAAAAGACATACCCAGTTGAGATGTGATATGATTGCATCACGATGCCTAAGGACACGATCTAATAGATCGTTCTATCGAGTAGTTGGATCGTAGTCTCTTACCATAAAAATGGTTGCATGCGCAGCAGCACCAAGTATGAGAAATCCACCAATCCACATGTGATGTGTGAACAATGACAGTTATGTACCATAGTCAGTATCTAGCTACTGACTTTGGGCTTATAATAAATGAAAAGTTGTTCCTGCTTTGCTACTCAGCCGTCATCCTTGAGCATTATACAAGGACGTGCGGTCGTGGTTATTGGCAAGAACTTATTGAATCAATCGTGATGTAGGAGTAACTCATTACCTTCTGGGTGGAATTGCCAGAAGATGGCCGTTCTTTTTAGCTTCTTATCAATAATTATTGAAGTAGGATAATGGCTAGGAGGATTTGAAAGGCATTATGGAATTAAGATTTCCAAGGTTTAGCCAAGGCTTAGCTCGGGACCCCACTACTCGTCGTATTTGGTTTGGTAGTATTGCTACCGTGCATGACTTCGAGAGTCATTCTGATATTACAGAGGTAGGTCTTTATTTGAATATTTTTTATTCGGGAAATTAGCAAGAATTTATCTATGGACTTCCGGAAATCTCTTTCATGTAGCTTGGCAAGGAAATTTTGAAGCATGGGTAGAGGACCCTTTACGTGTAAGTCATATTGCTCACACAACTTGGGATCCTCATTTTGGTAAACCGGTCGTGTAAGCTTTTACTCGAGGGGGTGTGTTGATGCGTAATCATGCACCGTTCACTAGAAAAAAATTACTCAAATTCCTGTAGTAATCTGTAGTACTAGTAATGTGTTGATCTACCATAAAATCCCCAGCAATCCAGTCAACAACCCCGTGTTCGTTTGCCTCCCCATTCCAAGTACTCACTACTTGCAATGGGGAGCTCGTCTTTTATAAAAATTCTTTTCCTACCGCAACACTCCCTGGAATTATCCGTCTTTCCTCCATTAATGAAGCTTCTGCCATTAATGGCTGCAACTTCTCTTCCTCCTTTAATGTACCTCCACTGTACCAAATCTTATATGACTGGAGAAGATCCTTCACGTGCGCCCTCGAAACTCCTCTCTCCAGCGAGTTGTTGCTAGCCTGGAAGCCTATCAGAGCTACTCTTCGTAACCTTCCCTTGCGCGAACCTCCTAAGGCATTAATGTTTATTGCCTCTAAACGTCAGCCACTCCCTTCCCTCCACCTTTCAATCATCGTCTCTGCCGCTTCGCCCTTCGAACACCCAGTAAGGAAAGCCACGAAAACTATCACATCAATCAATCAGTTTCTAATCTTTTACTCCTAACCTTGGAAATCGGAAACCTCCGAGTCTACCATCGTTAGATGGTGGTCACCACTAAGGCGTTTTATCTCTCCTCCTGACCTTGGCAAGCGCGACATTAATGGCGCCCAGGTCCCTAGGTACAGATTTTCCTCTCATCCACGAGGGTCTCTAAGACTTTGCCTCGCTTTCGAGCCTCCACCTAAACCCAAACAAAAGTCAAGTCTTTCTCTCTGGAGCTTCGGTAAACGAGCGACGCGCCATCCTCCAACTTCTAGGATTCAATGAGGGCTCCCATCTAGTTCGCTACCTTGAAGTTCCGATTATCATTGGCAGACTCGCTTACAATGGTTGCAGACCTCTCTTCACCAGGATTACCAACCGCATCAACTCTTAGACCACGAAGAACCTCTCATACGTGGTCCACCTCCAACTAATCAAATCAGTCCTCTTTGCTAGCCAAATCTACTGGTCTTCTATATCCATTCTCCATGTCAGAGTAATCAAAGAACTATCGCAGCTCTTTAGACTAGTCCTTTGGTCAGGACCCGAAATGAAGATCATGGGATCTAAAGTGGCTTGGGACACAACCACTTTGCCAAGATCTGAGGGCGGCCTTGGGATCCCAAACCTGAAAATTTGGAATCAGGCGGCCGCCCTAAAATACTTTTGGTCCATCCTCACAAAGAATCCTAACTCTTTGTGGACTCAATGGACCATCGAGGAAAAGATAAAGAACAAAAACATTTGGACAATCCCCATACCGGCTAACTCAAGCTGGGGCTGGAGAAACATCCTAAAACTCAGAAGTCTCACGTCTGGCCTCTATAGGGTAGCCATCGGTAACGGATCACAAACCTCTATATGGTTTGACCCCTTGCTCTTCCCTTCTCCCCTCGTTAACTGTTTTGGACATAGTATCACCAATCTATCTCACCTCCGTAACCTCTCAGTTGTCTCGGATCTCAACCTCAATGGCAGATGACACTGGCCCTCCCATGTTAGCGCCCAAAACCGCCACCTGCTCTCTCATTTGGAAGAAATAAGAAACACTTTATCTGAGCTTCCCCCCCCCCCCCTCCTTTGAAGAGGACACCTTTCTATGGATTCCCAACAAATCCAAACCCCAATTCACTATCAGCAGCACTTACTCGGCAATTCTCCCCACAAGGACGAAAGTCATATGGAGTTCCCTTATCTCCTGGCTGGCCATTCAAAATAAACTATCCACTCGTGACAAGCTCATCAGCTGGGGTTTAGACTCCCCCCCCCCCCCCCCTCAGATTGCATCCTCTGTTCAGCATTGCTAGAAACCATTGATCACATCATGATCTATTGCCCCTTCGCAGCCTCCATCTGGGAAAACATCTGCACCAAGCTCTTTTTTCCAGCTCAACCTTCCACCCGGAGCTCTTGGATAACTGAGGCCTGCAAGTAGCCCACCTCAAATTCCAAGACCTAGATCTGGCGTACGGCTTTCTGCTCTACGATCTACCACATCTGGCGAGAGCGTAATGCAAAAATCTTCAACAGCAACCCTTTCCTGGGTTCTAGCATAGCTTTCTGATGCAGGAGACGGTTACAATACCTAATCTATTCTAGCTTGGAAATTATTTTTAGATATTTTTTTTTTAGTATTTTCCTTTTCTAGTTAAGATTCTAGTAATTTTCCTTATTTCGATTCTAGTAATTTTCCTTATTTCTAGGAACTTCCTATTTTATGCTTTAGGGTTTCTCTATATAAAGAACTTTAGGTGCTATGTTTTAAAAACACTTTTCATCATCATTATTAATCAAAGTCTTCGAGTTTTCGAGATTTGTTTTCTGGTGGAATCCAGAGTTTTTTCTTCAAATTTGACACCCGCGAACTTGAACCTTCAATTCTAAAACCAACGTTTGTTGTCTTAGTGCATCCGACTGCGTCACTTTCAAAATCCTTTCTGACATAAGATATAGATTCTATAACACTAGCATCTCCCTCACATTGTAATCTTATGTAATACCCTCTTCAAATAAGTAACTTCTTCTTATTAGAACAGAAGCTGTCTACAATGTAATATGGCCTTGAGCCACCTGATATCTCTGTAAATTTTTCCATTAATTTAAAGCTTTTTAAACCAAAAAAAATATTTTAAAAAAAAACATGAGACTCGACCGGCACCCAACAACAAACATACAAGAACCAATCTCAGCTGCCAAAGAAGCACCAAGTCCAATTGAGTATTGGCTTAAGAAAAAATAAATCCATTTCTTGACATATATCATTGCAATTGTTAAGTAATCCAATCAACATCGATATTCATCCTAATTATTGCAATCATTGTGGTACTGAGATAGTTCCTACTGGAAAAATCAACTAGCTAAAATAAAAGTTACCCAAATTTTCGGCTACAATTAGAAAATCTTTGTAATTAATAAATAGATAGCGGTTTTCAAAAAGTTAAAACGCCAACTGATTAACAAACTAATGTCATGTGACAAATTGAGTACTTAAAAAGGCTGAAATGTCCAATACCATATCTTCCTAAACTACAAGTACTCTGCTGGTTGTTAACTGCTTTAGACGTAAACACCAGAAGCAAGTAACAAAAACAAGGAGCCGAAACCCTGCAACACAAACATTAACATTTCATTGTCAGCTATAGGCTAAATGGGCCGACGGGCTAGATAGAAACTGAGACAAAATAGTATACCAAGAAGATAGATGCAACTGCGCCGGTGACCAGCTCCTTTGCAAGGCTGTGGTTTCGCCTAGATGAGGTCGCTTCATAACTGCATTCATAACTTTTACATTTTAGACAAGATAAAAGAAAGATAATCCTTCTGAAAACCTGCCATATGTTCAGAGTTGAAACATTTTTCTGACTGTTAGTACTATGTCAATAAACCATACAGCAATCCATAAAATAGTAGACTTGAAATTATATGTGGGTAGCTCTTCTATAATCACATGACTAGGTGAGGAAACTACATAAAGGGCGAATTGTTAAAAAGGAGAAACCATAAAAACATTTTTGTACATTGTATTTGACTCTACAATGGGGTGTATTAAATATTTTGTTAACTTATATCCTGGTGTGAAAGTTTTGGTAATTTGCCCGAATACGGTATACGAAATCGCTCCATCCCACTATATAATATAAGTACTTGATGGAGAACGAAAAGCCAAAAACCTTACCATTTATTTAGAAAGGAAAATTTTACGAGTTACAGATGTGGAATTCCCTATTACTATGCATTTAGGTCTTAATATGAAAACCTAAAGTTTCTTTTACCTTAATGTAAGACCTAGAAGCCTCCAATATCCCTTAAAAATAAGTGGAAGATCGTAAAAAACACTTCTTGAGAATTAAGAAAGGGGTTTTATTCTTCATGTGAACAAAAAATTTAGGTATAAAAGCCTTGAGGGTGAGATTCTAAATTAGGCCTTGATAAATCAGGAAAACCTAGACATTTTTGGAGAATTTCGAAAGGAGTTTACTCATCTTGTGAAAGATAAATTTAAGTGTAAAAGGCTACTTTAAATTAGGCGTGAAACCTTGAGCACGAAGCTCTTTGAAGTGATTCCAGACCTATTGAAACTATCTATTATCTTCCTATATCTAGTTCTCACCTACAAAATATGGAGAAGAAGAAAATAAAAACGGTGCACCCAACTATAGCCCGACACAAATTGCTCAAGCTTTAGAGAAGTTAACCAATCTGCTTGAACCAACAACTTGCAACGATGACGTTCAAAATAGAGATGACAAAAGGACTACTGAGAGTATAAAGATGATGCAAGCCAATATCCAAGGGACAAACCACCAAACAATTTTGCAGTCGTGGAGGAAAAAGTGATGAGAAAAGTGCAGAAATGTCTGCAAAATTGTTTGGTGGTTTGTCCCTTTGGATATTTGTTTTGGCTTGCATCATCTTTCTACCTCCAGTCATGCTTTTATCATCTCCATTTCGAACTTCCAGCGTTGCAAGTTGTTGTCGGTTCCATTGTTGAGTGCAAGGTTCTTTTTAGGTGAGACCTTGATGTAGGAAGATAAAGAAGAGGGAAAAATCAGATCCTTTTTTACCATTTGGCTTTGATAGCAAAATTGATGCAGCACACTAATATATAGGTTAGATAGGTCTGGAATCGCTCCAGAGAGCTTCGCGCTGAAGGCTTCACGAAGACTGTAGGATTTCCTGATTTATTAAGACCTCAATATATAGTAATAAAGAGATCCACAATTAGTTTGCGGCTCCTAAATTTTCCTTACAAATAATGCTAAGGCTTTTGGCTTTTCTGTTCTCCATCAGTACTTAGGTGACTTTCAATTTGTAATGAATACTGTGACTCAGGATGAAACTATTGCAGACAAGTTTTTTAACATAAGAGTTACTATGCACAATTATATCATTAAGGACTTGATAGAGTTTCAAGACCTGACCTACTACGTCAAGAGTCCATACTTTTGCTTTACACTTAAACCAACTGAGCACCTAAGCGAAGTATACACCTTTCCACATTAAAAAGAAAAGCTTTAATTTTTCATAATCTATTTTTTATATAGAAAATACTTTAGGAGAAATATACGAAAAGCAAGTTCATCCATTCACTTTCTTGATTGTTTTTAGGGGGGATCAGTAAAGAATTAAGTCTTTTAGCCTTTCAACGGTGAAGGAATTCTTCGACTATTAGAATTAACTTGAACCACAAACATGAACTATCTAGCCAATTCCAAGTAAAGTAAATGTTGAGTCACCTAGATAAATAGCACTAACACAATCCTGAAAATGGTATAAACTATACATGCTCGGTCTGTATATTAGCGAAATCTCTAGCCCACTGTCGTGAATTCTTCCAGGGTTCGTATGCCTCAAGATGCAAATACTAATAACATGCAAAAGCTATAACTACATTGAAACAATACTAACAGTTATCATGTCCAGTTGATAAACAAAGAACACTGAGTCCAATGATGAACCAAATATATCAAGTGACCATTGGAATGGTACTATATTTGTACTCTCTTCTCCGTTTTAACCCAATTGAACTGTATGAGCCCTATCCATGATGGCAAATAAGTATAGCTACTTCAATCTGTTTTGAAAGACATCATTGTGTGCAATTTGGATATTTAAAACATTGAAACATGAAGATCATAAAGTAGTGCACAAGATTACAAAAACCAATCAACTTAATTTTGCTATCATTCATCGCAACAAAATAGAAATTCGGGACCATTGATTCCTAGTTCGTTTAGATCTAATTGTCGATCTAAAACTCGAAACAAATCGTGAGTGAGTGTTGCAAATACGGAACTATATATATGCAGACAAATGAACAAAGTAAAAAAAAAATTGAAGCAATCCAATCAAATATATACAAAGCGAGATCAGATCGGTCTTACATGAAGAATGAGGAAGTGATGATCAGGCCGACTGCGAGCATAAACACCGATAACGTCGGGTACCACTCGACGGGGACTGGACTTGTAATTGATTTCGGTGCCTTTTCAAAACAAAGAAAAAATAAGAAAAATGAGAATCCGAAACGATGAGAGAGGGATACTAATCGGGATACAGATCGGAGTACCATGGTAACGAGTCTCTTCCGTCTGGTTCTGATTCGATTGTTTGATGATCGGGGAAGATTGACTAAAGGAGCTCAGTTTGTTCGATACTATGGGCTATAAACCTTGCTTTTTAGTCCTTTGGTTTGACCATTTTGGACCGTGATTGCACTAGAAAATAAATACAGATCCCACGAGTGGCACTCTTTTAAAATAAAAGGTCAGGCTAGAAATATTACACATTTTTATAGATCTCTCACTCTACTCCTTTCTTTTTTCAAACTTAAAGTTGAAATTCCAAAATTGCCCTTTCTCTCTCTCTAGAAAACTCTCAAGCACCCGAAGCATCCATTTCAAAAACTCGATTTCTGAAGAATCTGAAGTGAAGAAAAGTTAAAGGTAAACGATACAAACATCATGGTATAATTTGTTTTTGATTTCATTCGGTCTAAACTGTCGAATCTAGGTTTTTTAGTTTTTTAGGTTTCGATTTCAAAAGTTTGGTTTTTGTATGATTTTAGGTGTTGTTTTGTTAGATTAGTGTTGTATTGTTGTTAGTATTGCTAGGATCTATGTTTTGGTGCTTGATTTTGTTAGAAATGAGGATGTTTTGGTGTAGTTGTGTTTTTGGGTCGAGTTTGCTGTTGGTAGCACGAACATCGTGCTACCAGATGGGACCTGGTCGCAGGCTGTTTTTACGAAGAAGAAAGGTTTCGGTCGCAGGCCCAAAATGAGACGAGGCCCAAATGGCGTCTCATTTTGGGCCTACGATAGAATATTAAGCTGTCTCATTTTGGGCCTGCGGCAGAATATTAAGTTGTCTCATTTTGGGCCTGCGACAGAATATTAAGCCCAAATGGTGCTTTATTTTTTATTTTATTTGTTGATTTGTGACTAATACATATTTTCTTGCGTTGTGTTTACAGGATGGGACAATTCAAGACTAAAGTTAAAAATTCGTTCAAGAAAATTAGGGCGGACGAAGAGGCAGCTTCTACGTCGCATCCACCTGACTATGAGTACGATGACGATGTAGATGCACTGAGTTGGAAGATCAGTATTTGATGAGGGCATCAGTTGAAGTTGGTAATATGCACATTCCAGAGGGTGGTAAAAGGTACTGCGAGGCATTAGTATGCCAGATGTACTTTCTGTACGGAAGGGATGGTGTTCAGCCGCCTTACATTCAAGGCGTGTTGATGAAGTGCGAGCTAGGTGGTCGGTCTTGGTCACATCCCGTCGACATCTAGTTTCTGGCCTCACCGAATTGGAACGTCGTGTTGCGGGTAACTGGTTCAACTGTCAGGTGACGGATTATATAACAGAGGACCAGCTGGATACGGTCCGCTCTGACATTATTGACATCTGGCTACAGGAAATCAGTGACTACAAAGATGTGAAAGAAGAAAGGAGGTTGATGAAATGGAACTGGCCTGAGAGATAAGTATGAATGAGTGCGTGCTTCCGTTTTAGTATGAGTCTGTGTTTCATTTTAATTTTGAGTGTGTATTTCTGTTTGAGTGTGAGTTTGTATTTCAGTTTAAGTATGAGTGTGTGTTTCAATTTATGTATGAGTGCCTATTTCAGATTTGTGTTTGAGTGTGAGTTTGTATTTGTGTTTTATTGGGAGTTTGTATGAGTGTGTGTGTTTGAATGGTACAAGCTCTAACTCTAATTCAAATGGAATCGAACCCATATACAATAAACCGATTACAAAATATAGTGTTGATGTCCAAAAATCTAACAGAGTTATGCTGAGAGTAATAATCGGTTTTGTCGGTACCTCTCAGCGATCCTACACATCATGAGGGCGGTCTCTACAAGATCATCGTGATCCATAGTAGGTATCGATGGAGCAAACCTAGCAATCTGCTCGTATCCTGAATAGTCAGCACCACCCTGCGGCTCCAACCGAGGACCTCTCTCCGGCGCAGAACGATTGACGATGTACCATAGCCTCTTCTTCACCCAAATGTAGTACATCGGGTCAGCACTCGCTCCACTACCACGGTACGCCGTGCCAGCAGGAGTGAACACGTGGTTTTCCCATGTCTGCCACAAGTGATCGTCCCATTTTAAGCTACTGACCATCTTCTTCCCTGCTTTTTTCGACTTAGGAGGGCGTATATCCTTAGGAATCAGCTGTACATACCCCAACTGTCGAACGACACGGTCTGGGTAGTACGCCACAACCACGCCCTAAGTTTCTTGAACGGATTTTTAACTTTAGTCTTGAATCGTCCCATCGTGTAAACACAACGCAAGAAAATATGTATTAGTCACAAATCAACAAATAAAAAAAATGAAGCACCATTTGGGCTTAATATTCTGTCGCAGGCCCAAAATGAGACAACTTAATATTCTGTCGCAGGCCCAAAATGAGACAGCTTAATATTCTGTCGCAGGCCCAAAATGAGACGCCATTTGGGCCTCGTCTCATTTTGGGCCTGCGACCGAAACCTTTCTTCTTCGCAAAAACAGCCTGCGACCAGGTCCCATCTGGTAGCACGATGTTCGTGCTACCAACAGGAAACTCGACCCAAAAATACAACTACACCAAAACATCCTGATTTCTAACAAAATCAAGCACCAAAACATAGATCCTAGCAATGCTAACAACAATACAACACTAATCTAACAAAACAACACCTAAAATCATACAAAAATCAAACTTTTAAATTCGAAACCTTAAAAACTAAAAAAACCTAGATTCGACAGTTTAGACCGAATGAAATCAAAAACAAATTACACCATGATGTTTGTATCGTTTACCTTTAACTTTTTTCACTTCAGATTCTTCAAGAATCGAGTTTTTGAAATGGATGCTTCAGGTGCTTAAGAGTTTTCTAGAGAGAGAGAGAAAGAGAGGAAAAAAAGTGGTGAGAGATCTATCAAACGTTTTTATACGTAGGTTTTCTGAAAAGGGTAAAATGGTCAAAAATTAGGTGCGAGATCTATCAATTAGGTATAAGATCTAGCGGTTTAAGATCTATAAAAATGTGTAATATTTCTAGTCTGGCCCTAAAATAAATCGTAATAAAAATCCTACCTTACGGTTTCAAAATATATATCCCACATATCTTGTGTATCTTATTTTCTGCCGTTGGTTTGCAGATTATTGCGTCGGTCTGCGTATTTATTACACTCTGAGTAGCGGCGGTAAGTTATCTTTAAAAAAATTATTTATATTATAATAAAAAAAAATATTTTTTGTAACATATATTTTATCAATCTATTTTTTTCATTATTAATTTGTTTAATCCAAAAGAAAAAAAATATTAGGTACTCATATGTTTTTGGACAAGATACGTATACATTTGGTGTTGGAGTCCAAACATTTGATTGTAGAGATATTTAGATTTCAAAGCCTAAATACTAATTAACATTAGTAAAATCCTAGCCGCTACCAAAAACTCTTTTCCACTAGGTTGCTAAGGATTTCGGTGGTTATTTTTCTCTCCTAGCTTCTTGTCTACTATGTCTCATAGAACGAGACATAGAATCTAGAACAGTATAGGACGAAAATTTTCGGAAAATACTTTTAAAAAACTTTCTTAGTTCCATTCTCCAAAACTAATTAACAAAATATAGGAAACATTAAACAACAATATCAAATCCAATATAAGAGTAAAAATGTATATGTTTATTTTAGTAATCATAATGTTTTTAAAAAAAATCATGTAATTCCGATACAACCACTCGAACTTACATGGTTTTTTAAAACAAAACATATAATTATGAGAGGCTATTGCATGTGATTTTGATATCTTAACTTGGAATCACATGCAATAGTTTAAAAAACTAACATAAACTAATGAACACCACCATCATTTCGCCGTAACATCAAACCAACATTTTGCAGCAACATCAAACCAATATCTAGCAGCAACTTTTACTTAGCAGGTTCATTGAACTGGAATCATCTAAAAATTTAACATGTTTTTCTTTAAAAAAATACAGTGACAAACCAAACCATTTAACACAGCTTAAACTCAAAATATACTAAACATGAAGCAGCAACAACAACTTATAACAAGTTCGAAAGATTTACACCAACTTCGTAAAACATGTTCATAACTTTATCAAATGAACATCAACATAGCAAGAAAACTAATAAATCTACATCAACAATTATCAACAAGAAATTACCTAGAGAATGTGTTGTTGAGTATCTTCAACAATGAACTGAGCATGACTACATAATCAAATTTTCAGCGATGTACCAATGTGATTTAACCTCAAATCTTTTGAAATATTAAACACCAAAGAGTTGAAAAATAAAATAAAATAGATAAATTCAAATAAAATAGATAAATTCAAATAAAATAAAATAAAATAGACTAAACCAAACTAGTTTCTACTTAATTAAATCAAGTCTTTCGTGACTAGATGATAAAAAAATATCATAGCTTCTCAGGCCAAGCTCCTAGCTATAAAGTATAGACTTGTTTAAAGTTTTATCATGGCAACAAAGTATCTCTTCATTGTATATAACCTTGTCAACATAACAAGAAGTCGAACAAAACTTGAAAGGGAAAAAAAGTAGTTTTTCACTATATATAATTTCCTTGAGTCTGAGACAGATTTTAGAGAGTCATAAAGATTTCGAAATAAACTTATAACATATATTTTAACAAAGAAAAAAAATAAAAAACCAGTAAAAACATATATTATAACGAAGAAATCGCTTTCATGATATCGTCTAAAGAACCAGTAAACATATCATTAGATTCAAAAAATTGATTACATAACCAGTTTAGTAAAGGGGAGAATTAAAAAACCACTTCATGAACAACCATAAATATATTTCATGAATTGGTTCTTTAATCGATTCTATAAAGAACAAATTAAAAACGATAACTTCATGAAATCCATGAACAACCATGAAAAGGAAAAAAGAAAACTTCATGAATCAATTTCATGACCAACCATGAAAAAAAAAATCAATTTACCTAGGTTTGCTGGTTGATGGGTATATGTTTGTTGGTTGCTCAGCATATAAGGTATGGGTTTGATGGTTGCTCGATAAATAGAGTATGGGTTTGTTAGGGTTTGTTTGATATTTATAAGAGTAATTGGGGATTGAAGAACTACAGGTATGAGATTTTTTGGTTGCTCGACAGATTTATAGGGTTTATAAAAGTAAATGTGGAAAGCATAGTTTTAAGCGGCGTGGAACGCCCCGCGACGACGGGAGGGTCAAAAAGTTACGGCGGCGCGACAAGAGTTGCTGCGAGAGTTATTCCGTTCACCAAAATTATTAGTTAAATAATATGTAATATAGCAAAAAATAAGAAATTAAAGTCAATAAAAATATTATAAAATCTTAACTTAAATATTTTAAACATAAAAAATACTCCACTAAATATAAAGAAAAACTCAAATATCATCATCATTTAAGTTATCTTCATCTCCTTGGTCATTTGTCTCATATATATCCCACATATAAGTAATCTTATCATCATCTTCCTCATCAACAAACCTTTTATTTGTAGAGATAGCCACCATAGGAGTGCTAGATCTAAGATTATACTCTTATTCGACCCGATCATCATCATCACCAACATAAACTTCTAAGAGTTCTTTAACACCCTCATCAGCTAAAACACTAGTATCGGGTAAAGAATCATCAGGTAACTCATTCATCCACTTATTGGCATCATCAATCTTGTTCAAAACAATTGGATCAACTTTACCACGTGAAGCAAATCACATCTTTAAAGATCTACTGTACTTGATATACACTAAATTATTTAAGTGATGTTAAGAAAGTTTGTTCCTTTTTTACTATGAATCTATTAGAAAATAAAATAAATAATTACCTAGTAAACAATAAAACTTTTAAACGTTGTAAAATAAAATTCAAAAAATAAATCTTACATGCTAAAAAAAACTCCAGTTTCTTTCACATTTGGATTAACTACAAACAATTCCAAGTACTTGTATGGAAAACTTTTTCTAACCTCGGCCATACTATCCTCCACAAGCTTTTCGGTGTGTTATTTCTCTTTTTTCAAACAATGTACTCTTATTTCATGCATGGTATGAGCTTTCATACCAAAACCATATTGTCTAATTGCTTCAATTTCTTTTTGTAAAGAATCATTATTACAAGCATTAAAAGCAATGAAGCGTCATGCATCCATCTCACAAATATCTGAACCGCATGATCCCTCAATGTTTTTCTATACTTGTCAGCATTTATTTCCTTACTATTTTTTATTTTATTTTCCACATGTTCCCTCCTATAAAACATATCTAAAATACTTTTAACACCGAGAGTACTACTACGTGAACCAACTTTCGGTTCATGATCATCTTCATCCTCATTAATCAACACATCAAAATCTTTCACCATTTCTTTTGCCCTAAATCCATCCATTTTTTGTTGTTGTGCTTCTATTAATCGCTCATTCACATGCACTAGAACTTTACCACAGTCAGTAACATCCTTATTCCCCTCAATCAAATGATGATTAAATCTAGTAACTACCTTTTTTTTACTATTTTATCACAAAATATACATTTTACGGTATCTCTAATGTTTTCATTCACTCGAGTATAATAATCCAACATATATTATTTTTCCTAGCAGTAGAAATATTGTTAGACCCGGAATCTATTTTGTCTACAATAAAAATTCAATATAATAAACAATTAAACACAATAAATAAACATATAAACACAAATTTACAAACAAAATCGAGAAACGACAACAAACACTGTGTGACAGAGGAACAAAATTTAAGAAAAAAAATAAGATAATCTAAATTAGAAAAAAAATGACATACTTGAAGATAAGAGAAACAGAATCACCACGACAATATGCAGTTGAATAAGAGGAAGGAAGTGTGCAGTAGATGTACAAGAAGAGCTTTAATGTGTGGGTTTTTATTAGTAAAAATGTTTTATCAATATTCAGTATAAAAATGACGATTTAGAATTTGAATAGCTTTTATCAGTATAAATAAATTGATTAGGTATTTGAATAAAATAATTACTGACAATGTTGATTAGTGGTTTCGCATGATGGTTTGAAATTTGAATATGAACTATGGAGTTATTTTCTATAGTCTATAGAAAATGAATTAGTGGGTTTAGTTGTAACAGTTACTTCACGTTTAATAGGTTAATAACTTAATATAACATTTCAGTACCACTCTAGCAATTTATTTAATTAGGATGAGTTTATATATAATAAAAACAAAAATAGTCAGATAATGAAATAACGACTGCGACGCCACAGCTCTGTAAATCCTCCGCGACGCATGTTTTCTGTTCAGACCGTTGCATTACCTTTTGTGACGATTTTCAAGCATTACAAGACTTCGCGCGCTGGGGCGGTGCCGTAGCGGTGTTATTTAAAACTATGGTATAAAGTAAATGTGGAAACAGATTTGTGGGTTCGGTTACTGGAAACAGATTTGTGGGTAGAAGTAAACGTACGTAAAAACAATTAAGGAAAAACAAATTTATGGGTTGCTATATATTTAATGTGGGTGTATAAATCAGTTAAATTGGAGAAGAATATAGGTTTTATGGGTGCTTTAATTCAAAATAGTGGAAATTTATAAGAAAGATAAAATAAAATTATCCTTTATACAGGAAATAACATTGTGGTTTGTTTTTTAAAATAAGAAAAAAAAAATTTGTCCAAACGACTAGACTTAACCTAGATTCACAACTCTAAAGATTTTTGTGAGGGTTTGAATGTGGGTGTTTGAATGAGTTAAATTGGAGAAGAATATAGGTTTTATGGGTGCTTAAAAAACAAAATGGTGGAAATTCATAAGAAAGATAAAATAAAATTATCCTTTATACAGGAAATACCATTGTGGTTTGTTTTTTAAAACATGAAAAAAAAACAACTTGTCCAAACGACTAGACGTAACCTAGATTCACAACTCTAAAGATTTAAGTGAGGGTTGTTTCCTCTTTAATATCGCTCCTCTCTCAAGGCCCTAGTCTTTATTCTAGGTCTTTAAGTCGAATACAAACGCATTTTTTAATTCTCTGTCTTTTATTTATTAAGGTTATTTGGAGTTTCAGTTAAGACATCAGTTTTTTCTACGCTCAAGTGTTAATTTCTATTATCTTTAAATATCTAATTGTGATTTTTTCGTATTTGATTTTGTTTGTACTCCTTCAATCGATGTTTTCTGATGCTTATAAGTTGGATATCCATGTATATGTTTGATGTAGTTTGTTAATAGAGTTCAATTGATGCTAATACTTAATTTTGTGCCTTTTTTAGACTTTGTTCAATGATCTCAATATAGGTAATTGTTTTTTTACTTGATTGTTGAGGTTTTTAAATTTCCTTATGAGTTTATAGTTACTTAAAGTTTGATTTTAAATACTTTTTTTTTACTTTTCTGGAATAAAATGTTGTTGCTTAGAAATGTAATTATGTAGATTTTAGTCTCGTGGTTAATATATGCATGTGATACACTATTGTTAGAGACTTCTTGATATTTCAAATATATTTATGCACCCCCTCTAAAATAAAATAATGGTTAGTTATAACAATAATATTGAGGGTTTATTTATTATTTTCTATTATATAAGGCTAGTTTTTCAACAAAATTTTATAGAATAATTTTTTTACCTATGCAATTAGTTTTCTAAGAGTATATTTGCTTGGATACATATTTTTATGCATTTTTTATGCATTTTTTATTGACATTTAAATCTTATACCCTTATTCCAAAATATCAGTATAGTATAGGTTGATTTCTTAGATCAGCTTGTATTATACAAGCTTAATTAGATAGCTAAATTACTTTCACCTGATTAATTAGCTGAGTTTATTCAGTTAAATAAGCTTCTAACTCGTGTCATATTCTTAGTTATGATGAATTCTGATATTTAAGCTATTGTGTCTTGACTAAATCCGAAGGGAAATTCGGATCAAACCACTATAATGAAATTCCAAACATGACAAATGTATTAAGTATTGACTAAGCTATTTGCTAATCACTTTAAACCAGATTACTAATGGGTCCTTAAACTTGACCCGGCTTCGTGACTCGATCCAATAAGCTCATGGGTTAGTAATTAAGTATAATACCCTAACCACTTTCATTAATGAGGGTAATCAGAATTTATTATTAGTAGACAACTTAATTATCTCTCTACTCTTCACACTAAATCACAAAACACCACAAAATAACAAAAACACCTTTTAAACATTTTACGAGATTACCCTCAGACAGAAATAAATCACACCAAACTGGCAACCACAGTGGGAGCACGACACCTGAATTCCATATTCAAAACCAGCAAGCAAAACAGTTCGGGTGGATTCGAATGAGCAGAATAATCCACCCACATGTGGAAGGTGCAAAAGAAAATAAGGGATATACCATTGAGAAGACACACTGATCTGTAGCGTTGAGAGCAATAAAACAAGTAGAAAAAAGAATTAAGGATAAATCTGTAGCGTCAGTACTTCACCACACTGACAATCTTAGAGAAAATGAGCAATCTTTAAAAATGCACCTCAGTTCCAAGAAGACACACTGATCCAAGCATGTTGAAACTTTTGTGTCTGGGTCATCTAGTAGTTCATCAAACGAAGCAGAGCTTGGAGAATCTTTATCTTCGAGTAGTGATGAAGAAAGATCTAAAACGAATATGAGGTTGACTAAAAAACACTCAAGAAATAGGTATAGGCATGACAGGCTTAAGAAGCACCAGGGTTAGAGGTCAGCTAATAGGCATATTGATCAATTGCTGATTGATCCATTTGTCTTTCAGTCCGAACCAGGTATTTTTGCAACCCCTAATGAATATACCATTTTCAGTCGCGGTAAAAATTGGAGGCAATCGCCTTTGTCTGTAAAAATACTCTTCGGACATCTTTCTAAAAGGTTTAATAACTCCAAAATAGAGAAATACGATCGGAGTCGCGATCCAGACAACCATCTGGAACAGTTTAAGAATTTTATGATGAATTTTGACGATGATGACAAGATTTTGTGTAGGGATTTCTCCTAAACTTTACAAAGAGTTCCCTTAAGTGGTATAACAGTCTTCCTCAGGGGTGTATAAGAAATTTTGATACGTTTTGGGTTTCCTTCCGGAGAAAATTTGTTGGAAATATGGAACTAAAGGGTAATGGGGACACAATTATCCATTGTGTTAAGGAACCAAACGATTCCCTGAAGGAGTACATAAATCATTTTTTGAATACAAAGAATGGGCTAGCAGATTGTTTTGAGCAAGTTGCAATTGCTTCCCTTAGACATGGTTTGAATCTTGGGAATCTAGCCGATTCTGTGACTCGGAAGAAGGCTATGACCTGGAGTGGTTTATTGAATCAAGTGGGAAAACATATCGATGTAGAAGAGACAAAGAAAACAAGGGTACACCGTCAAGTGAGGTCTACCAATACAACAACAAATCCGCCAGCCACTAACCAATCGGGTTATAGGGCAAAGGAGACCGGACAGGGTTCCAATCGGTCAAGACTGAGTCAGTCCAACCAATATCAGAGCCAACAAACCAGAAGTAAGAGGGGAGGCTGGGTTCAGCTTGATTGGTTCACTGAGTTGGGGGAGTGTGTGGCTACAATTTATGATAAGACTAAGAATGAGGTGTATTTCAGAAAACCGGCAGCTTTGCAGTCCCTCAGGGAAAACCAGAGCACTCGTTTTTATCAATATCACAATGATATAGGCCATGATACTCAGGATTGCATAGCATTGAAATAGGAGGTCCAGAACCTTATCGAGAGGGGCAAGTTGGGGGCCTACGTTAAAAATTGAAGTGGAAACAGACCGAACAATGCGCAAAACAATGCTCCTTGGACGGGTCCTTCGAAAAATCTTGGGACACCTGCACAAGAGGGTACAATGGTGACTGTTCAAAGATTTTATGTAGACTCTGAATATCTGGATCCAGATCCAGATCAAAACCAGGTGGGGGTAATAAGAGAAAAAACTAAGACAGTTTCCGGACTGATCAGCTCTTCGAATCATTAACCATTTTTGGAGGAGATACAGTGACTCCACCTTCCACTTCATCAAGGAAGAGGCACGTCCACAATTTGGCCACCTAGTTAGATAGTGGAATGTCTTCCCATCAGTTCTAATTCACATCCCCATTCATAATTTTTGATGAGGACGACTTGAGGAACATTGTAGGACCTCACGAGGATGCGGTGGTCATTGGGGCTTCAATAGGGAGGGAAATTATGATTGATACTGGCAGTTCGGCAAACATTTAGATTTTAAGCTTCTACAAGAAAATGAAAAATCCAGTAGTTATTCAACATTCGAACAGAACCATTGTAGGCTTCACAAGAATTTTTGCAGATGTGATCAGGGAGTTTGAAGAGGAAGTATTATTGGGCAAGGGGCCTTTAAAAAGATGGTAAGAGTGTTGTTTGTTGTTGTGGATTTCCCAACATCGTATAATAAAAAAATTGGGAGGTCTTGGCTCTCCAGAATGCATGATGTGGCCTCTACAGTCCACCAATGCTTGAAATATGTGGTTCAGGGACAAGTAGGTGTTTTCTGGAGCAGTCAAAAAATAGCCACGGAGTGCTATGCAACAGCTTTTGCCCCTAAAACTTTTGAAACAAACATAATTAATCATGATTAGCAGCTACTTGAGCCTTCTACTGAGGAGAATGAGATTGATGATCCCATGGAGGCTTTCATTATTATAACACCTATCGAAGAGGTTGAAACTCACTCCCTCGCAGAGGGCAAGAATGTTAAGATTGGTTCTAAGCTAGCACCAGAGTTGAAGCACAGGTTGTTATCTTTTTTAATGAGTAATAAACATGTATTTGCATGGTGCAACAGTGGTGTCACCGGAGTACCAGCAGATATTATTTCACACAAGTTGTCGATCCGGATTGATATTGCACCATTTGTACAAAAGAGAAGATCTTTCTCCAAGGAAAAAGCAGATGTGATTGTCCAAGAAGTTGACCGGTTGACCAAGATGGGTCATATTAAAGAATCCCAATACCCTTTATGGACTGCCAACCTTGTGTTAGTCAAGAAAAATAATGGCAAGTGGCGTATGTGTATTGATTTCAGTGACCTTAATAGGGCATGCCCTAAGGATCTTTATCGCGTTCCTCGGATAGATCAGTTAGTGGATTCAACATCTGGAAACAAGCTATTATCCTTCATGGATGCCTTCTCAGGGTACAACCAGATACAAGTAGATCTGAAAGACCAAGATCACACTACTTTCAACACAAACAGAGGTCTTCATTGTTACAAAATGATGCCCTTCGGGTTGAAAAATGTTGGGGCCACTTATCAGAGGTTGGTGAATAAAACTTCTGCTAATCAAATTGGTAGATTCATGGAAGTCTACATAGATGATATGATGGTTAAAATCATGGAGGAATATTTGCATATATCCGACCTTCAAGAAACATTTACCAATTTAGAAGTTGTAAATTTAAAATTGAACCCTAAGAAGTGTATATTTGGGGTCTGATCTGGAAAATTCTTGGGCTACATAATAAGTGAAAAGGGAATCCAGCCTGATCTGGATCAGCTTAATGCCTTATTAGCAATGGACCCTCCTCGGAATGTTAAAGAAGTTCAAAGGCTCATAAGAAGGTTGGCTGCATTGAATAGGTTTATCTCAAGGTCATCAAACAAGTGTGCTTCATTCTTCAAAGTGTTGAGAAATGCTAAAACTTCAATTGGTCCCCACAGTGTGACCAAGCTTTTATTGAAATAAAGCAACATTTTTCCTCACCCAAAACCCTGTTCAAACCTGTTCGGGGAGAAAACATTTATGTGTATTTAGCTGTGTCAGAATATGCAATAAGTGTTGTACTAGTAAGAGAGGTGGAAAATTACCCTCGTCCGGTGTATTACATCCGTAAGAGTTCATTGGATGCTGAAAGAAGATACTTGAGATTGGAAAAATTGGCCTTGAGTTTAGTAATTGTAGCAAATAAAATGAGACCCTACTTCCAAACTCATTCTATTGTTGTCTGAACGTCTTTCCCTTTGAAAAATGTAATTCAAAAAGCTGATGTATCAAACAGAATGACCAAGTGGTCAGTAGAATTAGGTGATTACGATATTGACTTTTCCCCTCAAATATCAATTAAAGCCCAATCAGTAGCTGACTTCTCGGTGGAGTTTCATGCTGATAGATCCTCCGGACGGGAATCAGAAAACTGTTCTAAAAAGGAATTGGTAGTTCAAACTGACGGTGGATCAAGTACTACGGGTTGTGGAGCTGGAATTTTCCTAACCTCCCCATATGGTGATAGAATGTACCAAGCTATATGCTTTGGGTTCAGAGCTTCTAACAATGAGTCTTAATATGAAGCAGTCATAGCTGGTCTTAAGCTAGCTCTCCTATGTGGGGATAAGAAAGTCCGATTAATGAGCGATTCTCAACTATTCATTCACCATGCTCAAGGGCAGTCTGAAACAAAGAAGAAACAGTTGATTGATGAGGAGAAGCACATCTGAGAACAACGCACTACTAAGGCTTGATGAGGAGCATATTTGCTTCTAAAGTTAAAAGAAGAAATTTTCAATTAGGGGAAAAACTTTTAAGAAAAGTCTTTTTACACACTAAGGAGAAGCGGTTCGGTAAGCTAGATCCAAGCTGGGAAGGCCCTTATGTGGTCTATGAAAAGGTTAAACCGAGAACATACAGGCTCCAAGACAAAGAAGGGAGAGCTCTAAAGCACCCATGGAATATTGAGCATCTCAATTTATATTTAGAATAAAACTCTTTTGTAAATATTTACTTTTAAATACCAATATAAATATTAGGGGGCATACCCTTGCGGCGCGGGGAAGTTTTAATGAGGTATCCAAGTCTTTCAATAATATATGATGCCTTCTTCAAAAGTCTGATGTGATTTTGTTTCAATTTGGATGATAAACGCTTATTCAACACCCCGGCTCTCAAGTTTTCTTGAGTTCATCAGATATGCTTAACACTTGATCACAATTATTAAACGCATGTGATCGGAGATGTTGGATACTTTTGTTCAAACACTTCTAAAATATTAGAGGCTATTTAAACATTGGTTATAGAAGATTTAAACAAAATATTAAACAAAAGATAAATGTGATAATTAAAACCTGATCGAACTCAAACCGATCAATAATACAAAAAATTCCTTGGCCATCCAAGGATTGTAGTATTTAAAAAAAGAATACATAATATAACTTTAGGGCTTGTTCCCTTCGGATTTTTCGTCACCACCATCTCTGGGACTTTTGAGTTCAGAACTTGAAATCTCACCCACTTCTTCGTCATCATCAGAGTCTACCCCACTAGAGTAATTGTGCTTGTCCCCATCGGCCATTATATGGAAAATGAGATCTTCATAGTCCACATATTTCCACAAAGGACCAAGGTTCCTCTTAGGAAAAGTCTCATGGAATAGAAGGACCATGTCGCACTTGATTCCATAATCTCTCTTCTCCAGAGAGTCCACTATGTCATTAGCATACTTCTCTATCCCTGCTGTTATGGCTTGAGCTTGTTGATGTTCTTAACTTCTTTCTCTTTAATCTTCTCCTGGACAGTATTTTCCAGTTTAGCTTTGTCATCAAACAAAATCTGGATAGTGTTGTCCTTAGTTTTCAGTTGTTCCTTCAAAGTTGTGAGGTCTTTTGAAGAAGAAGTCTCTAGGTCGGACTAGTTGGTTTGAAGCTCCTTGCCGAATGATTCTGACTTGAGCAGTTTGGTAGCTAACTCTTCTTTTTTCTTCTTCAATAACTCTATGCTTTGCGGAGAACTGAGAAGATCACTCGAAAAGTTTTGCTTGTCTGTGGTTAGGGAATTGATGGTACCAGTTTGAGCCCTTACCTGTCTCTCCAGATCAATTACTGGTCGGATATAGCCTAAGAGGGCATGGCTCAAAGTGTATTTCTCCCTGGATATTGCATAGGTCTCCCCATTATGAGTCACCACGTTGGAAAAGGAGGAGGACGGTACGGCCCAGCAAAATCATCTTTCTCTAAATTATTGAAATACATATTGATATTTTGAAAAGTATCAAGATCTACCTCATCATTACCATCACCAGTAACCTGTCTGGAATGGAGGTCAGTTGGAGTTTCTTCCTGCAAAGTAGGATCGGTAGGAGCTGGAGGAGGACTTCAGAAGAGCGAAGGATTATCTCTGCTCCCAGAGTGACTTTCTCATAAGGATATACACTTTTTATCCTTATTCGGAGACTTTGGAGGGTTGTTTGACCCACCAGCTTCTTTTACAGTCACTTATACTGCTTTCAGTAAATTAGCATTAATACATCTCTGGTTCTCTGAATTGGTCCCTTCAATAGTCGTTTGGTTTGGGTCTATTGTGGCCTTCTTCTTGTTGTTGTTCCTCATCTTACTGGGGGCTTTGGCCCTAAAAGTCAGGTATAACTTGACATCTTTGGCCTCTATCCTACTTAGGATCACATCTGGAGGGAGGGGTAGTCAACTCTTCCCAAGTGAGATCTCTTCTACATGTGGTTTTCCACAAGTGAGACCTCACAAAGTTACTTGATTTGAAGCAATTGTGAAAAGCATTGCCCCAATTCTCCGAAGCCCAAACGTTCAGCTTGGCACAAGTGTCCTGTCCAAGAACTCCTTTGGAAGCACCAGAAAGAAATACAAGTCAGTTCGGATTAGAAATTTAACATTTAAAAGACAAAAGAAGAAGCAAAATAATCCCATCGGTGCTCTTTCAGCGATTGGTCAGAAAGCTTAGGTTTGAGTCAACTTTGATCTTCTTTCCATTCTCCCAAGCCCCACTAACAAATAGAAATTGTGTCCTCCAGGGGTTTTTGGACTCTAAGAGATCGTCCACTACCTTATAGTTGTTCCTCATGTTGTAATGATAGAAGGGGATCTGATGGTTTTTACGCAAGCTTGCCACAGCAGTAAACTGTTCCATCGGTAGTGGGATCTTGGACAACCTGGAAGCCATGATACAGGCGAGAAGGGTATACCAAGCATTGGGGCTCAGTTGGCTGGTGCACAGCTTAATCATATGGAACTATCTGACTATCTCAGGGTCCAAAGGAAACCGGAGTCCCCAGTTCAACACTTTAGTGTAAACCACCATTTCATTTAGTTTACAATCCATTGGGGTCTTCAGGGTGATCAGAATCCTCACTTTTACAGACTCTGGGATCCTCCACTTACTGTAGATCCGACCTAGCTCAGCTGTGTGGGTGTACACTTAGGCAATGTTTTGAAGGGCCACCAAGTATTTTACGCTGACCTTCTTGAAGCATGGCCCACTTTACCCTTCAAGCTCACCGAAAGAGCATCGGATGAGACATACCCACCTTGGTCTTGACTTTCCGGTCTGGAGCTATATCTCCGGTTTGACCGGACGTCTCAGCCTCAAAAGGGGCTTCTTCTATACTGTCTTCTATAGTTTCTTCCATCACTGTGGAAGGTTGTTCGGATGGCTTTGAGGATGGCTGTTTGGATGGCTTTGCAGATGGTTGTGCAGATGAAAATTCGGATAATCTGGTTTCTACTTGGGGCTGTTTCCCGGTTGGATTAGCCTATGGCATAGATTTTATTTCCTCCGAACTAGAGGGTTTTGAATATGTGGGAGTAGATTTTGGTTTAGACTGACGCGTGACCCGACGAGGGGTTAATTTGTCTAAATATTTATCTATGTCTGACCCTATCGCAATGAAAAGTGAGGGCTTTCTTACGCAAAAACAACTTTTTCCTTATGTAAAGGATTTTGGGACTCCTGGATTGAGGACCCAGACGGAAGGGGTTAAAGGTTTGCTACAAATGGAAATTTCCTAACCCTTTAGGGTTTTGAAGAAGATGAGCCCTGATCTGTATTCAACTGTGGCTGATTACTTCTTTCACTTGGTGAAGCAAGAAGCCCAGCAGCAATGTGTTTATCTCTCGCTACTTTTTGTGCTCTCTCTAACTCAGATAAATTCAGCCAACCTCCTTTTACTAAGGCGTTTCTGGCTGTGAACATATATAGGATTCCAGAACAACTTTTAAGATAAACTGAACTTTCTCTCTCTAAGAATGTTTTTGTTTTTTGAAGATAATGAAACAGTAAAAAGATTTATATATAACAGTGAAAAAGGGCAGTTACCTAAAAGAAGGTAAATCGATTTTAAGCAATGATTAAAAGCTGCAAGATGTGAAAGTTAAAGCCTAGGTAACTTTCTAACCTAATGGGTACAAGATTCTAGGAGGAAAACGGGTGAGAGATCGAACCAGATACTAACACGTGTCCCGCGGTTCAAGAAAAACTCTTAGAATTCTGAGTTGGGAAATCAATTCCACCAAAATTCGAACAGGGTCACTCTTGAAAGGAAACATTTTACAGTTCGAATAGAACAACATATCAGAAACTGTTGGTATTATTTTTTGAGTATTAGCTCTTCCAAAGATCAATTGCTAGACCTAAAGGGGCTACTGATGAGTTCAGATATTTAAACTATTGTGCCTTGACTAAATCAGAAGGGCAATTCGGACCAAACCACTATAATGAAATTCTGAACATGACAAATGTATTAAGTATCGACTAAGCTAGTTGTTAATCACTTTAAACCATATTACTAATGGGTACTTAAACTTGACATGGCTTCGTGAACCGACCCAATAAGCCCATGGGTCGGTAATTACGTATAAATACCCCAACCATTTTCACTAATGAGGATAATCAGAATTTATTACTAGTAGACAGCTTAATTGTCTCTCTACTCTTCACACTAAAACACAAAACACCACAAAATAACCAAAACACTTTTTAAAAATTTTACTAGATTACCCTCAGACAGAAATAAACCACACCAAGTTATATTATGAAAAATTTCACGTATGCCAACATATATTAATAATTATTCTCTTTTGGCCTTAATTTCTACTTTTAAGTTTTATTAGATCATTATAGATTATCTTGAGTTTTTATGCAAGTTATACCAGTTATTGTGCTTTATAATTATTCACTGACGATCTATCTTTGTTTGTGGTTTTAAGGTGGGAAATAATGTTATTTGTTACCAAAACTATAAGGGCCAAGAAAATGATCCACCTACCTAAAGGAACCTGAATGTCAGATCGGTAAAGGGGGTCATATTGACTCTCTACTCTGTTTTAGTGCAAGTAGATACTGAAAACATAACTAAACTAAGTTGGTTAATGATATTCTAACAAGAATCACATAAGTCTGTTGTTTGTGAAAACTCGATTTAATTGAAAATTGGTACTCTTGATTATTATGTTTTTGGCTTTGTAGGTTTTTTAAATTTCAAGTCTATGTAAATCTTGCATAATGCAGATGTGTATAATGGGGGTAAAATGGAAATGTTTAACTTAATTTTCTAACTTAATACTATATAAAATTCATGTTAGTTTCAATTTGTTTGTGGAGGTCTGTTGTTTGCGGATACTCAATTATATTGAAAAATTGTACTTTTGATTATTATGTTCTTATCTTTGTTTGTTTCTCTTAATGTCAAGTCAATGTATGTCTTGCGTAATGAAAATGTGTTTGTGTTGGTTACTCTTTAATAACAGTAAAAAAATGGTTTTAATTCTCAAACTGGCATATTATTTGTGTGTTCACTCCAAAAATATATTTGTGTGTATATAGTGTTAATAGTCTTCCTGAATGTGTAAATTTTATTTATATAGATCAAGATATGCAAGCTTAGATCAATCCACTTTGGTCGGAAAGATATCCCTAACCTAAACATCTATGTGATTTTTGTTAGAGTCTCATTAGGTATTTTCGGTAAGAACCTGTTTTATGACATTTCTTTTAACAATAATTTTGAAAAATAAATCTCCATCTTTGTATATTTTTCTATTCATCAATTAGAGGAAATCAATTCATCAATCAGAAACATCTAATTTTTCAATTTTGTAAAATATAATAGATTTACTAAGTTTTCTTTAATTGATAAAATATATAAATTCAATTCGATTTGGACTAGTAAAATACTCTTAAAATCATATTTTAAAAAATTATTTTGTATAAAATACATTAATAATAACTAATACGACAACACCAAATGGTCAAGTATCCCCATAAAGGGGTTGTGCATGGACGCAACCCCTGGCGCTTGTCCATCTGTCCAAGTCTCCCCAAAAAGAAATCGTGTGCGTGTGTGAGCCCTCGTACCTAGACTTTTGGAAAAGTCTATTATCCAACATATGAACCTCTTCATAGACTTAAGGTTAGCCAGATTGATCGTGCAATATCATAATCTTCTTGAACCACGAGTATTATGGAGACAACATCTAACACCATACGGATAAAACATCTAACATTGTACAGAAATACAGTCAAAAAGACGTGCCAGACTCTGTTAAAGCAGGAAGTACAACATGAAAAAGTGAATTATTGAGGAAATATTTACCTAAAATGTCTTCGAGTCAAGACCACTATATATAGAATAATAGAATCACTTTGTATGTGAGGTGAAAACCTATAGTAAATAGTGGTGATGATGCAGAAGGGCTTGAATCGGATGACAAAATCTCGAATGAATATAATTTGTAATAGAAGTTTATTAATGAATTTGTAATATGATAGTTCAAATTGAGAGCTTTCGTACAGCTCGTGGTCTGCGAGAATTTAAACGGTGAAATATTTAAATCAATACAAAATATATTTTATTATTTGTTCCAGTTAGTTCACATTTATACTATAATTAAAATATATTACCAATCATATCTATCAAATTTTTCTATCACTTACAATAATCAAACAATAACACATGTACTACTTATAATCAAACTATACTAAATTAATAATACTTATAAGATCAAACTATACTAAATTAATACTACTTATAATCAAACTATACTAAATTACAATAATCAAACAATAACACTTGTACTACTTATAATCGGCTCTTGAAAATCCACCACATAATAAGAAGCGTAGAATGAATAGTTATGAATTTGGACGAATAAAAAAATATATCATGTTTGTCTTGTTACCGTGACTTTGCTATTCTCATATACGTGATGGTCCAAGAATTCAACCGTATAGGACCATATTTTGGCCTAGCTGTGAGTTTCAGCAATGTTTTTACATTCCCGTGATGGTATTCTCATATACGTGACGGTCCAAGAATTCAACCGTATAGGACCATACTTTGGCCTAACTGTGAGTTTCCGTAGTGTTTTTATATTCGTGTGATGGTACGTGATCGTGATAGGACAAACAAGCTTAAATCTAACTATCTATAACTTCATAAACCATTACAACTTCTTTTTACCCTATTTTTTATCTAATTCATAAAGATATTAACAATAAAATCATATACATAAAAAAAATTCCCAATGGTGTTTGAAAAGAAAAAAAATCAACACAATCAAAATTTTGGGAATTGCTAAAAAACGGCCGAAAATACTCCGCGAAGTCGCATGTATTTTTTTTTAAACTACTCCACAAATTTAATTGGTTTGACAATTTTACCCTTACGAAATCTTATAAATAGACAATTTTACTCCGTGAAATTATCATAATTTCCAAAAGAATTACGATTTCTCTACCTTCTCTCTAAAAAAACCTAAATTTTCAAAAATCCTAATAAAAAGATAATTTAAATGCTTAATCTAAACTAAAAATAGACTAACATTAAACTAAAATAAATTAAACCTAAACTATCAATCAAAACTAATTTAACACCAAAACTAACAATAATTAAAAAAAAACTAACCTAAAAATGACCCAACCCTACCATCGCAAACTCATCTCCCTCACCTCACAACAACAGCCACGAACCCCTCTCCCTCACCTCACAGTAGCCATCCACCAAAATCCACCGGAAGACCTAATCTGAAGCACCCACTACCGGAGGCAAACCAAAACCGGCGAGGACAATCAAATCGTCGAGCAAATTCAAAAATTAGAGACATTCAAATCTCGGTGTAAGTCCAATTTGTTGTCGTTGAATTGTTTAATTAGGATTAGGGTGTCGATTAGGGTGTTCTGGTGTCGATTAAGGTGATCCTGTGTAGATCAGTCTCTTGGTGTAGGTTTACAGAAGCTTTAAGCTTCTGTTATGGTGGAAAGTGTTCTTCGCCACTCGGGGGTGAAGAACAAGTTATGTCCGCCATCGCGTGGCGTAAGGGATGGTTCTTACCCCATATGTATGGCGTGGGTCGTTCCAGTCACCGTAATATCCTGGGACCGATATAATATTGTTTGTTGGTGTCCATTATATTTGTTTATCCTACTTTTGTTACAAAAACAGATTCTCAAGTGAGTTTTAGTATTTTAAAGTCGCCTTCACATTTGTGTTTCTATTTTCAGGTTATGGAGTTAGTTAGGGATTTTTATTTGAATGAAGACCATCGGCTGCTTCAGGTCGTGAAGTTTGTTAAGTTAACAATGTCTGATGATACGACCGACACTTTTTTTGATCGAGTGCTTTGTAGGATGTTTTATGATTATGGCCGATTGGAGTTTCCAAATCCAACTCCGCGCAGTCGTGAAGAAGTCAAAAGCAGGTACAATCATGTGAAATCTGAACCACTGCAGCTTTTGTCCAATTTTTCTTACAAAATTCAACAAGTAGCATTTGTTGAGTGTAACCTGTTCATGAAAGATTTCGTTACTGGAGATATGTTAGAATATCTCGAGAGGAGGGTTGATGAGATATATGATGACATTGCGAATTTTAGACCTATTCAAGACAACATGATATACGATTTCGACTAGGAAATTATATTGCATTATGTAATGTTGTTGTTAATCTCACCTTGTTGTGAGATATTTTTATTTATATTATTTATCAAACGTATTATTTTGAAAATTGCTGAACAATCGGAGTTTGCTTTCTATTAATATCGCATTGCTATGAGGTGTTTTTATTTATACTATTACCATTGGTGTGGATTATTTTTGACTGAGGGTAATTTGGTCAGGTGTTTTGTGGTGTTTCAAAGGTATTTAATGTTTGGATGTTTTGTAGTGAGAGATTTAAGTTGTCTGGTTGTATTAAATGTTCATTACCCTCATTAATGAAATTGGTTGGGTATTTATAACCTTAATTATGGACCACATGGGCTTTCGGGTCAAACTTATAAACCGGGTCGAGTTCAAAAACCCATTAGTTTATTAAGCAGATTAGCAATTAGCTTAGTCAAAAGGTGATTAGTTTTTAGTACTTTTGTCCAGTTCGGACATGTGTCATCTTCTGATTTGCCTCACCAGCCGTTTTTCTCCCAGAACGGCGCTCCCACTAATCCCAAAAAGTAACCTCCTCATTTAATTCCCATGACGCCAGCGCCGCCTTCAATCATTACTTTTGTCTTTTCGTATTCTCCTAGGTTTTTGGCATCTCTTTTTGTCTCATTAGTATAAATTACTTCATTTTCACTATTTTACCATCTTCATTACTCTCTCATTCCTTCATCTCAAAAATTTCACCTCTCTTCTCAAAATCCTTTTGGTGTGAGTTTATGTTCACAGTAAGAAACGCATTGGTAAAAGGCCGGTGGCTTAATCTCTCGGAGTTAGAAAAAGCACAAAGAGTTGAGCGAGAAAGACGCATTGCTGCAAGTCTTCTAGTTTCTCCAATCGACAAGTCTGAAACACCATCTTCAGAGCCTAATTGAGGTTCATCTTCTGCTAGAAGCTCCAAACCCAGGAGGTTATTTCAACCAAGTCTTTCACCCGTCGTATCAGGCTCCTCGGTTCAGCAGTCACAACCCACTGTCGAATGGGAAAAAGTTGTTACAAGCACAAGAAGACCCTCTCCATTCATACCTATGGGATCAGATGCTGAAAAATCCCCAGAAAAACATATACTTCGCCGAAAAGGCCGCTTAGTAAAAGGCCAAGCTGCTGTTCCACAGTCTAAGTCTCTGAAATCAGGGCCCCCTAAGTCTGGGGCCAAGGACAAAGCTACAGGGTCAGAGGCATCCATAAAAGTCCCTAAGGATAAATCATCTGGTCCGGAGGCTACTGGAACAAGCCTTCGAAATTAACCCTCCGGATCTGAGCCTCAGCCGGACACCAGACCACAAAGAGAAAACGATGCTCAGCCGTCCGGACAACTCACTGAGCCAACCACCAGCACTCCTCCACCAACGAAAACTGAAAATCCTTCCATGGTGATGGAAGAGGTGATGGAGGACAGCATTGAATAAGCCCCATTTGAGATTGACGTCTCCGGGCAGACAGGGGAAGCTGTCACTGATAAAAAAGGGAAAGGGTAAAGAGAAGCTGTGTTTGAAACATCCAGACCTGCTGGAGTCCCTGGAAGCCAGAGTGGGACCTTGCTTCCACAAGGTGAGCGTAAAGTATCTGTTAGCCATGCAGAACATCAACTATGCCTTCATTCATACTGCTGAATCAGGGTGGATCCAGACGAAGTGGGGGATCCCTGAATCTATCAAAGTGAGGATACAGGTCACTCCGGAGACGCCAATGGACTGCAAGCTGATTGAAATAGTTATCTACAAAGAACTGTTCAATTGGGGGCTCATATTTCCCTTGGACCCAGAGATCGTCAGATATTTTCATCTGATAAAGCTATGTCCAAGCCAACTGAGTCCCAATGCTTGGTACACCCTCATGGCTTGCATCATGGCCTCTGATGGAGCAATTTGCTGCTGTGGCCAGCCTTTGCAAGAATCACATCATCCCCTTCTACCATTTCAACATGAGTGACAATTTTAAGGTGTTGGATGATCTGCTCGAATCGAAGAAGAATTGGAAGACCCAATTCTTGTTCATTAGTGGTTCTTGGGAAAATGGGAGGAAGATTACAGCTGGTGTCAACCCAAGCATGCTCACCGGCAGATGGAAAAGCACGGGTAAATATTTCATCATGTTTATTTTTCTTTCCTTATAAAAGTCTATTTACTTAATTGCTCTTCTTTTTCTTTGGGTGGTGCTGTCGAATGAGTTCTCCGGCTACTTGGAGGAGAGGCAGACAACCTGTGTAAAGCTGAACGTCTGGGCTGCTGACAAATGGGGAAATCGCTTCCACAATTGTTTTATTGCTGGAAATTTAGTGAGGTCCCGCCTCTGGAACACAACCGGCCGGAGAGACCTGACTTGGGAAGAATTGACCACACCACCTCCTCTGGGTGTTATCCTGCGGAGGACAGAGGCGAAGGATGGGAAGTTGGCCTTGCCTGCCAGGGCTAAAGCCCCAAGTAAGATGAAGGGCAAGAAAGGCAAGAAAAAGCAAGATGCAACTAAGGTTGCTCAAGGTGGTGCTGAGGAAATCATCCCAGCAAATCAGGGAGGGTAGGACCAAGGGGGAATCGATGATGCTCTTCTTCAAGTAGTTGAAGATGAAAGTACCAAAGAGGCAGGTGGACCTCCAAATCCCTCAAAGGCTCCCAAGAAGGATCGAAAACACGGGGCAGATGGTGGAGACAGGGAAGCCAAGAAGAAGAAAATCTCCAAGGGGGATGAAGTAGTTCTCCGGCCTTTGGAGTCACTTCCTCCGGTTGACCCAACAGACCCCACACAAGTAGAGCAAATCCCAAGTGATCTCCACACCGGAGAGGGTACCGGAGGGGATATCAGCATTGATGGAGTAGACATCAGTGGCCTTCAAGGGATTGGTCTTTACTTTGTAGACCTCGAGAAATACGACTTTGCTGGCCCTTACCTCCCTCCAAGCTCCTCGAATATGGTCATTTTCAATGGTAAGTCTTTTTCTATTTTAGGGGAGAATGACATGGTGACTCACTCCTTGCTGGGCAACATTCAACCGGTGCTCAACCTGGAGAGACAAGTGCGAAGTTAATCTACCCTTATCAACACACTCAATGCAGACAAAGAGACTTTATCTAACAACCTCCTTAATGCCAATCAGAGTGTTGAGGCATTAAGGAGAGAGATTGAGGAGTTGAAGAAAGGGAAAGAGGACTTGGCCACCAGGCTGGCCACTTCGGAGGGGGTTAACAAAGAAATCCAATCTAAGTGTTCTGTATTGGAGAATGATCTCTCCACTTCGAAAGAGGAGGTGAAGTCAAAAGACAATGTCATCCAGACCCTAACCAATGATAAAATTTCGCTCGAAGATGCTGTGTCTAGAGTTAACCAGGAGAAAGACGATTTGATAAAGGAGCAGGAGAAGACAATCCAAGCCAATATTGATGCATACACCAACGAAGTGATAGATTCCCAAGAGGAAAGGTATGTTGAAGTCAAATCTGACATGGTCTTGCTCTTTCATCGAACATTTCCGAAGAGGACGCTCGGAGATTTATGGCGAATGTGGAATACGAAGACCTCTGATTCCACACTATGGTTGATGGTGATAGGCACAACTATTCCAGCGGTTATGATGATACCACTGATGAAGATGAAGGGATCGGAGAGAGCCTTAATGAGGAACCCAAAGACCCCAAGAAGAAACCAGATGAGACTGGAACATCAAAGAGAGCCCAGCCTTAAAGTTTTAACTATCTTTCTATTTTCCTTTAATTCTCGTGTTAGACTAAAGTCCTTGGATGGCCAAGGCATTTTTATAACCGTGTCCGGCTCTTGTTCGGATAAACCTTTCCTTTTAAAACTTCAAAGTCCTTGGATGGCAAAGGCATTTTACGTGTTTTAATATCATTCCCTGGTGTTAGCCGGGCAGTTTTACCTTACACAATTCTTGCATTGTTTTATGTTTTCCCAATTTTGATGGCTAATATTTAAATAGCCCCTAGTCATTTTACAAGTATTTTAAGGGGAGAGTGTTTAAATTCTCCGATGACAAATGTTTAAATGGTCATCACTCCACCAGATCAATCCGGTTTGTCAGTGATACTTAGAAAGTTTTAAATAAGCTATCAATCAAACCACTCCGAATTTTTTAAGAAGGCATCAAATTTCATTAAAAAGCCCAAACACCTCATTAAAACCTCCCTGCGCCACCAGGGTAGGAAAGAGTATGCCCCCTAATATTTACATGGACTTTAAACAAGTAAATGTTTACATAACCTTCATTTTAGATACAACCGGAGGTGTTCAATGTTCCAGGGGTGATTTAAGATCCTTCCATCTTTATTTTGAAACTTGTATGTCACAGGCTTAAGCTTTTCAATGACCACATAGGGTCCTTCCCAATTTGGAGCTAGCTTGCCGAACTGCTTCTCCTTAGTATGCAGGAAGACTTTTCTCAACACTTTATCCCCTAGTTGAAAATCCCTCCTTCTGACTCTAGAAGCAAACCTACTTCTCATCAATCCCTGATAGTGTGTGGCTCTAAGATGAGCCTTAACTTTTTTTCTTCTATCAAGTCGAGTTGACTTCTGATTGCCACTTCATTAGCATTTCGGAAAAAATGTGGACTCTAAATAAAAAAAGAGTTGCCTCTATAGGAGCTATTGCATCCATACCATATACCAAGGCAAATGGAGATTCCTGTGTGGCAGCCCCACGAGTCGTCCGGTAGGCCCATAGTACTTCTTGTAGATAGCTTGGCCACTTTCCAACAGTCCCTTCTAGATTCTTTTTAAGACCGGACAGAATGGTCATGTTCGCTACTTCAACCTGACCATTCGTCTGTGGGTGGAAATGAGAAGAGAAGCAATGTTGAATGCCTCTAGAGGCACAGAAGCTCTCCATATCCTTGTTATCGAATTGTGGCCTATTGTATGTGGTTATCTTTTGTGGAACCCCAAATCTGCAGCAAATATTTGATAAGATAAATTTTATAATAGATTTTGAAGTAGTTCCTGCCAATGGGGCTGCTTCTATCCACTTTGAGAAATAATCGATGGCAACAATGATAGTTCTGCACCCTCCAGACGCCATAAGTAGAGGTCCCACCACATCCAGCCCCCAACGAGCAAAAGGTATTGGCTCAGAAATTGACTCTAAAGGGGCAGCTGGGATATGAATTTCAGTACCGTATCTTTGGCATATATCACATTTCTTCACCGATTCCTTGGCATCTTTCATTATGGAGGGCCAGTAGTATCCGGCCAACAAGACTCTTCTAATTAAATATCTATAACCATAGTGCGTTGATCCCTCACCATCATGTAGTTCGGATAGCACTATTTGGGACTCTTCAATCCCCAAACATCGCAAGAGAGGTCTACAAAAAGACTTCTTGTAAAGAACATCTCTTAGGATTACAAATCCACGAGCCTTATATGTCATTTTTCTTGCTACCGCCTTTTCCGGAGGAAAGATGCCATCTGAAATGTATTGAAAAAGAGGGTACCTCTAGTCTTGAGGTTGAATCACTTGTATATTTAAACTTTCCCCCTTCTTTTTGCTGTGATTTAGGTGAATGGATGGGCACTATTGCACGTGAATCTATGGGCAGGACTCAGAATATGCTATAGTTGCCAAGGAGTCTGCCAGCGTATTTTCTGTTCGGGGTATGTGCTCATAGGTGATGTCTTTGAAGTTAAGTGCCACTTCTTTAAGAATGAATAAATATTTAATCAGCTGCTCCTTTTTTCCCTCGGATTGACCTTGTGCATGATGGATAAGAAGCTGAGAATCACTCATTAACCTGACCCTTTTGGATCCACAGATTAGTGCTAACTTTAAACCAGCTATGGCAGCTTCATATTCGGACTTATTATTAGAAGCCCTGAAAGAAAAACATATAGCCTGATACATTTTGTCGCCGTACGAAGAGGTTAAACATATCCCAGCACCACAACCCATGGTACTTGATCCAACATCAGTCTGGACAACCCATACTTTCTTAGTTTTTTCACCTGTTGCTTGCTTAGTGTCCTTGTCTGAATCGAATTCAACTAGGAAATCAGAAACAGACTGAGCCTTGACTACAGTTTGAGGGGAAAAATCAATATCATAGTCCCCCAACTCCACTTACAATTTGGTCATTATGCTTGATACGTCTGCCTTCTGAAGAACGTTTTTCAAGGGAAAAGACGTTCGGACAATGATAGAATGAGACTAAAAGTAGGGTCTCATTTTCCTAGCAGCAATTACTAAAGCCAGTGCTAGTTTTTCAAGTTTTAAATACCTTTTTTCAGCATCTATCAAGCTTTTGCTGATGTAGTACACCGGACGAGGATAATTATCCACCTCTCTTACTAGCACTGCACTTATGGCACAATCGGAGACTGCTAAATATATGTACAACGTCTCTCCATCAATAGGTTTAAACAAGGTTTTGGGGGAGGATAAGTATTTTTTAATCTCATCGAAAGCCTGGTCGCACTGTGGAGACCAGTTGAATTCTTTTGCACCCTTTAAAGTTTGGAAAAACGGGGCACACATATCCGGGGACCTTGAGATAAAACGGTTTAGAGCAGCTAACCTCCTTGTCAATCTTTGTACTTCTTTAATATTCCAAGGAGGCTCCATCCGCAATAAAGCATTAAGCTGGTCTGAATCAGGCTGTATCCCTTTCTCACTTATCACATACCCCAAAAAATTCCTGGACTGCACTCCGAAAACACACTTATTTGGGTTCAACTTTAAATTAACTTTTACCAAGTTGGCAAAAGTTTCTTGCAGATCTGCCAAGTCTAGTTCTTCTTCCACACTCTTTACCATCATGTCATCAATGTAGACTTTCATGTTTCTCCCAATCTGATTAGTGAAAGCTTTGTTGACCAACCTCTGATAAGTAGCCCCAGCATTCTTTAACCCAAAAAGCATCACCTTATAACAATGAAGGCCCCTATCAGTAACAAAAGTGGTGTGTTCTTGATCCTTCGGATCCACTTGAATCTGAATATACTCGGAGAAGGCATCCATAAAGGACAACAAATTGTTCCCAGACGTGGAGTCCACTAGCTGATCGATCCGAGGAACCGGATATAGGTCTTTTGGGAAAGCCCTATTAAGGTCTGTAAAGTCGATGCACATTCGCCATTTCCCATTTTTCTTTTTTACTAATACCGGATTGGTTGTCCATAAAGGGTACTGGGATTCCTTTATGTGCCCCATCTTAGTAAGCCGGTCAACCTCTTGAACTATGACATCAGCTTTCTCCTTATAAAAAGCTCTCCTCTTTTGTACAACAGGTGATATATCTCTTCGGATGGATAGTTGGTGTGATATAACATCTGCTGGTACTCCGGTTACATCAGCATTGCACCAAGCAAAAACATGCTGATGGTCTGTTAAAAAAGATAGGAATTTACTCTTCAGTTCTGATGTCATCTTAGATCCGATCTTGACGTTTCTTCCTTCAGCCAGAGAGTGATTTCAACCTATTCAATTGGTATTAAAACACTAGGGGTCTCTCTGGGGTCATCAATTTCACCCTCTCCCCCAGAGGGCCTCTCCAACTGCTAATCCTCACTGATCCGAACTGCCCCCAAAGTTCGAGGGGCTATTGTTGTTGCATAACACTCCCTTGCTATCTTTTGACTACTTCGGACAACTCCCACTTGTCCTTGCACAACGTATTTTAAACATTGGTGGACTGTTAAAGCCACAACATGCATCTTGGAGAGCCAAGACCTTCCCAAAATGGCATTGTAGCATGTGGGACAATCCACCACAATGAAAAGTACTCTGACCATCTTCTTAAAAGGGCTCTTGCCCAACAAAACCTCCTCCTCAAACTCCCCGATTACGTCCGTTGAGCTTCCAGTGAAACCCACAATTAACCTGTTCGAACATTGAATCACTGCTGGATTCTTCATTTGTTTGTAGCAAGTTAAAAAGAGGATATTGGCTAAACTACCGGTGTCCACCAAAATTCGTCTAATGTCATTTCCCCCAATGGATGCTCCTATCACTACAGCATCTTCATGGGGACCAGCTATGTCCCTCAAATCATCTTCATCAAAAATAATGAAGGGAAAAGGAATTTACGATTGATAGGAAGTCATGCCTCCTTCCAGTTGAGTAGCCAGGGTATAAACATGCTTCTTCCTTGAAGAAGCAGTCGGTGCAGTCATGGTATCCCCCCCCCCCAAATATGGTAAGTGACTCAAAAAACTGATGAGCCCGGACACCGTCTTGCTGTGTTCTGTGATAACGCCCACTTTATTCCGGGTTGGATCAGGATCCAAATACTCTGACTCCACATCGAATCTTTCAATTATCACCATAGCCCCATCTGGAGCCGATGTCCCTGTGTTGTTTGTTGGGCCAGTTTGATGAGCATTATCAGGCCTATTTCCACTTCTTCTTTTAACATAAGCACCCAACTTTCCACTTTCAATCAAATTTTGCACCTCTTGCTTCAAAGCGATGCAATCTTCTGTATTATGACCAATATCATGATGATATTGGCATAAACAATTATTTCGACTTTCTCTGGGAGATTGAAGCGCAACTGGCTTCCTGAAATGTACTTCGTATTTTGTTTTGTCATAGATGGTTGCCACATTCTCTTTCAACTCGGTAAACCACTCTGGTTGAACCCAAGGCCCTCGCTTATTTCTGGATTGTTGGCTCTGAGATGGTGCTGGGTGGGATTGAGCCTTGGCCCTGCTGAGACCCTGTCCCGCTTCCTTAGCCTTGTACCCGGACTGATTCTGGTTTGGGTTTGGTGCAGCTGGGGCCAATCTCACCTGCCTATGCACCATGGTCTTCTTCATTTCATCAACATTGATTTGTTTCCCCAATTGATTTAGTAAACCGCCCCACGTCATGGCCTTCTTTCTGGTTACTGAATCAGCCAAATTAGCAGGGTTCAAACCCTACCTTAGAGAAGATATTGCTACTTGTTCAAAGCAATCAGCTAATCCATTTTTGGTGTTCACAAAGCGACTTATATATTCGTTCAAGGATTCATTTGGATCTTGGGCACAATAGATAATAGTGTCTCCATTGCCCTTCACTTCCTTATTTCCAACGAACTGCCTCCGGAAGGCCACCCAAAAAGTATCAAAATTTCTGATGGAGCCATGTGGCAGACTATTATACCACTTCAGAACACTCATCGTAAAAGACTCGGAGAATGCTCTACAAAGAAACTTATCACCATCGTCAAAATTCATCATAAAGTTTTTGAATTGCTCCAGATGATTATCTGGATCTTTACTCCCATCATATTTTTCCATCTTTGTACTGTCAACCCTCTTAGGAAGGTTTCCGGACAGTATCTTGGAAGACAATGAAGATTGTCTCCAAATTCCGGCCACGACTAAACACAATATCTTCATTAGGAGTTGCAAAGATACCTGGTTCATCATGAAAGGCGAAAGAATCCATCAACAGTCGGTATGCATGTCTCCGGCCATGGTTGTGACCATGAGATGACCATTTTCCTAGATGCATTTTCAACCTTCCATGCCTGTCCCTCTTTCTTGAATACTTTTTGACCAACTTCTGCTTCTTTTTAGAACGGCCTTCATCACTGCTGGATGACATGGACTCCTTAACTCCATTCTTGTTCGAGGAGCTACTAGAAGGTTTTGAATCTGAATCTGAGCTCTCCACCGGTTTAGACCGGTGAGACTTCTTTGAGCTAACATGAGTCTTTTTAGTACTTACATGGGTCTTTGCTGATGGGTCACGCTCCCTTGGATTGTCAGTGCGGTGAACGGCTGACACTTTTGATTTTTCTTTTAAGCCCATCTCCACCCTTTTAGCAGCCATCAAGGCTTCTATCTCAGCTTTCAATTTATCTCACTATTCAATCGTATATTCATCATTTTCTCCCACCACTTCTGCCAAAGTTGGTGGTACTGCTTGCTCGTCCGGATTCATCCGAACTAGTTTTTCTTGATGGTTTCGAATGCTAAATTCAGGCACCTTCTCCTCCCATTGTGGTCGCCAATTTGGTGTGGATTATTTTTTACTGAGGGTAATTTGGTCAAGTGTTTTGTGGTGTTTCAAAGGTATTTAATGTTTGGGTGTGTTGTAGTGAGAGATTTAAGCTTCCTGGTTGTATTAAATGTTCATTACCCTCATTAATGAAAGTGGTTGGGTATTTATACCCTTAATTATGGGCCACATGGGCTTTCTGGTCAAACTTATAAAACCGGGTCGAGTTCAAAAACCCATTAGTTTATTAAGCAGATTAGCAATTAGCTTAGTCAAAAGGTGAATAGTTTTTAGTACTTTTGTCCAGTTTGGATGGTTCAGTGGGTGGTTTTTGTCCAAATTGCCCCTGTCCGGTTTCTACGGTTAGTGGTGAAAAGTTCTGGACTCATCAACTATTACTAATATGAATACTATTAGTATTATTATTATTACTTACTACTATCATTAATATTATTATTAGTAATATTATTACTACTATTACTATACCCTTTGTGAGTCTTGAAATGGTGAGTGTTGTCCAAAACAAGAAAAATTTCGTATTAGGTAACGTACTGCAATATGTAAGGAGTAAAAAAATTGATTAGACCGCGATTCCGAAATTAGTTAGCTCATTACACCGGAATGGCATGTAAACCCTTGCCTACGCCAGCAAGTGGCGTAGAAACCCACCTACACGCCACATTCATGGCGTACACAAGGGTTGACACGTCACGTCCCGGCGTGCGTAGTATGCTCTTCGCCACCACTGTTGGCGACGAACACTACTCGACGCCAACGAGTGGCGAAGAACATACAAAAGAGATTTTTTAAAGAACTCGTTTTTTTGAAGAAAAAAAGGTGAAACAGTGTATCTACGAGGCATCCATACTGGCCTGCAAGGGAGTTGTTTCTGGTTCAATTTCGGTCATGTTATGAAGGTTTTGAAAAAATGGATTTATACAGTTAGAGTTTTGAGTTTTTAGTAGTTTGGAAAAGATGATAATTTGTTGGTGTTTGAAATTCTGTTTGCAACTTCATGGAGTAGTTATAAATCCTCAATGGGGTGTGTTGTAATTAAATAGGGTTTCAAGAGTTTTTTGGAATTTTGGAATTTTGGTCTAGTGACAATTTTGTAAATATAAAAAAATAAGATAAAATAACTTCACTTAATAGTAACACTTTTTTTTAGCAGTTCCCAAAATTTTAAACCCGACTCGTTAGTGGAAAATTCGTTAGTAGAAAAGAATATGATCAAACAACAAAAATCTCTAAAAAAAAATAAAAATTTGGTGAAAGAACTAGATTTCGCACTAATTTGTTTTTTTAGAAAAGATAAAAAATACATTTTGATATAAAATAAAAGAGTATATGTTTGGTTTTGGTTATTATCCCTGCCTCACCTATATATAATAAAAATTAAAAGGGATAAGCATGAATATTTTGAGGGGAAAAATGCTCTACAAAGATTTGTAAAGAAAGTTCTTAGAAATAGAAATGTTAATTCAGAATCTAAAGAGAAAAATCTAGTTAAAAATACCAAATGCCAAAGTACCCATCCTTACAAACAAATAACAGAAATTTGGATACTTCACTCTTCACTCCACTTTACTGCTCGCTACAAACATATTCCTACAAATTACCCGTCTATTTTTTACATTTACATTTTACAAACAAATATTTCTCATATTCATAAAATGAGCATTTGACAGTAACCTAATTATTTTTAGGAAAATGTCACACTAAATACCTTCTCACCAAACTTATCATCATCTAGTACCCCAACTATTTTCTATGCCTACTAAATACTCATCTCACCAAACTAATTCTTTTTTAATACCCAGCTAATATTTCCCTTCCTGAAATATCATCGGCGTTTGTACCGTATACAAAACAGCTTCTCTTGTTTGAGACTTTCCCTACATTAACATAAAAATCAGCTAACTTTGTACATTTCATCTCCAAGGTAAAGCAAGTCCTCAATAAAAATCTTAGTTTATCCAATACAGTATTCAAATATCAGCATAAACAAAGAATCAAAGTAGTTGAATACAAATTGAAACTTCATACTTAGGATTAGAACAGAAACCGAGTTTTGAAAGACGAAAACGAAATTATATACACAGTATATAAAAAAGAAGTGGTAATGATAATCGTGTTTCGTTACTATATATGTTAAGAGAGAAAGAGAGACTGACGAAGTGGGGATGGAAATGGCCGGGAAATGGCCTAGGATTCTTGTTCTTTGGAAATGGATATTGGTTACTCTCTACTCGAAAAACAGAGTTCGAAGTTTAGAATATAGAAAATGGCCTAGGATTCTTGTTCTTTGGTGGGTATTTTCGGAATCAGAACGAGTGTGAGTGGAGTAAAGAAACCCGGTCTGTAATGGTGTTTTGTTCTTACATGTCCGGTGGTTGAAGACGATACCTGTACTACGACGCTAGATGTTCCTTGACTATGACGCTAGATGTTCCTTGACTATGACACTAGATAAGTTGCACTTGCCAACATCACGCGAGATGTTCGTCTAATATGACGCTAGACGAGTTGTACTTATGACGCTAGACGAGTTGTACTTATGACGTTAGACGAGTTGTACTTATGACGCTAGACGAGTTGTTCTTGCCTAACATTTGACTATGATGCTAGACGAGTTGTACTTCTAACGCTAGACGAGTTGTATTTGCCTAAATAACACGAGATGTTCCTTGCCTATGACGCTAGATGAGTTGCACTTGCCAACATCACGCGAGATGTTCGTAGACGACTATGATGCTAGCTGACTATGACGCTAGACAACTAGATGACTATGACGCTAGATGTTCCTTGACTATGATGCTAGATGAGTTGCACTTGCCAACATCACGCGAGATGTTCGTCTAATATGACGCTAGACGAGTTGTACTTATGATGCTAGACGAGTTGTTCTTGCCTAACATTTGACTATGATGCTAGACGAGTTATACTTCTGACGCTAGACGAGTTGTACTTGCCTAAATAACGCGAGATGTTCCTTACCTATGATGCTAGATGAGTTGCACTTGGTGTTTTGTTCTTACATGTCCGGTGGTTGAAGACGATACCTGTACTACGACGCTAGATGTTCCTTGACTATGATGCTAGATGTTCATTGACTATGACGCTAGATGTTCCTTGACTACGACGCTAGATGTTCCTTGACTACGACGCTAGATGTTCCTTGACTATGACATTAGATAACTTGCACTTGCCAACATCACGCGAGATGTTCGTTGACTATGACGCTAGACGAGTTGTACTTATGACGCTAGACGAGTTGTTCTTGCCTAACATTTGACTATGACGCTAGACGAGTTGTACTTATGACGCTAGACGAGTTGTACTTGCCTAACATTTGAGTATGACGCTAGACGGATTTATTCTAACTTTCACAACTTCTATTGACTTATTTGATTGGAGACTGGACAAACAGAATGTCATGGCAAGAGAAGGATCGATTAGTGAGTGTAATCAAAGGAAATGTCATCGATTCCATAAAAAACCTTTATTCGGACGATGGATTTTGCGCTGATTTGCAATCTGACCGATCTGTCTCTGGCTTAAAGAAGATTTGGATGTCACCAAAGCTAGAAAGGATCGGTCAGAGAGCTTCAATCGAGATGATTCCAGCAATTTCCAATCCTACCAGAAGGTTTAGTAGACCAGCAAGGAGATTTGGGTGTTTTAAAATCCAAAGATAGGAGAGAGAGAAAAAAAAACACAGTGTTGACATATATTGAATAAATCGAAGGAGAGAGAAGGAGATGAGTATTAATAATAACCTACTTTCTCTTTCTTCTAGTATTGGAGCTAATTTGGTAAAAATATTGACTTCTTACTACTAGTGTAAGGGTCTTATATTTGGATACTTATTTAGGATTACACACTTGAAAAGGTATTTAGTGGTACTTTTTCCTTATTTTTAATCACCGTTCATTTATATTTTTACTAATTTATTTATATTCTTATAAAAGAGTATATAAAAGATTAAAAAAATATGATAAAAAAATTCAATTAGATAAGACCAACCAATATCATTGGTTGAAGAAGAAACACGAATCTACTAACCGGAACAGACATCATGGATTCACAGTTGCGCGTGGATATTAATAGTATCGCCAAGTGAAACAAAAAAGTAAGAAGAGATAATTTGTTTTTCCATATTGCACATACATTTTTCCCAAAAACACATTAAAATGTTAAAATAGGAGATAAAAATAGACTTCAGAAATTAGTGAGAAAAAGAAAACAGGTTCCTGGTATAATTTCACAGGGAGAATCCGAATACCAACTGCTTGGGACTTGTGACAATCTTACCATCTAGTCAAGAAACAATAGAGCATGAAGTACTTGTATCATTGACTTGGATAAAAAGTTTCATATTGCTTCTTAAAATCTTGTGCCATATTTGATTCCTCTGCTTTTGTAACTGTACAGTTCCTCCAATCGGCTCTGTCTGCAATGTTAAGCAAGCCTGCTAGGACCTGGACGAGTAATATTATTTTTTGTTACTTTGCACACTTCTATCTCACAAGCAAGTTACTTTTGGGGAAAATGAAATTGTAAAGATTAGTGATAATTCAGATATGTAACATTAAGAACTTTATTTAGCATAGTGCAGAACATCTATCCCCAGCTCACATTAAAGAAGATACAAATGAAACACCAAGGTGCTATACTTTTTGATCCACCGTTCCAACAGCTATACAATTATATGTTAAAATGATAGTCACTAACCTCACGTCCAAATTGAGCTGGAAATATCTCATTTTCCTCTATTCTATGACATAAGATTGTACCCTCAGGAAGTTCCACATAGAAGAAGCTATAATTCTTGTCAAACTCTCCCTTCAAGAATTTTCTCCCATCAGAACTATTATCTACTGCCACATTATAATAAATCAGAATAAGGATATATACCAGATAAACATTAAACTCAACGCATAGTAAAACTGCTTCTAGCAAAAAAAAGGTACCAATTCAAAAAAAATCTAACTACAAATAATTGATAAAATTGTTTCGAGTTGGTAGCAGAATATATTTTAGCCTAAACTTGATTGCCAATAGTATGAGGAAGCCATGCAGAACCCTAAGGCATGAGAATTTAAGAATTCAAGGCATCTACAATGCTCTAGAGAATGTATCATACTGTACGAGACAGGCAAGGTAACTCTAGGAGCTAAAGCAAATGGAGATTAGAAACACCCACACCAGCAATTCTTTAATAATCATTATGAAAACTCAGTACGTTAGTTGGACTTACACTTCTTGGCCACGAACTTAAACCCCAACTTTTCAGCAGCCAGATTAAATATATCTTGAAGAAGACGAACTTTGGATGATGGAATGGGAACAACCTTCAATAAACAGGAGAAATATTTACATAAACAAACAATATAACCTCGGAAACTTTTTCTTTACCTGGGTGTAATCTTTGAAAATGTTTCCAACTGTGAAAAGTACAAATTCCTAGATGCAACCATGTCCATTTCTGCTGTGGTACAATCCATGGTTACGTTCTTTGTCGTGTGACTTTGAAAATTATTTTCGTAGATTTTGTCAGAATATTTTGACTGTTCAAAATGTTGGACTTGGATCACAAAAATAACAGAAGAAAACAGTTGGTTTAAAACTAAATTTTATTGTGTAAATATATAAGTCCCTAAATAGCATTTCAACAGGGTTGCTGTTACCTGGAGATTTGCATGAGTACTACGTTTAGAAATCCACTCAAAGAAAACAGCTTCATTCCCCTGTTTCTTATAATACATCCGCAGATTATTCTGGAGTTCACCAAGTTCAGTTTCACAGTCTGGTGGTAGGGAAAGAGTATTAGATAGATGCTCAATCGGAACTACCAATGCATGGTTCGGGACAAGTGCGCCTTTAGGCAGAGCACAATAAAATGTTTCCCCCACGTTAACGATTAGATGTGACTCCACATTAGGGCTTGATAAACAAAACCAGCACTCCTTTGACCTGCAAACTCAATGCAAAAGTAGATTACTACTGATGCAACCTTTATCCAACCATATTAAATTACAGAGCAGCTCAATCCAAACTACTAAAACAAAGCTCATCATCTGCTCAAACATCTGAAAACAAAAATCACACACTAAAATATTACGACTAAATTAGATGAAATCGATAACCAACCTGTTAGCGCCGTCACGCTTCTTGTGTGGATGGCTTTCATCTTCATTCTGCAATTTATGCTTAAACTTGCAGTCTGGCCCCTTTTCACAATTACCTTTGATAATAAAATCAAGACAAACCCCTCTTCGGCATTGCTCTCTTGCATCCATATCATGATTAAAGTAGCAATCATCCCCTCGAGTGCAAGATCCGGATGCTATAAATTTGAAACACAGCTTGTCCCCATCTCCTCCTCCATGCTTCTGTCTTTTTTGAGAGACATCATATCTCCAATACTGTGAATCGGCATCACTATCACCAGGTCTCTTCGCATTTTCTTTTGATGGTGCTGTTTGCTCTACTAGTGTGTATGGACATAACGTAGTGTTGGGTGGTTTTGCGCTAAGCTCAGCAGTTGACATTGTAGATGTAGGTGTTGGTGATATTGCATGGAGAAACTTCTGTGAATCATAATCCAAATATAACAGTCATAAAAAGGTAAGAAATAAAACTAAATGCATGATTGACCAGTATTTGAAAGAAGTATGCAAATATGATATTATAATATTACAACATTATTGCTATTAATCTTTAAACACAAAATCCTAAGCAACTCATGCTGTTAGATATGCCGCGAGAAAAAAGTAGACCTGTTTATCTTTGTTTCCAACTGGGCCAATACCCAAGAAGCGGGTGACATGCAAGGCATCAATGTTACAGTATGGCTCACGGTTATAAAACACACCCATCGCACCTGCAACGTGATAACTACCAGAAGAAAATGTTAGATCAGACATATATACTACAACTAGAAATATCTCTAAGTCGAGAGTCTTCCATTGCTAACAATAACAGAAGTATACCAGCTCCCTTTGTACAGCAACAGTCAGTTAACGAAACAACTTACCGTGGTTTGATTTCCATTACTAGTTCAGTGATGGTAGGATCACTACAAATTGAATCAGAAACTCCTACGAGAATGTCAGTAGCAGCTGCCCTGTTTGTGATTCCACTTGGCCATTCATTAGTGTATAGTAATTAAGGAATTCAAGATAAGAATCTGATTGTTAAATGAAAACTAATCACAGCTTATATTAAAAAGAATTGAAGGATATGTCAAAAACAAGTCAACAACTCCAGGTTCCTCAGCCAGTGCCCGTAACGCATCAACATCGTCTTGACTATACTTTCCAAACTGATGACCTTCCGATTTTTGCCTACCAGATAAGTAAGCAACAGATAAACCTAAATTTGAGCAACATTACATCAGGAAAACCATACATATACCCAAATAAAGTACCACCTGAATCAAACCTCATAAACAAAGAAGCTAAAAGTTAAGAAACCAAACCAGCCTCAAGCATGTCACCTCTAATATTGAGTTGAGATCATTTTCATTAGACAAATTATTCTAAATTTGACAAACTGTGTTACCAATTAGCATCCAATCAGAAATGTCCTAGAAAAGGAGTGTAAAATGAATTAGAAACCGAACCATTGAGCGTGAACTTGCCACTGCCTCTTAACCAAAACAAGTTGTTGCAAATCTTGAGGCCGTCCATTTTGAATCCCTGATTGGCGGCGTCTCGCGTAGCAGCAGATAGGACTTTTGGCGCTCCTACGCCGAAGTCGCCAATGAAATACGTCGGGAGAGGGATCGAGGAGCGTCCTTCGATATAGTCCATGAAGTCCTGGAGATTCTCGGGTGAGTCAGGGAAGAACTGGCCGACGCAGAGCATAGCGTCGAACGGACCAGCTGATTTATTGACCTACATCGAGTTAACTCGGTTGAAGGAGTGGAAGTAGAGCGAAGAGATCATAGAGAGATAGGAGGAGAGAGATATACCGACTGGACTCGCTTGAAAAGCTGGTTAAGACGGCCTAAAGGGTCGCCGCAGAGTAGAATTCTCGGAGGAGCCATGTTTTAGAAAAGAAGAGAGATGGTGCTTAAAGCCGTTGTGAAGCTGAGAAGAAGTTTTTTTTGTTGAGATGCATGTATGTTGAACAAGAAGGTGGGACTTGTTTTTCATGTTTGGGCTTTCTTAGTCCAAATTTGAGAAGGCCTCTCTTTTAAGGACATCATTTGTCTCAACTTTTGTTACAAGGATTTGATTGGGGTGGGTCAAATGATCCTAGTAATCATCCGGGCTAAGTAGTAAATTTTTTACGTTTAAATATCTCGTTTTGTTAGAATTTTAATCTTAATTTATAGTTTTGTTTTAGTTCAAAACATATAAATATTAATTGATTAAATACTATTTAAAGACTAAAAATCCTAACTATTATCCATTTAAGATCCATTCATGATTATGTGAAAAAAAAATGTTTTAATCAAATATTTACCATTTTAGATTCATTAATTTTTTAAATATATTTGTTCATTTATATAGAAGATTTTTAGACTTGTACTTCACTTTTTTCCCAATTTTTCCCCTCTCTCTAAGTGAATAGAACAGCTCTAACTATTAGGCGATTCTTCATTTTCTTACTCAATTTTCTTGTTTTTCTTTTATTTTCGTATGTTTTTTTGTTGTGTTTTTAGTTGATTTCGAAGTTTGATTTTGGAAATCTATTTAGATAAGTCGATTTGTATGTGATAAGTCGAATTTTGACTTCGAAATACGTACTCGAGATTTGTTTTTGTTTCTGATTTTTGGTATTTACATGGTTTTTACGTTACTAATATAGTTTATTAGTCGTATTTCGGTTAGCTTTTCGTCGATTTTAGTATGGTTTTGAATTTCTAAAATTTATGTGTCGAGTAAAACGGTTCAGGGGAAGTAGATGCGAAATGTTTGTGTATGTACGTACTGATAGTTGCGAAACGTGCAATTATTCTTGAATGGTAGATGCAAAACATGATTTTCATAGATGCCAAAAGTTATTTGTTCTTTAAAAAAATCAAAACATACCATAAGTGGTACTAGTTTTGTTCGTCTTAAAAAAAAACAAAACCAACTGTATTTTCGGATTTTTTTTCAAAGTTATGGTTTAAAAGATACAGACTTTTAAAAATTTATAATTTATAGAGTAATAAAGAAGATGCGAAACCTTTTTTGTTTTGATAGATGTGAAACATTCTTTCTTTCGATAGATGCGAAACCTTCTTTCTTTCGATAGATATGAAACCTTCTTTGTTTTCCTAGATGAGAAACCTTCTTTATTTTGCTAGATGTGAAACCTTTTTTGTTTTGCTAGATGAGAAATCTCTTTGTTTTGCTAGATGTGAGGCCGTCTTTGTTTTGCTAGATACGAAACCCTATTTATTTTACTAGATGTGAAACCTTCTTTGTTTTGGTAGATGCGAAACCTGTTTAAATTGTGTACTGCTAGATGCAAAACGAGCCTACTAGATGCGCAACCATATACTGAGAAACGTGGGTAAAATATATTTTAAAAAAAATCAAAACATATCATGAGTGGTAACTAGTTTTGTTCGTCTTAAAAATACAAAATCAATGGTATTATCGGAAAAAAAATCGAGTTATGAACCCTTAAAATTTTAAGTTCAAAAAAAATAAAAATAAAAAAGAGGTTGGTTACTGGATTTTATATAGAAGGATAGTTTAGGTATATAGTCTTTCAAAAAAATTAGGTCTTTATTTGTAATAGGTTTGTTGGATGGGTCTTAAATGGTAAGTCTCTCTTTTAAAGCATATTTTAAAAACTATGATTCAAATAGATACAAATTTTCTAACTAAAATAAATAAATATATGTATTCACTTATATGTAAGTTTTTTTTATAGGGAAATTACACTTAAGGTACTCACTCAACTATTTTATTGTCATCTACTACCCAAGGTTTGATCTATTATCTCTTAATACACATCTCAACTACCTAATTACCACGTAGTATCTAACATTATTTTAATACCCTAACTACCCTCACCCTTCATGAACAACCACGTAACCAAAATTTATTTTTCTTACTTTTATTTTATTTTATTTTTAAAAGATCCATATCTTTCAAACCGGAGCTCGGAAAAAATAAATGAAAGTACCATCGCTTTTATTTTTTTTAAATGAACAAAACTAGACCATTGATGATATTTTTTTATTTTTTTAAAAAAATAAAATTTCACGAGTAACAACTCTCAGGAAATCGAGAGAGTTGCAAACAATTCTCAGGAAATCGCGAGAGTTGCAGACAACTCTGATGACTACATGCGAATTGTGTGCAATACTTGTACCCAAACACAACTTGTACACAACTCTCAGGACTACATGCGAATTGTATGCAAACAACTTTTACCCAGATGTACCTTGTACAGAACTCTCAGGACTACGTGCAAATTTTATGCAAACAACTTGTACCCAGACGCAACTTGTACACAACTCTCTGGACTACATGCAAATTATGTGCAATACTTGTACCCAAACACAACTTGTACACAACTCTCAAAACTACATGTGAATTGTATGTGATAAGGGAGAATAAAATACACAGGGGAAAATTGGAAAGAAGAGTTTTTATGAGGGAAGGATTGAAACAATGTATTATAAAAGTATCCATTATGAATAAATGGTAAAAATATAGGGACTAGATGTGTAATAATTGGGAATTAAGTGTGTGGGGCCCATTATTGTTCTATAAAAGGACCCCACACGAGTTGATAAGGTTGGTTGATTAATATAGTATTATTTTCTCTCTCTAAACTGGGTATTACTTTCTCTCTCTAAAAGGCATCCCTATAAAATAGTTTTATAGCAGTTTGGTCGCTCGAATAGTTTTTTTACACGAAATTACCCTCGAGCAAACTCTTAATTCATCAGTGGCGCCGTCTATGGGGAGCGAAGATTGTCCTGACAACAACCGCTTTCTGGAAATCGTTCCTAATCCGAGCGGAATTATGGAAGAGCAAAGGGATGATTTTGTTAACAACTGTGAGGAGAATCTCGTTCGGGACACTTATCGAAATGATTTTGATTATGAGGCGCATCGTGGCCAGCGCGCCGGAGAAACCTTTGATTACTCGGTTTTGTTGGCTCGAAGAAATGAGTTGCTACTGGAGATTGAAAAACTGAGGGCAGAAAAAGAAACTGTTCAGGAAAATATTCGTTTCGAGGTTAGAAGAGAGCCTGACAACGGAAAAGATGAGCGTGAAACAGACCTTCGTCATAGGAACATAGATGACAGATATAGAGGTCATGAACAGTGTTCTTCGAGGAGGAAAGAAAAGCGTCAATTGGAATCCTCTGATTCAAGTGATTATTCTTGCTATAGTTCACCAAAATCGTCTCCAATGAGGATTCATTGAAAGAAAATATTTGGCCGAAAGCATGTGGAGCACCCAAGGGGAAGGAGTTTGGAGAGAAAATCTCTGAGGGAAAAGAATTACCACGCTCATGCTAATGAGCAAGGTTATGACCAAATGAATTTTCCTTCTTGGAACCAAAATGTCGATCAGCGGAATTCGGAGTGGCAGCATTAGTACACTGTACCGTCCGAGGAGGGACTCTATTATCCGAACCATGAAAATTTAAGAGTTAATGTCTATAGGACGGGTCATAATGGGAGAGCTTCTCATTCGTCCACGGAAATTCTAGTAGGCAGCCTCCCAAAACACTTTGATATTTCGAAGTTAGAAAACTTCGATGGGACGCAGGATCCTGACAATCACATCGAGCAATTCAAAAATTCCATGATCAATTTCGATGATGATGATGATAAATTGTTGTCTAGAGCGTTTTCTCAGACTTTCAAAGGGGTGGCTTCCAAGTGGTACAACAGGATTCTGCAGGGCTTGATAAAGAATTTTAACATGTTCTGGAATATATTTAGACAGTAGTTTGTGGGGAGCAAGAAATTTCATGCTAATGGAGACACGATAATCTATTGTAGGCAAAAAGTCGGGGGAAGCTTGAAGAATTGCACCAATCGATTCGTTAAAACAAAAATAGATATGGAGTACTACAAAGATTCCACGAAACTAGCGACATTCAGGATGGGGATTCTCCATGGGCTCTTAAAGGATACGGTAGCAGAGAGTCAAGCGATGACTTTTGGGGCATTACTGGATCAAGTTGAGAAAGGAATTTTGGTGGAGAAGACTCAGGCATCCGAGAAAAGATCAAGCGATCAGCTGGACCAGAACCAATTTCAAAGGTCTGAGTCTAGTAATCAAGGGCCTCATACTAATGTTCAAACCAAGGGTGTGGGTCAGTATCCGCCGAGGCCGAGAGCAAACCAGCAGAACTATAGTAATCAGCAAAGCTATAACCAAGGAATAAGGCCAATTTCGAACAGAGTTAACGGAAAATATGGCTACGATATTTGATAAGGAAAGATCAACAGTGCAGTTTAGAAAACCTTTTCCTATTCAAACTCTGAGGGAAAACAGAAGTGCTAACAGGTTCTGTAAGTACCATGAGGACATTGGGCATGACACTAAGGAATGCATCGCTTTGGAAAAAAAAATGCAAGCTTTAATTAAAAATGGAATGTTACTAGAATTCGTTAAAAAGAACAACCAGAAAAATGTTGCAGTAAAGGCTGTCCCAAAGAATATTGACACAACAATGGTGATTTCCGAAGAGGTTGATGCTTTTGATATTGCACTTTAGTATATGGATCCTAAGGAAGGGAGAAATAACGTGAACATGGTCGAGGAGATTATTCCAAAGGGGAAAGTCAATGACCTATGTGCATTTTTCGAGTCACTCTCTATCTTCGGAGGAGATACCATTGTAGGGAACTCTAATAGTTCGTGGAAAATACATATGGTGAATCTAACCACACAGATTGAAGCAGGGGTTTCAGCACAGATGTATCGCTTGCCCTCCCTTATCATATGTTTTGATGATGATATGAGGAATGTAACGGGCCCTCATGAAGACGCGATGGTTATTGCTGCGGGTATAGCCGGAGACCAAGTCCAGAAGATACTTATTGATACAGGAAGTTTTACGAATATTTTTTTTATGAGTACCTACAGGAGAATTTCTGACCCGCCTGTTATACGACGATCCGACAGAACTATAGTGGGCTTCACAAGAGAAACAACAATAGTAGTGGGAGAGTTTTAGTGTGTGGTGGAGCTCGGCCGTGGGCCGTTCAAAAAGGAAGTGAAAACTTTGTTTATAGTCGTAGATGCACTAACTTCGTACAACGCAATTTTGAGCCGCTCCTGGTTGTCTATGATGCATGGTGTTATCTCGATGGTACAACAATGCTTGAAATATGTGCTAGGGAACAATATAGGGACGATCAGAAGTAGCCAGAAGATGGATCGAGAATGTTAGCTTTATCCTCGAAAAGAGTTCGGGGAGAAGCATTAGAAAAAACGTAGCAGTTAAAGGGGACTTCCTCGGTAATCATTCCTTGTGATGATCCGAGGGAGGTCCCCAGATTTCTGGTTCCGGATGAAGATCACGAGGAACATAAGTTTGAAGAAGGAAATTTTTTGAAGATTGGAGTAAAGCTTTCTTTTGAGTTCGGAGAAAAATTGTTGCGTTTTGGTTGACAAAGTTAAATATGTTTGCTTGGTGTGCACAGGATGTTACGGGAGTACCTCCAGAGATAATATGTCATAAACTCGCAGTACAACATGATGTTCGACCTATTGAACAGAAAAAAAGGCCAGTTTCTCAGGAGAAGTCTGCAGATATTCTCTCAGAGGTTGAACGATTATTAAACATAGACCACATTCGAGAGTCGCAGTACCCTGTATGGGCCTCGAATCTGGTCCTGGTCATGAAAAAGAATGGTAAGTGGAGGATGTGCGTGGATTTCACGGACCTGAATAGAGCTTGTCCGGGGAATAGAGCTTGTCCGGGGAAGTTGAGTAATAACTTGAGTAAAGTCAATTTGAAGTTAAATCCAGAAAATTGCATTTTTGAAGTGCGGTCGGGGAAGTTTCTTGGCTACATGATAAGTGAAAGTTGCATCAAAGCTGATCCAGAATAGGTAAAGGCTTTGACAACTATGACTCCACCTCGGAATATTAAAGAAGTCAAGATTCTAACAGGACTATTGGCATCATTAAATAGGTTTATTTCTCGTTCATCGGATAAATGTGCGCCTTTCTTTAAAGTGCTAAGAAATGTCATACAGTTTAATTGGACTGAGGAATGTTCAGCCACATTTCGCCAGATTCAAGAGTATTTGATGTCCTCAGAGATACTTTCTAAACCTTTGATGGGAGAAAAGTTGATCGTTTATGTGTCGGTATCAGATTTTGGAGTCAGTGTCGTATTACTCCAAGAAGAGGTTGATGTGTTAAAACCGATTTATTATGTCAGCAAAAGTTTGCTAGATGAAGAGTAACGATATCTCAAATTGGAAAAGTTAGCTTTGGCCCTAGTAACTGGTGTGGTTAATTTTCGTCTGAGGGTAAATTTTTAATTTGTTTTAGAGTTTTTGGAGGTGTGTAGGTGTTTAATATTTGAATAGAGAGTAGAGGGAGAATTAAGCAACCTTGTTGTATTTAATTTTCATTACCCATATTAAATGCAGGTGGTTGGGTATTTATACCATTATATTTGGGCTTTATGGGTTTTCGGGTCATGTTTAATGGACCCGGGTTATGTTCAAAGACCCACGAGCTCTTAGTAGAAGAGCAAGCAGCTTAGTCAAGAAGTGTTTATGTTTTTAAGTACTTTAGTCATAATTCGGACAGTCCAATGAGCTAAGGGTTTGAACTGTTCTGTCTGATCCAGTGATCTCAGTCCGAATTGTCCCTGTCCGGAGAGGTAGCAATATTCGTACTCATCAGGAGCCCCTTTTTAGATGTTTGCTCAAATACCTTTGCCAAAAACCTGAAAAACAGTCCGAAGTCAGGGGCAGTTTTAATCCGGACAGGTCTTTCGACTTGTGTTATGGTTCTATCCGGACTGATAAAGCTTTGTAAATCCAAACGGTTTTTTGCCAGAGTTTATGGGACACGTGTCACTTTTTGGTTGGTTTCTTCACCCGTTTTTTCACCTTGAATCTCGCACCCACCTTCTTCGAAAAGCAACTTCTTCATTTAAAGAGGGTGACATCAGCGCCGTCTTTTAATCATTACCAATCTTTTCGAATTCTCCTAGGAATCAAACTCCTTTTTCAGATTTACTATAAATTGAAATGCTTTCTACTGTTTCACCATCACTCTCGTTTTTACTCTGCAAATCCTCAAAGCTTTTTCTCTTCAAAACAAATTTTTACCCAGATTGTTTATGTTCACGGCTCAGAACGCTTTGATCAAAGGCGGGTGGCTCAACCTCTCTGAACTAGAAAAGGCGCAAAAGGTTGAAAGGGAAAGGCGCATTGCAGCAGGCTTACCCGCTTCTCCCATCGACAAACCAGCAACTTCACCTACAGAATCAGACCAAGGTTCTTCCTCCATAAAGGGCATCAAACCGAAGAAGTTATTTCAAAACAATCTTTCACCTATTATCTTAGGCTCCTCGGTTCAAGAGTCGGAACCCATCCTTGAACCAGGTTTAACAGTTACAAGCTTTAAAAAAACCTTCCCCTTTCTTAGCCATGGGGTCTGACGTTGAAACCTCTCCTCAGAAATTAGTTGACCGAAGAAAAGGCCGACTAGTCAAGGGTCAAGCTTCTAAGGGCACCCCCTCAAAATCGAGTGCCAAGGATAGTAGTACTGGGTCAGAGGCACCCATTAGAGCACCAAAGGACAGGTTGTCCGGTCCGGAGGGCACTGGTTCAAGTCCTCGAAGAGAAACGTCTACACTAGAGCCCCAACCAGAGGCCAGGAACCAAGAAAATACTGAAATTCAGCAGTCCGGAAGTCAGGCTGAGCCAAATCTAGACCTTCCCCTCACTACTGCTACTGAAAACCCCTCATCAATCATGGAGGAAGTAATGGAGGACTCCATCGAAGAGGCTCCATTCGAGTCTGAGCCTTCCGGACAGACTAGTGGTGTTGTTGCTGCCCAAAAAGACAAGGGCAAAGAAAAGTTGTGCTTGAGGCATCCGGATCTGCCGGAGTGTCTCGAAGGAAGGGTGGGGCCTTGTTTCCACAAGGTCAGTGTTAAGTACCTCCTTGCTCTGCAAAAGATCAACTACGCATTCATCTACACAGCTCAACTGGGCCGGATGCGTACGAAGTGGGGAATTCCGGAGAATGTGAAGATACCCGAAACTCCCATGGATTGCAAATTGAGTGAGATAATCATCTTCACAGAGCTGTTTAACTGGGGGCTCAGATTCCCCTTGGACCCAGAGATCATCAGATACTTTCATCTGATAAAGCTCTACCCAAGCCAGCTGAGTCCCAATGCCTGGTACACCCTTATGGCCTGCATTATGGCCTCTAGGCTCTCCGGGATCCCTCTGCCAATGGACGAGTTTGCTGCGGTGGCCAGTCTCTGTAGAAACCACCTCATCCCCTTTTATCACTTCAACATGGGGGATGACTTCAAGGTAGTGGATGACTTGCTAGAGTCGGAGAGGAATTGGAGGACTCAATTCCTCTTCGTAAGTGGTGCTTGGGAGAACGGGAAGAAAATCAAGGTCGGAACCAACCCCAGTCTCCTCACCAGCAGATGGAGGAGTGATGGTAAGGCTCTTTCCTTATATTTTTATCTTTTCTTTTATCAAATTTGTTTAAACTAACTTACTCTGTCTTCTTCTTAACAGTACTGCCCAAGGACTTCAATGACTATATAAAATCCGGGAAAATCATTTGCACCAAGATCAATGCTTGGGCTGCTGAAAGGTGGGGAAACCGGTTCCACGATGCCTTCACGGGGGGCAACTTAGCAAGATCTCACCTCTGGAACACTACTGGCCGGAGGGACTTAACCTGGGAAGAGCTCACCACTCAACCCCCTCCGGATGTAGTGCTCAAGAGGACACATGAACCGAACGGGACACTTTACTTGCTAGGTCGGGCCAAGGCCCCGAGCAAAATGAAGGGAAAAAAGAAGAAAGGCAAGAAAGTGGTAGGTGGTATGGACCCTGCTGAGGTGGAGGAAGCTGCTTTACCAAATGCGGAGGGGTCAGCCTCAAGCCAGATTGATGCTGCTCTCTTGGAAGTGGTAGAGCAGGAGAGTGTTAGGAAAGAAGTCCACTCCCCAGAACCCTCAAAGGCTTCCAAAAGAGACCGTAAACGGAGAGCTGAAAGCAAGGATAGGGAGGCCAAGAAGAAGAAGACCTCCAAGGATGATGAACTTTCTCTCCGACCTCTGGAGCCTCTCCCCCAGGTTGATCCTACTGACCCAACACAAGCAGAAGAGATACCTGGGGACTTTCAAACTGATGAGGTCGAAGGGGGAGGTCTTAGCATTGATGGGGTAGACATCACTGGTCTTGGTGGGTTTGGTGAGTACTTTATCAACCTCCCCAGAGATGATTTCGCTGGGCCTTACCTTCCCCCGAGTACTTCAAACACCGTCACTTTCAATGGTAAGACTTTTATTGTTTCAAGTGAAAGGGACATCATAGCTCACTATTTATTAAGTAGTGTTCAGCCGGTGCTTGCGTTGGAGAAACAAGTCCGAAGTCAGGCAGAAATTATCAAAGACCTCAAGTCTGATAAAGAGAGGCTGTCCGATGACCTTCGTACTGCCACTCAACACGCTGACATTCTAAAGGGGGAGAACAAGGAGTTGAAAAAGAAACAGGAGGGGTGGACCACCAAAGTTGTTACTCTGGAAGACACCATCAAGGATCTCCGGGAGAAGTTGTCCGGAGCAGAGAAAGTTCTCAACTCTTCAAAAGAGGAGACCAAGGCCAAGGACCAAATTATCAACAACTTGATCAGTGACAAGATTGCGCTTGAGAATACAGTGTCCAAGGCTCTAGAGGAGAAAGCTGATCTGCTAAGGGAGCAGGCGGCCAAAATTCAAGCCAAGATCGATGCTTATGCCAACCATGTGATCGACACTCGAGAGGAAATGTATGCCAAGGTGAAATCAGACATGGTCCTGCTCTTTCATGAGAAGTTCCCGAAGAGGAACTTGGGTGATTTATGGCTTCACGTAGAGTATGAAGACCTTCCCTTCCACACCATGTTTGATGGAGATTTGCATGACTACTCCAGTGCTTCCTCTTCTGATGAGGCAGAAGAAAATGCTGGGGAGGGTCCTCCTGAAAAGAAAGACGATCCCAAGGGGAAGAAGAAAATGGATGAGGCTGAGCCATCTTCAGAGGCTCAGTCTTAAATTATGAATTATTTTTTACTTTTCACGTTATCTAAACTAAAGTCCTTGGAAGGCCAAAGCACATTTTTTGTAAGCGTGTCCGGTATCTGACCGGACAGATCTTTTACTCTGTTTGACAATTTGAAAGTCCTTGGAAGGCCAAGGCACTTAAGTTATTTTATTGAATATCCTTGTTTTGCACAATTCTCACATTCTTTCATAGTCTGTTTCAATTTTGATGGCTAGTGTTTAAATATCCCTTAGTTATTTCATAGTGAGAGTGTTTAAATTCTCCGATGACGAATGTTTAAGTGGTCATCACTCTTTTATTTCAATCCGGATGGTGTGACAAAAGACAAAAGTAAGAACACTTCGGAAAATTTTTAAGAAGGCATCAAATTTCATTAAAAACCCGGACACGACATTAAAACCTCTCTGCGCCACCAAGGTAGGAAAGAGTATGCCCCCAAATATTTACATGGATGTTTAAACAAGTAAATATTTACACAAATGCTACTCCAAGTACATCCGGAGATGTTCGATATTCTAAGGGTGGGCCAAAACTCTTCCATCCTTGTCTTCTAGCCAATATGTTCCAGGTTTAAGCCTTTCAACAACCATATAAGGTCCTTCCCAAGTCGGGGCCAATTCGCCGAGCAGCTTCTCTTTAGTGTGTAAGAAGACTTTTCTCAATACCTTGTCCCCGGCTGGAAATCTCTTCTTTTAACTCTAGAAGCAAATCTACTTCTCATCAAACCCTGATAGTGTGTAGCTCTAAGGTGAGCTTTAACTCGTCTTTCTTCTACTAGATCGAGCTGACTTCTGATCGCCACTTCGTTAGCGCATTCAGAGAAATTGTGAGCACGTAATGATGGGAGAGTTTCCTCTATGGGAGCTATTGCATCCATCACATAAACCAAGACAAAGGGTGATTCCTGTGTTGCAGTCCCAGGTGTTTTCTGGTAGGCCCACAAGACCTCTTGTAGATAGCTAGGCCACTTCCCAGCAGCCCCTTCCAGATTCTTCTTTAAACCGGACAGTATAGTTATATTGGCCACTTCAACCTGACCATTTGCTTATGGGTGGAAAGGTGAAGAGAAACAATGTTGTATACCCCTTGAGGCACATAAACTCTCCATTTCCTTATTGTCGAACTGTGGCCCATTATCTGTCATGATCTTTCGTGGAACACCAAATCTGCAACAAATGTTGGATAAAATGAATTTTATAACGGCTTTTGATGTTGTTCCTGCCAAAGGGGCTGCTTCAATCCACTTTGAAAAGTAATCGATTGCAACAATTATAGTTTTGCGCCCTCCGGATGCCATAAGGAGAGGCCCTACTAAATCCAACCCCCATCGAGCAAAAGGTATAGGCTCAAAATTTGATTCTAAAGGAATGGTTGGGACATGAATTTCATTGCTGTATCTCTGGCATGGGTCACACCTTCTTACCAGCTCTTTAGCATCTTGCATGATAGATGGCCAATAGTAGCCAGCCAGTAAAACTCTCCTTGTTAAAGCCGTGAATCCACAATGAGCTGATCCCTCGCCATCATGCAATTCGGAGAAGACTACTTGAGATTCATCATCCCCCAAACAGCGCAGAAGAGGTTTACTGTAAGACTTCTTATACAGAATGTCTCTCAATATGATAAAACCACGAGCCTTGTGTTTCAGTTTTCTTGCCAATGATTTATCTGGAGGCACGATGCCGTCGTAGAGGTATTACAGGAGAGGAAATCTCCAAACCTGATGTTGTTTCACTTGTACTTCAAAAATTTCTTCTTCTTTACCCATATTAAGTTGAATGGAGAGGCTCTCCAGCACATGGATCCATGGATACGACTCTGTATACGCTATGGTTGCCAATGAATCTGCCAACTCATTTTCTGTCTCGGGTATATGTTTATAAATAATGCTTTTAAACTTGAGTGCTTCATTTTTAAGAAGAAGTAAATACTTTACTAGCTGCTCCTTTTTAGCCTCAGATTGACCTTGGGCATGGTGGATAAGAAGCTGGGAGTCACTCAATAGCTTGACCCTCTTAGCCCCACAAATAAAAGCTAACTTCAAACCTGCTATAGCTACCTCGTACTCAGACTCATTATTGGAAGCCCTGAAAGCAAAACAAATAGCATGGTACATTTTGTCACCATATGGAGAAGTCAAGCAGACCCCTGCACCACATCCCATAGTGTTGGATCCACCATCCGTCCGGACGACCCAGACCTTTTTGTCTTTCATCTCAGTAGTCTGCTCCGAATCTCTATCAGAGTGGAATTCAACTAAAAAATCAGCTATAGCTTGGGCTTTGACTGCTGTTCGGGGAGCAAAATCTATATCGAAATCTCCCAACTCTACTGACCACTTAGTCATCCTACTTGAAATGTCTGCCTTTTGGAGAACATTCTTCAAAGGAAAAGATGTTCGGACGATAACAGGATGAGCCTGGAAATAAGGCATCATCTTTCTTGCAGCTATCACTAGGGCCAATGCTAATTTTTCAAGTTTCAAATAGCGCCTTTCTGCATCTATCAAGCTTTTGCTAACGTAGTACACTGGACGGGAATAATTATTCACCTCTCTCACTAACACAGCACTGATGGCACAACTTGAAACTGCTAAATATACGAAGAGTGTCTCTCCATCAACTGGTTTAAACAAGGTTATGGGAGATGACAGATGCTTCTTGATTTCATTGAAAGCCTCATTGCATTGTGATGTCCAGTTCAATCCCTTCGCACCCTTCAAGGTTTGAAAAAACGGGGCGCATCTGTCCGAAGACCTTGAGATAAATCTGTTCAAAGCAAGTAACCTCCCCGTTAATCGTTGTACTTCTTTAATATTCTGAGGAGGCTCCATTTGAAATAGAGCATTAAGCTGGTCCGGATCGGGCTGTATCCCTTTCTCATTTATTATATAACCTAGGAACTTCCTGGATTGCACTCCGAACACACATTTTTCTGGATTTAACTTCAAATTCACTTTTACTAAGTTTGTAAGAGTTTCTTGGAGGTTAGCCAAGTGCAATTGCTCATCCACACTTTTCACCATCATGTCATCGATGTATACTTCCATATTCCTTCCAATCTGATCAGCAAAGGCTTTGTTTACCAATCTCTGATAAGTAGGCCCATCATTTTTCAACCCAAACGGCATTACTTTGTAGCAATGAAGACCCGTGTCAGTGACAAATGTGGTATGCTTTTGATCCTTCGGATCTACTTGGATTTGATTGTATCCGGAGAAAGCATCCATAAAGGATAGCAGCTTATTCCCAGAGGTGGAGTCTACTAGCTGGTCAATCCGAGGAACTGGATACAAATCTTTTGGGCAAGCCCTATTGAGATCTGTGAAGTCGATGCACATGCGCCACTTGCCATTTTTCTTTTTTACCAGGACCGAATTGGCAGTCCACAAAGGATATTGAGAATCCTTGATATGCCCCATCTTTGTGAGCCTGTCAACCTCTTGCACAATAATATCAGCCTTTTCCTTGGAAAAAGCCCTTCTCTTTTGAACCACTAGTGCTACGTCTTTTCGGACAGATAGGTGATGTGATATCACATCTGCTGGAACCCCAGTAACATTAGTATTGCACCAGGAAAAAACATGCTGATGGCTTCTCAAAAACTTTAACATCTCACTTTTCAGATCGGGTGGCATTCTAGACCCTATCTTGACACTTTTTCCTTCTTCTAAACAATGTGTTTCTACCTCTTCGACTGGTATTAATACTCCAGGGGCCTCTCTGGGGTCATCAATTTTACCCTCACCCCGAGAAAGCCCCTCAAATTGCTATTGCTCGTTGATACGAACTGCCCCCAACGTCCGGGGCGCCAGGGCTGTAGCATAACATTCCCTTGCAGCCTTTTGACTGCTTCAGACAACTCCCACATGTCCTTGAACAGCATATTTCAAACATTGGTGGACTGTTGAAGCCACTGCATGCATCCTAGAGAGCCAAGACCTCCCTAGAATAGCATTATAGCAAGTGGGATAATCTACCACAATAAAAAGTATCATGACCATCTTCTTGAAAGGGCCCTTGCCCAATAGAACTTCGTCTTCGAACTCCCCGATCACATCTGCTGAGCTGCCAGTAAAGCCCATAATTGATCTGTCCGAACTCTGAATTATAGCTGGATTTTTCATTCTCTTGTAAGTGGCTAAGAAAAGGATATTGACTGAGCTTCCAGTATCCACCAAAATTCGTCTTATGTCATTGCCCCCAATGGATGCTCCTATGAAAACAGCATCTTCATGAGGGCCAGCTATATTTCTTAAATCATCTTCATAAAAAACAATGAACGGGAATGGAATTTGCGATTGATAGGAAGTCATGCCTCCTTCTAGCTGGGTAGCTAGAGTATGAACGTGCCTCTTCCTCGAAGAAGCAGTATGAGCTGTCATAGTATCTCCTTTGAAAATTGTAAGTGACTTGAAAAACTTAATGAGCCCAGAGACTGTCCTAGAACATTCCTCAATGGCACCCACTCTATTTCGAGTTGGATCAGGATCCAAGTATTCAGATTCCACATCAAACCTTTCGATTATAACCATGGCTCCCTCCGGAGCGACATTACTTGGACCAACCTGGTGAGTATTGTCAGGCCTATTACCTCCTCTTCTTTTGATATAAGCACCCAGCTTTCCCCTCTCAATCAAGTTCTGAACTTCTTGTTTTAAAGCTATACAATCATCAGCGGTATGGCCAGTATCATTGTGATACTGGCAGAAAGAGTTATTGCGGTGTTCTCTAGGAGATTGCAGTGTGGCCGGTCTTCTATAGTGTACCTCTTCCTTTGTTTTATCATAAATGGTGGCCACACCTTCTTTCAATTCTGCAAACCAGTCCGGTTGAACCCAAGACCCTCTCTTATTTCTGGATTGTTGACTCTGAGCAGGTGCAGCTGGCTGAGATTGAGCTTTAGCCCTGCCATGCCCCTGTCCGGTCTCCTTCGCCTTGTTCCCGGACTGATTCTGATTGGGGTTTGGTGCCACCGGGGTAGACCTCACCTGCCTGTGCACCCTAGTTTTCTTTGTTTCATCAACGTTAATCTGTTTTCCAACCTGATTCAGCAACCCTCCCCAAGTCATGGCTTTCTTTCTGGTCACTGAATCAGTCAAATTCCCAGGGTTTAAGCCCTGTCTCAAGGATGTTATTGCTACTTGCTCGAAGCAATCAGCCAACCCATTCTTGGTGTTCACAAAACGAATTATGTATTCTTTCAATGATTGGTTCGGTTCCTGGGCACAATGGATTATTGTGTCCCCGTTGCCTTTCAATTCTTTACTTCCAACAAACTGCCTTTGAAAGTCCACCCAAAAAATATCGAAGTTCTTGATGCAACCTTGTGGCAGGCTGTTATACCACTTTAGAGAACTCAGCGTAAAAGATTGAGAGAATGCTCTACAAAGTAGCTTGTCATCATCATCAAAGTTCATCATGAAGTTTTTAAATTGCTCCAAATGGTTGTCAGGATGAGTACTGCCATCGTACTTCTCCATTTTAGTACTATCAAACCTCTTAGGGAGGTTTCCGGACAGAATTTTGGAAGACAATGGAGATTGTCTCCAATTCCGACCATGACTGAACACAGTATCCTCGTTGGGAGTTGCAAAGATATCTGGTTCATCGTGGAAGGCAAAAGGATCCATCAGCATCCGGTCTACATGCCTCCGGCTGTGAGATGTCCCTTTACCAATATTCTTCTTCAACTTCCCATGTCTATCTCTTTTCCTTGAATACTTTTTTATCAGCTTTTGCTTCTTTTTAGTTCGGCCCTCATCGCTGCTAGAGGACAAGGACTCTTCAACTCCATCTTCATCCGAAGAGCTATCAGAAGATTCTGAGCCTGAGTCAGAACTCTCCACTGGCTTAGACCGGTGAGATTTCTTGGAGCTGGCATGAGTCTTTTTGGTACTCACATGAGTCTTTGAAGGCTCATGCTCTCTAGGGTTATCGGTATGATGAGCAACCGATGCTTTTGATTTTTCTTTCACGCCCATCTTAGCCTTTTCTGCCCTCGGAGCTTCTATCTCGCCTTTTAACCTATCACGCTCCTCGATAGTGTATTCATCATTTTCACCCACCACTTCGAGCAAAGCTGGTGGCACTTCCGGGTCGTCCGGATTCATTCGGACTGACTTTCCTTGTTGGTTTCGAATGCTTGATTCTCCCACTGTGGTCGCCAATTTGGTGTGGTTAATTTTCGCCTGAGGGTAAATTTGTAATTTTTTTTAGAGTTTTTGGAGGTGTGTAGGTGTTTAATGTTTGAATAGAGAGTAGATGGAGAATTAAGCAGCCTGGTTGTATTTAATTTTCATTACCCATATTAAATGCAGGTGGTTAGGTATTTATACCCTTATATTTGGGCTTTATGGTTTTCCGGGTCATGTTTAATGGACCCGGGTCATGTTTAATGGACCCGAGTCATGTTCAAAGACCCACGAGCTCTTAGTAGAAGAGCAAGCAGCTTAGTCAAGAAGTGTTTATGTTTTTAAGTACTTTAGTCATAATTCGGACAGTCCAATGAGCTAAGGGCTCGAACTGTTATGTCCGATCCAGTGATCTCAGTCCGAATTGTCCCTGTCCGGAGAGGTAGCAATATTCAGACTCATCAGTAACAACTGCTCAAAAAATAAGACCGTACTTCCAATCCCATCCTATAGTAGTTCGAACAGCATTTCCCTTGAATGGTTTGTTACAAAGGCCGGATATATCTGGAAGAATGACGAAATGGTCAGTTGAACTGGGAGATTTCGACATAACATTTGAGCCTCATACGAATCATGTTCTAGTCGATTTCTTGGTTGAATTCCACTAAAAAAGAGAAGGCATGAAGATTGTAGACCACTCAGGTAAGACAGAATGGTTGGTTCGAACGGATGGAGGGTCGAATGTTTCTGGAAGTGATGCTGGAGTCCAGCTAATTTCCCCAGATGGGATAGCCATGTTTCAAGCTATTCGTTTCAGTTTTAAAGTAACTAATAACGAGGAAAAGTGTGAGGCGGCATTGGCGGGGTTAAAGTTGGCTCAAATATTTGGAGCTAGAAAGGTTAAGTTGATCAGTGATTCACAGTTGGTGATAAATCAAGCTTTGGGAGAGTCAGAGGCGAGAAAAGATAAATTATTCAAGTATTTGAAAGTCTTGAAGGACTTGGCTTTAGATTTTGATGAAGTTCAGTATGAGCATGTTCGAAGAGAAGCAAATCTTATCCCTGATTCCTTAGCAGCTACCTCGCGATCAGAAGGTCATCCATGGGTCATAATTCAGGAGCATCCTTCGATTATAAGCATTGTAGAGCATTCAATGAATATGGAGGAAGTAAGAAATGTGGTCACAAATGATAGGAGGTCAGAAATTGTGAACTTTCTGGAAAAGGATAGCTTGCCAGCAGAAAAGTCTGAGGTTAGGAAAATCAAGTTTAAGTCTCATGGATATATTCTTTTGGGAGGAGTCTTATATAAGACGTCCATAAGCAGAACGTTACTTAGATGTTTGGCTAAGGATGAGTCGCAATTTGTCCTATCAGAACTGCATGACGGGGAAGGGTCGGCCCATTGCGGATATAAAACATTAATTCGACGAGTGTTTTTGGCTGGTTATTATTGGCCGACCATTTCCAGTGATGCGAAAGAGTTGGTAAAGAGGTGTGATACATGTCAAAGATATGCCAATATAATACACAAGCCAGGGGTGCTGCTAGAAAGTATTTCTGAAGCAGTTTTGTTCGATAGGTGGGGCATTGATTTAGTTGGACCCTTACCAATGGCATCTGGTGGAAGGAAAACGATAATAGTACCAGTTGACTATTTTTCCAAGTGGGTGGAAGCAGAGCCTTTAGCAGGGACAAAAGCAAAAGATGTTATCAAGTTTGTTGTCTCGAACATTTGTTGTCATTTTGGGGTGCCAATAAAAATCACAATGGATAATGGGTCTCAATTTTATAACAAGGAGTTTAAGAGCTTTTGTGTTTCCAGGGGCATACAACAATGTTTTTCTGCTCCGTTCTATCCCCAGGCTAATGGTCAGGTGGAAGTGACCAATCAAACGATTTTGGATGGATTAAAAAAGAATTTGGAGGGCAAGACAGGAAAATGGCCAGATTATTTACAGGAAGTATTGTGAGCTTATAGAACGACGCCTCGAACTTCAACTGCAACGTCTCCATTTGCTTATGCAGTTGTCCTCTCGGAAATTGTTTTCCAATCATACCGCGTGGCAGCTTATGCAGAGGATTTGAACAATCAAAGCATGGCTATGGAGTTAGATTTGGTGGAAGAAAAGAGACGAAGAGCACAGTTGAAGTCCTTACATTATCAAACATTGATGAAGAGCAGGTATGCTTCGATGGTGAAGACGAGAGATTTCAAGGTGGAGGACAAGGTATTACGAAAAGTGTTTCTGCATACCAAGGAGAAAAGTCTTGGAAAGTTGGGGCCAAATTGAGAGGGAGCTTATGAAGTGACAGAGAAAGTAAAGCAGGGAACGTATAAATTAAAAGATAAGGAAGGGAGATATCTTAAGCATCCGTGGAACATAAAACATTTGAAGTTGTATCTGGAATGAGGAAGAATTTGGCATGTAATGATTATTTTTATGTGTATTTCCAGGTTTACAAAAACAGCGAAGGCATACTCTTTCCTACCCTGTTAGGCACATGAAGGTTTTAACGAGGTGTCATTATTAGCTGATCAATACAATTGAACTTTTGCCTCAAATTATTCTTTCTGAGATACAAGTTGTGGTTGAGCTGTTAGGATTAATAGTTATGACATTTTATAAGTTTGTTTCGAGCTACTTACAATGATTATTATGACCAAGTCAAAATTGGCATAAGACAATTATTTTATTCAACGCAAGTTGACATACGATCATTTTCATATTAAATATGAAGTTAAAGATTATAATATTGGTATTCCATATAATGGCGTACAAGGAAGGTCAAGTTAAATGTTCCTCGGAATATGTTGACACCATTACAAAAATTTCCTTGAAAGCTACAAAAGACTTATACAAAAGCGTATACAAATTGTTTATCAAAACAGTGTTACTCAGAATTTTTTGAGGAGTCGCTCTCTTCGGATTCTGATGTCTCACTGTCACTCACAACAATGTCAGGTGGGCAAAGTTCGCGGGAGACAAGCTTCCAAAAACTGCCCAGGTGATACTCAGGGTATTCTGCATGAATTTGGATGATCAGTCATGCTCGGGTAATAGCATCTCGGACATTAAGTTTGTCCACGCATGTTGTTGCATAAGCATTCACAACTGCCTCTTTTCAGTTTTTATTTGTTGAGGAAAATCTGCAATCGTTTTTAGTAAGTTTTTTTTTCCTCTACAATAAACTCGAAATCGGCAAGACAATCCTTAAATCCACGGGTTGCAATTTGGTGAGCTTTCTTGAGTTCCGTAAGAAGTATTTGTTGACCTCCTGTCTTCTTTTGGTAGAGATCCCTCTCTTCCTGGCAACATTTTTTGAGGACAATGACATAGTTCTCCGAGGCAGACAATTTTTCAAAAATTGCATCAGCTTGACCTTCTAGAATGGAGTGTTGTTTCTTTATATCTTCCAGTTGTGCGAAAGCAATGGAAGCTTTGAAATTGTAATGGTTTTCCCGATCTTCTAGATGTTGCATTTTTATTCCCATGTTGACAGAAGCATGCAGTAAGTTGCGAACACTAAAAGAAAACTCATCACTCTGAGGAATTTCGAAGGGGCTGGTAGGAGAGCCTATTGCGGTGGGGTCAAAATCTGAAGACTCACCAGTTAAAATGTTGGGATCTACGTTTTGAGAAGGATCGCTTCAGGGAATTGGGAGTGGTGCTAATCTGGGGGAACTGTCAGTTGGAGATGGACTTGAAGTTTGGGTGAGAGGAGAATTGGGTGCTTGCCTGAATTTTTTCTAGCTTCATTTTCATGGTCAGTTTCCACAATTTGGGTCCCAGTGCCTTCAGAGATTTCTTGGACATCATCTTGTGCTTTAGTGTCCTCGGATATCTCTTGGATTGGTTCCAAAATAGCATTTTTCTTGGTTTTTTTTTCTTGGCATCTTTTTTCTTGGTAGGATGTAATGATTTTCTTGGAGGGGAAATTGCGATGGGTGCTACAGTATTTTACGAAAAGATTGGCTCTTGGTTAGCAGCTAATCCTTCAGAGTCTGATTGAAAATATTTGATCGATGCTTCCTCTTCGGAATCGTCTAAATGGCTTTTGGGTTGGGAGCACTTCGGAAGGTAAATGATGATATCTTTCTTTTCCACTCGATCGAGGACTTCTTGCTGAGAAGGGGGAGGCATCAATTTCTTCATAGTTAGCATGTCGAGGGGATTCAGCCTCCAAAGTCGACTTTTGGCTAAGTTATTATACATAAAACAGAGGCGGAATTTGTTTTCCTAGTTCTCCTTGGCCCATTCACTGAGCTTAGTAAATATTATGGTGGCACTTTCTACATAATCAGTGTAAGGCTTCGAAATCCCAGTCATAGTTGTGCAAAAGTTCGAACAATGAGTTGTTAAACGATTATTCGAGAAAAATAAAACTGAGTCGAAAAGACTTACATCTGTTAGTCCACACAAGAGAAAGCTTGTGTGGATTCGAGGGGGTTGACTCAGAGCCCGTCTCCCAGTGTCTAGAAAAGAAGAGGAATTGTTACCTCCATTTTTTATTAGCCTCCAATATATCCTTCACTACTTTTTGACCTCGACCAAAGGTCAGCGAGTAAAACGGGAAGAACGGATTCTTTGCTAGGCCAGATAATTCGATGAGCTCTTCTAAGGAGAATTCATTGCCAGAAATTCTCGAAGCCATAATACATTCCATAAGTGTGAACCACGTGTTCGGGCCAGCTTGGGAGGGGCAGAGATCAATTTTGGCAAAATATTCGATGAAGAATGGGTCTAAGGGATATCTCAACCCCCAATTCATGATCTCTGTATAGACAATTAGCTCATTATCCTTAACAGATAAAGGAGTCTCACCTTTCGAGGGGAATCTAATGTCAATATACTAGGGGATGCACCATCGAGTCCTTATCATGGTTTCCTCCGAAGGCGAGAAGTACTTGTAAGAGATGCGATGGAGTGCAACTAGGTGTTTGTTTTCGATTCGTCGGATGTTATTGCCCACAATAGCATCAAGTTCCAAAGGAAGAGCAATGTCACCCTTGGATGTAGGGGCAATCCTTCGAGCTTTCTATTCGGATATCGACAGAGGAGTTGTAGCTATCTGACTAGAAGAAGCCGTGGAAGGACCATCAGATTTACCTTTCTCGACAGTCGGAATTTGTTGTGTTTCTGTTTTGGGGTTTTTTGAGGCTATGGCCTTCCCTTTATTTTCCAAATAGTTCTTTTGAAATGATTGTATATCCTCGTCGGTGATTGCAGTTCTTAAAGGGGAGAATCGAGGACTTCCTTGCCCTGTTATCGAAGGAGTGGCTGGAAGGCTTGATCCAGAGGCATCAGTTTTCAGAGGGTTGTTTGGTACTGGAGTTATATTTGGCTCTGGGTATCCGAAGGGGTTTCCCTCGCTCGTTTGCGTTCTTGAGAATTTCTTTTGTCTTTGTGATGCCTTTTTCTCTTTCCAGAAGAATGTTTGTGATGTTTATCTTTACCCATAGTTTCTAGGGGTTCAAGATTGGGACGTTGGTTGAAGCAAGAAATTTCTAAGGGTATGATGGCAGAGGAATTTCCGATGGGGTCCAGGCACCGTAGAAAGTAGTAACAGGGGGTTGGGGTTGAGGCTCAATATAGGTACTAGCAACAACTTTCTCTTCGAATTTTTAGCTAATGAACATCCACTCAGGAATTTGACGAGGCTTGGGGAGCATAAGCCAACTTTCTCTCTCTAGAAAGTTTAGAACAAAAGGTTTGGAATGAAAATGAAAGGGATGAGTATTTATAGAAGTAAGTGGGCTTTTAGAAGTAAGAAAGGTCTGTGGACATTTTCCTTTGTTTGCCTAGGGGTGTTATGGGTAACATAGGCACAATTGTATTGAATCAAGAACTGAGGGAGAATGTGAAGAGGTAATCTAATGATAAAAAGTGTTGGGAAGTGTAATAAGATCTCTACAAAGATTTGGTGACAAGGAATTACGACTAATGACGTCATAAAAAGGCGGGAGATGGCTGACTGGAAGTTGAAGAGTTGATACTGAGAAGTTCGATGACCCTAATCCTTGCAATTTGTTAGCCAAGTCTGGGGGGCTATATTGGTATGATTATTTTCGAAGAGTGTTTCTTATTTTGAGTTATGGTTTAATCTTTGCTAAGCAATTGCAAGGATTGGGGGGCTAATGGTTAATATGTCCAAGGAGAATTAAAGGATAAGAACAAATTCGAGGAGGTATTTTTTCGAAGAAGCATATTTCGAAGAGTCATTTTTCGAGGAAAGCTATAAGATAAGAAGAAATTTGAAGAAATATTTTTTCTCGCATTACATTTTTCGAAGAGATATTATTCGAGGAGAAGGGTTAGGATTCGAAGAGGCATTTTTCGAAGAGAGTTAAAGGATAAGGCGGAATTCGAAGATGTGATCACGGTCCTATTAAAAAAAATATCAAGGATTGGGGGGCTACTTATAGGGGAGAATAAAAGACACAAGAGAAAATTGGAAAGAAGAGTTTTTATGAGGGAATGATTGAAATAATGTATTATAAAAGTATCCATTATGAATAAATGGTAAAATATAAGGACTAGATGTGTAATAATTGTGAATTAAGTGTGTGAGGCTCATTATTGTTCTATAAAAGGACCCCACACGAGTTGATAAGGTTCGTTGATTAATATAGTATTATTTTCTCTCTCTAAACTGGGTATTACTTTCTCTTTCTAAAAGGCATCCCTATAAAATAGTTCTATAGCAGTTTGGTCCCTCGAATAGTTGTTTTATACGAAATAACCTTGAGCGAACTCTTAATTCATCAGTATGCAAACAACTTTTACCCAGACGCACCTTGTACACAACTCTCAGGACTATATGTGAATTTTATGCAAACAACTTGTACCCAGACACAACTTGTACACAACTCCGAGGACTACATGAGAATTGTGTGTAATACTTGTACCCAAACACAACTTGTACACAACTCTCAGGACTACATGCGAGTCGTATGCAAACAACTTTTACCCAGACGCAACTTGTACATAACTCTCAGGACTACATGCGAATTGTATGTGAACAACTTGTACCCAGACGCAACTTGTACACAACTCTCAGGACGTCATGCGAATTGTATGCATTCTTACATGATGAAGATGTGAATTGTACTATAACACGCATGCACCCAGATGCGAATTGCTCTACTTTTTACATGCACATTGCAGGGGCCTGGGAAATATGGAAAGAGTACCATAACCAACAAACAACCACCCAAAACTCATCTAATATACATCATAACACGCATAAAATGATTATCAGTACATGCAACCTAAGAAACTATTGTGTTTGACGATAAACCCATAAATCTAAATTCCTACTGCTGATCCTAAATACTTGATTTCGGCCGAAATAAACACCTTTCACCGGCGTAGAAACAATGGTCAAAATCGGGAGTAGAAGACAGCCACCAGTCAACGGTCGAAATCGGGTGAGAATAGACTGGATTTTGTGTTGAAGGGTTCTGTGGAGGGAAGATAAATATGGTTATATATAGTCGGGGGTATTTTTGTCCAAAATTCAAATTGAGGTATCAATTGACATTATCCCAAAAACGGGTACTACTGGGTAATTAGGTAGTTAAGTAAGTATTTACTGGTGCTTTTCTCTTTTTTATATATGTAACTTTAAATTTTGGTTATCAATATTATTTATTTATTTATTTATTTAAGGTCGTGTCCTTCCTTTTCTCCATCTGGTTTAATTTATATAATTAAAATCTCCACCTTCTTCATTTTCTCCATCTTGTTTAATTTATTTTATTAGAATCTTATATCTTCTTTAATCTATCTAGTTAAAATTTCTATCTTCTTTCATTTCTCATTTTTCTCCACTCTTTTAATTTATATAATTACAATCTATCCTTGATAAACAATGATTCGTTAACTTTAAATCAAATCAGTAATATATAACAATTGAAGAAGATAAAGACAAATAAAAATTCAATTTTGGAAGAGAAAAATTAAACCAAATAAATCAAAAGAAATTATTGCAAAAAAAATTGAATAAATAGTAAGAACACTTACAAACTTATAATGTCTGTAACTTTATCCCATAAAGTTTCACCATTTTGGTTTGCCCTAAATTCACTATCATAATTGCTAATAAGGAAATAACCATATAGTAAAGCTTTATTATCTTGTATACTCAAAATATTGTATAGTTTTTTATTGGTTGATTTTTGGAATGAAGTTACAAAACTACTAGAGGTATCCTTTTTACTTCAACGAATAGATGTTTGGGTAGATTTTTTATATATATCTAGGATATTAGTGTTTGGATAGTTCATATGAGCTCATACATAACTATTTTTGGGTATATGTGGGTATCCAAATGCATATATAAAGATTTTGCATGGGAAATAAGAATATATGATATATAGTAAGCCAACATTAGGACTTCAATAATTATTTTGAGAATTTTATGCACATTAAATTCTTGTATGATGGTAAGATATTTGATTTTTAGGATTGGTTAGTGAAACTGTATTGTGATTGTGGGTAAAAATTATAGTTTTCTGAAGGATCCATGAAGGAAATTGATGATGGCAAGAGAAAACTATGTGTTATAATGAGTTGTGTGATTGGTTAGTGAAACCGTATTGCGATTATGGATAGAAATTATAAATACTACAAGTGTTGTTATATTTTGATCATTGGTTACTAATGATAAAATAATTGTTATAGTCTAATAGTTTGATTAGACTATACCTTGTTATAGTTTTTTTATATTTATAAGTGCTAAAAGAATTACGATAAGTTGTTACATTATGAGATTGAAGGATAAAAGATACATTTTTTTTTATTATTTAAGCCTTTCATATTTTATACTATTGCGGGCTAGGATTTGTACAAATGTTCTTAAATTGAACTACCCTATCACAAGTTCTATTATAAATGTCATTTAATTAGCCAAGTTTTATCATCCTCATCAAGATCTTTATCATCAAATCCTCTGGAAGCTTCAACTATAAGATCTTTTTCAAAATCTTCTTCAATATAATCTGGAAATTTATCGAAGATCTCCATTAAACTTTCTTCTATTTTATACTCTTCGTCTTGCATCATTTGATGCGCCACAGTCTAGTGTTTGATTGCAACAAGCACTTGAACTGCGGTACCTATAAATATTGTTCATTTAGTTATGTAATGTAGTATGGCTTGACTAAACGCACTTTCACTTGCCATTATAGACATAATATATAAAAGATCTCATTGACTAACTTGCAAAGAATAAGAAACTAGGCTTATTTTAAATTCCACCAACTTAAGATATCAAGTGGCGTGTTCTCGTCATACTGTCGTAAATCAAATGGAGTGTTCAAATATCTCACCATTTCATTATCAGCTTGAAATGTTTCTCTTTTCACCCCCTCTATTTAGAATTTCCATTCTTACATAGTTAAGATAACTTCCGTCTCTTCCCCTAATACTACTACTAATAATCACTACATTTGAAGATGTTAAATTTCTCTTGTATTTGTCAAAATATTCATTATACATTATATAAAGATAGGTATTAATTTATTGAATATATACTTCATGGTTATAGGTACCATTAGGAAGTTTGGATTTATAAAAACAATTAACTAAAAAGGTAAAACCCGACCATTTTTAAAAGGATAAAAAATACACCCAATATCATAAGTGTATGGAATGTCATGAAAATACTTAATAAATTTTTATTACATACGAGGAACCATGTCACGAAACACATTATTAACAATTTTTAGAGAACTAAATGTGTTATTCAAGTTACTTAGTCAATATTTTAGAAAGAGAAAGCTGTATTTTTAGAGAGAGAAAGTAAAAGTAATAATTGCTCAATCATTAAACAATCACCATTTTCAAGAATAAGGTGGTGCTCTTATAATACAAACAGTAGGTCCTACAAGTCTAACATTTTAGTAATTGTGGTCCTATCCTTAAGTCTATTGTTTGTTACAAATTGGTCATTTCCCATTACATAATCATCAATTTCTCCTAAGAAACTTTATTTGTTAATAAACCACCCTCAAATTTTTATATCCTTAATCTTTCCTTATCAACAACCCTCCAATCTTTGTAAAAATGTTTAGCAATGACTGTTGTATAATTACTCTTAACGTCGTCGGATTTTGCTCATTGATTCCTCGTTGGATTTTGGCTACCCTTATAGCCAGAACGAATCTATCCTTAGAAATATTTTTATTCATAAGAGATCTTCCCCAGATCTTTGGAATCATGCTATGTCCCATAAATTCTAAAATAAATCATTTCCCTCGAATTTTAACTGGACACTTTCGATATCCATACCAAATGTTTCTCAAATTTTTACACTTGTGACGTCACGTCTTTTTCTGACACCACCAATGAAAACTCTTCTCTCCTGCCAAATGTTAATTGAAAAATCCTTAGCGTGCTTTTTTTACAGTATTGCCTAGGGGCGGCGTGACGCTTCCCTAGGCACTCATAAGTCTTATTTTGGACACGTTTCCCCTCAGCAAACAACACATCAGCTCATTGGGCTTCGACGTTTTTAGGCTCATTCTTCACCTATAAGTACCTTTAGTTCATCACAGATCCTCTCAACACTCTTTACATAGAGAATACTCTGAAAAATTAGTCTAGAGAGAGAGTAGTTTATGCCAAGGAGTTTTCATATACCAGAGTGGTTAATTATTATCCAGAATTTTGAACAATAAAGAGTTGTTGGTTTGTACGTCGCGCATGAGCCCCAGCCCCTAGAAGTTTTTTATTGACTTGGCCTCCCCCAGAAAACACAGCTGCTATTATACCCTCGAATATGTATTCTCAACCCCCCAGTCAATCTTGTTTACCTATTTACAAGAGTGACTCCAGAATTATGGGAAAAGATGAACACTCAAAGGGATCTTCTTCGAAGAAAAAAAAGGATCATAAAGACAATAAACACAAGCATTCCAAGCGCTCTAAAGAATCCCCTTCAGAAATTCCTTCAACGCCATCAGCCACTCCTCAATGAACTCCAAGGCCAACACCTGAGATACTCCAAGGTCTGCATCATGGACTCTAGGATTTCGGGGATCTTTTTTTGTTAGAGGAATTAATTGGCCTCTCTGGTTTGGCAAAAAATCTATATTTCCCATTCTACTCTCTTAACTTCGGACGTGATCAAAAGGTAGTTAAACATCTGCTTGTATGGGATAAAAATGGAAAAAACACTTCCTTTTTTTCTCGAGGCCTTGGAGATAGGATCTGAGGCCACTACTAGTAACCCTCACAAACTTTCACTTATATGGACAAACAAAGGTATGACTTTCCTTACAATGTACTTTAAAATTTTACTTTTTTTCTTTACTAGCTCTTATACTTCTTTTACATATAAAAAACTATGGGTGGTATATCCAAGCCTTACGCTGACTTTCTCCCTCACGTAAAAGACGTTTTTTCCGAATTGGGTCTATGGGCTAAGACTGCTTGGCTCAATAAATTTTGACTTTGTTTTACCCCAACAAATCTCGCTAAAAGCCGACTGTGGAGGTTTAATCCATCAGTAAGGATATCATTAGAAGAACTCATGATTCCCTCCTCGCAACAAGACGTGTTAGACAGAATGGACAAGAAAGAAGTAATCTTTTTTCTTCCAAAAAGAGACATGGCTAAAAGTCATCTTGCTGAGGAGTCAGATATGCCTTCGGAAATGAAAGAAGCTTATGAGAAAGCACAAAAAGAAAGGGGCACAATTAAGAGCTCAAAGGCGGGGAACGTTGTCAAACTAAGTAAGTCTTCTACCCCTTTGAAAAAAGCTTCCCATTTAGACTTCTCCCAAGAAGAAGTGCCAAAGAAAATTAAAGACTATCTCTGAAGACATCCTAGAAGCTTCTGGTGACATTGGCTCCCCGGAAACCAAAAAAAATGATTAATTCAACACTTCTCCTGAAAAAGTGACCCTTGGGCCTGAAAATATTCAGCTTCTACTGGATGACATGAAATCTCGAGAGCTTCAAGAAAATATTCAACCAGCTAACTCCCCACCACTGAATTTTTTTAGAGAAGTCTCATCCAGCTCTTTTGAAATTCCTTTGGAATATGAGTTCTCTCTTCGTCTTTGGAGACTTATCCATTCCTTTGTCCATATTGGGAAACAAATGCAGTATCTCGAGGATCGGAATAGCCATTAGAAATATAAACTCTCCAAGGTTAAATCAGAACTCGAATAGCTCAAGCAACAACATTTAACCCTTAAACAACAAGCTAATGCAATTTTAGAAATACTCGTTTCATCTGAACATTATGTCTTTCTCCTCAAAAATATTGTCAAGAAGAAAAGGGATCTTTACGCAGAACCAGAACGACGCTAAAGACAAGCTTATAGTAGCTTATAAAGAATCAAACAAATTTTCCTTAGTTGGCTTTAACAAATGCTTTGAAGACTTTGAAAGATTCGTAAAAGATAAAGATCATCTTGGCTAATGTTGAAAAAGAGAAATACAATGTTGTAAAAAATTATGCCGCTAAATGTGTTAAAAACTGAATTTGAGGAATGCAATTGTCATGTGTGCATAATTTAAGAGATTCATGAACGCTACCCCGATGTTAACTTGTGGAGATTTCCTGGGGACATAACCCTGCTAAATTTTGCCCTCCTACGGTATCACTAAGTGAAAGTGAAAGCGAAGAATCAGAATCTGATGATAGTGATTCTTCGGAATCTTCAGAGTAACAAATTGTAAAAGTCCTCTTAAACTTCGAGGCATTTTTTGTAGAAGTCATCTTAAACTTTGAGACATTTTTTGTACTATTTTTTCCTAATTTATGAAGTATTATCTTTTGCTTATATATTCAAAATGCTTTGAATAACTTAGATCAACCTTGGTGGAAAACCTTATAGGTAAAAAACTTTTAATAGTTGTAGCCCGACTTCTTAAAGACCCTTTAGGTCAAATTTTAATAGCTGTAGCCCGACTTTCGTCGCAAGACCCTTTAGGTCAAAATTTAATAGTTGTAGATCAACTTTCATTGGAAGACCCTCTAGGCCCAAAATTTGATAGTTGTAGACCAATTTACGATGAAGACCATCTAGGCCCAAAATTTAATAGTTGTAAACCAACTTTTGTTGGAAGACCCTCTAGGTCCAGCTTTAGAATTTTTAAGGCAAAAACTTATATTATATATAAATCGGCTAATGAGGCACCTCGTTAAAACCTTCCTGTGTCTATCAGGGTAGTAAAAAGTATGCCACCAATGTTTTACAAAAAGTAACATGTATTTTTTTACATTCATTTTAAATATAATTTAAGATGTTCAATATTCCAAAGATGCTTGAGCTTTCTTCCTTTTTTGTTCTTTATCCGATACGTTTATGGCTTCACTTTTTCTGTTATCTCACACGGGCCTTCCCAATTAGGTCCAATTTTCGGAGATTTATTTTCTTGGTGTGAAGAAAAATCTTCCTTAACACTTTATCACCCACCTTAAACTCCCTTCGCTTTACTTTAGAGGCGTATCTGCTTCTCATCAGGGTTCGATAATGTAACAATTTAATTTGCGCTCTCCTTCTTTTTTCTTCAATCAAATCCAGCTCCACTGCTCTGCTTATATCATCACGCTCCTCGAAATATGTCATGACTCGATAGGAAGGAAAAATAACTTCAGATGGTACTATCATCCATCTCATATACTAATGCAAACGGGGATTCTGACGTTGCTGTCCGAGGAGTTGTACGGTATGCCCAAATAACTTCTTGCAAATAATCAGGCCACTTTCCTGCCTTTCTTTCCAATTTTTTCTTCAACCTATCAAGACTTATCCGATTAGTAACTTCTACTTTCCCATTGGTTTTTGGGTGAAAAGTAGCTGAAAAACATTGCTGTATCCCTCGAGAATTACAAAAGTTCTGTAAATATATGTTGTCAAATTGAGGCCCATTATCTGTAGTGATTTTCATTGGGACCCCAAAACGGCAACAAATATTCAAAGTAATAAATTTGATTACATATTTGGCTTTTCTCCCTGCTAACGTTATGCCTCCACCCATTTAGAAAAGTAATTTAATCGCCATGATTATCGTATGTCGCCCTCTAAAATTTATTGGAAGATGACCCACAGATCAATACCCCATCGGTCAAACGACAATGCTTCTTATATAGTTTCGAGGGCAACTCCTGGCTTATGAATTATATTAGCAAACCTTTGACATGTATCACATTTTTAACCAACTCTCTTCCATCAGACGATATTGTGGGCCGATAATATCCTACCAAAAATATTCTTCTAATTAATGATTATACCCACAATGTGCAAACTTTTCTCTATCATGAAGCTCTCATAATATCATATGTGATTCAGTTTACCCAAACATCAGAGCAAATTTCTACTAAAATATTTCTTATACAAGATGCCTAGTATAATATACCCATGAGATTTGAAACACACTATTTTAGATAATGACTTGTCAATTGGTAATTGATCACTTTCGAAAAACTAGATTATGTCTTTCCTCCAATCTTCATTTTCACAAATGGATATTTGAATGTCTTCGTTAATAATCCCAATTATTTGCTCTGAATTTTTTGTAATTGATGGATTTTCCAACATAATAATCCACGGGTATTTCTAAGAATATGAAACAGTGGCCAAAGAATCTGCCATAAAGTTTTCTTATCTTCGAACATGTTCGTAACTTATTTTTCGAAGCTTAAAGATAGGCCTTGTAGCGCTTTTAAGTACTTTACTAGATAATTCTTTCAAGCCTCGGATTGTCCAGATGCATAATTAAAAAGGAGTTGTGAATCACTGATTAAATTAACATTTTTTAGCTTCACAAATTTATGCAAGCCTTAACCTTGCTAAAGCTGTTTCATATTCAGCTTCGTTATTTGTTGTTTTGAACCCAAATCAAATTGCTTGAAACATATTTATTCCTTCTGGAGAAACCAACTGTATCCCAGCCCCATTTCCAGACGTGCTCGAACCTCCATCCACTCGAATTATCCATTCAGCCTCGAAATTACCCTTAGCAACATCCATATGCGACCGCTCAGAATGATACTCCACTAGAACATTTGCCAGGGTTTGAGCTTTGATTGCATTTCTTGGTTCGAACTCAATATATAAATACCCTAAGTTAAACCTACCATTTAGTCATTCTCCTCGAAATATTCGGTCTTTGAAGCATAGTTTTTAATGGAAAAGACGTTTGTACCGTAATATAGTAAGCTTGGAAATATGGCCTCATTTTTCAACCATCAATTACTAACGCAAGAGCCAATTTTTCCAACTTCAAATATCATTTTTCTACATGCAATAAAATTTTACTAATGTAATACACTAGCTTTGGGACATTATATTTTTCTCGAACTAACACAACATTTATAGCTTAATATGAGACAACTATATAAATAAACAAACTCTCTCCTGGACAAGGTTTAGTAAGCATTTTCGGTGAAGAAATGTACTCTTAAATCCGATGGAAGGCCTCCGAACATTCTTTTGTCCAATCAAAATCACTTGCATGCCTTAATATTTGGAAAAAAATAGTACATTTATCCGAAGAGCGAGATATAAATCTGTGTAGTGCTGCCAACCTCCCCATTAATATTTGAACTTCCTTAATATTTCGGGGAAGGGACATGGATGTAAGGGCTTTTAAGTGTATTGGGTCAGCTTCGATCCCTTTCTAGCTTACTATATATCCAAGAAAATTTCCCGATCGGACCACAAATGTGCACTTTTCTAGGTTTAATTTCAAGTTTACCCTTTTCAAATTGAAATGTTATTCTAAATCCCCGAAATAATCTTCATCCATCAAAATTTTAACCAACATATCGTCGATATAAACTTCAACGTTTCTCCCAATTTTTGCCTCAAAAGTTTTGTTCATCGAACGTTGATAAGTTGCCCCTGCATTTTTCAACCCAAACAACATTACTTTATGGCAATGCAAACCCCTTCCAGTGATAAATGAAGTGTTCTCCTCATTCTTCGGATCCATTTTGATCTGATTATTGCTGAGTTTTGGAATCTTCTGACACAGACCACTACTTAATCCGGAAAAGGGGTAATTCAGACAATAACACACCACTAAAAAATCTGGACGGGATAAAAGTAGAAACACATTTTAACTAAGTTATTTGCTAATCTACTTAAACAACTAATGGCTCCTTAAACTCGACCCGGTTTCATAACTTGACCCATAAGCCCAAGAATCATGAATTAAGAGTATAAAATACCCCAACCACTCTCATTAATGAGGGTAATGAACATTTAATACAACCAGGCTGGTGAATTATCTCACTACTTTATACACTAAACACTTAATACTACAAAACTTCCCAAAACCCTTTACAAAACGACCCCCAGCCCAAAATAAACCAAACCAAATTAGCGACCATAGTGGGAGGCGACGGTGCCTGAATTTTACATTAAAAAACATTAGAAAGAACCAGTTCGGATGGATCTGAATGAGCAGGGAACTCCACCACCTGTGATGAAGACGGTTAGGGAAAATAAGGAATACACTATTGAAGAGAGATACAAGTTGAGGGCCATAAAACAAGGATAAAATGGTATAAGAGAGAAATCAGGGGCGTCAGCTATTCATCACACTGACAACCATAGGGAGAATGATCCATCAGCAAAGACTCACTTGAGTTCAAAAAATACCCATGTTAGTTTTAAGAAGACTCATCAGTCTAAGCCGGTTGAGAGTTCAAATTCTGAGTCCTCCAACAGCTCTTCGAACGAGGCTGAGCTTGAGAAGTCTTTGTCATCAAGCAGTGATGAAAGGAGGTTCAGAAAGAATATTAAACTAATTAAAAATATTCAAGAAAGAGAGATAGGCATAGGAGGCTTAAAAGGCATCTGGGGAAAAGGGTCATCTCACAGCCACAGCCACAGGTATGTTGATTGTTGTTGATCGATCCTTTTGATTTTTAGATGGAACCAGGTATTTTTGAAACGCCTAATGAAGACACAGTCTTCAGTCGTAATAGGAATTGGAGACAGTCACATTTGTCTGCCAAAATATTGTCCGGAAACCTACCCAAAAGGTTTGACAACTCCAAAATGGAGAAGTATGATGGAAGTAAGGATCCGGACAACCATTTAGAACAGTTCAAGAACTTCATGATGAATTTTGATGATGATGACAAACTTTTGTGCAGAGCATTCTCCCAATCTTTTACGAGAAGTGCTCTTAAATGGTATAATAGCTTACCCCATGGGTGTATTAGAAATTTTGATACTTTCTGGGTTTCCGAAGGCAAATTTTTGGGAGTAAAGAGGTGAAATGCAATGAAGATACCATTATCCATTGTGCCCAAGAACCAAATGAGTCCTCAAAAGACTACATAATTCGGTTCATGAATACCAATTACGGGTTAGCAGAGTGCTTCGAACAGGTGGAAATTGCTTCCTTGAGACAAGGGTTGAACCCTGGGAATCTGGCTGATTCGGTGACCATGAAGAAAGCCATGACTTGAGGTGGCTTGTTGAATCAGGTAGGAAAGCAAATTAATATGGATGAAACCAAAAAAACCAGGGTGCACCGTCAAGTGAGGTCCACCACAACAGCTCAGAACCAGTCTGGATATAAGGCTAAGGAGACCGGACAAGGGTCCAACAGGGCTAAACAAACTCAGTCCAACCAGAATCAGTCTCAGAGCCAGCATACAAGGAATAAAAGAGGTCATTGGGTTCAACCAGAGTGGTTTGCAGAATTGAAAGAGAATGTAGCCACAATATATGACAAAACTAAAGAGGAAGTTCATTTCCAGAAACCAGCAGCACTGCAGTCCCCTAAAGAGAGTCAAAATACTTGTTTTTGCCAATATCATAATGATATGGGCCATAATACTCAAGACTGCATAGCCCTGAAACAAGAAGTGCAGAATCTTATTGAAAGAGGAAAACCGGGAGCTTATGTCAAAAGAAGAAGTGGAAACAGGCCTGACAATGCTCCTCGGACAGGCCCTACAAACAGTGTGGGAACATTTGCTCAAGAAGGGGCAATGGTGATCCTTGGAAGATTTGACGTTGATTCTGAATATTTGGATCCTGATCCAACTCGGAATAAAGTGGGGGTCATAACAGAGCAGACCAAGACGGTGTCCGGACTGATCAGTTTCTTTGAGTCACTCACTGTCTTTGGAGGAGATACCATGACATCGCCCACTTCTTCATCAAGAAAGAGGCATGTGCATAGTCTAGCTACTCAGTTGGAAGGGCATGTCTTCTCATCAGTTCCAAACCTTTTTTCCATTTATAGTTTTTGATGAGGACGATTTGAAAAATAATGTTGGCCCTCATGAGGATGATGTGGTAATAGGAGCATATATTGGGGGCAATGATATCCGAAGAATTCTAATAGACACAGGCAGTTCGGAAAATACCCTCTTCTTGAGCTCTACAAGAAGATGGAGAATCCGGTCGCTATTCAACGGTCAAACAGAACCATTGTAGGCTTCACATGGAGCTCTGCAGATGTAATCGGGGAGTTTGAGGAAGAAGTATTGTTGGGAAATGGGCCTTTTAAAAACTTGGTCAGGGTGTTATTTGTTGTGGTAGATTTCCCCACATGCTACAATGAAATCTTTGGGAGGTCCTGGCTCTGTAGAATGCATGTTGTGGCCTCAACAGTCCACCAATGTTTGAAGTATGACGTTCAAGGGCAAGTGGGTGTTGTCCGAAGTAGTCAGAAGATAGCAAGGGAGTGTTATACAACTGTGCTTGCTCTTAAAAATTTGGGAGAGGTTCAGATTAATGAAAAATAGCAGTTAATGGGGCCTTCTTAGGGAGAGAGTGAGATTGATGACCCAAGAGAGGCTCCTAGTGTTATAATACCGGTTGAAGAGATTGAAACCTACTCCTTGGCAGAGGGTAAAAGTATCAAGATTGGCTCCAAGATGGCGCCAGAGTTGAAAAATAAATCGTTGTCCTTTTTACTGAACAATCAACATGTCTTTGCTTGGTGCAATGGTGATGTAACCGGAGTACCTGCAAGTGTTATCTCACACAAGTTGTCAATCTGGAGTGATCTTGCACCTGTTGTGCAGAAAAGAAGAGATTTTTCTAAGGAGAAAGCTGATGTAATAGTCCAATAAGTTGATCGGCTTACCAAGATGGAGCACATAAAGGAATCTCAGTATCCTTTATGGACTGCCAGTCCAGTGTTGGTCAAGAAAAAGAGCGGGAAATGGCGTATGTGTATTGATTCAACGTCTGGATACAAGTTGTTGTCCTTCATGGATGCTTTCTCTGGATACAACCATATACAGGTGGATCTGAAGGACTAAGATCATACTACCTTTATAGCAGATAAAGGTCTCCATTGTTACAAAGTGATGCCTTTTGAGTTAAAAAATATTGGGGCTACTTATCAGAGGTTAGTGAACAAAACATTCACTGGTCAGATTGGCAGAAATATGGAGGTGTACATAGACGACATGATGGTTAAAAGCTTGGAAGAAAATTTGTACATAATTGACCTTCAAGAGACATTTGCCAATTTGGCGAATGTGAATTTGAAACTGAATCCAGAAAAACGTGTCTTTGGGGTTCGATTCGGAAAGTTTTAGGGGTACGTGATAAGTGAGAAAGGGATACGGCCCGATCCGGATCAGCTTAATGCTCTACTAGAAATGGATCCTCCTCGAAATATTAAAGAAGTCCAGAGACTCACTGGAAGGTTGGCTGCCTTGAATCGTTTCATTTCAAGGTCTTCAGAAAAGTGTGCTCCGTTTTTCCAAACCTTGAAGAATGCTAAAGATTTTAATTGGTCTCCGCAGTGCAGCCAAGCCTTTGTTGAAATAAAGAAACACTTATCTTCACCAAAGACTCTTTTTAAACCCATTCAAAGATAAACACTCTATGTATACTTAGTTATGTCAGAATGCACTATAAGCGCAGTATTGGTGAGAGAGTTGGACAACTACCCTCGTCCGATATACTACATCAGCAAAAGTTTGATAGATGCTGAGAAGAGGTACTTGAAGCTTGAAAAGTTGGCACTAGCCTTAGTAATTGCAGCAAGAAAGATGAGGCCGTATTTTCAGTCTCATTCCATCATTGTCCGGACATCTTTCCCATTGAATAATTTTCTTCAAAAGGCATACATATCAAGAAGAATGACCAAGTGGTCAGTAGAGTTGGGTGATTATGACATTGGTTTCGCCCCACGAACTGCAATCAAGGCTCAAGCAGTAGCTGATTTCTTGGTATAATTCCATTCGGATAGGAACTCCAAACAAACTTCAGAAGAGAAAACTAAGAAAGAATGGGTAGTCTGAACTGATGGTGGTTCAAGCACAATGGGGTGTGGAGCTGGAATTTCCTTAACATCTCCATATGGTGATAAGATGTACCAGACTATATGCTTTGGATTCAGGGCGTCCAACAATGAGTCTGAATATGAAGCAACTATAGCTGGTCTTAAATTAGCTTTCCTATGTAAGAGAGTTCATTTGATGAGTGACTCTCAGCTTCCTATCCATCAAGCTTAAGGCCAGTCTGAGGCCAAAAAGAAGCAACTGATCAAATATTTACTCATCTTGAAAGAGGTGGCAGCCAATTTCAAAATGTGTGCTATGAACATATTCCTAGGTTAGAGAATATATTGGCAGATTCTTTGGCAACCATAGCATATTCTGAGTCTTACCCGTGGATTCATATACAAGAATACCCATCCATACAATCTAGTCAAAGCAAGCAAGAGGAGGCAAGTTTGAGTATACGGGTGATTCATCCTAAAGATTGGAGGTTTTCACCTCCGGATAGAGCTATTGCAAGAAAAATTAAACACATGGCTCGTGGTTTTCTAATTATAAGGAAAGTAATCTATTAAAAAATCATTCAGTAGATCTCTCATGTGTTGTTTGGGGGTTAAATAATCTCAAGTCTTTTTATCCGAACTACACGATAGAGAAGGATCAGCACATTGTGGGTATAAGGCACTAACCCGGAGAGTATTGTTAGTTGGGCACTATTGTCCATCCATAATGGCAAATGCTAAAGAAATGGCAAAGAAGTGTGATCCATTTCAAAGGTATGGCAATGAAATCCATGTGCCAGCAGTGCCTATGGAGTCTATTTCTGAACCAGTACCTTTTGCTCGTTGGACATTAGATTTCGTTGGGCCTTTGCCAATGGCATCCGGAGGGTGCAGAACTATTATAATTTCTATTGATTACTTCTCAAAATGGATAGAGGCAACTCCTTTGGCAGGAACCACTTCGAAAGCTGTCATTAAATTTATCTTATCCAATATATGCTGCAGATTTGGGATTCCTCAAAAGATTACCACAGACAATGGGTCACAGTTTGATAACGAGGATATGGAGAGTTTTTGTGCCTCTAGAGAAATTCAACATTGTTTTTCTTCTCCTTTCCATCCCCAAGCAAATGGCCAAGTTGAAAATGCCAACAGAGCTATTTTGTCCGGATTAAAAAGAATCTAGAATGAGTTGCAGGGAAGTTGCCAAGTTATTTGCAAGAAGTATTGTGGGCCTACCGAACTACTTCATGGGCTGCTACACATGAATCTTCTTTTGCTTTGGTATATGGGATGGATGCAATTACCCCCATAGAAGCCATCCTACCGTCATACAGGATCCATAACTATTCCGAACAAGCTAATGAGATAGCAATTAGGAATCAGTTGGACTTAATAGAAGAAAGAAGGGTTAAAGCTCACTTAAGAACAGCTCACTACCAAGGCTTGATGAGGAGCAGATTTGCTTCCAAGGTCAAGAGAAGAGATTTTAAACTGGGAGATAAAGTGTTAAAAAAAAGTTTTCTTACATACCAAGGAGAAGTAGTTCGGTAAGTTGGCTCCGAACTGGGAAGGCCCCTATGAGTTCTCTGAAAAACTTAAGCCTAGGACATATAGGTTTCAAGACAAAGAAGGAAGAGTTTTGAAGCACACATGGAATATTGAACATCTCAGGTTATATGTAGAGTAAAGCTTTTACGTAAATATTTACTTGTTAAATACCAATGTAAATATTATGGGGCATACTTTTTCCTACCCTCGTGGCGCGGGGAGGTTTTAATGAGGTGTCCGGTTTTTTATTCAATAATATGTAATGCCTTCTTAAAACATTCAGAGTGGTTTTACCAACAATTTAACTCAAGTACAAACCACTGGTTCACCGCTTTGGATCTTTAGTAGATCGGATAAACATGGTTGAGTGATGACTATTAAATACATGTCATCGGAGATATTAAACACTCTCTCTAAAATAGTTCTGAAATACTATGGGCTATTTAAACATTAGCCATTAAAATTTAAGGGAAACTAAGTATTAAATAAAGAAGTTTTTATAAATAAAACCTATTCGGACTTCAACCGAACAGGAAAACAAAACATGCATTGTCCATCCAAGGACTTTAGGTGTTTGAAAGACATATACGGACTCTGACCGGATAACATTACAAAATATGCCTTGGCCATTCAAGGACTTCAACTGTTCAAAAAATATGATTAAACCTTAGGGCTTGTTCCCTTCGGATGTTCCTTCACCACCACCACCTTTCTTGGGACTTTTGAGTTCGGCACTCGAACTCTCACCGGTTCCCTCTTCATTGTCACTAGTGGAATCTAATCCACTGAAATAGTTGTGCTTGTCGCCATCGGCCAAAGTGTGAAATAGGATGTCTTCATATTCCACATATTTCTATAAAGGACCAAGGGTCCTCTTCGGAAAAGTCTCATGGAAGAGCAGCACCATGTCAGACCTGACTTGATCATCTCTTATCTCTAAGGAGTCTATCGCTCCATTATTGTACTTGTCAATGCCTGCCTGAATAGCTTGTTTCTCTTGCTCCTTCAAATCCTCTTCCTCTTTGACCAACTCTGACACGGTACCCTCTAACTTAGTTTCTCATTGGATAGAGTCTGGATGACACCATCTTTGGTCTTCAACTCTTCTTTTAAAGCTGTGAGGTTCTTTTCCAAGCCAGAATACTTAGTCTGGAGTTCAGTTATGGCAACTTCCGAAGTAGTCAACTTGGTTGGTGAATCCTCCTTGTCCTTTTTTAATGCCTCTATCTCCTTCTTCAGTTCCTCTATACTCTGATTGGCATTGAGGAGGCTGGTTGATAGAGATTCCTTGTCAAAGGTGAGGGAACTGATAAGGGTGGACTGACTCTTCACATGTCTTTCCAAGTCAATTACTGACTGGATGTGACCAAAGAGGGAATGGCTCAGAACATCTTGCTCTCCGGAGACGGAGGAAGACTTACCGTTGAAGGTCACCATATTGGCAGAGCTGGAGGGGCGGTAGGGACCTACAAAATCATCCTTCTCATAATTGTTGAAGTATAAATCAATGTCTTAAATAGCACTAATGTCCACTTCTTCATTCCCTTCTCCAGCAACCTATTCGGACTGCAGACCTGTTGGGTTTTTCTCTTGTAAGGTGGGATTAACAGGGGCTGGTGGAGGTTGAGTCTCCGAATGACGAAGAATAATTAATTTTCCCAAGGTGACTTTCTTCTTCTTAGCAGCCTTCTCATCACTGCTGGCCTTTCTTTTCCTGTCCTTCTTGGGAGGCTTTGGTGAGTTCTGCCACTCTCTCGCTTCCCTTACTGTTTCAATCTCTATTACTTTGAGCATGGCAGCGTCAATTCCTCCTTGGTTCCCCAAACCAGTCCCCTCTGTGGCTGCTTGAACCAGCTCTATTGCAGTTTTCTTCTTCTTGTTCTTCATCTTGCTGGGAGCCTTTGCTCTGGAGGGTAAGAACAATTTTCCATCCTTGGCCTCTGTTCGTTTGAGAATTACACCAGGAGGAGGAAGTGTAGTTAGCTCTTCCCATGAGAGTCCCCTCCGGCCTGTGGTGTTCCACATATGGGACCTCACAAGATTGCCCGAGGTAAAGTAGTTGTGGAAGGCAATCCCCCAATGTTCTGCAACCCATGTGTTAAGCTTTGCACAGGTTTTTTGCCCCTCCTCTAGGTTTCCGGTGAACTCCTTCGGTAACACTGAAAAAGGAGTAACAAATTAGTCATAATGGGAACACTTGTGATTTAAAAAGGAAAAGCATGAGAAACAAAGATAGGAAAGAAACTCACCAGTACTTTTCCACCTACTAGTCAGCATGCTAGGATTGGTGTTTGCCTTGATATTCCTACCATTCTCCCATGTCCTACTGACAAACAGAAACCGTGTCCTCCAGTTTTTTTGGACTCTAGCATGTCATCTACCACTTTGAAGCAGTTCCCCATATTGTGATGGTAGAATGGAATCTGATGGTTCTTGCATAAGCTTGCCACAACAGAAAATTTCTCCATTGAGAGTGGGATTTTTGACAACCTTGATTTCATTATGCAAGCAATGAGAGAATACCAGGCATTGAGGCTTAGCTAGCTAGGGCAGAGTTTAACTAGGTGGAAGTACCTGACGATTTCTGGGTTGAATGGAAACCTAAGTCCCAAGTTTAGCACTTCGGTGAAAATCACCACCTCGTTAAGCTTGCAGTCCATGGGAATCTCCGGAGTGATAGGTATCCTTACCTTCACTGACTTAGAAATCCCTCATTTTGTCCAGATCTGGTCCAACTCAGCAATGTGGGTGTAGACGTAGTTTATATTTTGTAGAGCCAACAGGTACTTGATACTAACATGCTTGAAGCAAGGGCCTACCCTGCCCTTTAGGCCATCCGGAAGCTCCGGATGAGTCATACAGACCTTAACCTTGCTTTTTCCCTTCTTGTCAGAAGCAACATCCTCCGTTTGACCTGATGCCTCGGTTTCAAAGGGAGCCTCCTCAATACTATCTTCAATTATTTCTCCCATCACTGTGCAAGGTTTATCAGTTGCCGTGGATGGATGGGGGTCACTTTATGGTACCGAAGGCTGTTCGGATTGTTGAGTACTTGTTGCCTCTAAAGGCTTGGGGTCTGGTTGAGGTTGGGATCCGGAGGGCTTGGCCCGAAGGCTGTTCGGATGGTTGAGTACTTGTTACCTCTAAAGGCCTGGGGTCTGGTTGAGGTTGGGATCTGGAGGGCTTGGCCCTTGGGGCTGATTTAGATGCCTCCGATCCGGAGGGCTTTGGCAATGAAGGTGTGGATTGAGTTTTAGTTTGACGGGTTGTCCGGCGATGGGTTATCTTCTCCGGAGACTTCTCAGCATCAGAACCCATGGCAATGAAGGGGGAAGGTTTTCTGATACTTGAAACAGCTTTTTCTTTAACAACAGCAGGTTGAGACTCTTGAACAGAAGAGCCTGAGGGAAGGGGAGAAATGTTTAGTTTGAATAGTTGTCTGGGCCTAGGGTTTTAGATAAAGATGACCCTTGATCGGCGTCTTGAGTCGGTTCACTGGATTTCTCACTTGGAGAAACTGAGAGGCCGGCAGCAATGCGCCTCTCTCTTTCTACCTTTTTCATTCTTTCTTACTTTGATAGATTTAACCAGCCGCCTTTAACTAGTGCGTTTCTGGTTGTGAACATAAAACCTCTCAAGAACAAGTTGAAGGTAAAAATAGAAATTTATCTAGAAAAGCTTTGAGTGTGGAAGATAATGAAATAGTGAAAGAGAATTTATATAACAGTAAAAAAGTAATTGTTACCTATGAGAAGTTGAAGAGGGTTTTGCAATGATTAAAGGTTGCACAAACGTGTGAAGAATCAAAGGCCTAGGTAACTTTCTAGACTTAGTGGGTGCGCCGGTATAGGAAAAATAACGGCTGGTAGGTCGAACCAAACATCGACACGTGTCCCAGGATTCAAGAATAAAACTCTTAGAATTCTGAAAAGAGAAACCAGTTCTGACAAACTTCGAACTGAGTTGATGTTAAAAGAAAACTTCATGATACGAACTGCATGAGCATGTCGGATAAAGTTGAGACTGGCTTAATGAGTTTTTTAGCCATACCAAAGACATTTGGCAAGGCCTAAAAAAGGGGCTACTGATGAGTTTGGAATATTCTGACACAGACCATTGTTTAATCCGGACAGGGGTAATTCAGACAATAACACATCACTAAAAAATTCGGACAGGACAAAAGTAAAAACATCTTTTGACTAAGCTATTTGCTAATCTATTTAAACAACTAATGGGTCCTTAAACTCGACCCGGTTTCATAACTTGACATAAACCCATGGATCACGAATTAAGAGTATAAAATACCCCAACCACTCTCATTAATGGGGGTAATAAACATTTAATTCAACCACGCTGGTGAATTATCTCACTACTTTCTACACCAAACACTTAATACTACAAAACTTCACAAAACACTTGACAAAACTACCCCCATCCCATAATAAACCAAACCAATTATACCCTACATAAGCATCCATAAAAGAAAGCAACCAGTTTCCTGATATTGAATCTACCAGTTGATCAATCTGTGGGATTGGAAAATGATCTTTTGAACAAGCTCTATTCAAATCTCTGAAATCTACACAAATTCACAATTTTTCGTTCTTCTTTTTTACCAAAACTGAATTTGCAGCCCATAAAGGATAACAAGACTCTCGAATATGTCCAACTGTAGTTAAGCGTTCTATCTCTGCTACAATGACCTCAGGTTTTTCATAGGAGAAAGGTCTCATTTTCTGAATTATTGGTCTTATATTATTCTTGATTGAGAACTTATGACAAATAACCTCTGAAGGAATACCAGTTACGTCTTTGGAACACCAAGAAAACATGTCAGTTTCGAAGATAAAAATTCAATTAACCTTTGTTTTAAGTCTGGAAACAAATTTGTTCCAATCTTCAACACTTTTCCTCCTGGATATACATGATCCTCATGATTTTCATAAAGAACCAACAAATTGGGGGAGTCCTTAGGATCATCAAAATGGATTGGTTACGAGGAAGTCCCCAATAGTTGTTATTCTTTTTCTGACTCATTCCCTCAAATTTGCTTGGAAGATAAAACAATTCGATAACATTCTCTAGCCATCTTTTGGATACTTCTAATTGTTCCAATATTATTCCCCACAACATATTTTAAACATTGATGTACTATGGAAATAACAACATGCATCTTTGACAACCACGACTTCCCAAAAATAGCATTGTAAGATGTAGGTGCATCTATAATGATAAATAAAATTTCAACCTCTTTTTTGAAAGGTCCCCGACCTAACTCAACCACACTTTAAAATTCTCCAACCACTTTAGTTTTCACCTCGTAAACCCCACAATAGTTCTATCAGATCGCCGGATAACAGGCGGATCAACAATTTTATTATAAGTGCTCATAAACAAAATGTTAGCAGAACAACGTGTATCAATTAGAACCCTTTGCACATGATCACTAGCTATCCCTATTGCAATTACCTATCGCATCTTTGTGTGGGTCTGTGACATTTCTCATATCATCGTCCTCGAAACACATTATTAGAGAGAGCATTCGATACTGATGTGTTGAGGCACCCACTTCTAACTGAGTAGTCAAACTGACTATTTTCCTTTTCTAGGAACTATTCGAATTTCCTGCAACGATATCACCCCCATAAATTGCTAAAGATTCAAAATAAGCACATAAATCGCTACTCTTCCACCATACCAATATCATTTCTGCCCTTTTTCAGGAACTAAGTATTCTGTCGCAATGTCAAAAGATTCAATCTCTTCGAAAATGACCAGCGCAGTTTCTTCTTCCTTTGATTGTTCTTTAACTTTCAGATTTTTGTGAGAATTCTTCTTTACAAAATTTGTCACATATAAATATAAGAACAATTCGGATGACGTCTCTACTCCGATGAGTGAGTTACGCACCATACAAATGGAAAACAAACATACATATAACTAATGTTATATATGGTGGAATTGCAATTGCAATCGTGCATAGAGCCTCATTCACCATCATTTGACGGTCAAGATCCTCCTCAAGTATGACTGATTTAGTTTTTTTTGTATTTCATTGAACTAAACAAAATTTATTTATTTTATTTTTTATGTTTTAAATTTATTTTATCAAACATCATTATTATTTTGTCAATTTAATCTATTGTTATTTTCTATTTTTTGTTATTTATATTAAACTATTTAAAATATCTAAAGATTTGATCTAACATAAAACTATTAGTTGAAAGATTTAATAGACTGTCTAAAGTATCTACTAGTTGAAAGATTTGAAGATTACAACAACTTCAAAGATATAACAAATTGTTGATTGAAAGATCTAATAAACTATTAATCGAAAGATCTAATAAACTATTTAAAGTATCTAATAGTCGAAAGATATAAATATCTACATATCCGAACAATTCAAAAATATATATTTTAAATATACAATATAGTTAAAAAAATCTAATAAACTATTTAAAACATCAAATGGTTGAAATATCTAAAGATTCCAACAACTTTACAAGTATAGTTTAAAGATCCAAAAAATTATTAATTAAATATTTTAATAAACTATTAAAATATCTATAAAACTACAAAAATATCAAATAATAATCTCAAATATTCCGTTTATGATTATTCGACTAAATTATCGCATACAAATTAATTTTTAATAAACATATTAAAAAGTAATATAAATTGTAAAATATAACATATTTTATCACGGTACAACACTGTTACAACATGAATTTACCACAAGTGTGATTATTTTAGATATGACGAGACGTATGGCCAAATAACCAACATGACCTCAACAATCACAAAACTTATACTTTCTACTTTTCATCCTCCTCATTTTAGTTCTCAAAATCATTATGTAATTTTTTTTTCTTTCTATATGATGTGCATATTACTAACGGTTACGTTGGCTATGTTGGTGTGTAATTTTTTGCTTTTACTAAGTTTTTTTAATGAGAAAATGATTTATTAATTTTGAATTATATACAACTGTTGGTTTTATAATAACCATTTGACCTTATACCAATGAATGTTTGATCATAAAAAATAGAGCTATTACAACTATTGTCTTTAATCCTTCTTAATTTTGCGGTAACTAAGCAATGCTTTGAGAAGTCACTTACTTTTGCTGAGAATTTATTCGCTCTTATTTCACTTTATCTTTTCTATTTGTATATGCATTGAATTAGATTTTTAAGGCTCAAAAGAATACCGCTTTGAATTTATGGATATATTCTTGTTTAGAGTTGTTGGTCTGCTAGCATACACTGGTTTCATAAGAAAAAATTAGACCGAATAAGTGGAAACCGTTGTGGTGAGATTTTTCACTTGTCTAGTTCTTTCATAACAATAGACGTAGTAAATGATAAAGTAGCATATTGTTGTGGTATATTTGGAAAATAAGACAAAGAAACTTCTTTTTGACAGAAAATGTGAGAGTTTATCTAATTGTAGCTTGAATAAATTAGCCCAATTCCATTTAGCCAAAGTAAATTTGAAAGAGAATAGCTGCAAAATCAAAAGTTTATGAAATCTGATAATGAAATTGAGGCAAAAATATAGTTTTTGCTTGGGAGAATATCAATTGAAGCTTATTACACATAGTAAGGCTTCTTTAAAAATAGTTGAAGCATCTATTCAAAGTTGGATTTCATGTTGCTCATCAAATTTTCTATTTGAAGAAACAAAATCGGGTATGAATTTTGTTTGATTTTCTAATTATTGAAATTACTGAGTTATTTCATTTAAAATATCTATTGCTTGAACCAATTGCATTAGATTAATTTATTCAAATATAGTGTTGCACAAAATTCATCTTCTGAATCCTAGCTACTTTCAACAACCGGATAGTCTAACATAAACTTGTAAAACATTAAGATTTCTTAAAGAAAATATTAGTATTAACAAAATCTATTATATATCATGATATAAAATACCCATTATCATATTATAGTTTGGAAGTCCATAATTTGAAGGTAAATAAGTGATAGAGAACATCAATATAAACATAATACATTTCTTGCAAAAAATGTCTATATCAATCAGTATGAAACGATTATTAGAATCTCTAACTGTGATAGAATATAAGTAATAATATATTTAATCTAAAACTGCATTAATCAAACATAAGGTAGAGCAAGATAACTGCTCATTAACGCTTGTTATTGCGTTTAAATCACCCAAAACCATCCATTCATGTGAATTATGAGCCACATATTTTAGTATATTCTAAAGCTCTAATCTTAGTTCTCTAAAAAAACTTAGCATAGACAACCGTAACTAGGAATTCCTTGTTTCGTGATGGATGTCTAACTTTAAAATGAATTTATTACTCATTTTTATCAACTATATCATTTGTAAAATCATCCTTCCAAATTATCCAAATTTTGTTGCTATATTAGCTTCTGCATTCTGAAATCCAATCATTTTTGAAACATTTTCCAACTTATCCATTACTAACATATGCTCTTAAATGGCTATAAAATCTATTTTTTTTTTATCTTTTTAAAGATTTTATTCTTCTTAAGGTACATTTGTTTCTTATACCTCTAAAATTCCAATGTAAAATTGAAAGTCATTTAGATATATCAAAAGAGGATCTAACATATCTCCTAATATGGAGTACTTTATGATTCAATAAACCTTTACGATGTTTAGTTTTTGTCTTTTTGAACCACTTAATTAACACTTTTTTGTATTCTTTTACTTTTTCATTCTTTTGAAAAATATAGGATGAAAGTAGACTACCTATGGTAAATTATTTAGGAGAGTTTTGCTGAAAATCATAACTCTTTAGTGTATTAGAGGTTTTAAAGATAGATCCAAAATCTAAAATAGTGCATAACTTCTATTATCTTATTTTCTATATTCTCAGGTATTACCTCCTCAGACTCTAAATTAGATTTTATTATTTCGTTCCTGGACATATTTGAATTATCATTCCAATTAGAATGTAATTTAAGACCCTTTTTCTTATTATAGTACTCTGATTGTTTGAGATTAGACATATCCTTAATATCCGGCCTTTCATTTGTTGAATGGCTCATCTGCTTAATGTAATTTCATTCAGCTTAACCACTGAAGATTTTACGTAGCTTTTATCTAGATTTTCTTTGATTAGTTCATTAATTTTAATATACTTAACTTTAGGAGCCCAAATAACATCATATAAACCATAATTTTGGGTTGAATTATTATTAGTTTGTGTTTTGGAATTAAATTAGATATTTCTTCATTTTTAGGAAGAAACTTCTTCTAATATAAAGTGTTATGTCATATATGTAAACATGATTGACAATATGTAGGCATATTACCATATAAATATAAAGCAGAATCATGTATTATCCTCAAACCCTATTTGAAGCTCTAGTTTCAAAAAAAAATATACGTCGAGTTCCACCTAGACCTTATAACACTTAAATCTTGCTCGATTTTTTGGAAGGAACCTAGATTGTTAATGGGTTACCTATTGAGCTAGCTAAAACCTTGATGGCATCTATATTATACATAAAATTTAAAAGGTTAAGAAAGGTAATCCAAATTGGAATTGTAGGTGACTCAATCCTAGGATTGAAATGATGGTACCATTTGAGTAACCTCATCGTATGTTTTCCAAGTGATCATACAATTCGCTTTATAATTTTTCAAGTCTTGCTGCTGATCAAATTTAATAAAAACATGCTCGGGGTCCCATAAAGAGAGATTGGTTTCTCCCGGGAATCCCAAGTTATTAAGAAATTTTTGTATAATCAACATAATTGATCTACTATTCAGGAGTTTTCCTAACAAATTATATATTGAGTTTAAAAGTAAACTTTCATAGTCTTTAAAAGTGAAATGGATTGAAATGTGATCTCCTACATCTTGAATTCTGACATTATCATGCTTGATTTCCTTTGCTCCAATATTCATGGTCTCAGCATAAGTTATTTGAGTTGATTTTGTTGTATGAATAGGCTATCTATGTTGATTAATTGTTGCTCGTTCAAATATATGATTATCTCAAATGTTAGGCAATTTGTTTTCATTGGGAGTGTTTTTAGGTTCTTTTTTTAGGTTATGACAGAAAATCAGAATCAATTACTTTGGTCAATAATCAAAGAAGAATGGTTGATTCTGTTTGCTATGTTCTTTATTTCAGGATTGATTGTTGTAGTTCATGGATTCTTAATTTTTATATTTTTTCTTTTCCAGCAAATTTTTTGTTTATAATTAAAAAATTCTCCGGTTGAGAAAGATAAGCTTACTTTTTTGAATTTTTCTAATTACTAACGACGTCAACGAAGATATGGTAATCCACCAAATTAGGGTTATTGTCGTTGGAAAAAAATTAATAATGAACTATAGTAACTTCGTCAACTATGTTGCAACATGAAAGTTTGTAAATTTTTTTACAAAAATGCTGACTACAAAATTCGATTTTACTAATTGCAGAGCTTGATCACAAGCAAAATCACTAGATATTGTTTTGATGACAGTCTGAAGATGATAATAACGATGGTAAGACATATTGGTGCCACCTCTTTTAATCTGCAGATAACTATTTTTTAATTCTCTTGAATTTGTAAAACTCCATCCTCTACTAAATTAAAAGTATATTTAAATACTATGTTATATTTGGTTGTGTTATACTAATTGGATAGATTTATTAACTATAATACACCAAATTTTTATTAAAATATAATATTTTTAAAAACATCAAAAGTAGCTGCTAAAACTAATTTACCCACATCAGATTCTTGGTTATTGAAGAAGTCAGGTTATTTTAAAATATACCCCATATAGTATTAAAGAGCCAAGATGTCAACTTGTCATGTGCATTGCATATAGAGGTGTCTAATGGTTCAGGAACCATGGTTTAAAGCTGACAACCTGCTTAAGAACTGGCGGTCTACCTGCGAAACTGGCCCATTAGGACTGCAACCCGCCGAGACCGCAACCCGCCGAGACCGCAACCCGCCGAGACCGCAACCCGCCGAGACCGCATAAGGAGCAACCCGCCGAGACCGCAACCCGCCGAGACCGCAACCCGCCGAGACCGCAACCCGCCGAGACCGCAACCCGCCGAGACTGCGAAACCACGGTTTATTTGTAAAAAACCGGTGGTTTATTGGTAAATATTATGCTGATTTTATTTATTTTATATCCAAAATGTTATATTTAAAAAATATTGAGATTGAATATTATTATAGAATTATTATTACATTTTTGTTAATATTAATTTGTTTTGGTTATTAATATTTTAAGTGTTGTAATTATTATATAGTCTAAAATTTTAAATATTACTTATGTTATTATCATATTTTGAATATTATTATTATTATGTTTTTATATCTAATACAAAGCAAAACTATATCTTATCATGTTAAAATATTACAAATTCTACGGTTATAATTTTAATATTACATTTTGATTACTATTGTGATTTGGTTTTAAATTTTACAAGTGTTTGATATTATTTTTTAAACCAAAATTAGATCTTATGAAGTTATAAGTATTTCATAATACATTTGTTGTTGTTATAATAAAAGGTAAAGTCATTTTTGGATAATACATTTGTTGTTGTTATAATAAAATATAAGTCATTTTATGCAATAAAATACTAATAATAAAATCACAATTTAGACTAATAACAAGATATAACAACTAAATTTAGACTAATAACAAGATAGAACAACTAAATTTAGACTAATAACAACTAAGAAACAATTTGCGGAAAAACAAAAATCAAACAATTTCGAAAGTAGGAGTAGAATAAGTAAAATAACTAATTGTAGTTTTCTAGAACTTATCGAACAAATAGATAGATTTAGAGAGAAGTAGAGAGTTGTTTGAGAGGTGTGAGTATTGGTGTTGGGGTCTCCTCTACTTATAGGGGAGACCCAAAAAAAAAAAAACCGAAAAAACAAAAAAAAAAAAATCGCCCGGACCATCCGGATGGGCGTCCGGATGGTCCGGACACATGATCCGGGGCATCCGGACAGTTTCGCCCGGACGCCCGGACAGACAATTCGGACCATCCGGACGCCCATCCGGATGGTCCGATTGGAACCGGGGCATCCGGACGATCGTCCGGATGGTCCGGGCGATTTTTTTTTTTTTGTTTTTTCGGTTTTTTTTTTTTTTGGGTCTCCCCTATAAGTAGAGGAGACCCCAACACCAATACTCACACCTCTCAAACAACTCTCTACTTCTCTCTAAATCTATCTATTTGTTCGATAAGTTCTAGAAAACTACAATTAGTTATTTTACTTATTCTACTCCTACTTTCGAAATTGTTTGATTTTTGTTTTTCCGCAAATTGTTTCTTAGTTGTTATTAGTCTAAATTTAGTTGTTCTATCTTGTTATTAGTCTAAATTTAGTTGTTATATCTTGTTATTAGTCTAAATTGTGATTTTATTATTAGTATTTTATTGCATAAAATGACTTATATTTTATTATAACAACAACAAATGTATTATCCAAAAATGACTTTACCTTTTATTATAACAACAACAAATGTATTATGAAATACTTATAACTTCATAAGATCTAATTTTGGTTTAAAAAATAATATCAAACACTTGTAAAATTTAAAACCAAATCACAATAGTAATCAAAATGTAATATTAAAATTATAACCGTAGAATTTGTAATATTTTAACATGATAAAATTATAACCAAACACAAAATTACCCTATAAATACACCCTACATCCTCCTATATTTTTCACTACAAATCTCTCCCTCTCCACTACAAATCTATCCCCTCTCTCTACTACACTTCTCTAAATTTTTTTTATATTTTTCAAACTCTATTTAAATTACAAGTAATTTATGTTTATGCATATAAACTTCTAATATTGAATAGTTCGAAAATACAATAAACTATATAATTCATCTAACCATAAACACTTCAAGCTTGAAAGAATCTAAAGAATCACCTAATAATTTAAAATTTTAATACAATTATATGTCTAATAGGTATATATTATTTAATAGTAATATATTATTCAAACGTATCAAAATCAAATTACAATTATTTTTTTAAAATATAATTGATGATTATAAAATTTCGATTAAAATGATAACATATTTAAATTAAAATACATGAAATAGAATAATTAACTCAATTATTGAAATTAGATTCAATTAACACTTACAAATTAATTTTAAATAACATTATAATATATTCTGATAAACGGTTCTTAAATGGTTAAATGGTTTGGCTGATGGTTTGAACTGGTAAACGGTTCTTAAATGGTTCGTCTGGTGGTTTGAACTGGCGGTTTAACTGTGAAACTGGCCCATTACGACTGCAACCCGCCGAGACCGCAACCCGCCGAGACCGCATAAGGAGCAACCCGCCGAGACCGCAACCCGCCGAGACCGCAACCCGCCGAGACCGCAACCCGCCGAGACCGCAACCCGCCGAAACCGCAACCCGCCGAGACCGCAACCCGCCGAGACTGCAACCCGTGGTTCAGACTTAAACGGTGCGGGTTGGTGCTGGTTCAAACCGTTTGACACCTCTAATTGCATATGGAGCAAACTTGGTGATCCAAGAGGGTATGATTGGCCGGTGACTTCATCTTCCTATTCTATACTCCTACTCCTACTCCTATATGTTTATACTACAACTCACCTTAAAAGTTTTAAGGAATGTATTCCATGATATCTAGGTTTAACTTTCTATTTTGTCGGTCGTGTAACGTGCATGCCCATGTTACTATTTATAAATTCTCAAGCTACCTCCCTAATTTTATACTAGTAATTTCATTCATTATATCTATTTATAAGATTCTTTAGTTTTATAAGCAAAACTTAACCGATAACAGAAGTTTTAAAATATTAAAATTTATATAAGTTGGTATCACACTCCAAATTTAATACTACTAATCTGACTTTAGTTCAAGAGTATGACCAATTTCATACGTAAACTACCACTTAGACTTCTAAACACAAAATGACAAAACAACCCGTCAACTAAACAGACGACAGCGCCAATCACGTCATTGCAACATCGGCGGAGGACCACACAGATTGCGTTCTCAGCTCCTCACCCCGACAGAGTCGTCGTCATCGAAGAAAAAATTCTCCACCACCAGAAATGACGATACTAACCATGCGTTCAATGAGGGTAAAATCGACCATAAAAGACAAAGAAGACGTTAATGGAGTTTTGCTCCTTTATAATTTTAATTTCTTTTCGTATCTTTGTTACGTAAAACTGAATCAAGCCTTTGTAGTTTCAATTGGGCTTTGAATTTGTTGATGAAATCGTCAGCTTTTGCGTCCACGCTTAGATCGCCGTCTCCAATCGTCGACGTTCGCTGGACTCTCATCGTCTCCGGTCTCCTTCTCTCCACGGTTTCCACCGTCTCCTCTTCGAAAAAACGAGCAGTACCCGGTTTTGTGCTTGCTGATTTCGTCATTTTCTCGGACGCCGTTTTCTTCGTCGTCTCCTCTTTGGTCTTCCTTTTCGGTTTTTGTTCTCTGACCCGGCTTGATTTCAAACCCGGGTACTGATTCAAGGTTTGAGCGATGGGTTCTGTTCGTCCGGGAAAATCCGTTTCTGGGTTGAGCTGTTCGGATCTGTAGATAGATGGTAGCTTTATAGATTTGACTCGGTCCATAATGGATGGTGCGCGGACGAGTTTAGGTGGGTCGTCGACCGAGTTTGTGTTCTCTGACTCGTTCTCTCTCAGTTGGTGAAAATCGGTCTCCGGTGTGTAATGTGGGAATTTAAAAAACTCCGAGAAGTTTATCGACTTGACTCGCTCTAACAACGGCGGGTTCTGAACGAATGAAGACGAGTCGACTCTATCTGTATGAACCGGTGTATATGAGTCGTGTCGGTCTCGATCGACGTACTCATGATGAGTCGGTTGATGAAGATCGGTGTAATGAGAGAATTTGAAGTGAGAGAACTCAATGGATTTGACACGTTCTAAGAGAGAAGGAGCTCTGGGTTCATCAAAGTGTTCATAACCGTGGTCCGGCGAAGGGAACTTGTAAAGTGAGAGGTTGATAGATTTGACTCGATCGATTAGTGAAGGAGCTCTAGCGAGTGGGGGTGAGTAATGATGACCGAGTTGGTGCTGATGGTGGTGGTTTGGGGTTTTGGAAGCGCCTAAGTGTGAGATGATGGCGATGGTTCCTATCATGAGATTTAGGAGGAGAAAGAGAGTGGTTGGAGTGAGCCAACTTGTTATTAACTCGATGGTGGCCATTGTTGATCTCTTCGTCTCCTTCTTCTGCTACTTCTTTTATAAGGGAGAGAGAGAGAGGGAGAAAATGGCGTTTAAAGTGGATAAGAGAGGAAAAAAGGATATTTATGGTTGTATTTAAGACGAGGAGGCGATCTTCGTTGATGTTTCTGTCAATTAACTTAAGCCGCGGAAAGGAACAGTCTAAAATTATTTTGACTTATTGTTCAAATGTCATAAATCATATAATAACATTGTTTTGTAAGTATAGTGGTCCAATAATTTTAGCTTAATAATGAAGTAAGATATTAGTTTCATTCCAGAGCAAATGTACTAAATTTTCATCTTTAAAAATATCTTTTTAAAAGAAAAATACAATATATATATACACTTTTAAAAGTAGTAGTATTTTATCCTTATTAAATAGAAAAATTACCCACACAAGTCATATTTATATACAAATAGTTAAAAAAAAAATTCCAATGGGGTAGCCGAGGTAGTGGATTAGACGAGTTCGTGAATAAAAAATCATGCGTTCGACTCTTTTTACAAATGTCTTTTTGGTTTGACAGACATTTTCTTGGTTTGAGTCTGTCACTTTGTGTAATTTACCTTCTAGCGTTGGTTTGCATGCTATTGCATTAGACTAAGGGTACATACGCTTTCTTGATTTGAGATTGTCACCTTGTGTGGTTTACCTTCTGATGTTGGTTTGCAGGCTATTGCATCAGACTAAGGGTTTACCCTGTGCGCACTCATTGAGTAGCGGCTGCGGGTTCCCTCCGAAAAAAAAGAAAAAAGATAGTTCGAAAGATGCCCTAAAAGGGGTAGCCAAGTTGGTGAAGTAGATGAGTTCGTGATCAAAAGATCATGCGTTCGACCCCCTCTACAAACACTTTTTTGGTTTAAGCATGTCACGTCGTGTGGTTTATCTTCTGGTTTAAGCATGTCACATCGTGTGGTTTATCTTCTGGCGTTGGTTTGCGGGCTATTGCGTCAGGCTGAGGTTTACCTTGTGCGCACTCGTTGAGTAGCAAATGCGGGTTCCTCAGAAAAAATATAGTTCAAAAGGTCATGCGTTTGACCCCCTCTACAAACGCTTTTTTTAGTGTGTCACTTTATGTGATTTGCCTTATGTAGTTGGTTTGCAGGCTATTGCGTCAGACTAAGGGTTTACCCTGTGCACACTCGTTGAGTAGCGATTGCGAGTTCCCTCCGGAAAAAAAAATAGTTCAACATAATATAGTTTGTCATGGTGATGATATGACATGTAGTGTTGACAATCAAAATTGTTATTGTTTATGATATAAATTTATTTTTAATGTGTTATGTTTTTATGTAATGTCGAGATAATATAAATCATATTATCTGATTTAGTGTACGACAACGTATCACATTATGACAATTGTTAGAGATATTAGATCTAAGTCTATTAGCTCATATGTTTTATCAATAAATAAAATAGTTATATTCTATGTAATAGTTACGCTTTCTAAATAAACATAAACTCTAGCTACGTTTTAACGATTTTATTCTTCTCTCTTCTCTCTCTCTCTCTCTCTCTCTCTCTCTCCCTCTCTCTCTCTCTGTTTGTTTATTAACATGGTATCATAGCATGTTCGGTCATTATAGTATTGATTTTTTGTCAGGTCACAAAATCATTAGAATAGAGAAAGTTTTCGGTTTTCCCATTTGTTGTGTGCAACCACAATTAAACGGTCTGATCGATTTGATTTTGGTTTTTTATTTCGATTTCAATTGTGATTTTGACTGAAATTTTGAATTTGGATTTGGTTTGGTTATGATTTTGGATTTGGGGTTTGATTAATATGTTGATTTGAGTTTCCGGTTTGGATTTGATATCTCTTGGTTGTTTGATTTTGCTCGATTAGAGATTGTGAATCATATTACGAATATAATAGGAAAAATGATTTTATATAGTCTACTAGTACCAAACTGAATGAGAATAACTTTTTTATGTCTACATCCGCCTACTATTCATGTATGTCATCGTATTCCAGTACATGTATTGATTCATCATTGTGGATTTCAATTTCGAGTCTATCTCATCACATGTCACCTCACATGTCCAACTTTGTTTCGGTGGCTTATATTTCACCCATATTTGTTTTGTCTACTAGTGCTACAACAATGTAAGTAAAGGGTATTGGATCTATCTTTACCCCTCATATATCAATATACGATATTTACTATGTTCCATTCCTTACTTTGAATCTTGTTTTGGTTAGCCAATTGTGTAAATCTAGCTATTGGATCTTGTTTTATGATTATGTTTGTGTTATAGAAAATTAACATATTTAGAAAGTGATTGGGACAAGTCATAAAATATGGGAACTCTATGTTTTAGTAAAGGTTGAAGTGACTAATGTGGATGTCTATAGTATTGATAGTGGAAAAACATACTTGAGTGATATTGTTGCCTCTGGTGTTGATTTGTCTTCGTTTCGTTTGAATCTTACATCTTCCGAGTTTTATCTTTGACATTCTCGTACGGGACATCTATTCTGCATCATGTTTGAAAATTTTAGTCTCTACAAGTGCTTTAAGTCAGTTAAATACTTGTAATATCTCAGATTGTAGTGGTTGTAAACTGGAAAAAAATCGGTGTTACCGTTTAATGAAAGTGTCACTTCTTTTATTACTCGGTTTGTTATTCATTCTGATGTGTGAGGTCCATCTTATGTCTCCATAAAGGATGGTTCATCATATTATATATCATTTATTGATTATTATACTCGATATACATAGATTTATTTGATTAAACGAATGTCATATTTCCTTAAAATTTATAGAGAATTTAGAGCATTGGTTAAGACCCAACATTTTGTTGTGATAAAATTCTTTAGGTGTGACTTATGGGTGAATATACCTCTAATGATTTTAAATATTTACATGCATCCATTGGTACCATACGTCAATCATCTTATACTGACACCCATCAACAAAATGGTGTTGCAGAAAGAAAACATCGTCACCTTGTTGAGACTGCTCGTTCTTTTCTTTTATCAGCTGAAGTTCCAATTGTTTTTTTGGGAGAATCAATTTTGACTGTTGTTTATGTGATTAATCAAATTCCCACTGCTTATAATGCAGGAATGTCTTATTTTTATAACTTATAAAAACAATTTCTTGATAATTTTTCCTTATGAATGTTTGAATGTACATGTTTTGTCCTTCGTCCTCATGTTAAACACAACAAATTGGAACATAAAACAGCCATATGTGTTTTTCTAGGTTATGGTGTTACACATAAAGGTTATCATTGTTATGATCCCACCAGTCGTAAACTATATATATCTCGTTATGTCACATTTCTTGATGATAATTTTGAAACTGATAGTGATACATATTCTGATATTGATATTCCACCTCATGAGACATCTACAACAGTTAATACTACTTTTGCTCTATCAATGCATGAGCCAACTTCTTCCTCTTGTAGAACAACAGATCCTCCACCACTCGGGAGTTTTTTTCGCACATGTTGTGATGCATGACTTATAATATTTTGGTACATTTTAATTTATTTCTCAAATCCATGTTTCACCTATTTGAGTACCATTTTTTTTTCATTTTTCATCTTCAAAATTATTTTGGATAAGTGGTTTTACTTATTCATTTATTGAAAATTTATTCAGTTCATTTGAAATGATATCTTATGTCTCTTCGTTAAGACTATATTTACGTATAAAACAAAATATATTTCAATTTGAATTTTATCCCACTATAAACGTAGAAAAATGTTGTTGGCAAGTTTGGTTGTTATAATTTTAAGCCAACTCTTTTGTAATGAAATTTAGAACACTATATACATAAAACAATTACTAATTTTTGTTATTCTCGCATTCTTGCGTAGTGTTATTAAGGTTGTGTGTTTATCTACTGAAGAATTATCTTAAATAGACATTTCACAAGATATTACATTATATCTATATTTTTATAAGTATGATCTATACAATGTACAGACATTTCATGAACACATCTCACACTTAAAATAAATTATATCAAAAATCTAATATCGATCATCATATTCTCATCTCAAATTGAACTACTATTATATATAATAAAGCTTATTTGTTTAACGAACTATTAACACCAATTATAATTTAATTTGTAGATGTTTATTGTAGTCGAATTGGATTATCATCATTTACAGAGTTCTTTTTTTAATAGTTTTAATTTTATCTTTTTAAATATTAAGTTTATCGATTTTTCAAAAATAATCATGTATAATCCAATATATTAAGTTCTAAATCAAATTTACGTACGAGATATATATGATTCAATATTGGATCAATTGTTTTTGTATTTTTGTGTTCGAGTAATGTGTCTAAACTTTTTGTTGTGGATGTCATCGATATTTTTCCAATCTTGATTGACTACTATAAGATATTTGGATTATCTTTTTTATTTTTGAACTGAATGATATTTTTTACAATAAATCTCTCAGTTATATTACTTATTTTTCGGTTACAACCAAGTGTATTAATTTTCGTTGCATAATGAGATATACACAATTGTTTAGCCTGAAAATCAGCCCAACTCATAAAAGTACACACCAATCTCATAATTGTTTTATTATTAGTTAGGCTAGTAATAGCTCCCGAATATTCCTAAATTTGAAATATTATAAAGATATATTTTTATTTTTTATGTAAAAAAAAAGCTAATGGCATTCCAATGTCCATTCTTGAATTATTTAGTAAATCGACCAAATTTAATAACCGCAAATAATATATATATTTATGTACATAATACCGCACACATGAGACAATCTTTAGTAATATCGTATTTCAATTGAGCCACATTTCGTTCATGATTTTTTCTAGGTTTTATACTATGATCAAATAATGTATTTCTTTTTTCATGTTACGATGGTGATAATTTTCAAATACATCTTAACATTCCAATATTTAGTAGCATTGACTTATAAAGTAAGCCGTACTTAACGATTTAGTTTTACTCTAAACAATAATGTCTAACTTTATCTAGATCTTTCATTTTCGATGTGTAATACAAGAATTTATTTGTTTTTATAATCTCTTTCGTGATTGTATTATATATATAATATCTACATATATAGATAAAAAATGACCATAATTATATGCGAGCTTTAGTTATAAACACTCACTTACATTTTTGTGTCTAAATTTAATTATATACAATGACATGATAAAACAATTCATATCATTTGTTACGTGTTTATTTTCATTTGTATATTTATTTAACAAACCTACACATATTTGAATCATTAGCTTAGAGTAAAAAATTGTCAAGTCGTTAAAAGTAACCTCATCATCAAGATCTTCACTTAAAATATTATTTTGAAATCTATTTGATAAAATTTTAAAAATTGTATACTAATTTAATCACAAATAACCTTTTATACTCGAAGTTTATTTAAACATATAAAGTAATATATTTTCTATATTATTAAAAAAATTGAAAACTAATCTTACACATTTCTACACATAAACTAGCCTAAAATACCTGTAATCATTTTTAGTCCGAACAAAATCTAACGAAATTATTGACATTATTTATAGGAATCAAAGTGTACCCAAAAGTTATATCTTTCTTCATAAAGGATATCAAAATAATTTCTAACCCCGATAAAAACAACATGTTGTTTACCATGTCTGGACCATCAAATTCTCGTATTCATGTCGTCGTTATAAAATTCTAACAAACTTCGTCGATGCCACCGTGCAAAACCCTATTTCGAACATCGTAGTATAAACCATACCAACCATTGCGTAAAATCATATTGTTGGGGATGCATCATAAAATCTCATTCCTCCTATCGTAACATAAAATCTTGTTATCGTAGTCGATCAAAATTCATCCACTGATCAACTCTACGTTGTTACCGCTTTTACAACGTAAACTATTGTCGCAATCAAGCAACAAGTTCATGATATGCACCAAAGTTATGTGGGATTATTTTAAGCCATAAAATGATTATCATCATTTTCGGAAAACATGAACATGTACGATTCATCGCGGGAATTGCAGACTGGCCAAGATCGCAATCTGAAATCAACCATTCTAACGATAAGGACAATTTAGAGGAGAACTATAATTCTTCTTCTGTTTCAACCAGGCATATCTCTTTTAAGATAATTCTTGCGCATAAAATAAAATATTTATGGATTTTAATTTTATCTTAATGTAACTAAATCAAAGTTAAGCCGGAAAGAATTGGTAGTCGTGGCTTCAAACCAACCTCTCATGTGACCTAACCGACAATCTCACACACACAATTTTTTCTAGTAAACATTTGTCCATATTTCATTTTAGAACTATTTTGCTCATGTGCTCTATCCATATCAAGAATTATATCTTGAGAGTAAAACATTCTCTTACGAGAGGCGGTACCACCTCTAGATTATCATAAGTATAATTCTTATAGTGTTTTTTTATTACCTTTGGAAACACATGTCCCTCTTAGACCAAATTATATTAAAAGTTCCTTTGAACTTGTCTCTCCACTGTAACGACCAACATATCTCACATTCATCTCGAACAACACTCTAATTTATTTATATGTTAAACCTTTCACAAATAACTTGTTTTTACCCATTGCAAATTCAATGTTTAGGTTCTTTATAGTCAAATTGGGTTGTCATTATTTGTAAAATTAAAATATCAAAAGTCTTAGCCTCATCCACTAAATGTACAATTTACAAATTCTCGAGCTAATAGTTTGGTAAACAAATCCGCTAAGTTCTCACTAGAACGTACGTATGAGACTGATATAATTCCACTTTGAATTATTTTTCTAACATACTCATGTCTTACACTTATATGTCTAGACTTCCCATTCTAGATTGCATTGTGTGCTCTACTTAATGTTTCTTAAGTCATAATATTTGTGTTGTTATATTTCATTTTGAAGTGAATTGTATCTCCAACAAGAGATCTATTAACCATTTCCATTCCTTACCTGTTGCGGCCAATAATATGAAGTCAAACTCCATAGTCGAGTGTGATATATACGTTTGTTTCTTGAATTCTCATGAAACAATGCCACCTACAAATGTGAATACCCACCCCGTATTTGATTTTTTATCGGCTAGACTATTGATCCAACTTGCATCTGTGTATCCTTCAAGTACCCCGAAAATATTGGAATATTGGAAACACATGTCTTTAGTTTTTTTCCAAATACCCCAAGACCCTTCCAATTGTACTCCAATCTTTCGTACTTAGATTACTCATAAATTAACTTAATTTACTCATCGCAAAAGATATATCTGCTCTAATGCACAAAGCCGCATACATTAAGCTACTTATAACACTAACATATTCTAGTCGAACCACAACTCTTCCTCTATTTTTCCTAAAATTTAAACTAGGATCAATGATATTTGTGTTTATTTGAATTTTAGCCGTTTAAACTTATCAAGTACCTTCTCAACATAATAGGATTGACTTAGGGCATAAAACCTAATATTTTTTAATACCTTAATTCTAAAAATAATATATACTTCATTAAGATCCTTCAACTTAAAAGTGGACGATATAAACCTCTTCGTTTTATTAATATTTTTTATGTAATTATTTAATATGAGAAAATCATCTACGTATAGACAAACAATGACTATTATATCACCACGACCTTTTGTGTATAAAAATTTGTTCGTCATGTTATATTTAAACCCATCAGATATAATAGCATGATCAAACGTTCCATGCCACTTCTTAAGTGTTTGTTTAAGACCATATAATGACTTAACAAGCCTACATACCTTAAACACATTCTCCAGGAGTACAAAACTCTCAGGTTGCTCCATGTAAATTTTTTCATCAAGATATTCATGTAGAAAGGCCCTTTTGCAATTCATTTGGTAAATTTTTAATCTGTTTTTTCCGATGCAATTGCAAAGGGAATCATAATATTTGTTGTTCTAACTACCAGAGCATAGGTGTCAAAATAATTTATCCTTTATTTTTGCTGAAAACATTTTGTTACGAGTCTTGATTTAAAAATTTGAATGGTTCTATTCGTGTGGATTTTTTTCTAAATACCCATTTACAATCACTTGGTAATGAACCCGCAAGTAAGTCCACTAACTATCAAGTGTGATTTCATATTATTAAATCTATTTTGTCATTTACAGCATTTTGCCAAAATGCGAGGTCTGGTGATGTTATTGCTTTCTGATATGATTTAAGGTCATCTTTTGAAGAAAACACTATCAGAATGTTCTGAAGAATCTCTTCAATTCTATTAAATAAAAAAAATACTTTGAGAGTCTATCTCATCGGATCCTAAATTTTTAGGTATTTTTTCAATTTTAATCCTATGAGGTTCTCGTGGTTACTCAGCAATCGAATGTGCTTTTTTTAAAGCCCTTTATGTAGAAAAAGTAAAATAAAATAAAGATGACTAGAGAAACAAAATAACGACTAAGATTTTATTATTTAAAAATATTGTCTATTATATAGTATATATGCTCTTATTTATAGATAAAACACATGAGCTAACGAGCTTGGGCCTAATATCTCTAACAAGCTAACGGGCATGGGATTAATATCTCTAACACCCTCTCTCAAACTCACAATGCAACAAATGCATTAACAGTTTGTTAAAAAGAAAACGAAAATGAGATACTGAGAGATTATTTGTAAAGAAATCCATAAGTTGTGTTTTTTGCGAAGAACTTTGCAGCTTGCCTTCAGTCTTTAAAAATTCTTCATATGTTTTCTTCTCACTCCTCACAACTAGTCTCATAAGGCTCATCGTAATGGAATCAAGAAACCTAATAGGAACAAAAACATTTCAACCAGAGGAATGTACCCAAAGTTCTTGAAAAAACATGAGGTACGCAAGGAAGCACAACAATGAGACACTAGAGAACTCTTTTGTTGATGAGTATAAATTTGATATTCTTCACATGCTCTTCATAATCTTCTTCAAGTACCATTCTTCACGCATCTTCTTCAAGTATTCTTCTTCGCATTTTTTCTACCTTATCATCTTCTTCAACCAAGTATTCGATTCAAATATTAAATCTCACATCCCCAAGGGCTAGGATAAAAAAGCCACATTTTGTTGGATCTTAAATAACTTAATCCTACACCTAATTGATAGATCTCTCACTTGATTTTAGAAAAATTTACCCAACTAAAAAAACAAGGTATATACGGTTTTTGATAGATTTCTCACCATTTTTTTTGGATTTTTAGGGTTTTCAAGTTTGAGTTTCAAAATAAAGGGCAGGGTTAAAGATCTAACAAAATATGGTTTATTTCTAGCTTTGACGAATCCTCAATCCTAAATCTCAAACTTTAACCCTAATTCTCAAATCTCTATCTCTCTCACTCTCTATCTCTCTCTCTCTCTCAAAGTTTCAATCCTTATTACTGCATTGTGAGTTTGTTATACACAATAAAAACCAAAATTGAATCTAAAACCAAACACCAAACTCTAAAACCAAAATCGAAAGCCAAAATCAAAAGTTAACGCCAAACTCCAAACTCCAAACTCCAAATCAAAATCCAAATCCAAATCTAAATTCAAACAAAATCAAAACGCCAAATACCCGCGAATCCAAACAAATCCAAATACCAAACAAATTCAAACTAATCAAAACGAAAAATGTCGATCTAGGAAAAAGTTAGACATAATCCAAACGTCAAACAAAATATGTACCAAATCTGAATCGAAACAAAATATATAACAAATTAAAATTAAAATCCAAACCTAAATCTAACAACCATCAAAAGAATTATACGAAATCCAAAACAAAATTTATACCAAAATTAAAATCGAATTCACGATTTTATCAACAAAAATGTTGCATTATTCCACTAGTGATTTCTTCCAAACCATAGCCCCAAATCACAATCGAACTGGTCAGATTAAAGGATTAGATATCCCAAAAATTCTTTCCAAAATTCAGAAAAAAAATGACATTATTTGCCTCTCGATCAAATATGTTGATTTTGGTTGCACACACGAGATTTGAAAACAAAAAAACTTCACTATTTTTGTCTTCTTCTTGTGGACACCTAAACCAACTGCCCGCGAGCACAATGGAAGACGAGTTAAACTCAAGATCTAAACCTACACTCTAACACCATGTAGAAAAAGGTAAAACAAAGAAAAATGACTAGAGAAACAAAGAACGACTAGAGAAACAAAAAAGACGACTAGGATTTTATTTTTAGGAAGATTATCTATTACATAGTATGTAGGATCTTATTTATAGATAAAACACATGAGCGAACGGATTTTGTTGTAATATCTCTGACGAGCTAACGGATTTGGGATTAATATCTCTAACATTTTCCTTGTTTTTTATAATGGTTTGCATCATATTATCATGATATGATTTGGATTCAAAGAACTTTGCTTATCTTGATTTAAGTACCATACTAGATTTCAAATCTAACAATTTATAAGCTTTTGTTATTGGCCACATAACCAATAAACCCAAATCTAACTTTATTCTTCTTAGTTCCATATGTTTTCAAAATGCTAAACACCTCTATAGTTTAAGTTAATATATGTTTGTTTCTATGACTCACATAGGATATTCTAATTTTCTTAAGAGAGATACGATTACAAGTATGACATGCAGTTAAAGTTATTTCACCTCATAAATGAATATGTAAGTTTTAATTAACAAACATGGCATTGATTATCTCGATCAAATATCTATTTTTGTGCTCATACAATCCATTTTGCTGTCGTATGTAAGGCGTCGAACATTACAGTTATCCTACATTATTCACAAAAACTAGAAAATTCTCCCAATAAATATTCTCCACCTCTATCACTATGCAAGAATTTGATATTAGTATTTAAATGATCCTTATGTTTAAGGAAATATACATAAGTAAATTTAGAATAATCAACAATGAAAGTTACAAAGTATCTCTTACATTCACGTATCAAGATACTGTTTAACTCACATATATCGGTGTGTATTAAGTCTAATAATTTTATTCATTTTTCTACGAATTTGTAAGAATTTTTAATCATCTTTGATTCTACGTAAAAGTTATATTTTTTATACGAGCCTAAATCACATATTATAAGTCTGGTTTTCATAGTTCTATTCATCGTACTATATCTTATATGTGTAAGTCGATTGTGCGATAATAAATAATAATTGCGAGAGCAAAAGTGAATACACATTTTTACTTTATTAATGATAAATTCATGAGTACATAGTTTAAAATATTCATTTTCCAATAAAGGTTGTGTCCTTAGACAAAACAAGGTTACCGGATTCGTACACTAATTGGATTTCAGCTTTCGCTAATAGGTTTCTAGAAACTGAATTTAAGTTTATTTCCTGAACGTACAATATACCAGTAAGAATAAATTTGTTTCCGCTTTTAAATACCCAATTTACATTTTTGCGTTCGTCAACCTTGGAATTATTTTTGTTTCTCATTTCCACCTGCTTTGTGGTGTTGTTTGCTTCTATTATATTTAACAAATATTTGTCATGGGAGACATTAAAAGATGCATAAATATTGTATCACCATCCTGAAGTCTTATTTAATGGATACGACCTCCGTCAATATTGCAATAATGTTTTCATCCATGGAATTTATGGTATCACCCTTCATCTTAAGGTTGCGTGTACAAGAAAAATATCTCGGTTTGCCACACACCAAAAGATTTCCCTTTACACTTTTAGAGGTATTCTTGTTTTTTGTTGCCAATTGATTTTTGTCCAAATTTCGGTTTTTTTTACTTCAACTCTATTTTATTTACTTATTGGAAGCTACGATCTTGCATTCTTCTTCCACTTCTCTAGCATGCAATTCTTTTTTAATCCTCAAGTGTTTTTGGATCTATTCCAAACCAAACTCTTCGAATTTATGAAATATTATCTTCCGATATTTTTTTGAAGATTGAGGAGATTGTGCTACGATTGCTCACAGTTGAAAATTTTCTTGAAGTACCATATTTACAGACATAGAGTTTGTTTACTATATTTTTTTTAGAATATTGAGCCACTTATATTGAACTTTTTTTAATCAAAAAAGCTCATTTATTAAAAAAACCAAATCGTAACAATTTACAAAGAACAAGCCCTAAAGCTAATAAGCCCAAACAAAGAGATTAGGGGTCAAAATTGACTAGAGGAGTCAATCTGAACCCTAACCCTAAAATCGAAACAAATCCCCAAGCTTCTTCTTCAACCTTCTTCTTCAACCTTCTCTCTTCGAACCCTCTACTTCAGACCCAAAAACCAGAATCAAACATATAAACCTTGAACCACAGATACATCAGGCGATCATCACCCTTTCATCACCTTCAGCCTCCTCTTTCATCCACAGACCACAAACCAGCATTCCAGATTCGAGACTCCAAAACCCAACTTCGATCCACATCCATTCCAACACCTTCCATCCATAACCCCGATCGCCAAAAACCACTATCCCAACTCTAGACCAGCATAACGAAAAATTACAATACCAGATATCCCAAATCCAGACTCTCGAGGAAAGAAATCGCAAGCAATGCTGGTGGAGCATTATGCTGCTGGTAATAGGTCTTCTCTTTGCATTTAAGGGTCCACTTGGCTAGCCAGTCGGCAGCCTGGTTTTGGACCCTTGAAATATGTTTGAGGGACATATTATTACCCAGGAAATTCCTGCAATAACTCAGATTCTGGTCTTCAAAATCGATAGGAGGACAGGAGAGCTGATTTACCAGGATGGGCGAATCCGTCTCGACGTCTACACAAGTCCATTGATTCTTGAAGCAAATAGAAAGACCCAGAAGCATCGCCAGAGTCTCAGCTTGGATGGGAGAGACTTTACCCAGAAGAATTCCATACGCAGCTGAGATAGTACCCTCACAGTCTCTAAACACAACTCCAACAGCAGCCTCGCCACTAAAGATACACGAGGCATTGACGTTCATCTTGAGGCGATCCATACCAGGCCGAATCCACTTAAGGTACACAGGACTAATCCTTTTCTTACTAGAATTACAACCCATTATAGTTCCTGCATTACCAACATTCAACCAGTGTTTATAACTTAAACCACCATTACTGTCTAAGCCTTTAATAATGTTCATAATGCTTTTGATAGCTTGAGAAACACTTATAGGAACACCCTTATGTTTAATAGAGTTCCTAGCTTTCCAAATCATCCAACAAATTATTTGAGGAACTAGACGAGATATGTGGAACTTAGCTTTAGAAAACCCAAACCAACATCTTAAAATATGAGTAATAACCATTGATCTTCTGATATTAATTTTGAAAATAATAGCAAACCAGTTCCACAGCTGCCAAGCGAATGTACATCTAACAAATAAATGATTTGTTTACTCACAATTATCACAAAAAACACACTTAGAAGCTAAACTGAAATGCCTTTTAATCATGTTTGAATCAACATAAATAAAACTGTTCAAAATCTTCCAAGTTAGAAAAGAAAATTTCCTAGGCACTTTAGAATTCCAAAGCTTTTTATAGAGACTAGAACAAGTATACTTATCTCTTAAATGCTCCCAGGTATTTTTCAAACTAAACTGGCCATTATCAGAGAGAGTCCAGGAAATGGTATCTTCCTTGTCTGTGATGTAAGTACTTTTGATCTTTATCACTCTATCAGGGTCTAAGCTGCCCTGAACATCATTTAAGCACCAGGTATTATTATGCTAAAAATTACTAACTTTAACATCAATGTACCAGGTTATGCTTTGCTCAGCAGCAATAGCAGGAAGACCACGCCAGGAATCTTTCCAGAAGTCCACGTTTCCTCTACCAAGGACCCATGTAATATTCTTTTCAGCCTGATTCCTGATATTACATAATCTTTTCCAAACAAGAGAACCCTTTGTATTAGCATATAAAGGATGAGATAAATTATAGTAGATGTTGTGCATTACATTAGACCATATGCAATCATTTTGTCTAAACATATACCAGAGTTTCTGAGAAAATGAATTTTGAACATCTAGAAGCTTCCTAACATTTAACCCTCCCTCACCAAAAGGCTTACAAATGTAATGCCAAGAAGACCAATGAATAGCCTTTTGGCTCTGCTTAGTTCTCCAAAGAAACCTGTTGAGAGTCAGCTCGATCTTATATATTACAGACCTAGGCATATTAAAACTTTGAATCCAATAGTAAGCAATAGGAAGCAAAACATTAGTTATTAAGGACAACCTTCCACCATATGAAAGAACCTTACTGTCCCACTCAGCAATTCTATCATTTATTTTATTCAGAATAGGCATAAAGACACTTGCTTTGTTGTTGTTAGATATAGTTACCCCTAGATGAGAAATAGGAAGAAAATCAACCTCAAAACCAGTCTGCAATTTAAGATCCTGCATCCTAGAAGAGTTTAGCTTAAGAGAAACAACTAGCTTAGTTTTATTCTTATTAATAGCATGACCAGAAGTGGCCTGATACAGGTCAAGAAAATCACTAAGAATGCTAATAGAATTAGATTTAATATTAGTAAAAATTAAAATATCATCTGCAAACATAATACAAGGGATGACCAGAGAGCATCTAGATTTATAGCATATAAAAGGATTGGAACTAAACAAAATATTAAGACCCCTACTTAAGAATTCTTCCCCAAGAATAAACAGGCAAGGAGAAAGAGGATCTCCTTGCCTAAGACCTCTAATCATTTTAAAGTAGTCATAAATAGTCATAAGTGTCCCCATTAATAAGTCTTTTAATAAGATCAACAAACCTATCATTAAAACCAAATGAATGCAACACTTTTAAGATGAAAGAAGGAGAAATTCTATCGAAAGATTTCGACATATCTAATTGGACCACAATGTTACCATTCTTAGGCTTCTTATTAATATCAAACAATAATTCCCTAGCCAAAAGAATGTTATCCTGAATGAGCCTACCCTTTACAAAGGCAGACTGCAAATTAGAAACTATTTTAGGAAGAACACTAGATAACCTAGAGTTTATAAGGGCAGAAAAGATCCTGTTGACAAAAGTGCACAGACCAATGGGTCTATAACTATCCCATCATGTAGGATTAGAATGCTTAGGGATCAGGAAAATGCCTGTAGCAAAAAGACCAGTAGGGATAGGACTCCCATTAATATAAGAATCAAAAGCATTGCATAAATCCTTTTTAATGATGCACCAACAATGTTTAAAGAAAACTAAGTTAAAACCATCTATACCATGAGAACTATCCTTCTTCATCTTATTTATGACACACCAAATTTCCCCCTCAGTAACATTATTGAGTAGCCTGTTATTGTCCTCAGTAGTTACCAAAGAAGGAATACACTCAAAATTTATATCATCCAATAATCTGACTTGCTCTTCTTTGTCTTTGTAGGGATTAGAAGTAAGAATACTCTTGAAGTAAGCAACAGCAGAAGTCCCAATATCTTGCTTGTCATAAATCCAGGTAACCCCATCTCTAATACTCTTAATTTCATTCTTTCTTTTCCTCTTAGCAATATAATTGTAGAACATTTTGGAACTACCATCCCCTTCATGAAGCTAGCTATTGAAACACTTTTGCCTAAGAAAAGAATCTTCATTTCTTAAGGCCTTTAAATACAGACCATTAGCCATAGCTAAGTTAGCAGTAGACTGAGGGTCCTTATTAGTATAGTGAAGGATTTCCATAGCCTTGACCTTACAATAAGCCTCCTTAACACTATCAAAAATATTGCCAAACTTTTCTTTGCTCCACTGCTTAAGACAACCCTTGAGCCTTCTAAGTTTATACCAGAAATTATTGCTAGGGTGGCTAATAAGGGGTTGATTCCAGTCCTGCTCCACAGTACTTAAGAAAGAATCATCATCACACCAAAAATTTAGAAATCTAAAAGTCTTTTTCCTATTAATAACATCATTAGAATTGTTTACTATGTTTTGTAACTCGTGAATTTATGGAAAAATGTTTTACCATCTAAAAAACTTAAAAACAAAATATTAAAAAAAAAAATTGTACCTATTTTTTCGGTTTTGTATTTTTGTTCAAGAATTTCAATGCTGAAGATTCACTTGTATGAAGGTTGAAAAGACGATCTGATATAGCATTCAAAATATGTCCCTCACATATAAGATTGTCTTCTTGAGGCTTATGTCTTTTAACCGTTATTTTATATGTGTATGTGTCATTTGCTTCATGAAATTTCTTCAAGTTTGGATCTATAATATGGTGAACTTTACTTTTTGTCAACAAGAATGTAATCTTGTCTTACCATCAAGTAAAATTTGAACCATCGAAACATCTAGACGAACAAGGTTTTGTTCATCACTTTGATTGTGGTCATGGTAGTTTGCGTTGTCATAATACTAATTCTTTTGTTGTTAGAAAATAGAGATTAGAAACAATTCTTACAGTAAATTGATCAATATAATATGTTCAGAGATTTGCTAAAAAATCTCTGAAAACTATGGAAGCCTCAAACACGTATGTGAATACGTTTTCCAAAAATAATTATTTTGATATTCTTTATTGCTTAGGTCTTGTTCGCAAGTTCTTTGGGGATATAACAAGCCTTTCAATTTAGATTACAAGCAACACGAAGATCTAAATCAATTGATAATGTTTGAAATATAATATAGAGAGTTTTTACCTTTTTGAGATCTAAATTATTTTTATTCAGATTGTGTTTTTATTTTTGAATGATTTACCTATTCATAAAGTTTAAATAAACTTTCCCAAAGTTATAATCTCTAATATATATATATAGGTAAGATCATATTGTGTTAAAACAAACCGTTCCGGACAGAACATTTTTGTTCAAAACATACATCGGTTCGCTTTTGGGGGCTCTATCATGACCAGCTCTGTCCTGGTCACGACAAACATCGTTCTGCATTACATCTGATATGTTGATGCATGAACACTGATAATATATATATATAGGTAAGATCATATTGTGTTAAAACAAACCGTTCCGGACAGAACATTTTTGTTCAAAACATACATCGGTTCGCTTTTGGGGGCTCTATCATGACCAGCTCTGTCCTGGTCACGACAAACATCGTTCTGCATTACATCTGATATGTTGATGCATGAACACTATGATCACGATCACCAAGTGATGATCGCGACCTCGAAGAGCAACAAACTAAACAAACCTGTTATGTCTTGCTTTTGTTGCTATCAGTCTTGTGTTGATCGTAACAAATGCTTCATAATGCTTTGTGTTGAGAATATGGGGTCCGGTCCGCATATTCCGCCTCCGTATATAAGTACGGAACACAACCGATCTCAACACTAGTATGATATTGTCCGCTTTGACACCTGAAGGCCTTTACGGCTATGCATTTGGTCCACTATCAAAATGTCTCATACTAGTTGAGATATGTTCTTACTTATATACCACTGATCCTTCCCATGTTTAACCGATGTGGGAGGTGGGACTTTGGTCGCAACCCTAACACTTTGGTACATATGTTAGTTGTTTAAATGATTAAAACTCATTTTTCGATTGTAATCAATGTTTTCAAAATAAATCACTTAAAGTAAAAAATAAATATGGATGAGCGTTTTCTGATTTAATAGAAAAGATTTGATCGACTTCTGAAATTCCTTATTTCGGTCTTTTTCAGACGCGTACACAATCATTATCACAACTGAAACTAATATAAGATGATAAAACACTAATTTCCTTCTTTCCATGCATTTTGCTATACTGCTACCATTAGTAGATGATCAAATCTATACAACTGTTTAAAAGCAAAAGAAAGAAAGAGACAAAGTTCGCGAAGTATAGACGGATACATTAACTTCAATCTTTATCTATAGTGTGTAAATAACTTTATGCTAACACCCGTAGTTTTTCACTCGAGCCTCTTCCTACCGAGATTGATAAATCAGGAAAATAGGACATTTCTAATTGCAGATAGTACGATCAATGTCACTAACTATGCTTGCCTTGTCATACTACTATTAGAGTTCGATCCAAACAATCAAATCTATTAGGATCTTAGATCTTAGGTAGACAAATCAAATCTATTAGGATCTTAGATCTTAGGTAGACATGACGATGCAGGCCATACGATATAATTAGACCGCTAACATTGTTCTAAGTAATCCAATGTTGATCGGAAACCATATTTGAATAAGCAATTTTGAGAATCGAATGAGGTTTTCTGAAGACTGTACTATACAATTACTACATCAAGCTTGAATACATACATATATATAAATTTCGTATTCAGCTGAAAAACTCCTTTTATATGCTAGAATAAAACAAAAAGAAATAAATTATTGGCCTACTTCCATTTTTTAAGTCCCAACAAGATAAGTTTGGTGAGAAAATTTATATCACGCACTCCTTTTCTATATATTTTATAAATGAATTGTTTATTTTTAGTCTTAAATTACACATGAATTTCTTTACATAGAACCCATTCTTCCCGCAAGTATGTTCATACTATCTCAGTACCAAAATACATGTCCGTTTAAGAAATAATTTTTATCCGATAATACAAGCCGTTTTCACGTATCGGCCTACAATTTAATATTGTTTATTTTGTTATATTAATTATATTTTTTTAATATCTGTGTATAAGTCTAAAACAATGTATATTTTGGAAAAGGAGATTAACTTTTTCATTCTTATAATATATATTTTTTATAAAAAATAAATTATTCTCATTTTAATATTTTAAACGTAATTTACTTATTGTTATTCTATCAATTGAATTTTTTTATCTTTCTTGTTATATAAAAAAGTAATTAATCTACTTATTATTTATATATAAATTTTCAAAAGGGTTCGGCTAAATTCGGACCCAAAATATGTTAACCAGCCCCAAAAAACAAGCGTTTTTGAAGTTTTACAATTTTATCTTTACCCCGGCGGTTGAATTTTTCTCAACCGCCGGTTGAAACCCTCCCACCCGGCGGAAAAGCTGTTTCACCCGTCGGGATAAGCTTCCCCGCCGGTTAAAACCCTCTCAACCGGCGGGGTAAAAGACGGCTAAAATTTTGGGGTTGTTAACATATTTTGGACTCGAATTTAGCCAAACCCTTTTCAAAATACATGTAAGGGGGACGGGGATAATTTATGCTGTTGCGAAAAGTAAATAAACAAAAACACAAAAAACAGTAGGACATAATTTATGCCGTTGCGAAAAGTAAATAAACAAAAACACAAAAAACAGTAGGACGTACTGTGCCGCGAATCTACCACGTTTCTTGCATGCTTCATAATTCGTTGATCTGACGTGTCGTGTGGACAGGCTGACTTCAACTTGAGAAGATGCGGTCAATGTTAATAATTTCTGCATTTCTCTTCTTTTCTCGTTTTGACCGGTTGAAAAATACAATAAACATATTACGGTAAGGAGAAGGATATGTTTTAGCGATGAAACTATCTTTCTAAATAATTACAATTTTTCATCGCATAAATAATTCCTCTATTCGTTCTATATATATTCTTAGACTTTTAGACATTATTTCTGTAATTTTCAAAACTAACTATTATAAATATCGGTGTGGATAATAATTGCCTGAGGGTAGGCTGGTAATTTCAAGTGGAGTTTTAAGGTGGTGTGTGGGTGTTTAACAGTGGTGTGTGAGTGTTTAACGGTGGTGTGTGGGTGTTTAACGGTTAGAGTAGAGAGTAGAGAGTAGAGAGATGATTAAGCAGCTTGGTAGCAGTTAATTCTCATTACCCCTAGTTAATGCGGGTGGTTGGGTATTTATAGTGTAATGTTTGGGCCCTTATGGGCTTTCGGGTCATGTTTAATGGACCCGGGTCATGTTCAAAGACCCACGAGCTCTAAGTAGGAGAGCAAGTAGCTTAGTCAAGAAGTGTTTAGGTTTTTTAGTACTTTTGTCATAGTTCGAACAGCCTTAAGTTCATAGTGTTCACAGAAATCTGTCCGGTCCAAGTGACCTGTTCGATCCCTGTCCATGTAACCTGTCCGGTATTCGGAGAGACTAGACCGATTTTCCCTTGTTCGGGGAGCATGCTGAATTCGGACTCATCAGGAGCCCCTTTTTTAGGTGTTTGAGCAAGTATTCTTGTCAAAGAACTAAAAAACAGTCCGACGTCAGAAGTGGTTTTCAACCCGGACAGATCTATGGGTATACCCGGACAGATTAAGCTTTCACGAATTCAAAACGGTTTTTGTCAGAGTTAGTGGGACACGTGTCGCTCTCTGATTGGGCACTCCAGCCGTTTTTTCACCTTGAATTTCGCACCACCTTCTTCGAAAAGCAACCTCTTTAATTACAAGTAGTGACATCAGCGCCGTCTTTTAATCATTGCCAAACTTTTCGAATTCTCCTAGGAATCAACTCCTCTTCTCAGATTTACTATAAATTCAAACTCATTTTCCACTGTTTTACCATCTCTTTCACATTTACTCTGCAAATTTACTCAGAGCTTTCTCTCTCTAAAGCAAAGGTTTTCTGGGTAGTTTATGTTTACAGCAAGAACAGCACTGATCAAAGGTGGGTGGCTCAATCTTTCGGAGTTGGAAAGAGCACAAAAAGTTGAGAAGGAGAGACGAATAGCAGCAGGGCTACCTTCATCACCCGTTGATAAACCAGTCGCCTCTGTTACTGAGTCAGATTGAGGCTCATCTTCCTCCAAAGGTACTAAGCCCAAAAAACTCTTTCAATCCACCCTTTCGCCCATAGTCTCTGGTTCCTCAGTTCAGGAGTCAGTACCTGCTGTTGAGCCAGGAGTCACAGTTGCAAGTGTTAGGAAACCTTCGCCGTTTATTGCAATGGGGTCTGACACAGAGCACTCTCCGGAGAAGCTGGTGGTTAAAAGGACAAGCCGGCTAGTCAAAGGGCTAGCCTCCAAGAATACTCCCTCCAAATCGGGGGCAAAAAAAACAGTGGCTCTGGGTCTGGAGTGCCCATCAGTGCTCCCCGGGAAAGGCCATCTGGTCCGGAGGCCAGCAGTCCGGTATCTCCAAGAGAGACTTCTGCCTCTGAGCCCCAACCTGAGATGAGAAGTCAAAGAAACACAGAAGGCCAGCAGTCCGGTAGCCAGGGTGAGCCAAGCTTTAACCCTCCCCGGACCACTACCACAGATATTCCCCCAACAATTATGGAGAAAAGAATGGAGGACTCTGCTGAAGAGGTCCCTTTTGAGTCTGAGTCCTCCGGCCAGACCGAAAATGCTGCTGCTGCCAAAAAAGGCAAGGAAAAACTGTACTTGAGACATCCGGACCTGCCGGAGTGCCTTGAAGAGAAGGTGTGGGGCCGTGTTTCCACAGAGTTGAGCTCAAATATCTCTTGGCCTTACAGAAGACCAAGTATGCATTCATCCATACTTCTGACCTGGGTCGAATGCGCACAAAATGGGGGATCCCAGAAAATGTAAAGATAAAGATCCCCATAGATCCGGAGACCCCTATGGATTGCAAGAGGAACGAAATAGTCTTTTTTACAGAGTTATTTAATTGGGGACTCAGGTTCCCACTGGACCCGGAGATCGTTCGATACTTCCACCTGGTGAAGCTCTGCCCGAGCCAGCTGAGCCCCAATGGCTGGTATACTATGATGTCATGTATCATGGCATCTAGGTTGTCCGGGATCCCTCTCCCTATGGAAGAGTTCGCAGCGGTGGCCAACCTTTGCAAGCATCACCAATTCCCTTTCTACCATTTCAATATGGGGAACGATCTCAAGGCTGTTGATGATCTCTTGGAGTCAGAGAGCAAATGGAGGAGCCAATTCTTGTTTGTCAGTGGCGCTTGGGAAAACGGCAAGAAGATCAAGGCCGGAGAGAACCCAAGCCTCCTCAGGAGTAGGTGGAGGAGTGACCGTAAGTTTCTTACTTTAAATCTCTGTCCATTTTTTTTAAGTTAGTTTAAATTAACTAGTCTCTCTTTTATTCTAACAGAGCTGCCAAAGGAGTTCGGGGATTATTTGAAGGCCGGACAGGTTACCTGTGGCAAAATCAATGCTTGGGCCGCAGAGAACTGGGAGAATCGATTCCACAAAGCCTTCACCCCTGGAAATCTGGCAAGGTCTCACCTATGGAACACCACAGGTCGGAGAGACCTAACCTGGGAAGAGCTCACCACCCAGCCTCCTGAAGACATTGTGCTTAGAAGGTCCCACGAACTAGATGGGACACTCTTCCTACCTGCCCGGGCCAAAGCCCCAAGCAAAATGAAGGGCAAGAAGAGAGGCAAAAAGGGAGCAAGTGATGCTGAGAAGGATGCTCCAACAGACCCGGAGGGGCCGGCCCAGAGTCTAATTGATGCAGCCCTCTTGCAAGTGGTGGAGCAAGAGACCGAAAGACAGGAAGCAGACCCTCCAAAACCTCAAAGGGCTCCCAAGAGGACTCGCAAGCAAGAAGGTGAAGGCGCTGACCGGGAAGCCAAGAAGAAAAAGACTTCACAAGGAGATGAGCTTTCTCTCCGGGATCCGAAGCCCTCTTTCCCCACTGACCCCTCTGACCCAACGCTGGACGAAGAGATCCCAAGGGACTTTCATACCGATGAGGTAGAGGGGGGAGATCTCAACCTCGATGAAGTGGACATCACTGGTCTGGCTGGGCTTGGTGAGTATTTCCTTGGCCTCCCCAGAGACGAGTTCGCAGGGCCTTACATCCCTCCGAGCAGCTCCAATACGGTCAACTTTAATGGTAAGACTTTCATTGTTTCTAGTGAAAAGGACACCATAGCCCATTCTTTGCTTAGCAATGTGCAGCCAGTACTCACACTGGAAAGACAAGTTCGGGGTCAAGCAGACATCATCAAAGACCTCAAGTCTGAGAAGGAAAAGCTGTCCAAAGATCTTCACACTGCTACTGCAAATGCTGATTTGCTTAAGGAAGCAAATGAGGAGCTGAAGAGGAATCAAGATGAAAGCAACACAAAAGTTGCCACCCTAGAAGAAACCATAAGAGATCTCCGGGAGAAGCTATCCGGTATGGAGAAAGACCTTAGTGTCTCAAAGGGAGAGACCACTGCCAAGGAGAAGATTATCACCAACCTGAACACTGACAAGATCGCTCTTGAGAATGCAGTGACCAGGGTTGCTGAGGAGAAAACTGATTTGTTAAGGGATCAAGAGGCTACAATCAACGCCAAGATCAATACCTACGCCAGTGAGATGATTAAAAGCGAAGAGTTATTGCTTCAAAGGGTGAAGTCTGATATGGTTCTCCTTTTTCATGAAAAATTTCCGAAGAGGACCCTGGGGGACTTATGGCTCTATGTGGATGATGATGACCTTCCATATTATACAATGGTTGAAGAGGATGGAATTTCCAGTGGGTCTTCATCTGATGATGAAGAGAGGACCGGAGAGAGCCCAGGCGAAGATGAGAATGATCCCAAAGGCAAGAAGGTAGTCGAAGGGGGGAGCGACTCTAAGGGTAAGAAAGCAGATGAAGGGGAGCCATCTTCAAAGGATCAATCTTAATTTATGGTTTACTTGGTTTATCTTTTATTCAAACTAAAGTCCTTGGAAGGCCAAGGCACTCTTTTTGTAGTGATGTCCGGTATTTGTTCGGACATGTTTTTTGTGCTGTATCCTGACTTATTCGAAAGTCATTGGAAGGCCAAGGCAATTTTAAGTTGTTCAATGAATATTTCTGTTTTGCACAACCATCATCTTTTTTCATTGTTTGTTTTAGTTTAGATAGCTAGAGTTTAAGTAGCTTTTAGTTATTGCATTGTGAGAGTGTTTAAATTCTCTGGCTAGAGTTTAAATAGCCCTTAGATCTTTCAGTCCGGGTAGTATAACAAGAGATAGAACTTTGAAAATACTTAGAAAATTTTGAAGAAGGCATCGAATTTTATTCAACCATCCGGACACCTCATTAAAACCTCCCCGTGCCACCAGGGAGGAAAGAGTATGCCCCCAAATATTTACATGGAAGTTCAAACAAGTAAATATTTACACAAGTGTTATTCCAAGTACATCCGAAGATGCTCAATATTCCAAGGATGAGTTAGAACCCTGCCATCTTTGTCTTCCAACCAATAAGTTCCAGGCTTGATTCTTTCAACCACAATATACGGACCCTCCCAGGTTGGGGCCAGCTTTCCGAAGAGCTTTTCTTTAGTATGTAAGAAGACCTTCCTTAATACTTTGTCCCCTGGTTGGAAATCTCTACTTTTAACTTTAGAAGCAAACCTGCTTCTCATCAAGCCATGATAGTGTGCAACTCTAAGGCGAGCTTTAACCCGTCTTTCTTCTATCAAATCAAGTTGATTTCTGATTGCCATCTCATTATCGTGTCCGGAGAAGTTGTGAACACGAAAGGAAGGGAATGTCTTCTCTATGGGGGCTACTGCATCCATTCCATAGACCAAGGCGAAGGGTGATTCTTGTGTTGCAGCCCCAGGTGTTGTCCGGTAGGCCCACAAGACTTCTCGTAGATAACTAGGTCACTTCCCAGCAGCCCCTTCCAGATTCTTTTTTAAACCGGACAATATAGTTCTATTAGCCACTTCAACTTGCCCGTTGGCTTGTGGGTGGAAAGGTGAAGAAAAACAATGCTGTATACCCCTTGAGGCACAGAAGCTTTCCATTTCTCTATTGTCAAACTGTGGCCCATTGTCTGTTGTTATTTTCTGTGGGACACCAAATCTGCAACATATGTTGGATAAAATGAATTTTATGACAGCTTTTGATGTTGTCCCTGCCAGGGGAGCTGCTTCTATCCACTTTGAGAAGTAGTCAATGGCCACAATTATAGTTTTACGCCCTCCGGAAGCCACAGAGAGAGGCCCTACTAAGTCCAACCCCCATCGAGCAAAAGGGATGGGCTCAAAAATTGACTCCAAAGGAATGGCTGGTACATGAATTTCATTGCTGTACCTCTGGCATGGGTCACACCTCCTCACCAATTCCTTAGCATCTTTCATAATTGATGGCCAATAATATCCGGAGAGTAATACTCTTCTTGTTAAAGCTCTAAATCCACAATGGGCTGATCCCTCACCATCATGCAATTCGGAGAGGACTACTTGTGATTCGTCATCCCCCAAACAACGCAGGAGAGGTTTACTATAGGATTTTTTGTACAACACTTCTCTCAATATAATGAAACCACGAGCCTTGTGTTTCAATGTTCTGGCTTGTGACTTTTCTGAAGGCACAATACCATCGGACAAATATTGTATGAGAGGATATCTCCAGTCTTGAGGCCGTTTCACTTGTATTTTAAAAACTTCCTCTTCTTTACCCTTACCAAGTTGAATAGAAGGGCTTTCAAGCACATGGATCCATGGGTATGACTCTGTATATACTATTGTTGCCAATGAGTCTGCTAGCTCATTTTCTACCCGGGGAATGTGCTCATAGACAATAACTTTAAATTTCAATGCTTCATTCTTGAGGAGGAGTAAATTCTTCACAAGTTGCTCCTTTCTAGCCTCAGATTGGCCTAAGGCATGGTGGATAAGCAATTGGGAGTCACTTAACAGCTTGACCCTCTTAGCCCCACAAATGTAGGCTAACTTTAAAACAGCTATAGCTGCTTCATATTCGGACTCGTTATTAGATGCCCTGAAAGCAAAACAAATAGCCTGGTACATATTGTCTCCATATGGGGAAGTTAAACATATTCATGCACCACATCCCATAGTGCTAGATCCACCATCTGTTCGGACGATCCATATTTTCTTTTTTTTGTATCAGTAGCTTGCTCCGAATCCCTATCGGAGTGGAATTCAACCAGGAAATCAGCCACAGCTTGGGCTTTTACTGCTGTCCGGGAAGCAAAGTCTATGTCGAAGTCCCCCAATTCTACTGACCACTTAGTCATTCTGCTCGAAATGTCTGCTTTTTGAAGGACATTCTTTAAGGAAAAAGAGGTCCGGACGATGATAGGATGAGCCTGGAAATAAGGCCTCATCTTCCTTGCAGCTATTACCAGAGCTAATGTCAACTTTTCAAGTTTCAAGTAACGTCTCTCAGCATCTATCAAGCTCTTGCTGATGTAGTACACTGGGTGGGGATATCTATCGACCTCTCTTACCAGCACAACACTGATGGCACAACTTGAAACCGCCAAATATACGAAGAGAGTCTCCCCATCAACTGGTTTGAACAAAGTTTTGGGGGAGGACATGTGTTTCTTGATTTCATTGAAAGCCTCATCACACTGTAGGGTCCGCTCGAAACCCTTTGCACCCTTCAAAGTTTGAAAGAAAGGAGCACACCTGTCCGAAGACCTGGAGATAAATCTGTTTAAGGCTGCTAATCTCCCCGTTAACCGCTGTACTTCTTTGATGTTTCGAGGATGTTCCATCTGGAAAAGAGCATTCAGCTGGTCCGGATCGGGCTGTATTCCATGCTCACTTATGATATAGCCTAGAAACTTCCCGGACTGCACTCCGAAGACACACTTTTCAGGGTTTAACTTTAAATTTACTTTTACCAAGTTGGCAAAAGTTTCTTGGAGATCGGACAAGTGTAGCTGCTCATCCACACTTTTCACCATCATATCGTCAATGTAAACCTCCATATTTCTTCCAATTTGATCAGCAAATTCCTTGTTGACTAACCTTTGATAAGTAGCCCCAGCATTTTTCAAACCAAATGGTATCACCTTGTAGCAATGTAGACCCCTGTCAGTGACAATTGTAGTATGCTCTTGTTCCTTTGGATCTACTTGAATCTGATTGTACCCGGAGAAGGCATCCATAAAGGAAAGCAGTTTGTTCCCAAAGGTAGAGTCTACTAACTGATCTATCCGGGGGACCGGATACAAGTCTTTTGGGCAAGCTCTATTGAGGTCTGTGAAGTCAATGCACATGCGCCACTTGCCATTCTTATTTTTCACCAGGACAGGATTGGCAGTCCACAAAGGGTACTGAGATTCCTTAATGTGCCCCATCTTTGTGAGTCTGTCAACCTCTTGTACAATGACATCAACCTTTTCTTTGGAAAAAGCTCTTCTTTTTTGAACCACTGGTGCTACATCTCTCCGGACATATAGGTGATGGGATATCACATCTGATAGAACTCCAGTAACATCAGCATTGCACCAAGCAAAAACGTGCTGATGGTCTTTCAAAAATTTCAACATTTTTTTTAAACATTGGTGGCATCTTGGACCCTATCTTGACACTCTTACCCTCTTCCAAACAGTGCGTTTCAACCTCTTCGATTGGTATCAATACTCCAGGGGTCTCTCTGGGGTCATCAATTTCACCCTCACCCCCAGAAAGGCCCTCAAACTGCTATTGTTCATCGATGCGGACTGCCCCCAGCGTTCGAGGAGCCAAGGCAGTGGCATAACATTCCCTTGCAATCTTTTGGCTGCTCTGGACAACTCCAACCTGCCCCTGAACAGCATACTTCAAACACTGATGGACTGTTGAAGCCACTGCATGCATCCTAGAGAGCCAAGACCTCCCTAGAATAGCATTATAGCAAGTGGGACAATCCACCACAATAAAGAGTATTCTGACCATTTTCTTGAAAGGGCCCCTGCCCAATAACACCTCTTCTTCGAACACTCCGATCACATCTGCTGAGCTGCCTGTGAAGCCCACGATTGACCTGTCCGACTTTTGAATTACAGCTGGATTTTTCATTTTCTTGTAAGTGGTTAGGAAAAGGATATTGGCTGAGCTTCCAGTGTCCACCAGGATTCGCCTTATTTCATTGCCCCCTATAGACGCTCCTATGACAACAGCATCCTCATGAGGGCCAGCAATGTCTCTCAAATCATCCTCATCAAAGACAATGAAGGGGAATGAGTTTGGTGACTGATAAGATGTCATGCCTCCTTCTAGCTGGGAGGCTAAATTATGAACATGCCTCTTTCTCGAAGAAGCAGTAGGAGCTGTCATAGTGTCCCCTCCGAAAATTGTAAGTGACTCAAAAAATTTAATGAGCCCGGAGACCGACCTAGAACATTCCTCTATAGCACCCACCCTGTTTCGAGTTGGATCAGGATCCAAGTATTCAGATTCCACATCAAACCTTTCAACTATAACCATGGCCCCCTCCGGAGCAGCATTACTTGGACCAACCCGGTGAGTGTTGTCAGGTCTGTTGCCTCCTCTTCTCTTAACGTATGCTCCCAACTTTCCCCTTTCAATCAGGTTTTGAACTTCTTGTTTCAATGCTATGCAATCATCAGTGGTATGGCCAATATCATTGTGATATTGGCAAAAGGAGTTGTTACGATGCTCTCTGGGAGACTGCAAGGTTGCTGGTCTCCGGTAATGTACCTCATCTTTTGTTTTATCAAAGATAGTGGCCACACTTTCTTTTAACTCTGCGAACCACTCCGGTTGGACCCATGGCCCTCTCTTGTTTCTGGATTGTTGACTTTGAGCAGGAGTAGCTGGCTGAGACTGAGCTTTTGCCCTACCATGCCCCTGTCCGGTTTCTCTTGCTTTGTTCCTGGACTAATTTTGATTTAGAGTTGGTGCCACTGGGGTGGATCTTACCTGCCGGTGCAACCTGGTTTTCTTTGTTTCATCGACGTTTATTTGTTTACCAACCTGATTCAGCAACCCTCCCCATGTCATAGCCTTCTTTCTGGTCACCGAATCAGCTAGATTGCCTGGGTTCAAACCCTGTCTCAGGGATGCTATTGCTACTTGTTCAAAGCAATCAGCCAACCCATTCTTTGTGTTCACAAAGCGGCTTATGTATTCTTTCAGGGATTCATTTGGCTCCTGGGTATAATGGATTATGGTGTCTCCATTGCCCTTCAGCTCCTTACTCCCTACGAACTGCCTTCGAAAGGCCACCCAAAACGTATCGAAATCTTTAATACAACCGTGAGGCAAGCTGTTGTACTATTTCAGAGCACTCCCCGTGAATGACTGGGAGAATGCCCTACAAAGTAGTTTATCATCGTCATCAAAGTTCATCATGAAGTTCTTGAATTGCTCCAGATGGTTGTCCGGATCAGTACTGCCATCGTACTTCTCCATTTTAGTGCTGTCAAACCTCTTGGGGAGGTTTCCGGACAGGATTTTAGAAGACAGTGGAGACTGCCTCCAATTTCTTCCACGTCTGAACACAGTATCCTCATTGGGAGTTGCAAAGATACCTGGCTCATCGTGGAAAGCAAAGGGATCCATCAGCATCTTGTCCGTATACCTCCGGTGGTGAGATGACCCCTTTCCAATATGCCTTTTCATTCTTCCATGGTGGTCTCTTTTTCTTGAATATTTCTTAACCTGCTTTTTCTTTTTCCTGGTTCGACCCTCATTGCTGCTAGAGGACAAGGATTTTTCATTTCCCTCGCTGTCCGAAGAGCTACCTGAAGATTCTGAGCTCGAGTCAGAACTCTCCACAGGCTTGGACCGGTGAGACTTTTTGGAACTAGTATGAGTCTTTTTTGTGCTCACATGAGTTTTAGAAGCCTCATGCTCTCTGGGGTTATCGGTATGATGAGCAACGATGCTTTGGATTTTTCTTTCACGCCCATCTTGGCCTTCTCAGCCCTCAGAGCTTCTATTTCACACTTTAGCCTGTCACGCTCTTCGACAGTGTACTCATCGTTCTCTTCCACCACTTCGAGCAAAGCCGGTGGAAGCTCTGGATTGTCCGGATTCATATGGACAGAATTTCTTGGCAGGTTTTGAATGCTTGATTCACGCACCTTTCTCCTCCCACTGTGGTCGCCAATTTGGTGTGGATAATAATTGTCTGAGGGTAGGCTGGTAATTTCAAGTGGAGTTTTAAGGTGGTGTGTGGGTGTTTAACAGTGGTGTGTGGGTGTTTAACGGTGGTGTGTGGGTGTTTAACGGTTAGAGTAGAGAGTAGAGAGATGATTAAGCAGCTTGGTAGCAGTTAATTCTCATTACCCCTAGTTAATGCGGGTGGTTGGGTATTTATAGTGTAATGTTTGGACTCTTATGGGCTTTCGGGTCATGTTTAATGGACCCGGGTCATGTTTAAAGACCCACGAGCTCTAAGTAGGAGAGCAAGTAGCTTAGTCAAGAAGTGTTTAGGTTTTTTAGTACTTTTGTCATAGTTCGAACAGCCTTAAGTTCATAGTGTTCACAGAAATCTGTCCGGTCCAAGTGACCTGGTCGATCCCTGTCCATGTAACCTGTCCGGTATTCGGAGAGACTAGACCGATTTGCCCTTGTTCGGGGAGCATGCTGAATTCGGACTCACCAAATATTACAAAAATTAATGTTACAAAAAGACTTATCATCCTATTTCGATTCAAAAATCGATGACTATACTTCAAATCAAAATATATTATAAATATTATTTATTTAGAATCAAATAAAAATATCATACTCTTCTGAGGTAATATATTGTGTTTGATTATGATTTTAACTGCATTTATGATTTATATGAAATTAATTTATTAAAAAATATGTCAAAAAATGTTAAATTGATAAAAATAATGGTTTTCTTACATATGAAATAAAAAAACATTTAAAATTTAGAGTTTGATTCATTGTATATAAAATATTAATTTAATGAATTAGTGAAGGATATTATTAATACTCTTAAATAAATAATTATATTTATAAGTCTTGACATTTTTGTCATTAAAAAATAAAACCCATATATTGACCAAGTTTTTGTGAATTATTTTTATAAATTATCTTCCGGTTTTAAATTATCTTCAAAGGACTTTCAAACATCATTTTTTTTATTTTACAAACTAATTTTTTAAACATTTTATTCACACATTTTTTCACATCTTTTTTAAATCGACCTCTTCTTCGACCAAACCTTTAACACTAATATATAATTTCGAATTTTGAATCTTTAGCCAAATCTTTAATATGAGATTTTTTAATGTTTTTATTTAAAATTTAAAATTTTCCATTCACAAAATATGAAATCCAAAAAAAAACCCAAATCCAAACTAAAAACCAAAACTCAAAACTAAAACTAAAACTAAAACAAAAAACAAAACCAAAACCAAAATAAAAAGCAAAATCAAAATACTAATCCAAATTAAAATCTTTAGATTCTCATTTCAATTTATTTTATCTAATCAAACATTAAAAAAATTTAATGAATCATTTGTTAGCTCAAGAATAAAATTGAGAGAGAGAAAATTGAGAGAGAGAAAATTGAGAAGGAGAAAATTATTTGCGTTAATGAATTAATAAGGGCAAGGCTAAATTGAGACTCCATTTGGCTATAATGAGACACTTCTATAGTGAGACCCCATTTGGCTATAATGAGACCCTTCTATAGTGAGATCCCATTTGACTATAATGAGACCCTTCTATAGTGAGACCCCATTTGGCTATAATGAGACCCCAAAAAAGACCCATTTACCCTTGATATAAAATCTGTATTTTCAACCACAAACCATTTTGTTCTCTCTTCTTCTCTCTTCTCTCCACCAAAAGCTCTCAAAATCCAACAAAAAAAATCAAAATTTCTCAAATCCGACATTACAAACACGTGAAGGTACGCATCCTTTACTTATTCATGTAATTTTTAAGCAATTTACTTTAGTATTTTTAGTGATATTTAGAGTTTTAGGTTCTGCCTCAAAAGTCTGATTTTCATGTATATGTTGTTGTTGTTTTTTCGTTGTTTCGTCACATTCTGTTGTTTTTATTCCTAAAATTACTTCCCTATTCATAATGTTTTTATTTTCTGTATTTCAGCATGCCTCGCACACAGCATACACCTCTTCGACATTTAGGCTCGGGCAGAGAGAGCAAGCAGGAGGAGGTTGTTTCACGGTCACGGTCTATAAGGCGTAGGCCTAGCGCTTCCACTCCAGCCCCTACTATATCCCAATCGATTGGGACGCTGGATCGGATTTTTCGGAAGGTGAATTCGCATGTGTCTGCTCTTTACCCAAAGTACACACAACACGAGGCATACAACGTCTTTGGAGGAGAGGTAAGCAATAATTGGTTTAAAGTACGACGTATGGTATTTTGTATTATGTCTAAGTTATTGATGTTTTATGTAGGCTCGTCGGCCGTCGCGGTGCCACTCGATGTACGGTACCCATCGTGCATGGGATCTTACTGGACAGAGCAGGGTCATACGTCAGGTTATGATGTCTTGCTTCGGTCCCTTCACCGATGTCTTGGAGCGTTGGAGTACCAACGTACACATGGTAGATGCTTTTCTTGAGAGGTGACATTCGGAGACCAACAACTTTCACTTCTGTTTCGGTGAGATGGCGGTGACGTTAGACGACGTCCACGCTATTAATGGTCTCCCGGTCACAGGTGATGATTTTATTATTCAGACATTTCGTAGTAATGGACAACGTTTGGCATGGTATTCTAAGGAATTAGGTATACACGAGGATGCACTTAGGACTGAGTTAGGGCGTAATAGGGGGTAGTGCTAGATCTGCTCGTTTACAGTTTTTACGTGAGCAGTACATGCAGCCCCATTTTATGGATGATACCATGTCTGATGGTACTGTAGAGTGTGTCACTAGGGGTTATCTGCTCCACATGATGGGTTGTTGTATTTTGGTGAACAAGACGGGGAACAGTATATCGTCAGATTACTTGCAGTTTGTAGAGCATTATAGGACGTCCGTTAGATACAACTAGGGCCAGCATATACTAGCTCAGCTGTATCACCATATAGGGAAGTCGTCGTTGCACTCCACTTTAGGGATTGCAGGTTTTATTTCCTTGTTGGAGATGTGGATATACGATCACTTCCCCCCTATTTTACTACGGTCAACACTCTCTACGAGTCTTCTATGCCGACTATGTGTCGATATGTACCGAAACCGTTTCGTGTGGATGATGAGACTCGTATCAACATCCGACAGATACTGGGTTCGTTGACGGAGAACCATGTGAGTTACGATGATTTGTTACATTTGTTTCTGTATCGTTAATTTATTATTACTTATAGTTTTTTAAACATTATTAACTTACATATTGTAGGTTTGGTTCATGCCTTACCGCACGATGCGTGATGATTTCCCTTTCAAGGATGTGGCTTGGATTGACCACACGCTGAAGGGGTTCGATATAGTTGAGGCGTACTATCCACTTCGGGTCGCTCGACAGCTTGGGAACATTCATGATATACCACCGGCGTTGTGGGCTGTTTTACCAGCAGATAGGAGGAGGCTTGTCAACACGTGCTTTTTGTGGGATGTGGCCACATGGATAGCCTGGCGGTCGCACATTGTTGACTCCAGGATTCGTGGTGACACATATGTTATATGCGGTCATGGTACGACCTCTTTGTATGACGTATGGAGCCGTGGCCACCTATGGTACACCCTACTTGATCCTAGTGTGATCGGTCCATCTGGTTCACATGTTCCAGAGACCCCGAGTGCAATGACATATCAGGTACGACTGTATGACATGTGCGATCGTGTGATTGATGGATATTCGAGAGCGGACGAAATGAGTATGGAGGAGATGCGTCAGGAGATGCACGAGTGTTCGCTTTTGGCGCACAAGTACCGCCAGGTCGATTGACTGCATCTGTATTATATGACTACTGGGACGATTTTTTGGTACTACCTTTTGTTTTACTTCAGTTGTTGCTTTCGTTGATATGATTTTGGGGAATTGCTTTTGTGGCTTCAGTTGTTGCTTTTGTTTGGATGTTTACCTTTTGTTTGAATTCAGTTGTTGCTTTCGTTGATATGATTTTAGGTAATTGCTTTTGTTGGTTCAGTTGTTGCTTTTGTTTGGATGTTTATCTTAAAAACAATAACACTTAAACTTCTTAATATGCTGATTGCATTAAAACATTACTCTTTAATCAAAAGCATTGCATAATTAGAAATACATAAGCAAATAACTTAAAACAAATAATTGATAAGCTAACCCTGAGTTAGCATTGCACACTTAGTTTTATGGAGACGGATATTTCATTCCATACTCAAAGTGTTTCTCAAATGAATATTCCTCTTCATCACTACTTCCTTGGGGAGTTGAGTTAGTATCAACGGCGCTGGCTATTGCGTCGGCTATTTCTTGCTCCATTTGCTGCATCGCATATGACACCATCTCCTACGTAATTGCATTTTGGAATCCCATATTGAATACATTTCGGACTTTGCTCCGGACTTCGTAAGCCAGTGACTCAATCTGTATAGTCACTGTTTTAAGATAAGCTAACCTATCGAACACTTCTTCGCGTCCGCGTGTCGGGGCATTAAACATCTTGGACATGATGCCTCCCTACCGTGGTTGAAGAACATTATGCACAAAACCGCATCGATGAAACCAGGAATCTCCTCTTGCATCGTACCTCTGACGAAGTCAAATGCGTTTAGGAGGTTTACATCTTCGTGCACGTTCCATCCTGAATCACCAATTGTTATAACTTAAATGTTTAGTTTCATAGTCAGATTCTAGTATTTATAGACTCGATACCACTTTTATGCTTAAGATAACGTAATCCAAGTAGACCTATCAATAAACGACACTTGTAAGATAAGGATAACGTAATCCAAGTTGACGAATGATTATGCGACACCTAATATTTACAAAAGTGCTCAAATGTTGCAGTTCAATAATAGTATGGGTCTCATTATAGCATAACTTCCATTACCAGGTGTCTCGCTATAACGAGACACCTACAAAAATTGCAGCAAAAAACACCCGTGTTTAATGCACTTCCCGCCCAAACAACCACGAGCCTATAAATAGACGCTAAGCACTCCTCGAACAAAAACAGTTTAACCAATGCAGTTTACCCCTAATGAAGATTACCATTTGCTCGAGGCAGTAAAACTTGCCCTCCGAGAGTTGGGGGAAGATAGTAGCGATGCGTTTTTTGAGCTGGTCTTGTGTAATATGTACTACAACTAAGGCCGTTTAGGAACTGAAGGTTTTGTTGTGCGTAACTGTGACCAAATCAAGGAAGGTACATTTTTTGCAAACCAATGGATCGTTTGTTGTTTCTACCATTTAAAATTAAGCAAGAAGCAGCTGCCGTCTGGAACATGATGGTGGTAGACTACATCACTAAGGATATGGTAGCGTATCTTCAGAATAGGATTACTGAGAGGGAAGAGGGGATTGAATCTGACGACAACTTGGGATATGACTTCGACGATTGAGCATCATGCTATGTTTTTAATTGTTTGCATCTTGTAGGTTCCGTATTGTTTGTTTGTTTAAGTTAATGCTATAACTTGTTTTAGTTTCAATTACCATGTTTTGTAGTTTTTATTTGGTACCCACAACTTAAGACAACAACTAATAAGAACAATAACAACTTAACACAACAACTAATATGAAAAATCACAACTTAAAATGCCTCCCAGTAATACAAAAATCACAACTTCAAACAATGACTAATTAGAAAAATCACAACTTAACTTACTAACCAGTAATACGAAAATCACAACTACAAACAACAACTAATAATAAAAATTACAACTTCAAATAACAACCGCTAAGAAAATAACAACGTAAAATAAAATAAGTGGAAGGCTTAGTCGTATCTAAGTTTATATTCCACATCATCCACTCCACCCATTGCAATAATTATATCCTCTAGAAATGCTACCATATCCATTGTGATGCAGTCTATCAAGCTCAGGTTCCAGACGAAAGCTGCTTCTTTCTTAATTAACGATGGCAAGAAACACAAATGTTGTATTGGCTTACAAAAATTGTATCTGCGTTTGATCTGATCACGAGTACGCACAGCGATACCTCTTGTACCTAAACGGCCGTAGTTTATATACATCGTACATAGAACACGCTCGAAAAACTGATCGCTCGTATCTTCCCCCAGTATCTGGCGGGCAATCTTCAGAGCTTGTAGCATGTGGTAGTCTTCGTCCGCCGTAAACTCCATATGTAAACGTTAACGAGTTATATATTTTTTGAATGATATATGTTGGCCAATTGTCGTATTTTTCTAGATTTTATGTCCTATTTTATAGGGGGCGAGTCAATTTTGAATAGGGTCTCATTATAGCGATATTCATACCCTTTCGAATGTAGTGTTGTCCTTAGCTATAATGAGACTCTGCTTTAAACCACGTGGGTTGTAATAATGATCTTGTATATGTGTGTATTTTTGTATATATTACGTGTCACAACATTAGTCGCCTATTCAGATTACGTTATCCTTACATATCTGACAACTTTAAGCTACTTTTAAGTAGTTTTTAGGGTGTTTTTAAATTATTATTCTTTCCCACAAATTTTGAATCATTCGAGTGAAAATGACTAACGTATAATGATGTTTTATAAAAACAAATTCGGACCCTAGAAGTAAATAAACGTGAAAATGTTGAAATTATGACCATTTTAGGCTACTTTGAAGTAGTTTTTTCAACATTTTTTGAGGTTTTTTTTTTATATTTTTCCCACAAATTTCGAATCATTCGAGTGAAAATGACTAACGTATAATGATGGTTAAAAAAATAAAAAATTTCGGACTCAAGAAGTAAATAAACGTGAAAATGTTGAAATTGTGACTATTTTAGGCTACTTTGAAGTAGTTTTTTCAACATTTTTTGAGTTTTTTTCCCACAAATTTCGAATCATTCGAGTGAAGATGACTAACGTATAATGATGGTTAAAAAAATTCGGACTCAAGAAGTAAATAAACGTGAAAATGTCAAAATTGTGACCATTTTAGGCTACTTTGAAGTAGTTTTTTCAACCTTTTTTGAGTTTTTTCCCCCACAAATTTCGAATCATTCGAGCCAAATGACTAGTGTATAATGTTGGTAAAAACAAAAATGATTTTTAGACTCAGGAAAGTTACAAAATAGTAAAATTACAAAATTACAAAATTACGAATCCTAGTTTTATGCTTTCGGACTTGACCCAATCAATCAAATCGACTTTGGTGTAGAAGGTGTCCGTACTAAACACTTTCGTGTAATCGACCATCGGACATGGAGGTTGATCCGGTCCCTGCATATGTGATTGATGCAATTATATGAAAACATACTTAATCGTAACCGATCATTTAATTTGCAAAATAGGCCATATTTGCGAACATGGAGTTCGATTTTTCTGCAAAATCGCGAATAGCCAATACGACGATTTGGACAAATTGCGAGCACCGTACGCGTGTATTTGGAAAAATTGCATGTTCGTTGTTCGTCCATTTGGTATATTTGCGAACGGGGTGCTCGCTATGTTGGCAAAATCGCGATCAAGTTGTTCGTCCATTTGGCGGATTCACGAACAACCTGTTCGCGATTTTGCAAAACAATTCATGTCAAACTGCGAACCCTGGGTTCGCAGTTCATCCAGTATGTAGCGCTACCAACGCTATATTCGCACAGAAACTTAAAAAAATCAAAAATCACCTCATCTTGGGTTTGCAAATGGTCCGTCAAAGGCTCTTCCTCCTCTGATGCAAAATCATCGATATTGCAGCTGAAACCTTCACTCCAATCACTCAAATCCACGGTTTTTTTAGAGTTTTTAGTTATTTTAGAGAGATAAAGCTTAAGGGAGAAATAGGAAAAAATTGTTTTTTTCTTACAAAGTTGGTCTTATAAATGAAGGGCAAAATGGGCATTTCACATTGAAGAAAAAAAATAATCTGATTTTGGGGTCTCATTATAGCCAAATGGGGTCCCAATATAGCCTTGCCCAATTAATAATAGATACGACTTTTAAATAGGCTTTACGTGGAATTCCTAAAGTTTTGGTCTAACTCAATAAAGAGCTTTCAATGAAAGTTAGTACAAATAAAAACTTGGTCTAGCCCATTAAATATTTTTTAATGAAAATAAATATAAAATCAAACGTTTAAACTTTAACACCCTTCATTAAACTGAAATCTGCATATATCAGTCTAAAAACTATTTTAGGGCAGTACGTGAACAAACTCCAAGTAAACCACGCAACTTCACAAATGTAGCCAACTTGAGAGGTTTGGTAAGTTCTCTTAAAATTCTCTCCTAAAATAATATTTCATATCAATATGCTTACTTCTTTCGTGTAACACATGATTCTTGGAGAATTTGATTGTTGAGCTGTTATAACAAAAAACTATAGTAGCTTTCACTTGCGTGAATTGGAGTTGTTCAAGAATTCTTGCGATCACCGATATGATTTTATCATGTTTTACAACGGGAGCAAAAACTTATATATAGTCAATCTCATATTTTTGCTTATATCCCTTAGCTACCAAACGCGCTTTATACTTGTCAACATTACCATTTTCTTTTACTTTTGTTTTGAAGAACCATTTTACACCAATGGTTTTGTGCCCTTTCGGAAGATCAGTCAGCTCCCAAATATCATTTCTTTCAATACTATTAATTTCATCATACATCTCCTTCCTCTATTTTTCCTTCGTTAACAATACTTTCAAAGATTGTAGGATCATAATATGAAAATAAAGCAAAGTTATTGGATCATGAATTATAGTCACCTCATAGGCTTCTATCCATACACATGTTTTTTTAATATGAGGAAAATATCGAGTTGTTACATCATTAGCTGTCGTTGCATAATTAGCTTCTGCTGCTTCATCATTAGCTTCTACTACCGATGGGAAAATTTCAGCAGCTGTTGGATTTATTCTGATGAATTTTCAAGCATAAAGGCTGTTGGAGTTGGTTCTCTTTCTTAATTGTTGTCAAAGAAATAGTTGAGTAGTTTCCTTCCCATTCCAATCCCAAGTATTTTCTTTATCAAAGGCAACGTCTCGGCTTGTCACGATTTTTTGAGTTAAGGAATTAAACAATTTATAAGATTTGGATGTTTCACTAACACAAAATAACATATTTCCCCATTTATCATCAAGTTTCTTCCTTTTCTCATCTGTGATATGCTCATAAGCAATGCATCAAAAAATTCTAAAATAATCTACAGTTGGGTTCATTCCACTCCACGCATTCGTTGGTGTCATAATTTGAACAACATATGTAGGGCTGAATTTTAGGCCAAAAATATTATAGAATTCTCCATATTGCCAACAAGCTTTTCACCATATTTAGGATGGTTTCTATTTTTCCTCTACGCTACACCATTTTTTTGTGGGGTATAAGTAGTTGTTAACTCTCTTCGAATGTCATGAATGCCACAAAAAAATTAAATTTGGTTGAGCAAGATTCTCCACCACGATCTGTTCAAATGGTCTAACTGGTTCATATTCCACACGAGCCTTGAAGCATTTAAATGCACAAAAGACTTCTGATTTTTTTTGTAAAAAATAAACCCAAGTTTTTCGAGTGTAATCACCAGTGAATGTAATTAAGTATCTTTTACCTTCGTTAGAAATGGGTGTTATCGGGCCACAATTATCATAATGAATTACCTCCAAAACATTTTTTGTTGGCCATGACTTCCCTTGCGTAAATTGAGAACATTTTTATTTGACAACAACATATTCTTCGTAAACTTGAGAATGAATATTAATATGAGGAAGGCATGTCATTATATTTTTATGTTGGAAAATCTTCAAACCACCAAAACTCAAATGACCATAACGAAAATGCCACAACCATGAATGATCTTTTACTTCAGCTACCAAACAAGTTTGTACACTTTCAATCTTTAAGGGAAACAACTTGTTTAAACTCATCTGCACAACATCAATAGCTCATTTAGCAGGATCATAGATCTCGAAAACATCATTTTAAATAGTGATTACATAACCCTTTTCTAGCAATTGACCATTACTTAACAAATTACTTTTCAAGTCATGAATGTAAAAACAATAGATATTATTTCCACAAAATCATTCTTGGTTCCTATCTCAATATAACCATTTCCCATCACATTCACAACAGAACAATCACCAAAACTTATTGTAGAATGAAAGCATTAATTTAAATAAGAAAAAAAAAGACTTACTTCTACACATATGGTTACTGCAACCCTTATCCACATACCAAACATAAGACTCAGATTGCTAAGTAGCTTGAATAGTCATCGATAAAGTTTTACTTCTTTATTTTCAATAAAATTTGACTGCTCTTCTTTTTCTTTGTCATTAGTCAGTTTAGTATAATATTCAAAATGATAATGACCAAATTTATGACATCTAAAACACTATACCTTCGATTTGAAAAAATATTGATGTCGTCCTCTGCCTCTGCCTAAATATTGATCATCATTGGGTTTGTGATACCTGTTGTTGTCTTTATTGCCTTGAGCTTCCCTTCCTTTACCTCTAACTCTACACCTTCCGCTAGAGTTTGAGAAATGAGTAGGGGTAAATGTCTTTAAAGCTTGCTCATCTGAAGTTCAACCTCGGTTCATCCTCCATAATAAACAAACAATAAGCTATGTAGTTCATCAAGAGAGAATACATCTATGTCTTTCGATTCTTTAACTGAACATACGATATAATAAAAATTTGGTGTCATGGAACACAATATTTTCTCAACAACTGTGACATCTTCTATTTTCTCATCATGAAATCGCATTTTGTTGTTAATTTCTATAGTCCCGGCACAGTAGCTGGTAACAGATTTCTCATCATTCATTTGTAGAGTCCAAATATTTTCTCAAAGCTTGAAGTTGTGCAAGCTTCACTATAGCGGGGCCTTGATATTTTTTCTTCATGGAATCTTAAATATCTCTCGAAGTTTCTTTGTTAAGAATTGTTTCCAAGATGGACTGAGTAATTTCTTGAAAAAAATAAAAAATGTCCTTCAATTGTTTTAGCTTTCTTGCTTCCAAGTATGTTTTCTCGACATTCATCAACACAACACCTTATGTTGGTTATGCTACTCTAAAAATAACAATCGTCCAATACTCTTTGGACCTCAATAAAAAAATTTATGAGCACAATGACCATCAAATCGTGAAATGGATGGTTGCACATAATTCTAAGAAGCCATCAAGTTTTTTTTGTTAGAAAAAAATAGCTTTGATATCACTGTTACCTCGAGAATAAAATCGAGAGGAGATAAAATTACGAAAGATAAAGTTGTTTGTGTTAATGAATTAATAAAAGAGACGAACTTTAAATAGACTTTACATAGAATTCCTAAAGTTCTTATCTAACTCAATAAAGATCTTTCAATGAAAGCTAATACACATAAAAACTTGGTCTAACCCATTAAATACCTTTGAATGAAAATAAATATAAAATAAAAATTGCCAAAAACTATTATAAACATAAACAAAAACTCAAAATTACAAATGATACAAAAACCCAATATAAATTACAAAAACTATTATTTGGTTGTCGTATGGTCTAACCCATCATTACCCTAATCTATTATTAGGACTTACAAAAACTCAATCAAAACATAAACAAAAAATATAATTATAAACAATATTACCAAAATTACAAATGATACAAAAACCCAATATATATATATATATATATATAAAATTGCAAAACTTATTACCCAAAAATAAAAATAGTAATTTAACAAAACATAAAGTTGAAAAAATTGAACTAACATATCATAGCTTCGCCCTAGTTTCATATGTTTGCAATAACTCGACGGCCAAGAAACCATACGACAACCAAATGTTTTTCTTCCGGTGTTCAACTAAAACACTGCCCGTCGGTACAATGGAAGATACAAAAAACGTAAACTCAAGATCTAAATGTGTTATGACACCATGAATAATAATAATAATAAAAGATAATTATATTTTTATTTATTATAATTGTAATTTACAAAGAGTTTAAGTCACAATTTATAGAGTAATAACATAATGGGCTAGTGGGTAGAATAACTAACGGTTATAATGCTAACAATACGTATATGAGATATTCTTTGGTATGTAGTACGTATTAAATAACCAAGTTTACATAAATATACTAGCGTTAACCGAGTTACCAAAGTTCCAAAATGTGAGATACAACAACAAATTAACAAATAGACACATAAGATGACTAAAAGCTCGATAACTAGCAAGTAAGTGCAAATACAGTATCCTCTCCAATTGAATGTCATCAAAGAAACGTTCGGATATGAGCTAACTTGTAAGGTAAAAGGATTAATAAATTTATGAAGTAAGGGCGACACTATGCGGGATACATGATCTTGGTGTCCTAAACTTTAGCAGATGACAGACAGAATACCGCACAAAACTTAATTTTTTTTGTTAATGGAACATTTTTCTTGAATTAATGAAGATTTATATCAAATATTTTAATCATAAACTTAAAATTAAGAGTATACTATATTTTAGTACAAAATTTACTAAATCTATGATGAAATGTTTCCTTACTTAAACCTAGATTTCTTAAGATTGTCATGCGTCACTAATTAACATTTAATTGATTGAGGTTTGGGTAGCTTACATATTTTGTTCTTATAAGTAGCGTCTTATTTTTTGTAAACGATACGAGGAAAAAATATGATCTTGTGCATGACAATTCATGTAGAGCCTAAAAAACTATAACGTAAAGTTTCACTGAACTACCAAAATTTTAAAATTTAGATAATTTTATATGAAAAAACAAAGCTAACTTCCAAGGTTTTGGCGTAACATAGTATTCAGTCCAAGAATTTTAAATTCCATGGCCTATATGACCAAGCTCGTGGACTTTAGTTTGAATAGTTTGTGTTGCTTCCATTATTTTAATTTAGAATGTTGTATGGACTAGTTATTTTTAGCCGAACTGATATGACTCTTGTGAGCTCCATTCTATATTTCTCCTACGCCTACTTTGTTAAAAATTTCACCAACCAAAATCTCTATTGAGTAAAAAAAACTTCGTTTACCAAAAGAAAAAAAAATACATAAACAACGTAAGCTAATAGTGTAACTAATGTATTCTTATAAAAAAAAGACTTTACCTTTGGTAATTTAACCTAGTTGGATAACCTCCTTAGTAATTTGAAGTAAAAATATAAGAAATATTATTAGTTAGTAATTTTTTTTTTCATTTTTTTATTTACTAGTATTTTGGCTTTACGTTGAACCCATTTATAAAATTTGTGAGTATGTCAAACGTTTATAGTGAGGGGAAGACGACTGAAGATTGAATAAGTTATGTATTCAATGATTGAATCTATTGAATATGAAATACTACAGGTTGAAACAATAGCTTGGAAGAGCATGTTGAGCTGCATGTCTCGTGTGCGAAACAACCTATTGAGCTTTTTTATTTTTATAATTAGTCATGTGTCCTAACCGTTATCGTATGTACACGGACGACTGTAATGAAACCTGATCCTCATATAAATAATAATTATAGTTTTATTTTATATTTTACATGGCTTGCTATATGCTTAAGCTTTCACTCTCCTCCCAATCTATATTTTTAAAATAATTTGGGACTTTTCTTTTCTTCTAATTTTTAGCAAAGACTCCCACTCAGATTGTTTGATCAGATTCTCAATAATAAAATTTCAAAAGATTGGTTTCCATTTCCTCAAAGATAATGGCATTTTGAATTATGGTAAATCATGGGTTGCAACCATCACTTATAAAAGTGGATCATATTTTAGTGGCTCTGCTACCTAAACATACTAGGGCGTTTCTCATCATCTTACAAAGATCTTCATGGTTTATTTTTTTCTATTTATGAGGCATAAGACCTCATGTTTGGGAAACTTCAAGTACATATTATAGAAAGGTAGGCTATTGTGTCAAGGAAAAATGTCTATAGGGAATCAGTTCCACCTCCGAATAATATTTATATAAAATTTTCCTTCTTACTAATAGAGAAATTTATCAACTACATTTTATGTTTTTTATGATCACAATCAATTTCATCACATGCGGGCGCTATAGAACGTATCAAGGTATGTAAAAATTAGGCTTCCTATCAAAATAGGGACTCTTATGGACTGTCTTTATTACGAGATAATATGTTTTACATCTTTATTTGAGGCATGGGTTTATTTAACCCCGCATCATGTGTTATTTAATCTCTTTCAGTTATTGGAAATGTGTCCAAGTTAGTCAGAGTCAAATGACTAAGATTGTTGAAAACGTCGATGATGCTTGCGAACTTTATCAAGTAACTCTTTTCCATGCATGAATTTCAGGTTGTGACTATCACAATTTTTCCTAAGAAATATATGTACTACTACTTGTTATTTCATACTAATTTTAAAGTAGTAACATATTTGTTGGACTCCATGTAAAACTGAAGATGGGTTTTGTACTTGTTGTAAAGACTAAGAGATATATAACCTCGTTGACATGCTTCCAAAAGGCTATTTTTCTCCATCTAAATCCTAAAAAGTCTTCCCTATAGAAGAGACAGAGAGTTGTTATCCTTATTCCTCCAAATGTGAATGTGTTTCCAGACGTAGATTTATCGATTAAACTTGTTGATGTATAAGTAAAGAGGAAGACAATTATTATAAAAGATGTTGAAATCTTAAGAATGTCTAATGTGAATGAGGTACATAATTTAGAGTACACCCACGAGCTGCAACGATATATGGATTTAAATTTATGAGTCCGGATAACTTCACCATTGCTTACTGAGATTTCTGGACAAGGCCAATTCAGACATAAACTGCCCACTGAACTATCCGGACAAGACAAAAGTATAAAATAACTAAACACCTTTTGACTAAGCTAGGTGATAATCAGCTTATTAAGTAAATGAGTCCTTAAACTTGACCCGGTTTCATAATTTGACCTAAAATCCCATAAGTCCATAATTAAGGGTATAAATACCTCAACTACTTTCATTAATGAGGGTAATGAACATTTAATACAACCAGACAGCTTAAATCTCTCACTATAAAACACCCAAACATTTAATACTCTAAAAACTTTCCAAAACACTTGACAAAATTACCCTCAGCTTAAAATAAACCTCACCATAAATTATTCCTAAAGGTTGGAGCTTTTAGAAATAATAAGAAGCACATGAATTCTGATATTAGTCTATTAGGAAGAAACAGAGAAGGAATAACTATACTGGTGGTTTGAGGTATGCATAATTTTATTTTAACACCCCATGCGGTACCCTCTACGAGAGATATGTTCATGTTTGGTCTTCTTATGTACCCCACAAAGAAGGAATCTATCATTCTCCCACTCCAACTATTAAAATTAGATGAATATATTGTTATTACCTCCGATTCTGCGATAATCTTAAAAGAATAGATCATTCAAAATTATTATATTTTTGTTATATTATTATTTATTTCTATAGAGCACACAATCTCCATCGATACTTAATAAAACTTAAAGTAAGAGAAATTATATCCCAAATGATGTTATCTATTTGGGGCAGAACCATGGGATCAGAGCTCATTGAGATAAAGTTGACGGCTCAACAAGTCCAGCTTGTACTTAAGTAAGTGGTGGTATTTTCTCCATTGTTTATGTGTTAATTAGTTTCCATTAAATAAACTGAAAGTTATGTTGCATACTATGTTTTAATATCGTCAGCATGTTGGCAAGTGTACAAGAAGATAAAATGGCATATATGCATGTTCTCTTACCCTTACTTTCCATGGTGGTTGAACCCTTGATAGAAGAACTAGTTTCTTTCTATCAAAAAATTAAGAGGATTTAGAGTCTTGTTTTGAGCAGTAATTTCATGCTGAGAAAAAAATCAAAGGATGCGGTGTAATCTCAGGTGGTCAACTGAGAGAAAATATCACTGACCTGAAAAGAGTTGAATCCCAAGTGTTTTATTACCAAACTAGAGTCGTCGTGTTAACATAAAAATTATATGAAGTGGATAGTTACCAATATAAAATCCTTGAGTTAGAGAGACAGCTCCCGATATCTCAAAATACAGCAATAAGGGCCCATAATTTGTTGGATATCACTACCCCCCTTTGTTATCTTGACATTCAATAATGCTTGCTTATATTTGGATCTCGGGTTCTTCTAGGAGATGGTATTTTGTGAGCAGTAGCATGCTAAAATAGAATGGTCATCAACGGGTTCGTTTTAGAATGCTGTCTTTATTGAAATAAATAAAAAAGTCGAGAGGTTTACTATAATATATGTGAGTGAGTTTCCTCCGTTGTTAAGGAATAACGATGGACATGTAGTGGTTATTCCACTCTCTTGGAGTGGTGTTTAGAAAGAGCTTTCTCATTCAAAATATACTGATGGATTTGAAGAGGTTCATTCATCCAAATATTCAGATGAAGACTAAGAGTTTCTTATACCCTGTGGTATTGTAAAAGAATGTGTTTCGTTAACCAAATATCTTTTCAAAGAAACCGATGAAAAAAAAGATTCATCATGCCAATTATGTTGATGAAACAAAAATTTATCTTCCACCTTAGAGTATTATTGAAGAAGATGTTTCGTCATCCTCAACAAGCTGATTGAGATACAATATTTATTCTTAAAACCTATAACCTTTCTTGACCTTTTATTTATTTATTTTCAAATATTATAAGTACTAAAATCTATGATAGATTTAATTTTGTATTTTGAAATATTTTTGTGTCGTTGATTTTTTTTGTAATATAATATTGTTATTTACTTCTTGCATTGCTTGAATATACTTTAAGTATGTTATGTTTGCTTATTGTTTAACATTCTTTTAGTCTGGATCTTTCTTAAAGTCTTAAGCTATTTTATTTTATTTACTTTGTATATTACTTTAAAAATACTTCACATATAATGTGGTTGCTTATTTATAAACGATTTTGTATCATTTTTTTATTCTTCTTAGAAAAGATAAATCCTAACAAATTATATAAGTAGTATAATGAAAATGTTCATAATAAAAAATATAGCCTCGAGGGATAAAATCTAAAATCTCACTGAAGATCAAGCTTATCAAGAGTGGAGCTCTTCCAACCTCTAAAAATAATATAGTGTAACAACCACCATCACCATAGGCCAAGATTGTTATAGCGGAAACCCACATCGCATCCTTCAAGATGTGGGAATCTTTAGTTTTGAATGTATACCCATATTTAGTCTTGATAATGATAATTCAAGTGGGATATTGGGACCTCACAAAGACGTAGTTTAAATTAATGTCGAGTTAATGAGGCATAAATAATGGATTCATGATCGATAATGACATCTCATCAATATCATTTTTACAAAAAAAAAATTTGAAAAAACCCAAAGTATAACATTATTAAAAAGAGTATTGACTAGTTTCACTAAAGTACAAGCCCCGGTGATCGGAGAACTAAATCTAGATGTAGTCATTAGGCATAGGAATATATGAATAAAGACCAATGCTTCTTTTTTGTGGTAGAACGACCTTTATTGTACAACGTAATTTTCATATGGTTATGGCTCAACCAGATGCACATGATCTTATCTACTGTGGATTAATACATTCATTATGTCATCAATGTGAGGATCAGAGTAATTCGAAGTAGTCAACACAAAACCAGAGAATCCCAAATTTCTTCTATGGGAATCAATAAATATGAATTAGATGGAAGATGGAATAGTATTAGATGATATATATGATCTAAAGGAGATCCCTCATAGAATGAAACAAGGGGATGACATAGAAGAAGTTACACTAGAAGCATGATAAGTAGTTTGTATCGTTATAACTTATAAGAGGTCCTCTAAACAAGTTTACTAACTTTATTATCAAAGAATTTATATGTGTTTCCTTAGTCTATGCATGATATAACCAAAGTAACCAGTCAGGAGAATATGTCATAAATTTTCAATAAATATAAGTTTTATACCGATAAAGTAAATATGTCGACATTTATCTCAAGCGAAAGTTGAAGCCATCATAGGTGATATTACTCGGCTAGGCCAGATAGGCAATATCAAAGAAGATATTTACCATGTTTGGACTCCAAATTTGGTGTTGGTGAAAAAAATTATAAGTGGTGCATGTATGTGGATTTCATCGATCTCAACCGAGCATGGCCAAAGACCCCGTTCCCGGTCCCACGTATTTATTTATTGGTAGATTTCACACCAGACAAGATAATATTATATTCTATAGATGTTTACGATGGGTAAAATCAAATAGCAATGCATCCAGATTAATATATATATATCTTGTATAATCGAAGAAGAGCTACATAGTTGTAAAGTAATATCATTGGATCATTTATCAAAGGTTGGTCAATAAGCCATTCCCTAACCACATCAGATGGTACGAAGAATATTACAAATAAAAGCTAGTCACAAGTAAAAGAAACACTTAACACCTAGTCAACATTGAAAAAGCCTTCAGAAACCTATGGATAATACATTTAAAATTAAATCTATAAAAGATCACACTCAGAGTTCTCTCAAAAAATTATTGGGATATTTAGTTAGTGAGCAAGAAACTGATCCAAACCAATATAACTAGCTAACATAACAGTTATGAAGCTACCATAAAACATCAATGAGGTCCAAATTCTCACAAGAAGGTTGGTTACACTCGATCGATGCATCTCTAGATCTTTAAACAGTTGTACTATGAGTTTCTAAATTTTAAATGGGTTGGACGGTTCAGTTGGACTATGAAGTGTGATAAAGAATGTAGACAAATAAAAGAGTATTTGGATTCTCCTAAGATTGTGACGAGGCTAAAGTAAAGTGACACCCTATATTTATACATAACGGTATCTGACCATATTGTTAGCATAAACTTAAAAAGAAATAAAAGAACCACTTACATATTAATTTATTACATGAGTAAATCCCTCATTGATGCCAATACTCGATACTTACAACTGGAGAAACTACCACTAGGATTAATGGTGGTTGCCTAAAAAATTAGGTCATATTTTCAAACACATGCAATCATCACCAAAACCTAATGTTCTGTAAATAATGTTCAGTAGAAGCCTGATATCTCTGGTAGACTAACACGAGGAGTAGTAAAGCTTAAAGACTTCAACATTAGGTTCAAAGCTTAGAAAATCACAAACACTCGCACCCTGAAAATACAACTTATAGCCCATATGGATAGTCTGAACCGACATAGACTACAAAAACCTTATCTCTCGAGTCGTAGTCAACTAACATGCTCTATATTAGGACTTCTTATTACCAAATAATAAAATTTTATTTCTCACTTCAAAAAAATGAATATGAAACAATCATAGCGGAACTTCAGCTCGTTTACATTTTTGGATCTTGATACATAAAACTCATCATTGAGCAACAACTAGTAGTCAATCATACCTTCAAAATAAGCCGAACTAAAGAAAGACAATGTTATACTATACTTACATAATCTACATACCGCATTTATAAAATTTGAGAAATTTGAGTACGAACACGTACTTCAAGAAGAAAATTTCATAGTCGATGCACATTTCTCTTTATAGAGTATTGAATATATAACTTGGATGGTTCTTCAATAATATCATCCATCTTTGAACCTAAACCAAAACGAGCTCTTCTAGAAAACATCCTGAAGACATGGTTATTGATGAACCCCCAAACCGGTGAACCCCAATCAAGGCATAAGTTATGCATGATATATGTGGCTAGATAATATATTATATCAATAGGGGCTAACCATGCCCCTCCTCAGATGCCTTGGATAAAAATAAATATTTTTTTCTTTGAAGATTTCTATGAAAGATAAGAGTGATCTAAATATGGGTACGCGACTCTTCATTGATGAATCTTACTAGCATGATGATTTTGGGTGGTGATACACGACAATGCCATGGTATAGTGTAACGATGTGGCACATAACAGGGTTTTGTAAACATAATTCAAGTTCCAACGATATTATTGGAATCCATTTTCAAAGAAATTTATTTTGACTGGTGGGGCTTGGATATGATATGATTCTTTCATAGTAGTATACTATCTTTCTAAATGGTTAGATAATGAGCCATTAGTAAATATACAAGCGAAAAAAGTTATCCAATTCCTCAAAACCAACATTTGTTGTAGATAGGAGGTCCCAAGAGTAATTAAGACTAATAACATGTTATAGTTTTAAATTATAGGAATCCAGCAACATTATGTTGCACCATTTAATTCCTAAGTTAATGGGAAAATTGAAGTAACCAACTGAACCCTATTGGAAGAGATACGTTTCCTCCTAAAATTGTATGCATGGAAGTGTCTAGATACACTTCAAGAGGTTATATGGTCATACCAAACACCCTCAAGAAGAAAAAACATGGGATATTCAATTCACTTTGGTTTATTGAATGGAAGTCGTAGTCCTAAAAGAAATATTTCTTCCATGTCGAGAGCCAGCAATTGCAATAAAGGCATATATGCGAACAAACAAAACTCACATGTGTTTGGAGCACTACCGTACGATGATGTGAAATAGTATGACTCTAAGATTTTTTTTAGATTTAAAAATAAAATATCAAGTACTAAGAAAGGTCTTCTTCCATACATAATATAAAAAATATCAGAAAACTACTGCCAAATTGAAAATGACCCTTCAAAGTAACAACCAAAATCAAACCATAAACTTACAAGTTTTTAATGTAGAAGGAAAATATCTACCACACCTATAAAATGTAAAATACATGAAACTTCACACTATAAAGAGTACATGTTTTAAACTAGTTTTCACTTTGTAAGCTTCATTTTAGTTATTTTTACTCCACGTGTATTCTTTCTTATTTTGCTGGTGCAAGTAATTTTTAACGAGACATTTTTTCATTAGTAAAACTTTTGATACAATCTTCATAGTGTTCTTATATTTTTATAGTTTAATTTTTTATGTACAACAAAGTTTCCTAGTCAAACCACCAATGTTACGTAGACTTCTAAACAAGAGTATCAATGTGTAGTAGGTTTTCGAGTCATAACACCAATGTAAGTTAGGCTCTTAATCGAGAGCAGCTCAACTTTACATTCAGAATTAATCATCCCAAAAGAAGTTTGATATTAATTTTTTCAGTTTATGAAAACATGTAAACAAACCAACCAAAAAATTTCTTATTCTTGTACTAAGATAGTTGATGTTTCATCAACTTCAACATAATTATCCTAGTGGTGATGGCGATGAACTTCCAAACGTGTCTGGTTCGCGTATGGAGGTCGTCGTTTGTATGATAACAATCATTTCATGTTTTAACGTTGTATGTCATCCATCTATTGTATCATCTCGAAAATTAACTTCGTTGGATCTTTAACTATTAGAGCATCGAATTCCATAATAAATAAATTTGAGATGGTTGAACTTTATATTAGCTTTTTTAATGAGCGAAAATATATATTTAAGATCGTCGAGTTTTACCAATGATGAATATATTTAATCGGAAAAAAAATAGCTATGAATTTTTTTTTTAAATAATTAATGTATTTTATTGAATAATTTGTTATTAATAAATGATAATTATTTAACTAAGATAATAAAAATTATCTGCTTGTAATTATTTTTTAAATAGATTTCATATTAAAAATAAATAAATAATAAACTTTTAATTCAAAATTTTGTCTCAAAACAACCAAGAAACATTATTAATTATAATTTGTTTAAAGTAATATATTTGGCCGTTATCAAACCCAAAACAAATTAAATTCTTGGGAAATAATAATTTATGTATAAATAAGCGTATTTGCATTATCAAACAAAATATTTGTCGACATAATATAACAAAATATTTGTCGTTAAAATATTCTGTTTGATTGTATATTGATTGACGATTGACTTTGTTTGAAGCATGTGATTAAGGAAGCCGCGTGAAGGAATGGAGTTGGACGGTTGGGGCAAGTGGATTTGTCGGCTAGTTTATGACTAGTGGATACGCTTAACTGCTTGTCAAAGCCGTCCTATTTAATAGACTAAAACGACATCACACTCTTTATGTGCACGCTTTATACTGCTTCCATTTTCGATCTTGAATGTAATTTGTGGGTTTTCCGCTTTATAAGCTTTGTACCTACTCAACTATTTTATTGTCATCTAATACCCAAGGTTTGATCAATTGTCACTTAATACCCAACTCAACTACCTAATTGTCACATAGTACCTAACTTTATTTTAATACACTGACTACCCTCACCATTCATGAACACGTAACCAAAATTTCTCTTTCCTTCTCTTTCCTTCTCTTTCCTACTTTTTCTTTAATTTTATTTTTAAAAGATCCGTATCTTTCGAACCGGAGCTCGAAAAAAATAAATGAAAGTACCATCACTTTTGTTTTTTAAAAATGAACAAAACTAGATCCATTGATGATATTTTTTGATTTTTTTAAAAAATAAAATTTCACCAGTTGCAAGAATCGTTCAGAAATTGCAAGCAATTCGCATCTTGAGAATTGTACCAGTTTTTTTTTTCATACCGGTTTTTTTTTTATCGTTCAGAAATCCTGAGAGTTGCAAGCAATTCGCATCTTATCATGAGAATCGTTCAGAAATTTGCAAGCAATTCGCATCTTATCATGAGAATCGTTCAGAAATTTGCAAGCAATTCGCATCTTATCATGAGAATTGTTCAGAAATTCCAAGCAATTTGCATCTTATCATGAGAATCGTTCAGAAATTGCAAGCAATTCGCATCTTATCCTGAGAATCGTTCAGAATTTGCAAGCAATTCGCATCCTGAGAATTTGCAAGCAATTCACATCTTGAGAATTGTACCATTTTTTTTTATCCTTCAGAAATCTTGAGAGTTGCAAGCAATTCGCATCTTATCATGAGAATCGTTCAGAATTTTGCAAGCAATTCGCATCTTATCATGAGAATCGTTCAGAAATTGCAAGCAATTCGCATCTTATCATGAGAATCGTTCAGAAATTGCAAGCAATTCGCATCTTATCATGAGAATCGTTCAGAAATTGCAAGCAATTCGCATCCTGAGAATTTGCAAGCAATTCGCATCTTGAGAATTGTACCAGTTTTTTTTTATACCAGTTTTTTTTTTATACCAGTTTTTTTTATACCAGTTTTTTTTTACGAGCAAGCGCCTATATTTGGTCGGGGGTATTTTTGTCCAAATTTCAATTCGAGGTACCAAGTTACACTATCCAAAAAACGGGTACCGCCGAGTAATAACATAGTTGAGAAGGTATTTACCGGTACTTTTCTCTTATTTTAATTTATTATTAATATTATTAAAATATCAAAAATAAGAAAAATAAGAAAAACAATACTACATACACATGAGAGAAATTTGTTTTTTTATTGTTTCGGTTAAATTTTTTACTTTTTTTTCTATCAAATTGCGCACTTTATTAACTTTTGGATCAGAAAACCAGAAAGACCCATACAAGACCTAGGAAGGACCTTATTTACAAGCCCAACCGGCCAAATATTAAGGATACACTAAACAAAACTCATGACTTCAACCTCTCTACCTCACTCAGCACAAACCCTAACCAGCAACCCTCTCTTCTTTACCTCTCTAGTCTCTGTTGCCAAAATTTCATCGACCAGACCAAAATCTTGCCAAAAATCCATCAACCTGATATCAAGCACCAATCCAACGAAAACGACCCTCCAAACTTCCCAAACTTTGAAATCCAACGAAGCTCCTCCGACTTTAAGCTTTGAAATCTTCGGTGATTAGGCACAAAACTTGCATGCCGAACCAAGCAGGACCAGAAGAAAAAACACAACAAAAATCAAGTAAAAGCCCTTTGAATTTCTTTGAAATTAACGATTTTGAGAAACCCTAATGTAGCCGGTCCGTAATTCCTCAAGGAAAGCAATTGCTTTTAGCTTTGCTGGGGCCTGAAATTCATCAAAATCAATCTCTTTTCTGAACTTTAATGCAGACTTTGCTAACCAGATAACAGCTTCGTTATGCTTTCTAAAGACATGTATCGAACTCATGTCTGAAGAGAGAAGATTACGACAACAATTGTAGAAACCAGTTAAGAACCAAGGAGATTTACCTTTAAGGAATATTTCGGTGATGATTTTCGAGTCTGTCTCAACATCTAGAGAAATTATCCCTTTAGAGTAACATAGATTGAGACCATCCAGAAGCGCTCTGAATTCTGCAATAAGTGGACAACCCTTACCATATAGTCTACTCAAACCGAAAATAATCTTTCCCATACTATCTTTAACAATACCATCATGACTAGATTCCCCAGATAGACTGCTCGACCCATCGGTATTAAGCTTGTACCTCCCTAGTTTGGGGCTTTTCCAATTGAGGACAATAGGAACATGACTAGCTCTAAATTGATTTATACAACAAATTTGAGTGCCAATAGTCGCATTTTTCCCCAGTGAGCTTTCTTAAACAAGTTCACTCTATCCATGTTGGTAATGATGTGGATATTAAAGTTTAGTAACTCCATATGATTCAAGACCTTTCCTTCATGTTTTCTTTTATTTCTAGCATACCATGAAACCCACATAATAATAGTTGGTAATACAGTTCGAATATGTACCTCCTTCTGTGTAGACCAATACCACAACCCGTATAATATGCACAGGATTCATGTTTCTGAAAATATGTATTTTGAACATAGCAACAAAATAATTCCAAACTTCCCACACTACTTGACAGTTCACAAAAACATGTTTTAAGCTTTCAGTATTTTCACAGTGTTGGCAACGAGAGGCTTAACTAATTTTCTTTTTTTGCATTGCAGAATCAACAAGGAGCAGATTCAGAAGAACCCTCCAAAGCAAGAAGGAGTATTTGCGATGGGTAACAACATTCCACGTTATTTTAAACAGGTTAGAAAAATTTCTCTTTGTTTTAATAGATTCCCAGGTTAACTTAGAGTTAAAACTGCCATCCTGACTGACTGACCAGTAAACGGAATCCTCCTCATTAGTTACTAGGGAAATTTTGAGAATATTGTGAATTTCATCTGGATTCACAATGTTCTCAATTCTAGATAAATCCCAACCACCCTCAATCTAGAAATCCTTGAGTTTCATACCAGTAAAACTTGACATGTCTTCCATATTCAATATGTTTACCAAAGGAGCAGTAGAACACCACTTTTCAATAAGAAAATCCATCTTCCTAGACTTTGCATGCCAATATATAATATTTTCTGCACTTTCCCTTACATCCAAAAGCCTAGACCAGATTTTAGAGCATTTAATAGGCTTAGAAACAGTTAAAGGATGGGCATTTTTACAATAGGTTTCCATCATAAGCTTAGACTAGATAAATTTTTGCCTTCTGAAAGAAAACCAGAGCTTGTGAGAGAACAATAAATCCCAATCCTTAATCCTTCTTACTCCCAAACTACATTCACCACAGGACTTGCAGACTTTAGACCATTGGACCCAATTTATAGCAGGTTTATCCTCCTTGTTACCCCATAAAAATTTATTGTAGATAACTTTAATTCTCTTTGCCGCTGTCTTAGGAATACAAGAATGTTGAATATTATAAATAGGGTAAGAACATAGGACAGATTGGATCAAAGTAAGCCTGTCTCCAAATGAAATGAGAGTATGGTCCCAGTCAACCACTTTATTTCTAATTTTCATTATTAGATCATCAAAGTTACTAACTCTAGACTTGTTGTTGATGATTGCACCCAGGTAGTTAAATGGAAGGTCAGATTTCTTGAATCCCAGAAGCTGCTCAAGATCATTGGTTCTTCTAGGTAAGATATTATTATTTGTGATAAATTTTGATTTCCCTTTATTCATAATTTGACCAGATTTATCTTCATAATGATACATGAGCTTGCAGATGTTTCTAATAGAGGGAATGACACCATTACAAAAAATAATCAAATCATCAAGATATCCCAAACAAGCTAAGTTCATATTCTCTATGTTCTTTTATCTTGTACTAGGAGCATTCATAGATAGGTCCTTAATACTCCTCAATAAATATTCCTCTGCCAGAATGAACAGGCTGGGTGACAGTGGGTCACCCTGCCTTAAACCCTTATTAGATTTGAAATATCCCTTTACCTTACCATTGACCAGAATTGAGAAATGACAGTTGGTCACACATTTCTCAATTAAGGAAATAAAATCCTTGTTAAAACCAAAAGCAGCCAGAACACTTAGGAGAAATGTGTGGTCAAGTCTGTCAAATGTCTTGTCCATGTCCACCTTTAGAATAATGTTTCTTCCTCTAGTTTTAAGATCAATATCATGCACTAATTCTTGAGTGACCATGATATTTTCATGGATAGATCTCCCATAAACAAACGCTCCGTGTTCTTCAGATATCAGCCTAAGAAGGATATCAGCGAGTCTTTGATTAATTATCTTAGAAACAATTCTGTTAAAGAATGTAGTTAGGCTTATAGGCCTAAATTATTTCCAATGCTTAGGATATGGATTCTTAGGGATAAGGCAAAGAGTACTAGCAAAAACCCCATCGGGAATAGTACCACCTTTAAAAACTTCAATAATAGCTTCACATAGATCTGCCTTTATAATAGGCCAGCAATCTTTGTGGAACCTTCCATTGTAACCATCTGGACCAGCAGCACACATAGGTTTGAGATTCTTGACAATCTCAAATATTTATTCCTCCTTAGGAATAGATAAAATCAGATTGTTTTCCTCATTCTTAACCAACTTAGGGATAGCATTTAAGATTATGTTTGAACTCCAAGGATTAGGCTGATCGTAAAGAAGATCCTTGAAGTGATTTATAGCAGAGACCTCAATATCTTCTTTATCTTCCAACCACAGGTTACCATCCCAAATCCTAGTGATTCTATTTTTCCTCATTCTTTTTCTCACAAAATTGTGAAAGAATGAAGTATTACTTTCACCATTCCTGACCCAATTAATATAATACTTTTGAATCCAGAATTTTTCCTCTCTCTTTAGCAGATTTAGATGAATCTCTCTAGTAGTATCCAGTAACTCTTTGTCCTCAACAAACCTAGTTCTCTGGTAGTTTAGTTCTTTACACAATATCTCATCCTCCATTTTCTTAATAGAGTCAAACACATTCCCAAAAATCTCTATGTTCCACTTCTTTGGGTCTGCCTTTAGCCTCTTTAGCTTGAAACAAAACTTAAGAATAGGAGAAGCCTGATAGAACTCAACCCAACTATCCTCTACCACTTTATGAAATTCAGAGTGAAGAACCCACATATTCAAAAATTGAAAGGATGACTTGATTTTAACAGCTTCAGTAGTCACAACAACCACGACAATGATCAAAGCAAGTTTTAGAGTGATGAGTGACATTAGTAGCTACAAAATAATTTAGCCACTTCTAATTATATAAGACCCTATCCAGACGCCTTCATTCCCTAAAATTGGTCCAAGTGTATTTGTTTCCAGTAAACCCTGCATCAGTTAGGTTAGTATCAAAAAGGAACTTATTAAAGTCATCCATACTAGAGTTGCAGTTGGTAATGCAGTATAGTTGCTCATCAGGGCTAGCTATGGTGTTAAAATCACCCAAGACCATCCACTCTATTGCACCATCTTCTATAACATTTAACGTCTCCCAAATAACTCTTCTTAGAACTTTAGAACACTTAGCCTAAATCACAGTGACCCTGAAATCCTTATTAGAATTCCTGAGCTTAACATTCAAATGAATAAATTTCTCATCATCAGCAATAACATCCACCACAAAGTTATCATTTCACAACACCCAGATTTTATTATTTATATTCTGAGTATAATGTTGATAACCAACCTTCTTTAAGATAGAATCAATTTTAGCAGGATTGACCATAGGTTCTTGAATAGATATAAAATCTGGTCTCACAGATCTTCTTAAAGACTTGAGCCTTGCAATGGTTTCTTTGTTCCCAAAACCACGAACGTTCCAAATTGAAATGGTCATTTAGAAGGTTTAAGGTTCCTAGCAACACCTCTGTGCTGCATTAGTTTAGGATTCATCAGAGTATTTTATATTTGGGGAGAGACATTTCCATTGCTGTTATCCAGAGAATCAGAGATTGTATGGTTTGAAGGGCCCAAATCTATCAAGTGCAGCGCTTCTATGATTTTCTCCTTCTCAACACCTAAAGGTAAATGATTATCACATATAAATCTACTTTGAATGCTAACATTAGTATCAGCTAGGCTATCATTCGAAACATCAACTGCAGAATTCTTATAATTTATATTGTTCTTCTCACTCATCGTAACAATTGACTTTATTCTTTAAACAAGATTCACAAGAGGAACATTAGTTTGCTCAACCGTATTAACAGGTATTGACTTCTTCAATAGAGATATTACTTTGCATCTTCTTACAAACCTCCCCAGAATGCCCTAGATGATAGCAATGTTTACAGTAGCTATGATAGTTTAGGTCCTGCTAAAATCCATTACTCCCAAAAGCAATCCAAATTTTCTTAGGAAGTGGCTTAAAGACATCTGCTTTAACCCAAATCCTGCAATAGTTGATTCTGGCCCGATTTCTAGAAGACACCCAAACATTTAAAGGATTACCCAGACTTTTAGTCAGTTCTAAGATAGTTTCCTCATGAAACATGAACTCATTCATGTTAGGTAGATTGATGAACACCGGAGTAACAGGGTTTTCAAAACTATGGTTAAAATTAGGAGCCCACTTTAATAAACACATGGTTTTGTTTACTATGACCCAAACATTCCTTCTCCATAACTTCTTGAGATCATCTTTCAAAGAAAATTAGATAAAAATGTGACGACAATCAAAACTAGTGACATTAAATTCACTTTTGAAATTGAATCCTTCCAAAAACGACTTTATTAAACTGTAAATTGGTTTGCCTGTAGCAAACATGCCCACAATAGTATGCTTAGAAGCTGATTTAAGTTTTTCACAGTCTTCTGCCTTAAAAATGATTTCAGGGAATTCTTTGTTGTTATTTCTTATATAATTATCATGCTGAATCTTTGTAGATTGTTGTTTAAAGTACGACACATAACTCTTCTGAATAGTCTCAGATTTACCACTTGTTACAAGCTCAAAGGCAGGGTTATTCCTGATCTTAGGAAGATCAATGTGCGCCATCTTCAATATAGGAAAACTCAGATTGAGATCAGTAAATATCCCAATAGGAGCCAAGTACTCTCCTTCTTCCATTGAATAGCAGAGGAGAAGTCAAAGAACTTAAAGTTTATTTTCTTGGTTAAATTTTTCGCCTTTTATGTTAATTATTTTATTTTATTTTTATTTTTATTTTTTTAGTTCGATTTATTATTTTAATTTTTATAACTTATCTAATTTAGAATTTTATTTTATTGCGATTTTTGGTTCCAGGAGATGGGTAATATCTCTTGAAAAAAAATCTATAAAAATTGGTCAAATGCATAATTGACTACTAATTCAAGACTAGATCCCCGCCTCTCTCAAGAGCATCCACATATTTGTTCTCAGCTTAAACCTTTCTGAGAAATATGTTAGCAAAATCAACTATGGATCAACATACACATCTTCATCCAAAGCCAAAAAACTCTACCACAGAAGACCCAACCCAATAAATAGATAAACAAGAAAATGAAAACAAGATATTTAGCAAATAAAATCTCGATGGCACAAGAACATATTTCTAAAAGGTAAACAATCTTTATGAGCTTTAAAATTTGCAATGAAAGAACAGTTTCCTCATATTCTTTAGAGAAATTTTAATCCATCAAGAAAACAAGGTACCTCCGAGACTCAATGAGTATTCAAAGAATCCAACGTTTGAAAAAGATGTTTCACAAATTCAAAAAAAACATGGAGAAAAAAAAAAGCTCAGCTAAAGAAAGACTTTTCGGGGAAACTTCCAAGAACAAAAGCAAAGGCTACAAACACTCATCAGTTCAGATTCAGAACAAATAGGATTGCAAGGCAGTCGTCTCATCTCTTATCATTTTCTAAATTCACGATTATAACAAAATTTTCTTTCACCAAACCTAGTATAGAGCAATTTAAAAAAATAAATAACTTAAAATTTGTTGGTGTTTTCAGTTTCCTCCAATTGGATTATAATTTTTTATTGAATTTGAATTAGTTGAAGATGTTATCAAAATTTGAACATTCTTTAAGGCTACAAAAATAGTACCCTGGAGTCAATTCCAAGAATATATCCCCTATAACTCCAGTTCGGGTTTCATATCCAAATATCCATGACTATATGTACAACCACGACATTATTGTACATATATCCAAAACAATTGATAAACATCTCTTCATTTGGGTCCCTGATAAAAACATGACTATATTCAACTGTTGTAGGGTGTGGTTAGAGCTTGATATCTCTCAACCAAGACCATAAAATATTTAGATTCAATTTGGTGCAAGGATGGGTTTTGGCAGCATATTTATTATGGTGAAAAACCCTTCTACTGCATAAAATGTAAACATGTAGGTCATCAATCAAACGATTGGAAAAAAATATTAACAAACAAGATTACATAATCTTATCAAATCAATAACCAAGATAATATAAATGTAGACAATATAAATTTTACACTTAATGCAATATGGTTACTAAAACAAAACAATAAATTGAAATCCTTCATTGTCGAGTGATGTAGCTAAAAATACAGACGAACTGGTTTTTCGCTCAGGTATCAAAATTGAGTCAAACGTGTACTCAAATCAAAGACTTTGACGAGCATGTCATATTTCAAAATCATAAATTAGTCACAAAATTTGATACCCAAATTTGACCTATAAAACCATAAAAAACCAGTTTTTATATGTACGCATTATTTTTATTTATTTGTTTTATTTTAAGACAGTTATGTAATTTCCTTTATTGGGAATTAGGGTTTTTAGGTAGTTGATATATAACACATCTTGTACCTTATTTTACCGCCATACTTTAATTAATTGAATTTTAAGAATTATTTATCTGAGTATCCTTTATTCTTTAACTTATGGTTAAGTTTTTATCGTTGTTCCTTTCTTATAACTTTCGACACGTCGTTAGTTGGTGTTAGAGCCCAGCAGTTCATGCAACACATATACAAGAATCATGTTTCGAGTACCTCTTGATTTGAGGACTAGAATAGAGAATGACATCTTCCAGTTTACTTATACAATTGGAGGAAGAATTTGCAAGTTTGTAATCGACTCAAACATTTATGATAATTCAATTTCAGAGGAGGTTGCTCAGAAAGTGGTGTTGAAGACTGAAGCTCTTCCATACTCATACATACAGTCATGACTGATAGAGTACACTGAGGTAATAGTTTCTAAACGTTGTATAATTATATTTTATTTTGGTAATTACAAAGATACAACATGGTGTGACATATATACTATGGACGCTTGTTATCTATTTTTAGGACGTCCATGGCTATTTAAAAGGAATTCTACTTAAGATGGTAGAACGAATCAATACAATTTTTTGAAAGATGGTTGCAAGTTTATATTGGTGTCATATAGAGTTGTGTCTCAAAAAACACCACCAGTTAAGGAGTTTCATGCTCTCACTGCACCAACTATAGATCTTAGTTTTGACGTTAAAACTATATCTGAACCTAAATTCAACAAGTCGATCTACGATAAGTATGATGATGAGATCGAGGAAAAGAACATTGATGATAAAAAAACCCTTAGAAAAATTGGAAATTTTGAAACCATTATTTTCATTAAAATAAAAAAGACTTTCAAAATCAAAATTTTCATACTTCATCCAATTTAAAATAAAAAATAAAAAATATTATAAAAGACAGATTAGTAAAAAAATCGCACATCTGTGGAGACCCGTTACCACAACGAAAACCTCCTGATGAACTTATAGAGACCGACGATGTTATTACAAATTGTGAAGAATAGAAAAATGGAGTACAAACTGTCATAAAAATAAAGAAAACCATGAGACAACAATTTGAGAAGCCATATGCTATTCACCAAAGAGTAATTGTTCTTTTTTGGAAGGGTCTTTATGTGATACAACATGCGCAGTCTAGAACTAAAAGGACAACAACTTTTTGCTCTGGGATCTTGCAACAACATGATTATGGTCTTTTCCAGTGTTAGGCTTTGGTCTTGGCTCCCACTAGGGAACTTGCACAGCAAATTGAGGATTTTCCAAAGGGGAAGAAAAAAACTAGTAATATAAGGGTTCTCATAGATGAAAATTTTAAGACTGTGAGAAAAAACCAATGCTAATATACAGAGTCGGGAAAAAATAATCGAAGAATATCAGAACGTCGCCGATGACAATGCGACTACTTTTCATTCTGCTACTGTCGCTATTGATAATAGTGGGTTCATAGCCAATGACAAATTAAGCACCCTTACAACCACCATGAATTTTGTTGATCTTGTAGGAAGTGAACGTGCATCTCAATCATTATTATTTGGGACAAGGCTGAATTAAAATTATCAAATAAATCAGAGTTTGCTTACATTGGAACTGTTATCCGGAAGCAAATCAAGACAAAAAGTGGACACATCATATTTAAAGATTCAAAGTTGACCCACGTACTGCAGTCTTCCCTTAGAGAAAATGCTAGAACCACTTTAATATGCAAAATGAGTCCAACAATAACCCATGTTGAAAAATCAAGAAATATATTGTTATTCGCAAGTTGTGCCAAGGAGGTGGCTACAAATGCATCAGGTGGTCCTCAAGCTATGACAGGTTATGAAGCTTTTGTTGCTTTATGTAGGCAGATGATTCATGATATAGATTATTATTTTATGGATCTATTAGTTATGACTTGTGGTTCCTTGTTTTCGCATGTTGAGTCCATAAAATCAGAATGTCATAGTGCAGTTCTTTCAATCTTTTGTTGTTTTGTATTCAAGGTCAAATTCTTACCAACCAGGGAACGATAATGTAGCTAAAAATGCAGACGGACTGGTTTCTCACTCAAGTATCAGAATTAGTTCAAAAAGGTACTCAAATCGAATATTTTGACGAGCCCATCAGATTTCAAAACTGTGACTATGTCACAAAATTTTATACCCATATTCGATCCATACAGCCTTCAAAACCAGCTTTTATATTTACGCGTAATTTTATTTATTTGTTTTATTTAAATACATTTATGAAATTTCTTATATATATGATTAGGGTTTTTTGTTAGTTTCTATATTAAGCATCTTATACTCTATTTTACCGTGAGACTTTGATAAATTGAATTTTGATATTTCTTTGAGTCTCCTTTACTCTCTAACCTAGGGTTAGGGTTTCATCGTTATTCATTTCTTATAATTTCTTACATACCATCATCCAGTCTTTTAAATTTGAAGAGACTTCAAATAAAGATAATAATCTCAACCATGAAAATTCTCAAACTCATAAAAAAAACTAGATTTTGTTAGTAATGCTAACAATTCTGATTCTCTTGAAACTCTTGATATCCCAACTTTAATTAAAGGTAAAGATGAAAATCCTGAAATATACATTAACAAAAAGGAAATAATATAATCCCTTCACACATTAAAGATATGTGACATGTTCAACTCTCTAAATGAATATGAAAATTTGGATTTTGACTCAAAATCAATGAACTCTGAATTTAAAGATCAAAAGAAATTGTCACCTAAATGCAACAATAAAAATGATACTTATGTGAACAATAAAGGAAAGGATCCATCAATAATATTTTTTGAATATGTCCCAGAAGAACTTCCTAAGGAAAATTATAAAAAAGTAAATCAAGTGCCAACCAGAAACATCCTTAAAAGAAAGATGAATCCTTAAAAAAGGATCATATAGCCACTCTAACTCAACCTTTAAATGACTTATAAAGTAATTACCTGGATTGGAAACATGGGTGCCATTAGAAAGATAAAATCTATTATCAAATCTGAAAAATTGATTGCATAGTTCTACAAGATCCTATGATCAACTCTAACAGATGACCTCGAATAATTAGATCTCTTAATTTTTTCTCTAGTTGTGCAAACATAAACAATAAAAGTTGGGTAACCTGGAAGGAGGACTTCCAGATTACCACATTAATTGACAATGAAAAATTATGCATCTCTGTTAATCATCCCATAATTAACAGACATTTCCCGGTCTCTATAATATATTATAAATGTTCAAGAACCTTAAAGTCTGAATTATGGAGTAAATTTAAAGAGATATCTAGCAATAATCAATAGTGGTTAGTTTTAGGTGATTTCAATGTTATTGCATCAAATGATGATCAATTATCTTGTTCATATTTGGGGCGGAACAACATTGAAGACTTTAATGAAACCATATTAGATTACCAATTGGAAGATGTTGGCTTTTCAGGCTCAAAATACACTTGGACCAAAAATAGAGTTTGGAAAAGATTGAATAAGACATTTTATAATTTCTATGACGTGATTATTGTGATATCACTGCGGTGAAGTATCTGGCCAGAACTGGCTCAGATCACTCACCATTGTGTTTAACTATTTCAAACAACACAATCAAACCCAAGCCTAGTTTCAAGTTCCTTAACATGTGGATTCTCCATCGGGAGTTTTTAAAAAAACTATGGAAAAGAATTGGTATATTAACATAATTGGATCTCATTTACAAGTTTTATGGTTAAAACTTAAGAGATCAAAACAAAAATTAAAGTAGTGGAATTAAGACTCATTTGGTAATATTGTTTTATAGTGTTGCAAATGCTGAAAAAGAAGTTAAATATCTTGAACTTTTCTTTGAAAATAGCAAAACAACTAAAGATAGAATATATATTTTTGAGGCCAAAGAAAACTGTTTAAACATGTTAACAAAAGAAGAACCTTTCTGAAAACAGTATACTTCCACATCATGGACAAAAATAGAGACATGAACACTTCATTTTTCCATAATTTTGTCAAAAATAAAGAATTAAAAATAATATCCATGGTATTCGGAACAATGATACCTGGAATGAAGACCAACATTATTTGGAAAATCTAGTTGTTAATCATTTTAAAGATATTTAAAACTCTCAAACTACCCAAAACAATCTTTCAGATTTCTAAAACATCATTTAAACCGTAAATACTGATCAAGACAATAACAACCCCTCCATCTGAGAAGAAATTTTTAAAACCATTTAACCTCTGGAATTGATGGTTTCAACATAAAGTTCTATATAATTTGCTGGAACATAATTAAAAAAGACCTTTGTAATGCAATTATAGACTTTTTTAATGAAAACTCTTCTTCAAATGAAGTTTATGCCACTGCCCTATACTTGATCCCCAAAAATTAATCTCCTATAACTTGGAGTGACTCTAGGCCAATTAGCATATGCAATGTTTTAGACATAAGTATTTCTTAAATGATTAACAATATATTTGTCATTCTTCTCCTTAAAATCATATGTGATTATCAAGGTTGTATCTAATAGGAACATCAATGAACATGTATTCAATGCTAATGAATTGATCCATGACTTAGAATAAAGACCATAGGTGGAAATCTTAAACTTGATATGGACAAGCCTCTGATAGACTTTCAACTAATTTCTTATTAAAAACATTCGCTTATTTGGTTTTAATAATATGTTCATTGAACTTATCAAAAAATTTCTGATCAATAATCAATTATCTGTCATTGTAAATGGTTCTCTTTATGATTTTTTCAGCTCTTCCAATGGTGTTAAGCAGCATGACATACTTCACACAACCTCTTCATCATTGTTGAAGAGTATTTCATAGGAGGTATAAAAATATATTTTCTCTAAAAATCAAAAAATGTACAAGCACTCAAGAAATAATATCCCAATTCCCTACTTATCATACGCTTATGACATAATAATATTTATGAATAGATCATTAAATAAAATTAAGATAATTTGGGACTTTCTAACTGATTACCAAAATGTTTATGAACAGAGGATAAACAAAAATAAATCCAAATTCATAACTTCTAAGAGCATATATAAATTTGTTCCTAATACTAGAAATAATGTTAATGATTTCAATCATTCCAACCTCTCTTTCATATATTTGAGTATCACAATTCATCCTAGTAACAAAACATGTTACTTCAATGACATTACCATTAAAATCTGAAGAAAAAAAAAATTCTTGAGTGGGACTGAAAAAACATTTCTTTTGCTGGTAGGATGGTATTAATTGGTGAGGTTAATTTATGTCTGAGGGTAATTTGGTAATTTATTTTAGAGTTTGTGAAGGTTGGTATGTGTTTAATATTTTGAGTAGAGAGTAGAGGGAGAATTTATCAACCTGGTTGCAGTTAATTTTCATTACCCATATTTAATGCATATGGTTGGGTATTTATACCCTTACATCTGGGTTTTATGGGTTTTCGGGTCATGTTTAATGGACCCGGGTCATGTTTAATGGACCCGGGTCATGTTTAATGGACCTGGGTCATGTTTAAAGACCCATGAGCTCTTAGTAGGAGTGCAAGCAGCTTAGTCAAGAAGTGTTTAGGTTTTTTAGTACTTTTGTCATAGTTTGAACAGTCCAATGGGCTAAGTGTTCGAAGTGGCATGTCCGGCCTGGTGGCCTTGGTCCGATCTGTCCCTGTCCGGAGAGGAAGCAGTATTCGGACTCATCAGGAGCCTCTTTTTTAGGTGTTTGTTCAAATGCCTTTGTCAAAAACCTGAAAAAACAGTCCGATATTAGGGGTAGCTTTTCCCGGACAAGTCTTTCGACTTGTGCTATGGTTGTATCCGGACTGATAAAACTCTGTGAATCCAAACAGTTTTTTGCCAGAGTTTATGGGACACATGTTACTTTCTGGTTGGTTGTTTCAGCCGTTTTTTCACCTTGAATCTCGCACCCACCTTCTTCGAAAATCAACCTCTTCATTAAAGAGGGTGACATCAGCGCCGTCTTTTAATCATTACCAATATTTTCGAATTCTCCTAGGAATCAAACTCTTTTTTTAGATTTACTATAAATTGAAATACTTTCTACTGTTTCACCATCACTCTTGTTTTTACTCTGCAAATCCTTAAAGTTTTCTCTCTCAAAATCAAACTCTTGCTCAGGTCGTTTATGTTCACAGCAAGGAACGCTTTGATCAAAGGCGGGTGGCTCAATCTCTCTGAATTAGAAAAGGCACAAAAGGTTGAAAGGGAAAGGCGCATTGCAACAGGCTTACCCGCTTCGCCCATTGAGAAACCGCAACTTCACCCACAGAATCAAACCAAGGTTCTTCCTCCATAAGGGGCATCAAACCGAAGAAGTTATTTCACACCAATCTTTCACCTATTATTTCAGGCTCCTCGGTTCAAGAGTCGGAACCCATCGTTGAACCAGGTTTAACAGTTACAAGATTTAGAAAACCCTCCCCTTTCTTAGCTATGGGGTCAGACGCTGAAACCTCTCCTCAGAAATTAGTTGACCGAAGAAAAGGCCGGCTGGTCAATGGTCAAGCTTCTAAGGGCACCCCTTCAAAATCAGGTGCCAAAGACAGTAGTACGGGGTCAGAAGTGCCTATTAGAGCTCCCAAGGACAGGCTGTCCGGTCCGGAAGGCAGTGGCTCAAGCCCTCGAAGAGAAATATCTATACAAGAGCCCCAACCGGAGGCCAGAAGCCAAGAGAACACTGAAGCGCAGCAGTCCGGAAGTCAGGCTGAGCCAGATCTAAACCTTCCCCTTACCACTGCTACTGAAAACCCCTCAAAAATCATGGAGGAAATAATGGAGGACTCTATTGAAGAGGCTCCATTCGAGTCTGAGCCTTCCGGACAGACTGGTTGTGCTGTTACTGCTCAAAAGGACAAGGGCAAAGAAAAGTTGTGCTTGAGGCATCCGGATCTGCCGGAGTGTCTCAAAGGAAGGGTGGGGCCTTGTTTTCACAAGGTCAATGTTAAGTACCTCCTCGCCCTGCAGAAGATCAACTACGCATTCATCCACACAGCTGAGCTGGGCCGGATGCGCACGAAATGGGGAATTCCGGAGAACGTGAAGATAAGTATTCCTATAGAGCCCGAAACTCCCATGGACTGCAAGTTGAGCGAGGTAGTCATCTTCACGGAGCTATTTAATTGGGGGCTCAGATTCCCCTTGGACCCAGAGATTGTCAGATACTTTCATCTGATAAAGCTCTGTCCGATCCAGCTAATCCCCAATGCTTGGTACACCCTCATGGCCTGCATTATGGCTTCTAGGGTCTCCGGGATTCCTCTACCAATGGAGGAGTTTGCTGTTGTGGCCAGTCTCTGCAGAAACCACCACATCCCCTTCTACCACTTCAATTTGGGGGATAACTTCAAAGCTGTTGATGACCTGCTAGAGTCGGAGAGGAATTGGAGGACTCAATTCCTGTTCGTGAGTGGTGCTTGGGAGAACGGGAAGAAGATCAAGGCTGGAGCCACCCTAAATCTCCTCACCAGCAGATGGAGGAGTGATCGTAAGTCCTCTACTTCGTATTTTTATTTCTTCTTTTATCACATTTGTTTAAACTGATTGACTTTGTCTTCTTCTTAGCAGAATTTCCCAAGGACTTCAGTGACTATCTAAAGTCCGGGCAGACTACTTGCACCAAGATCAATGCTTGGGCTGCTGCACGGTGGGGAAACCGGTTCCACGATGCCTTCACGGGGGGCAACTTAGCAAGATCCCACCTCTGGAATACTACTGGCCGGAGGGATTTAACTTGGGAAGAGCTCACCACGCAACCCCCTTCGGATGTAGTGCTCAAGAGAACACACGAACCGGATGGAACACTTTACTTGCCAGGCCGGGCCAAGGCCCCGAGCAAAATGAAAGGCAAAATGAAGAAAGGTAAGAAAGTGGTAGGTGGAACGGACCCTGCCGAGGTGGAGGAAACTGCTTTAACAAATCCGGAGGGGCCAGCTCCAAGCCAGATTGATGCTGCTCTTTTGGAAGTGGTAGAGCATGAGAGTGTTAGGCAAGAAGTTCACTCCCCAAATCCTCCAAGGGATTCCAAAAGAGACCGTAAACGGGGAGCTGAAAGCAAAGACAGGGAGGCCAAGAAGAAAAAGACCTCTAAGGGTGATGAACTTTCTCTCCGACCTCCGGAGCCTCTCCCCCAAGTTGACCCCCCTGACCCAACACAAGCAGAGGAGATACCTGGTGACTTTCAAACCAATGAGGTCGAAGGGGGAGGTCTAACCATTGATGGGGTAGACATCACTAGTCTTGGTGGGCTTGGTGAGTACTTTATCAATCTCCCAGAGATGATTTTGCTGGGACTTATCTCCCTCCGAGCACTTCAAACACCGTCACTTTTAATGGTAAGACTTTTACTGTTTCAAGTGAAAGGGATATTATAGCTCACTCTTTATTAAGCAATGTTCAGTCGGTGCTTGCGTTGGAGAAACAAGTTCGAAGTCAGGCAGTTCTTATCAAAGACCTCAAGTCTGACAAAGAGAGGCTGTCCAATGACCTTCTTACTGCCACTTCAAATGCTGCCATTCTAAAGGGAGAAAACGAAGAGCTGAAGAAAAGCCAAGAGGTGAGTACCACAAAAGTTGCCACTCTAGAAGACACTATCAGGGAGCTCCGGGAGAAGTTGTCCGGAATGGAGAAAGACCTCAACTCTTCAAAAGAGGAGACCAAGGCCAAAGATCAAGTTATCCACAACTTGACCAGTGACAAGATTGCTCTTGAAAATGCAGTGTCCCAAGCTGCAGGGGAGAAAGCTGATATGTTAAGGGAGCAGGAGGCCAAAATCCAGGCCAAGATCGATGCTTATGCCAACAACGTGATAGACACTCAAGAGCAAATATATGCCAAGGTGAGATCGTACATGGTCCTGCTCTTTCATGAGAAGTTCCCGAAGAGGAACCTGGGGGATTTATGGCTTCACGTAGAGCCTGAAGACCTCCCATATCACACAATGGCCGAAGGCGACATGTATGGCTTCTCCAGTGCATCCTCATCTGATGGCGAAGAGAACACCGATGAGAGCCCAAACGAAGAGAAAGATGATCCCAAGAGGAAGAAGAAGATAGATGAAGCTGAGCCATCTTCAAAGGCTCAGCCTTAAATTATGAATTACTTTTTACTTTTCATGTTATCTAAACTAAAGTCCTTGGAAGGCCAAGGCACTCTTTTTGTAAGTGTGTCCGGTATCTGACCGGATAGATCTTTTACTCTGCTTGACAATTTGAAAGTCCTTGGAAGGCCAATGCACTTAAGTTATTTCAATGAATATCCTTGTTTTGCACAATTCTCACATTCTTTCATAGTCTGTTTCAATTTTGGTGGCTAGTGTTTAAATAGCCCTTAGTTATTTCATAGTGAGAATGTTTAAATTATCCGATGACAAATGTTTAAGTGGTCATCACTCTTTTATTTCAATCCGGATGGTGTGACAAAAGACAAAGTAAGAACACTTCGGAATTTTTTTAAGAAGGCATCAAATTTCATTTAAAACCCGTACACCTCATTAAAACCTCCCCGCGCCACCAGGGTAGGAAAGAGTATGCCCCTAAATATTTACATGGATGTTTAAACAAGTAAATATTTACACAAATGCTATTCCAAGTACATCCGGAGATGTTCGATATTCCAAGGGTGGGTCAGAACTCTTCCATCCTTGTCTTCTAGCTAATATGTTCCAGGTTTAAGCCTTTCAACAACCATATAAGGTCCTTCCCAAGTCGGGGCCAATTTGCCGAGCAGCTTCTCTTTAGTGTGTAAGAAGACTTTCCTCAATACCTTGTCCCCTAGCTGGAAATCTCTTCTTTTAACTCTAGAAGCAAATCTGCTTCTCATCAAACCCTGATAGTGTGCAACTCTAAGGTGAGCTTTAACTCGTCTTTCTTCTACTAGGTCGAGCTGACTTCTGATTGCCACTTCGTTAGCGCATTCAGAGAAGTTGTGAACACGAAATGATGGGAGAGTTTCTTCTATGGGAGCTATTGCATCCATCTCATAGACCAAAGCAAAGGGTGACTCATGTGTTGCAGCCCCAGGTGTTGTCCGGTAGGCCCACAAAACTTCTTGTAAATAGCTAGGCCACTTCCCAGCAGCCCCTTCCAAATTATTATTTAAACCGGACAGTATAGTTTTGTTAGCCACTTCAACCCGACCATTTTCTTGTGGGTGGAAAGGTGAAGAGAAACAATGTTGTATACCCCTTGAGGCAGAGAAACTCTCCATTTCCCTATTATCGAACTGTGGCCCATTATCTGTCGTTGTCTTTTGTGGAACACCAAATCTGCAACAAATGTTGGATAGAATGAATTTTATAACGGCTTTTGATGTTGTTCCTGCCAGAGGGGCTTCTTCAATCCATTTCGAAAAGTAATCGATTGCAACAATCATAGTTTTGCGCCCTCCAGACGCCATAGGGAGAGGCCCCACTAAATCCAGCCCCCATCGAGCAAAAGGTATAGGCTCAGAGATTGACTCTAAAGGAATGGCTGGGACATGAATTGCATTGCTGTATCTCTGGCATGGGTCACACCTTCTCACCAGCTCTTTAGCATCCTGCATGATAGATGGCCAATAGTAGCCAGCCAGTAAAATTCTCCTTGTTAGAGCCCTGAATCCACAATGAGCTGATCCCTCGCCATCATGCAACTCGGAGAGGACTACTTGAGATTCATCATCCCCCAAACAGCGCATAAGGGGTTTACTGTAAGACTTTTTATACAGAATGTCTCTCAGTATGATAAAAATACGAGCCTTGTGTTTCAGTTTTCTTGCCAGTGATTTATCCGGAGGCACGATGACATCGGAGAGGTATTGCAGGAGAGGAAATCTCCAATCCTGAAGTTGTTTCACCTGTACTTCAAAAATTTATTCTTCTTTTCCCATATTAAGTTGAATGGAGGGGCTCTCCAGCACATGGATCCATGGATACGACTCTATGTACGCTATGGTTGCCAATGAATCTGCCAACTCATTTTCTGTCCGGGGTATATGTTCATAAATAATGCTTTTAAACTTGAGTGCTTCATTTTTAAGAAGAAGTAAATACTTCACTAGCTGCTCTTTTTTAGCCTCAGATTGACCTTGGGCATGGTGGATAAGAAGCTAGGAGTCACTCAATATCTTGACCCTCTTAGCCCCACAAATAAAAGCTAACTTCAAACCAGCTATAGTTGCCTCGTACTCGGACTCATTATTGGAAGCCCTGAAAGCAAAGCATATAGCCTGGTACATTTTGTCACCATATGGAGAAGTCAAGCACACCCCTGCACCACATCCCATAGTGCTGGATCCACCATCTGTCCGGACGACCCAGACCTTTTTGTCTTTCACCTCAGTAGTCTGCTCTAAATCTCCGTCTGAGTGGAATTCAACTAAAAAATCAGCCACAGCTTGGGCTTTGACTGCTGTTCGGGGAGAAAAATCTATATCAAAATCCCCCAATTCTACCGACCACTTAGTCATCCTACTTGAAATGTCTGCCTTTTGGAGAACATTCTTCAAAGGAAAAGACGTCCGGACGATAATAGGATAAGCCTGGAAATAAGGCCTCATCTTTCTTGCAGCTATCACTAGGGCCAATGCTAATTTTTCAAGTTTCAAATAACGCCTTTCTGCATCTATCAAGCCTTTGCTGATGTAGTACACTGGATGGGGGTAATTATCTAATTCTCTCACTAACACAACACTGATGGCACAACTTGAAACTGCCAAATATACGAAGAGTGTCTCTCTATCAACTAGTTTAAATAAGGTTTTGGGAGAGGACAAATGCTTCTTGATTTCATTGAAAGCCTCATCACACTGTGAGGTCCAGTCAAATCCCTTCGCACCCTTCAAGGTTTGAAAAAATGGGGCGCATCTGTCTGAAGACCTTGAGATAAATCTGTTTAAAGCAGCTAACCTCCCCGTTAATCGTTGTACTTCTTTAATATTCCGAGGAGGCTCCATTTGAAATAGAGCATTAAGCTTGTCCGGATCGGGCTGTATCCCTTGCTCACTTATTATATAACCTAGGAACTTCCCAGATTGCAACACACATTTTTCTGGATTTAACTTCAAATTCACCTTTACCAAGTTGGTAAAAGTTTCTTCGAGGTCTGCCAAGTGCAATTGCTCATCCACACTTTTCACCATCATGTCATCGATGTATACTTCCATATTCCTTCCAATCTGATCAGCAAAGGCTTTGTTCACCAATCTCTGATAAGTAGCCCCAGCATTTTTCAATCCAAACGGCATTACCTTGTAGCAATGAAGACCCCTGTCAGTGACAAATGTGGTATGCTCTTGATCCTTCAGATCTACTTGGATCTGATTGTATCTGGAGAAAGCATCCATAAAGGATAGCAACTTATTCCCAGAGGTGGAGTCTACTAGCTGGTCAATCCGGGGAACTGGATACAGATCTTTTGGGCAAGCCCTATTGAGGTCTGTGAAGTCAATGCACCTACGCCACTTGCCATTTTTCTTTTTCACCGGGACCGGATTGGCAGTCCACAAAGGATATTGAGACTCCTTGATATGCCCCATCTTTGTGAGCCTGTCAACCTCTTGTACAATAACATCAGCCTTTTTCTTGGAAAAATCCCTTCTCTTTTGAACCACTGGTGCTACATCTTTCCGGACAGATAGGTGGTGTGATATCACATCTGCTGGAACCCCAGTAACATTAGTATTGCACCAAGCAAAAACATGCTGATGGCTTTTAAAAAACTTTAGCATCTCTCTTTTCAGATCGGGTGGCATTCTGGACCCTATTTTGACACTCTTCCCTTCTTCTAAACAATGTGTTTCTACCTCTTCGAATGGTATTAATACTCCAGGGGTCTCTCTCGGGTCATCAATTTCACCCTCACCCCAGAAAGCCCCTCAAATTGCTATTGCTCATTGATACGAAATGCCCCCAATGTCCGGGGAGCCAGGGCTGTAGCATAACATTCTCTTGCAACTTTTTGACTGCTTCGGACAACTCCCACCTGTCCTTGAACAGCATATTTCAAACATTGGTGGACTGTCAAAGCCATTGCATATATCCTAGAGAGCCAAGACCTCCCTAGAATAGCATTATAGCAAGTGGGACAATCTACCATAATAAAAAGTATCCTCACCATCTTCTTGAAAGGGCCCTTGCCCAACAAAACTTCTTCTTCGAACTCCCCGATCACATTTGTTGAGCTGCCAGTAAAGCCCAAAATTGATCTGTCCAAACTCTGAATTACGACTGGATTTTTCATTCTCTTGTAAGTGGTTAAGAAAAGGATATTGGCTGAGCTTCCAGTATCCACCAAAATTCGTCTTATGTCATTGCCCCCAATGGATGCTCCTATGACAACAGCATCTTCATGAGGGCCAGCTATATCTCTTAAATCATCTTCATCAAAAACAATGAAGGGGAATGGAATTTGCGATTGATAGGAAGTCATGCCTCCTTCTAGCTGGGTTGCTAAAGTATGAACGTGCCTTTTCCTCGAAGAAGCAGTAGGAGCTGTCATAGTATCCCCTCCGAAAATTGTAAGTGACTCAAAAAAACTTAATGAACCCGGAGACTGTCCTAGAACATTCCTCAATGGCACCCACTCTATATCGAGTTGGATCAGGATCCAAGTATTCAGATTTCACATCAAACCTTTCGACTATAACCATGGCTCCCTCCGGAGTAGCATTACTTGGACCAACCCGGTTAGTATTGTCAGGCCTATTACCTTCTCTTCTTTTGACATAAGCCCCCAGCTTTCCCCTCTCAATCAAGTTCTGAACTTCTTGTTTTAAAGCTATACAATCATCGGTGGTATGGCCAGTATCATTGTGATACTGGCAGAAAGAGTTATTGCGGTGTTCTCTAGGAGATTGCAGTGTGGCCGGCCTTCTATAGTGCACTTCTTCCTTTGTTTTATCATAAATGGTAGCCACACTTTCTTTCAATTCTGCAAACCACTCCGGTTGAACCCAAAGACCTCTCTTATTTCTGGATTGTTGACTCTGGGCAGGTGCTGCTGGCTGAGATTGAGCTTTAGCCCGGCCATGCCCTTGTCCGGTCCTTCGCCTTGTTCCCGGACTGATTCTGATTGGGGTTTGGTGCCACCGGGGTAGACCTCACCTGCCTGTGCACCCTAGTTTTCTTTGTTTCATCAACGTTAATCTGTTTTCCAACCTGATTCAGCAACCCTCCCCAAGTCATGGCCTTCTTTCTGGTCACCGAATCAGCCAAATTCTCAGGGTTCAAGCCCTGTCTTAAGGATGCTATTGCCACTTGCTCGAAGCAATCAACCAACCCATTCTTGGTGTTCATAAAACGACTTATATATTCTTTTAAGGATTCGTTCGGTTCCTGGGCACAATGAATTATTGTGTCCCCGTTGCCTTTTAATTCTTTACTCCCAACGAACTGCCTTCGAAAGGCCACCCAAAAAGTATCGAAATTCTTGATACAGCCTTGTGGTAGGTTGTTATACCATTTTAGAGCACTCCCCGTAAACGATTGGGAGAATGCTCTACAAAGTAGCTTGTCATCATCATCAAAGTTCATCATAAAGTTTTGAAATTGCTCCAAATGGTTATCCGGATCAGTACTGCCATCGTACTTTTCCATTTTAGTGTTGTCAAACCTCTTAGGGAGGTTTCCGGACAGAATCTTGGAAGGTAATGAAGATTGCCTCCAATTCCGACAACGACTGAACACAGTATCCTCATTGGGAGTTGCAAAGATACCTGGTTCATCGTGGAAGGCAAAAGGATCCATCAGCATCCGGTCTACATGCCTCCGGCTGTGAGATGTCCCTTTGCCAATATTCTTCTTCAACCTTCCATGTCTATCCCTTTTCCTTGAGTATTTTTTGATCTGTTTTTGCTTCTTTTTAGTTCGACCCTCATCGCTGCTAGAGGATAAGGATTCTTCAACTCCCTCGTCATCCGAAGAGCTATCAGAAGACTCTGAGCCTGAGTCAGAACTCTCCACTGGCTTAGACCGGTGAGACTTTTAGGAGCTGGCATGAGTCTTTTTGGTACTCACATGAGTCCTTGAAGTCTCATGCTCTCTGGGGTTATCGGTGTGATGAGCAACTGACGCTTTCGATTTTTCTTTCATGCCCATCTTAGCCTTTTCTGCCCTCAGAGCTTCTATCTCGCATTTTAGCCTATCGCGCTCCTCGATAGTGTATTCATCGTTTTCACCCACCACTTCGAGCAAAGCTGGTGGCACTTCCGGGGCATCCGGATTCATTCAGACTGACTTTTCTTGTTGCTTTCGAATGCTTGATTCAGGCACCTTCGTGCTCCCACTATGGTCGCCAATTTGGTGAGGTTAATTTATGTCTGAGGGTAATTTGGTAATTTGTTTTAGAGTTTGTGAAGGTTGGTATGTGTTTAATATTTTGAGTAGAGAGTAGAGGGAGAATTTATCAGCCTGGTTGCAGTTAATTTTCATTACCCATATTTAATGCAGGTGGTTGGGTATTTATACCCTTACATCTGGGCTTTATGGGTTTTCGGGTCATGTTTAATGGACCCGGGTCATGTTTAAAGACCCATGAGCTCTTAGTAGGAGAGCAAGCAGCTTAGTCAAGAAGTGTTTAGGTTTTTTAGTACTCTTGTCATAGTTCGAACAGTCCAATGGGCTAAGTGTTCGAAGTGGCATGTCCGGTCTGGTGGCCTTGGTCCGATCTGTCCCTGTCCGGAGAGGAAGCAGTATTCGGACTCATCATTAATAAAATATGTACTAATGAAAATCCCTCATATTATATTCAAACCTATTGTCTCCCAAAATCTATAATTGATAGAATATACAGACTCCTAAATAAATTCCTTCGGAGATCTAAGGGAGATAAAAATGTTATGATTTGGACCCTGTGGACAAAAGCCATGCATTCTATATACTGTCCCAAAAACCACTCTTTTGTAAATCTATAAAAAACCGAAGGATTCAAAAATATGGAAAAGATTGATCACAATTAGATAAAATACTGCACCATTTATATTTTGGCAAATTGGTAATGGTAACACTAATTTTTTTCTTGAGAGATGATGTCATACCAATCCTCTTATTATTCTAAATCTTCAAGAAGACAACATCTAGTATTAAAGTAATAAAATTAATTAAATTTAGGAGAATAATTTTTGGAACCTGAACAAACTTAGAGAAAATGTTACTCTAATTGATATTAACATGATCACAAAGTTCACCTTACATACTGATAAAACAGGTACAATCAAATGAAATGCTTCTTAATCTGGCATTTTTAACTTTAAAGAAACTTTTGAAAAATTTAGAACAAAAAATCTTTTTTTTCTATACTCCAAAAAAATGATTTGGAATTCTATAGCTCCAAAGAAGTGTTCTTTTACACTTTGGAGAATCCTGAAAGGTCTTATCTCTGTCGAATCTATTATTCAAAAAAATAAATTTACATTTGTTTCAAAATGCCAATTATGTAATAATACATTATCTATTGATCACCTCTTTGCAAAGTATCAAACAACTTTTGAAGTATATAAGTATTTCTCAAGTTTGTTTGGCATTTTTATTGGGAATCATATGTCAATCACACAGTATTAGTATATGGTTTTCATCAACAAATAAACAAACTCAAATCAGAACTATCATTAATGCAATCTTCTGTTATAGTATCTGAAATTCCATACATAAATCAAAATATAATAATACTTGTGTGTCATTACAAAATTGTCTTTCACCTAAACTATTTTAATCATACTTATATTAAAATGACATTCTTCTATAGAAAATTGATTAAAGATTAACTCTGATGGATCTTGTATTTAAAATGTTGAGGCAAGTGATGAATTTCTAATTAATAAGTTTTAAAGAACTGATAAAATAATGAAAGTTACTAAAGACTAATAAGTGTAAAAGCAATAATAGATTTATTAATGTTACTCTAGATTAGTAAGAAAAAACAAGGATAGAATTTGTCAATGTTACATAAAGTTAATATATATATATATATATATATATATATATATATATATATATATAATGATAAGCTTGTTTATGTTATAGAGATAAGAGCAAGTCCTCGTCTTTTGTACAAATTCATATGTTGTTGGTCGGGAACAGACCAACGTTACTTCTTATTAAATTGATGGTAGAAATAATCATGCGTAAAACTTATATCTAACCCTTTTTATAATATTTAGATTTTTTACAAAAACATGTATATTTCTATCATACATATATCAAGCATTTTTTTAGTTTCATGCCATGATCAAGTGCTCAATTTTATGTTAGTCAACATTTAGCATTCAGATCTCAACTAGCCATTTTTTATAATTTGTATATAAATCATTAATTAAAATCTAGATGAGCATATGAAAATGAGTTCTAAATTTATAAATAAACGTTGGAGCTTCATTAGAATTAGAAAGTTCTACTATGTGTAAGGGAGAAAAATTATGTTCTGACTGTCGCTGAAGCTCGACAGATTGCATTCTGTCATAAATAGCTCATCGATGTGTATTTTATGTTCACTATTTACAAGCCAACAAACATACTTTTATTATCGGCCCAAACCCGTTAAATCATAACCGAAATCGTTTTTGTTCACCATCGAAACCTGTCGAGTCACAATCAATCTATTTATCGGTTTACTAAGTTAATTATTAGCCTCTTAAGATATTTTTCTCTTCTTAATTTCATAACTTCAAATATTAGATAATTTATTAAAAATTACAATGAATACATATGATAATAAAAAAACAAAGGTACATTAACTTCAAATAACATCGTTCTTTTTAGTAATAGCTTAGTGATTTTATATGTATACATATTATTTTCGTTGGTACTCAACAATAAGTATATATTGGCAACTCTGATTTAGTTACATGCTCATTGATGAGTCTCCTTAGAAATAAAATGCATATAGATGATACTACTAAGTCGGATAAAATTAAAACTCTCGTTGATGATGTTTGAAGATAATTTATATTTGTTATATTTTTATTGTTTTATTTCGTTGTTGTAATTTTTTTTATTAATGAGCGAATATGTTAATGATTGTTTTAGTAACACTTTGACATATTATGTATATATTTTTAATTCAATAAATCACAATATTTTTAACGCATATAATCACAAACAACATTAATTTGGTTAATTATATAATTACATGATTAAAAACATCATATGTAGGAGATGAAATTAAATCAAACTCAAAACAACACATACACTTAAAATTAAACAAACAACAACGTTCGAAAGATACAAAACTAAACCAAGTTAAACAAAATAAAAAGTCTATAACAAACAAAACTAAACTAAACCAATTAATACGATAGGTAGATATATAAATGTGATCACCAAACCATGTAGGAAAAAGTCATCAAAAGGAAACTCCCAGTTTTGTATCCTAGGTATTAGATTGTTAATATGTTAGATTCTATCAAGTTTCCTTTGATGGAACCTCCTCGGTGGTGGAAATCTAACCCTCTTAGTTATATTATATTATCCATGTTTCCTAACATTCCTTGTAAGCCTTTGTCATCGTATAAAGTGAATTAACCAGTGTTGATTTTTCCGTTCCTCTAATAGTAAATAATTACATTAGTTCTGATAAGTGTCAGAATATCTAGAGTTGTTTATCAGGAAACGTGTATGGAAAGGAGGGTGTCAGGTGAATAAGTACAAGATTCTAAAGAGAGAATATAGTCAAAATAAAGTACTAATCATTAGAAGGTCTCCTTTTGGGGGACAAGATCTTTCCTTATATAGTGGCAGCGGTAGACCCACTGTCACATGCCATATTTACTCTAATTACATGTTACCCCTCATATTTATACTTATGTCACATATTTCCTACTTTACAATTAAGTCCCTATAAGTTCATGTATTACAAATTGGAAACTTTGTTATCCTTGGTATTTTATGCCCTTATCAGTAGCCCCCTAATTTTACAGACGACCGAGCAAAAACTAATCGAGCGTAGAAGCGTAGGGTCGGAATTCTTCATGAGCCTATCTGTCAAACCTCTTCATATGTACCAATCCCGTGGACCCCTCACCATTAATCTGAAATGCCGACCCTTATGCTCTTTTTGCCAAGCTTCGATTTTTTATTCGTTGTGTTGATCGAGCGCAGATGCATAGGGTCGGGATTCCTCGTAAGCCTATCTGTCGAGCCTCTTCATATGCAGCGATCTCGTCGACCCTTCACCATTGATATGAAATGTCGACCCTTTATACTCTTATTACCAAGCATAAACTTTTTTATGCACTACACTGTAATGGGCTGGATACAATCAAAGCTCTATTCAAATTATTTGGGTCATTTTCGTGGGCTCGAAGGCAAGTTAATCTCTTCAAAGCCCATCAAGCTTCCCAGTCTAACTAGGTTATCAACCTGTCCACGTGTCCTCCTTCAATTAGTTGGTGTATTCTTCATAATTAGCTGCCTACGCGCATGTAAAAACTCTAGCTCCCTAGGTTTGTTGTAGCCGCTCGATTGGACACGTGTCTCGTGGTAATTGGGTCGTACTTTAACTAGTATTTTGGTTAAGCGACTCTTGATAGTCCCAAGGTTCTTTTCGATTGCGCTTCTCCATGGAGTAGATCTTTACCATGCTTGTTTCTTCTATAAATAGTTATTATCCTCTCACTCACATTTCCACTAAGTTCTTTTTAGAGAGATAAACTCTGGATATTTTTCCTTTTCTAGAGAGAGAAGCTCATATTTAGTTTATGAGAAGGCCCTTATCTTACAAGAAACCAACGAAGAAATCTGACGCCCCTGAGAAACCAGTCTTTTGCTTTGTCGACTACTTACAAATTACTGAACGAGCAGAAGAATACCAAGCCGCTGGGTTGATCAACAAAGGCTTCGTTTCACCAGCGTATTCGAAACCATTAATTTTTCCAAAACCTAGATCTCATGCCCCTCGAACCTTTCAACTCACGAAGATTTTCCGATCTCTCAAAAATATTCTTCATCGAGGCTTTCTGCTGCTCACTCTTCTCCCAAGAAGTCTACTGCTGAGAATCTTCCCACATCTTCAAGACTTCGGAATACTACCAACCGATCAAATACCCCATTTTTTACCATGGGCGACTCAAGCTCCTCATCCACTCCTCCGCACGAGTACGTTTAACTGACTCTTGACATTATAGGGCATCGAACCGGCCCCAACACCGCAACTACTTCCAAGTGGGTAATTCTAATAGATAAAGAGAAGAGGAAACGCGAAGAGGCTTTTGCCTCAAAAGCCACTGCTACAAGGCTTGGCCATGTTCGAACCCACAGCAGCTCAAGTGTTGTCCTCGCAACTCCTTCTCCCCGCGACTTGACGTCTGCTGAAAAATACCCACCCATGGGGCAGTAAATACAGAGGCTGTATAACCAGCCCTCAAGTCTTCCACAAAGTTAGCGTCTGCTGATGTTGAAGGTAAAATTGTTGACAAAACTAGTCATAAATCTTCGTCCAAAAGAACTACCTCAGGAAAAGACGAAAATCCACCTAATAAAAAACCCTCACATAAATCTTCCAAGCCAAATGTATTGATGAGGGTCGACGACGACGCTGCTGACAAAGTCAACCTTAAACCTTCTTCCAAGGTTCTTACATCGACGAGGACCGGAAACAAAGATGTTGGGTCAGCCAATCTAAGAACCTCCAATACATATGCACCAGCTAAAGTCGACGATACGCCTGTTACAGAACCCAGATTGGTAGAAATTGAGGGTGAAGATATCGACCCAGAGGCTCCAACCAACTTGGCAGCAATAATTGTTGATAGCGTCGAAAGGGAACCGCTGCCACCTGGAACGGCCGACGTCGTAACCGGTTACCACATTTGTCTGACCAACGATCATATCATTTGCTTATTCAACGAAAAATACTTGTACTACTCTCTTGACGAAGAAAAGGGTTTAAAGAAAATCTGGGGAATTCCTCAGTGTGTTAAAGTCCGCTTTCCCCAACCTGGTGAGACTCTTTTATCTGTCAAAGGTAGAGAGATAGTCTTTTTCACCAAACTCTTCAACTGTTTGCGACTTCCCCTTGATCCCGACATTGTTAGATATTTTGAAATCCTCGAGATATGTCCGACCCAACTGACCCCTAATGCATGGTATACCCTGATGTCGACCATTATGGCTTCACGAATATCAGGAATCCCAATCTCTATGGAACAATATATAGGGATATCTGGGCTCTCCAAAACTCCAAAGCTACTTGCTCCTGTGGAAAGTTGTGAGAAGAAAGCAAGATCGGAAGGTCGTTACTCTGGGGGTAAGAACAGAGCCGTGAGTCATTCGGGGGATCTTATCCCTCAAGGCCAAGGAACTTTGATGCTCCTCGACCTTGTGTTTTTTCCTGTCCGTGCCCAAAGCTCAAACTCCTTCTTTCTTCAAGACTTCGATATTTTAGTCAACTCTCTGCAGAATCTGCTCGCCCCCATAGCCCAAAAAGATAGAGAGGTGCTGAAACTTCAGAGGGAGCTTGTGGAGCTTAAAAGAAGCATTTCTTCAAAAGCTAAAGAGTCACAAGATTCAGTCGACCTTGTCAAACAACAAGCCGCTTCTGCCGAGGCTAAAATTAAAGCTTTTGGTGTGAAGGAAAAATATTGGGAGAAAACTCTTTCTCAAGCCGAGAAAAACCGCACAAAGTCGTCGAGAAGCTAGCTCCTTAGAAAGTTCAGAACGAATTTCTTCGTTGGCGGTCCACAAAAATGGCCAGGGAATTGTAGGGGCTCCGAACGACTCGTGACCAGACCGTAGAAGAAAATTGCCTTTTTGGTGTTAAGTGCAAGGAGATCATAGAAAAACAAGTTGCCGACGTGAGGGCCGGCTATGTCTTGAAATTCCATGATTTGTGGCCTCAGATGCCACTTGGGTCAATGTGGCTGGATGTCCCTGAAGTAGACCGTCCTAAAGGTGTCGACTATTTCGACCATGTAGTTGAAGACTCTGAACCAACCGATGAATCCTCCGATGCTTGATATTTGCAGCTCATATTTTTATGTTGGTTTTCTTTTCTCCACGTTTAACTTGTTTTGTCTTTGGTGGACTTTTATTCCCCAAGCCGCACCTGTTTACGACGGGCTTTTATTCGCACTTGTTATTTTTTGTTTTTAAGACTGTCTATCTTTTTGCAACTCGAAGTGATCAGTTTCAGATGCTAAAGTTTAATGTATTTTATTACATCTTAAATTCGTAGAACAACTTGTGGTTGAAAAAACCTTTCTAACAGATTCGACATTTTGTTGATCAACTTGAAAGTTGAAAAATCCCCTTTGATGGTTTCGACATTTTGTTGATCAACTTGAAAGTTGAAAAACCCATTTTAGCGGGTTTAAAATTTTGTTGATCAACTTGAAAGTTGAAAATTCCTTTTGATGGGTTCGTCATTTTGTTGATCAACTTGAAAGTCGAAAAACTTCTTTTAGTGGGTTCGACATTTTGTTAATCAACTTGAAAGTTGAATAACGCATTTTAGTGGGTTCGACATTTTGTGGATCAACTTGGGAGTTGAAAAACCCCTTTTAGTGGGTTCGACATTTTGTTGATCAACTTGGGAGTTGAAAAAACCTCTTTGATGGGTTTGACATTTTGTTGATCAACTTGAAAGTTGAAAAACCCCTTTTAGTGGGTTCAACATTTTGTTTCTAGTACGCTTGTTTTAAGGCTCTAAAAATTTACTAAAATGGATCGGTTTAGGTAGGCACCTCGTTAAAACCTCCCTGCGCCACTAGGGTAGGAAAGAGTGTACCCCCGAACAAAATTTCTTTTACAAAGAAAATGTAAAACGATAAAAATTAAAACTCATTCCAAATACGATTTAAGATGCTCGATGTTCCACGAAAGGCGCAGAGGTCGACCAAATTTGTCTTTTAAACGATAAGTCCCTGATTTTTCTTTTTCTACCACTTGGTACAGTCCTTCCCAATTTGGTGCCAACTTCCCAAGGTGCTTGTCTTTTGTATGGAGGAAAACGTTTTGCAAAACTTTTTCCCCAACTTTGAAGTCTTTTCTCCGAACTTTCGAGGCATACCTACTCCTCATCAGGGTCTGATAATGTAAAGAACTGAGATGAGCCTTAACTCACTTTTCTTCTATCGAATCCAAAGCCAGAGCCCGATTTTCATCGTTGGCGCTCTCCTCATAATGATCGACCCTGAAAGAAGGGAACATTGTTTCTACTGGGATTACCGCATCCATTCCGTACACCAAAGCGTAAGGTAATTCATGTGTCGTTGTTCGAGGTGTGTTTCGGTATGCCCACAATACCTCTTGTAATAAAATACAGCCATTTTCCAGCCTTTCCTTCTAATATCCTTTTTAATCCGCTGATGATCATTCTGTTAGTAACTTCGACCTGCCCGTTCGCTCGAGGATGGAATGGGGCTGAAAAGCACTCCTGTATATTGTGACTGGCACAAAATTCCCTCATTTCGTTGTTGTCGAACTAGGGACCATTATCCATGGTTATGTTCTGAGGGACCTCATATCGACAGCAAATGTTCGACCATATGAATTTCACCACAACCTTAGCTCTGGTTCCTGACAGTGGCTCTGTTTCGACCCATTTCGAGAAATAACCCACTGCTACCACAATAGTCTGCCTTCCTTCAATTGTTAATGAAAGTGGTCCTACCAGGTCTATTCTGCACCTATCGAACGGTAGACATTCAGAAATGTATTCTAAGGGGACTGCTGGGGTGTGGATCGAATTGGCAAACCTCTGGCATGTATCACATCTTTTGACCAGTTATTTAGCATCGGCAGACAACGTAGGCCAATAAAAACCTGACAAAATGACTCTCCTGATCAGTGTCTTGAAGCCACAGTGTTCTGAACCTTCACCGTCCTGTAGTTCGGATAATACCATCTGTGATTCTTCACGCCCCAGACAACTTAACAAAGGTCTGCTAGCAGATTTTTTATAAAGAACATTTCCCAACAAGGCAAAGCCTCGCGTCTTATACCAAACGCTTTTTGCCAGAGTATTATCATTAGGCAACACTTCCTCGGTCAAACACTTTGTAATGTTGCTCCTCCAATCAGTATTTGAAACCTTTGAAATTTGACAAGCCATGTCTGGTTAGTTTTTCAGGTCTTTCTTCTTCAAAATGGACGGATATTCTTGAGTCAAAATCCAAAGGTATTCTCCCACATACGCCATTGTTGCCAGTGAATCGACAATTGTATTATCTTCCCTTCAGACATGTTCATAAGTAATCTTTTTTAAAGACAAAGCCAAAATTTGTAAAGCTGCGAAGTATTGCACCAGTTGCTCTTTCCTTGCCTCGGATGGTCCTGTTGCGTGATTAATCAGCATCTGCGAATCGCTTATTAGCCGAACATTTCTAGCTCCGCAAACCTGTGCCAACCTTAAGCCCGCCGATGCTGCTTCATACTCAGCTTCATACTCAACTTCATTGTTCGAAGCCTTGAAACCAAAATGGATTGTTTGATGCATTACAATCCCTGTTGGTGTAGACATTTGGACACCACCCCCGCATCCGTTGATACTTGAACCACCATCCGTTTTGACTATCCACTTATCCGTGTTGACTTCTGGTTCAGCTACTTTATCGGGTATGCCAGAATGAAACTCCACCAAGAAGTCTGCTAAAGCTTGCCCTTTAATAGCCGTTCTCGGTTCAAAGTCGATATCGAAGTCCCCCAGTTCTACCGACCATTTTGACATATGGCCAGAAATATCGGGTCATTGTAAAACACTCTTAAGGGGGAAAGCGGTTCAAACCATAATAGAATGACCTTGAAAGTATGGCACATTTTTCTAGCGGTTGTTACCAGAGCCAGTCCTAACTTCTCAAGCTTTAAGTACTGATTTTCTGCGTCCAGTAAACTTTTTCTCACGTAATAGACAGGTTTAGGGATCCTATCCTCTTCTCGAACTAACGCTGCGCTCACCGCATGCTCTGAAACCGCTATATAAAGAAACAAAATTTTCGGGGGTAGTGGTTTTGTCAGCAACATTGAGGATGAAAAGTAATTCTTGATATTGAGGAACGCTTTGGTACATTCAGGAGTCTAGATGAAATTCTTAGCATTCCTCAGCACTTGAAAAAATGGTGCGCACTTGTCTGAAGATCGTAAAATAAATTTGTTCAGCGCTGCTAATCGTCCGGTCAAAATCTGTACCTCTTTAATATTCCTCGGGGGTGCCATTTGGTTCAAAGCGTTTAACCGGGTTGGATCTGCCTCTATCCCTTTCTCGCTGATCATGAAACCTAAAAATTTCCAGATCGAACTCCAAAAGAGCATTTTCTGGATTCAATTTAAGGTTCACTTTTCCAAGGTTCTTGAATGTTTTTTCTAGGTCTGCAAAATGACTTTCATCGGTGACGCTTTTGACTAACATATTGTTAATGTAGACCTCAACATTCCGTCCGATTTGTTCCTCAAAATCCTTATTCACAAGCCTCTGGTAGGTAGCCCCTGCATTTTTTAGACCAAATGGCATAACCTTGTAACAGTATAAACCTCTTCCTGTAATAAATGTACTGCTTTCCTGATCTTTAGGATCCAGCATTATCTGATTATACCCTGTGTAGGCATATATGAAAGATAATAACTTATTGCCTGACGTCGAGTCTACCAACTGATCAATCCTTGACATTGGGAATGGATCCTTAGGACATGCTCGGTTGAGGTCCGTGAAGTCTACATATATTCTCCACTTTTCGTTTTTCTTTTTAACCAGAACTGGATTTACTGTCCAACATGGATACCGGGACTCCCGTACATGTCCTACCCTTGTCAATCTCTCGACCTCTGAAATGATTGCCTCTGCCTTTTCTTGAGAAAACGCTCGGTGTTTTTGTGTTATGGGTCGAAGACTTGGATTTATAGACAACTGATGATAGATAACGCTTTCAGGGACTCCTGTAACATCTTCTGAACACCAGGCAACCAAATGTAGCTTTTGTTTAAGAAAATCAATCAAATTTTTTGGGAACCAAGGGGATAAGTTTACATAATCTTTAGGAACTTTCACAACTTTCATCTGTAAGTAATAAACCTGGGGTCTCCCTAGGATCGTCCGCGGGCTCTGATCCATGGCCAACCCCACTAACTGCTAATCCCTCACATCGACCATCTCCCTATCTGATTTTACTGCCAAAGCTGCTCGGTAACATTCCCCTGCGGTCTTTTGACTGCTTCTGACAACACCGACGTTGTTTCCGATTACATACTTCAGGCATTGATGAATCGTAGAAGTTACGGCATGCATTCTTGACAACCAGGAGCGGCCAAAAATTGCATTATGCGACGTAGGAGCATCAACGACAATAAACAACATTGTTACTTCCTTCTTGAAAGGCCCTCTTCCGTGCTGAAACACACCTTCAAACTCACCAACTACCTCTGTCGATGCTCCTGTGAAGCCGATAATAGCCCGATCTAATTTTACAATCACTGGTTTATTCCTAAACCCTGAGAAGGTCGACAAGAAAATAATATTTGCTGAACTACCAGTATCCACCAAAATTCTTCGCACCTCCTCCCTTGCAATAGCCGCCACAATCATGATTGCATCCTCATGAGGGCCGGCGACGTCTCTCATGTCATCGTCATCGAAGCATAGAATGAGAGACGGGTTTTGGTACAAATGTGGCGAAGTTTTTGCCTCTAACTAAGTAGCCAGAATAACTACATGCATCTTTCACGAAGAATTGGTAATACCTGTCATTGAGTCGCCCCCAAAGATAGTTAGAGACTCAAAAATATTGCATAATTCGCTTACATTTTCTCTTGTTGGGGGTACTACTTCCTCAATTAATCCGCTTGCATTCCTATTTTTATCCGAGTCCAGATACTTGGTGGACAAATCAAATGAATCATTGACCTCAGAAATCACCAAAGAAATTTCCTAGTTTTGCACTGCTACAATCTGCGTGGCTGCTCTGCTTTGCTGAGCTTGTTTCTTCACATACTCTAGCAATTTACCGTTGTCAATTTGCGCTTGTACTTCCTTCTTTAGCGCGATGCAATCTTTGGTATCATGACCTACATCATCATGGTACCTACAGAAACGGTTGTTCCGACCTTCGCGGGGAGTTCTGATCGGAAATGGCTTCCTAAACTGCACACTCTTTCGTGACTTATCGAAGATAGTTGCAACACACTTAGTTAAATCAGCAAAATAATCAGGCCAAACCCATTTGTTCGATATGGGTCAGTAATTATTTCCTTGATAACCATTTCGTGTCCTCTGAGTTTGATTCCATGATCATTTCCCATGTGATGTCGGTGCTACGGTACTTATCGGTTGTGGCTGAGGGATTGTGTTTGTTTTTGGAGTCTTCTGATACGTAACAACCGAAGCTTGATTTGTCTGTTGAATCTGTGCTGCTAACTCCGATGCTTCAGTTTCCTTGATCAGCATCTGCTTTTCGACTTAGGCTAACAAAGCTGAAAAGGTGAAAGCATGTTTCTTCGTCACAAGTTGTTTCATCGGCCCAGGTAACAAGCCTAATTTGTAACTAGTTAAAGCCACGCTTTCGTCACAATAATCAAGATTTGTCTTCGCGTCTATAAAAGTCGAGTATAATCCATCAAACTTTCTCCGACCTTTTGTCGGCAATTAACGATTGTATCCCCGTTTTCTCGGAATTTCTTACTTCCGAAAAACTGTTGTATGAACATCATCCATAACATACTGAAGTTTTTAATGCACCCTTGTGGCAATCGATTATACTACTTGGATGCCCTGTCTTTAAATACCATTGAGAATGCTCGACAGACCAACTTGTCGTCATTGTCAAAACTTAACATAAAATTCTTGAAAGCTTCCAGGTGGTTATCTGGGTCTTTCTTTCCGTCATACTTCTCAAGCTTGGAGATGTCAAAACGCTTCGGGAGATGCTCCAACAAAATTTCATATGTAAAGGGGATGACCTCCAATTATGCCTGATGTTAAAAGTTCCGCCTCCTAAGCCTTCTTCATGACTCGCAAACAACCTTTCATCAAGTGGGTTTGCGAATTGACTTCCGACCCTGTAGCCATAAGATTGGCTCCCTGATGGAAATTGGAACTGAGGGCAATTCAGCTACTCTCTGTTAAGTATAACCATACTGACCTTTTCAGCAGACGTGGGAGTCACTTTATCGATGTTACCACCTTGAGGTTCAACTATCTTTGCTCGCAATGACTTACACCTTCTGAGCTCTCGTTCTTTGATTATTCTTTTATCCTTCCTAAGGCATCAGAAATCTCTGTCCGGGGAAGAAGACTCGCACATATCCTCTCCTAAAGAAAAGTCGTACTCAAGTTTGGATCGGAATCTGGATTTATTTCGTGCAACACCGTCAAACTTTCGCACTCGATTTCTGCCTTTGTAAAAATCCACCTCATCCCGACCAATAGCACGACAGGCTTCTTTCATTTCTTTGCATGATCGTTTGCTTTGACCATCCAGCCGACCTTTCTTCTCAGCCAGAGCCAGCTCCTTCTCGGAATTTAGCTTAGCAATGTCGTCTAATAGCTGCTGCCTAGTCATGATTAGGGTCGACCGTTTGCTTCGGCCCTGATTTCCCTTATCATCATCACCAAATAGGTCTTCAGAGTTCTGACCCTCCGAGTATGACATTTCCTTGTTAGAACCTTTTTCCTTTGCCTTTCCCTTCCTAGCCTCGGTATTCATTCGATGAATTTTAAGTTTTGATAGGATCGAGATTTTGGGGAACCTGATCTCCGGATATCTCTCTTTCCCACAGACGGCACCAATGATAAGTGTCAGAATATTTAGGATTGTCTATCGGGAAACATGTATGGAAAGGAGTGTGTCAGGTGAATAAGTACAAGATTCTAGAGAGAGAATGTAGTCAAAATAAAGTACTAATCATTAGAAGATCCCTTTTTGGGGGACATGATCTTTCCTTATATAGTGATAGCGGTAGGACCCACTGTCACATGTCATATTTACTCTAATTACATGTTACCCCTCATATTTATACTTATGTCAAATATTTCCTACTTTAAAATTAAGTCCCTATAAGTTCATGTATTACAAATTGGAACATTTGTTATCCTTGGTATTTTATGCCCTTATCAAGTTCGACCATGCTAATTCTTTACATTTATATTGAAAAAATACCATAGGCTGCTTCTCTATGACTTATATTTTTAGAAGTGGATAAAGTCTATCATGGACTATTATGAACTACCATAAGAATTAATATGATATCTCTCTCTTAATGTAATCCAAAAACTAAATTGAATTATCATATCACTCGGTATCTTAAAATAAACATTAAGTTTGATATGGTTGACAATTTCCAAATAAGATCAATATATAAATCTAAAAATAGATAAATATGAAATAAAAATATTATGATATAAAATAATAATAAAATACAGAGTAATAGTAAAACTCACTAAATCATCTGTTATAGAGGAAAATGTATATATGTTGGACTTTTTCACATGTCCTTCTGTCGATTTTAGTTCTCGAGATAACTAAACATGATAAAAATTAATTGTAGTCGTACCACTAGTTCTACAAAATACTAAAAGCACATAAATGGTCATCAATCTAACTATCAACCAAATTTTATAAACTACAAAATATGTTTGTCAAATATAGCAAAAACTCGCTTAATTTATAACAAAGATATGTTAAAACTGAACTTCTAAAAATATATTGATCGAGTGCGCATACATTTTCCAAAAATACTAAATAATCGAGTTTCACACAAGTCATGTTGGTATCTACATAATTATGCGCATACTCATAAACATTTAACATATCTATTTCAAACTTAACCTTAAATTGTAATGGTACTTATACTCTTCATATGTAATATAAACCTGGATATCTAACATATTCGTTCTTAAGTTTAGAAAAAGACTGAAGTCTAATATCTTCGAGCATGAGTCTCATGATAACGTGGATGTCGTCTAACATGATGTCCATCTTTTTAAAGCTAAACTAACCATATTGGTCTTTTCGATATGGTCACTTGACAAAAATATCTTTTAATAAGACGTCAGTGTTAAACGAGGTAAAACGATCCACCAAAGGACTGAATGATATATGTCTTACTAAATCACGCACAACCGTCTCTTTTGATAAGTCCCATAATAAAAATAACAAATAAAAAAAATATATATTACCCTCCAAATGTAAGTATGGTAAGACTCGTGTGAAATATACACCATAAAAAAGATGGGTATTGTTTGTTTCCATAAAAAATCGATAATAGCTAATTTTTTGTGATTGTCCAAACACAAATCAGTAGGAGAATCTGATTGGACAAAAACTCATACAATTTGCGAGTTGCTATTATTGCATGATTCGAGTTGCTATTATTGCATGAATATTCTTTTGCGAGCAAATAGTTGGAAAACCAATGGCAAATGAACATGAAATACAATAAAATATAATTTTTATCTATATGATTTTTATAAAATATCCAACCAAATGTCTTGTAGTTAAAGATATATATCGGCCGGGTTTGAGGTGACTTATCTCTGAACTGCACTTTATAACTTAAATTCACACCCACCATGTCACGTCCAACCCTGATCTCAAATTTCTAAACCTATACTTGTCCAAGTTGTCCGTCGAGGCACCTTAGTCTACTAATTATTCACTATACGATCTGAATCAATCTATTATGATCATATTTTACTCTAAACTCTATAAAACAAATAAAACAAATTATAGTAAGTAAAATAAATTTTAAATGTTACTAAAATTCATATTAAATAATCCTAAAGTATAAAATTAAACATGTAATAAATCTCATAAAATGAAATATTAAAACAACCGTAATAAGAACATACTATTGAAATATTTTATTATTTTTCACAGCATCATCACCATTTATCACAATATATTCATCTTCATCTATATTTTTAAAACCTTCAATAAAGTTTTGAAATGTACCTTCTAAATGTGACATGATTTTTAATGATTAACCTAACAAATTTTACACATACTATGATAAATTAACAATTAGAAAACTTATAAATGATTCAACAATAACTAAATTTTAACTAAAAAGAATATATTTTTATTTTTTATTTTATTCCAAATATGATAGTGAATACACAAATGCTCTTACCATTTTCGATGAATTTGCTAGATGTTGGCATAGTAATCCACTCCTGGTGTTAAAGGAAAATTTCAAAGTAATCATTAACGTAAGAATTGGTAGAACAACTTTTGCTATTAGATGTAAAGTAGTATAATTATTTTCCACCAATATAAAACATCAAAGTTATCAAATGTAGACAAACCATCATCCTCAGGATAAAATTCTAAATCTAACTTCACATGTCAAACCAAATATTGCTCATACTACTAACAAATTCATCAAATTTGGAAGAATATTTCTTCGTAAACTTTTAGTAACCATCGATATATGGGAACCATTTAATTCCTGAACAATACTATTTTTATTATATTATTTTACCAAATTATAATACACATATGAGATTCTTTTAATCTCATGTTCTGTCTCAAAATAATACATGATAGAGAAATAAAATGTCACAACAATAATATTATGTCTAGAAAATAACAATAACATCTAATATGTGATTAATTATTTCAAATGATTTTTGACTTTGTTAATCATACAACGTGTAAATATTTTGATTATTAAGCAACTCATAGTTACTCATCATTCTTCTAATGCTATACAAATACCACATACTTTATTGAAGTAAATCGTAACCATTAGATATAAAGTACATGAAATAACTTTAACTTCTCACATATATCTTTAGATTCCTCGGATTCTTTATCACTCAAATGTATAATCATATGTTGAATACCTCAATTTTGATTTGAAAAAAATATATTTGTATTGCAACATTGTATCTTGCATGAAAAACATAAAATTTCAGTAAATATTACAATTCAATGCCAACTATTTTATACACTTGATCTCCAATTGGTGTGTTATTTTTTTAAGTTTATATTTTTGTTTAGCTGGTGATATCAAAAATATTACACTGTCACAAATGTGTTCAATAAATTCTTTGATGATAACCATACCGTATTATACATTCATATTTAATATATTGGTTGTACAACATATATAGAAAGTTAATCCATGTAATATAGTTTTATAAGGTTGAATCCTAGTTATAACAAGTCTTAATATCATATCATTTGTATTAGAATCATGGACTCTCAACATAAATATCTTTATATCGATATTTAACTCCAAAAAATAACCCAAAAGTACATTAACAAGTACTTGTTTTATATATGGAGAAGGTATATCAACAAACCGAAAAAAAAGTTAAAGCTTTTATTTTAATTTTCTTACTCAAATAATAAATAAAAAACTATTTTTAAAATTATGAATTAGTGATACCTTATAATATGAATTTATCAATTACATAAATCATCGATGTAATATTGTTGTTAGTGTCATCAAACATATAATTTTGTTTGATGAATACCACATTATCATTTTTTAAAGCAATAATACCATAATTTTTCCATCCATGCTATCAATTTTTATCTTCTCAAAATCTTGAATCTTTAATGAGTTAATCATTATTGTGTTTCTTGATATTACTTTAAACAATGGTTGGGTGTGAGATATAAATGTCTAAATCTCAAAATGATCAACCATCGAAAATGATATTCATACATCACAATCATCTTTGTAATATCATTTCTTAATAAAGTTTGATTGGAATAATCAGCACTTCAGTTTGTTTATGCATCTACTTTGTTCTATTATAAAATCAAGGTTTATTGTCTAATATCAATATTTATGCGTATTGTAACAAATTAAAATGTTTATGAAAATGGTTTTTCCCTATTCAATTTTTAGCTTAAACCACTTTCAAATAATAATTATAATTCACTTTTATAATATATCCGTGTTATTTTCTCTTACAATGAGCTCGCAATAGATTTCGGAAGTATCCAATCTTATATCGACATCACCTAAATTTGAAATTTAAGATTATTTGTTGGAATAAAAAGACTTGCATCATCTTTAGTTAGATTTCTAGTCAATAACAAATCATAAGATTCAGTTAATTTGTTGACAATGTTAATATTATTTGTGCGTGAAAATTTGGAAGTCAAACATTCAAACTATAATTATACATAAAATGAAAACTATAAATAAATTACAAATATGAACGAAAATTAACTACTGAAACTCTGTTAAAACATAATTTATATAATACTGAATAAATTGAATTTATTAAAAATAAATAACAAAAACCCGTATATTACGATTATGATTAACAAATGAATTTAATAAATGAAATAACACGAGATCACCAATAAAATAAAATAGTATATGAATTTAATATATTTAAATTCAAGTTTGATTAAAGTAGTTTGAATGAAAAGACGTGTGTGATCCAACATTCTTGGTAACCAAACTGCAAAATAAAAAATTGATTAATAAACTTCTCAAAACTGATATTTTACCAAAGCAAAAAAATAAGTATATAAATGATATTAAAAATATAAAGAAGGGGTGCAATTTTACATTGGATAATTCTCGGACACATACATGTGCAATTTCAGAACCATGACTTCTACCCATAATTGGTATTTTTTTAACCATGTAAATCTAATATATTTATAAGTTTCAAAACTATATAAATAATAAATTTAATAAAAAATAAAAGTTTAAAATCAGTAAATATGTTATTCATAGGTGGTTAGCGATTTTGTAAGTTTTTTCTTCATATTATAAAATTAAGTATCTAACTATTTTAAGCATAAATAAAAAGAAATCTTTACGCATTTTACACTAAATTCCCTAATTAAAAGTTTTAGTATTAAAGACTAGTAATAATATGCATATTCAACTTTTTAATAAACTTTAATATTTTATTCAAGATCCAAATTCATAATAGACTGTTATAACTTAAGTTTAAAATTTATAATCTTTAGTTAACAACATCAAATTAGATATATATTTAACACCGGTTTAAAGTGTCAGCTACGTTAAATATGAAAATATATAGTATTAGAGCAACTTTAAATCGAGACCCGTTTTGGTTATAATGAGACTCCGTTATAATGAGACATTCTTCAGCTATAATGAGACCCCAAATTTTACTAAAATACTCTTAATATATAAATCTTTTGTCTTTTGTTTTTTTTTTTTTTTTTATCAAATTCATGTTGCAGCTTGCATCTCACCAATCAAAATCAGAAGATTATTTCTCTTTTCCAATTAATCTCTCTCTAGAGAACTGATTTCTTAATCAAAATCAACAATAGTACCTTAAGCAGAAAAGAAGCTGACTGAGAAGAAGGCCGCTGAGAAATATCCCTTGGTCCCCGTAGCAGCTGAGAAGAAACCAAAGGCCAGAAAGAAGTTACCAAAAGAAGCTAGCGTCAGAGCTGATAAAAAAAAGAAACGATCCAAGAAAAACGTCGAGACCTACAAGATCTACATCTTCAAGATCTTGAAGCAGGTTCATCCTGATATATGTATTTCCAGCAAAACTATGGGAATCATGATCAGTTTCATCAACATATCTTCAAGAAGCTTGCGAGGTATAACAAGAAACCGACTATCACTTCAAGGGAAATCCAGACTGCGGTGAGGTTGGTGTTGTCTGGTGAATTGGCTAAACATGTTGTATCTGAAGGAACGATGGTTGTTACAAAGTTTACAAGTTCTTAGGTTATGGAAATTGGGGATTTAGGGTTTCTGGTTGTAAATTTAATTCAAACTTAGAAATCGATGTGTTGTTTTCTTTCTTGTGGTCTTGTTATCTGATTGATGTTTTTGATTTCGCTATTAATCAAAGATCTTAATTTTAAATATTGATTTCTTTGATTTTTTTTTTTAAAAAAATGCAGCTTGCATCTTATCTTGACATCAACATGAAATAAGATTGCCATTACCATCAGGCTGTGATATATTTTCACAGTTACTAGTTTATTTCTTAATAGAAAATTATACAAATTACTGGGTCAACAGATTACTTCATTGTGATTCATTCTTTTTAGCAATATTAAAATATAATTAGAAAGTAGAGGAAAATTTTGTTAAAGAAGAGGAAGAAAATAGTTAGATATTAATGTAATTCATTCTTTGAGTATTAGATTAGTTTTAGAGAGAAGTTTGGTTGGAGAAGAGGAAGAAAATTGTTTAGATTTTTGGTCGAAAACTTGGTTTTATATGATGGGTAAAATGGTCATTTTACATAAAGTAAATTAAAAAGTTTGATTTAAGGTCTCATTATAGCCAAATGGGGTCTAGATATAGCCTTTCCATAGTATTATTATTACTAATTGATATAAGGGCAAGACTATATCTAGACCCATTTGGCTATAATGAGACCTTAAATCAAAAAAATTATTTTACTTTATGTAAAATGACAATTTTACCCATCATATAAAACCAAGTTTTCGACCAAAAATACAAACAATTTTCTTCATCTTCTCCAAACAAACTTCTCTCTAAAACTAATCTAATAACCAAAGAATGAATTACATTAAAGGGAATTGCTAAAAAAACGGCCAAAATTACTCCGCGAAGTCGCTTATAATTGTTTTTTAAAAACTACTCCGTGAAGTTATTTTGTTTGACGATTTTACCCTTACGAAATCGTATAAATAGTCAAATTTACTCCGCGAAGTTATCATAATTTCAAAAAAAAACTCAAATTCTCTAACTTTGCTCTACTTTCTCTCTAAAAAAATTATAAAAATTATAACTATAATTATAACTAAAAATTAAAACTAACCTAAGCTAAATTAAACTAAAAAAAACCTAAACCTAAAATTTAAGTCTAACCTAACTTAAATTAAATTAAATTAACCTAATCTAAAAACTAAAACAAAAATTAATTAAAACTAAACTAAAGTATACCTATACTAATCTACCCGATTCTCTCTCTACCCACCCTCTCTACCCACCCCAAAACTGAAACCCACCCCTAGACCGAAACCCTCCCCTAAACCGAAACCCACCCCTGGCCACTCTTCCACACCCACCGGCACCCATCCAAACCGAAATTGTGACCGGAAATTCTAGTCGGCGTAACAGGAAGGAGACGAGCGAGATTTCGGAATCGAAAAATTATTGTAAGTTCATTTCGTTGTTGTTAGATAGGTTAGTTAGGTTTAGTTAGGTTTAGTTAGGCTAGATCTGTAGAAAATGTGGGTTTTTGGGCTGTTCGTACGCCATGGCAGAAGCTTAAAGCTTCTGCCATGGCGAAACTGTTCTTCGCCACACGGGGGCGAAGAACAGGATCCCTACGCCACCCGATGGCGTAGGGATCCTGTCACACGCCATCAGTATGGCGTTCGTATCAGGTTCTGCGCCACAGCGATGGCACTGTGATGCTACAGTCACCGGGACCGGTTTCATATTGTTTGTTGGTGTCGATCATATGTGTTTAGGCTATTTTTGTAACAAAAACAGATATCCAAGTGAGTTTTAGTATTTTCAAGCACGCCTTCACATTTGCGTTTCAATTTACATGTTATGGAGTTAGGTATGGACTTTTGTGAGAATGAAGACCATCGGTTGCTTCAGGCCGTGAAGTTTGTTAAGCAAACAATGTCTGATGATACGACCGATGCTTTTTTTGATCGAGTGGTTTGTAGGATGTTTTATGATTATGGACGCTTGGAGTATCCTAATCCACCGCCACGTAGTCGTGAAGAAGTCAAAAGCAGGTACAATCATGCGAAAGCTGAACCACTTCAGCTTTTGTCCAACTTGCCTTACAAAGTTCAACAAGTAGCACTTGTTGATTGGAACCTGTTTAGGACATATTACATTACCAGACATATGTTGGATCATATCGAAAGTAAGGTTGATGAGATAGACGATGACATTGCGAACTTCGGACATATTCTAGAGAACAGAATGTACGGTTTCGAGTAAGAAAATATATTTTCACTATGTAATGTTGTTAATCTCACCTTGCTGTGAGATCGTTTTATTTATATTTTGTATCAAACGTATCATTTTGGGTTTCGGATTGTATGATACTGTTTTCTATATTCTGGTTCTCTCGTTGATGTTTCGGTCCATGTATGATACTTTTTCCTTTATGTTTGATATTATAAAAAAAGTATTTCCCGCCTCAAAACATATAGAATGATGGTTTCCCGCCTCAAAAAGTTTTAGGCGGGAACAAAAACACCATTTCCCGCTAATTATTTTAGAATTGAACCACATACTTCGAGTCTATAAATACTAGAATCTGACTATGAAACTAAACATTTAAGTTATAACAATGGGTGATTCAGGCTGGAACGTGCACGAAGATGCAAGCCTCCTAAGCGCATTTGACTTCGTCAAAGGTACGATGCAAGAGGAGATTCATGGTTTCATCGATGCAGTATTGTGCAGAATGTTCTTCAACCACGGTAGGGAGGCATCGTGTCCAGGATGCTTAATGCCCCAACCACGCGGACGCGAAGAAGTGTTCGAGAGGCTAGCTTATCTGAAGCCAATGACTATACAGATTGAGTCACTGGCTTACGAGACCCGTTTACGTGTCCAAAAAGTATTCAACATGGGATCCCAAGGTACAATTACGCAGGAGATAGTGTCACATGCGACGCAGCAAAGGGAGCAAGAAATGGCCGACGCAATTGCCAGCGCCGTTGAAACGTATTCAACTCCCGAAGGAAGTACTGATGAAGACGTTTTTGGAATGAACTACCCGAATCCATAAAATTAAGTGTGAAATGCTAACTCAGGGTTAGCTTATCTATCATTTGTTTTAAGTTATTTTCTTATGTATTTCTAATTATGTAATGCTTTGATTAGAGTGTAATGTTTTAATGCAATCGATATATTAAGAAGTTTAAGTGTGATTGTTTTTAAGATAAACATCCAAACAAAAAACATCCAAAGTTTAAGTGTGATTCATTACAAAGTTTAAGTGGTGAAATGATGAAATGATTAGTGTAGTCCGAAACAAGTGAAATTTCACATTGTGTAACATCCTGCAACACATAAGAAGTAGTTAAACCAATTGAACCGGCATTCCGGAATAGTTAACTGGATTTCGCCATTAGTGTGGCGCCGGACAACGTGAGTTCGCCACATGTGTGGCGAAATACAGGGTGCCCACGCCATCAGTTGGCGTGGGGATTCCAAAGGGCGCCACACGCATGGCGTACGACCCACCAACCACGCCAATGCGTGGCGACGAACAGAAAAAACGGGTTTTCTCCAAAATATCTAATTTTCGCAGAAATAAGAGGGGATTAAGCAATGTAACTCCTCGGCGTCCATAGTGCTCCGGATGGGAAGTGGTTCCGACTCTTCTCCGGCTATGTTTTGAAGGTTTGGAGGTTTTTAAAAAAATGGGTTAATATGTTGTTGATTTTGGAGGTTTTAGGTAGTTTGGAGAAGATGATTATGGTGGATGTTTGAAATTGTGTTTGCAACTTCATGGAGTAGTTAGAAGTGCTCAATGGCGTGGGTTGTAATTAATTAGATTTCAAAGGGTTTTTTGGGTTTTTTGCCTAGTGGCAAATTCGTAAATATTGAAAAATAGAAACAAGCGACTCACGGAGTAGTTTTGGCCGTTTTTTTAGCAATTCCCTACATTAAAATCTAACTATTTTCTTCCTCTTCTAATTCTAATTATATTTTGATATCACCTTGTGGAACTTTTTGACTTTTCATTAGCGTAAAAAGAATTAATCATACTAGTCGAAGAGCCAATTTTTTTTACAGAATTATATTACAATGAAGTAATCTGTTTTGTTTAATTTTCTGTTAAGAAATAAACTAGTAACCGTGAAAATATTTCACAGCCTTATGGTAATGGCAATCTTGTTCGAAACCCGATCATCTTGATGGCAAGATAAAATAAGACGCGAGCTGCAATTTTAAAAAAAAAAATTCAAAGAAATCAATATTTGAAATCAAGATCTTTGATTAATAGCGAAATCAGAAACATCAATCAGATACAAAACCACAAGAAAGAAAACAGCACATCGATTTCTAAGTTTGAATTAAATTTACAACCAGAAACCCTAAATCCCCAAATTCCATAACCTAAGAACTTGTAAACTTTGTAACAGCCTTCGTTTCTTCAGATACAGCATGTTTAGCCAATTCACCAAACAACACCAACCTCACCGCAGTCTGGATTTCCCTTGAAGTGATAGTCGGTTTCTTGTTGTACCTCGCAAGCTTCGTAGACTCACCAGCCAATTTCTCGAAGAAATCATTGATGAAACTGTTCATGATTCTCATAGCTTTGCTAGAAATACCGATATCGGGATGAACCTGATTCAAGATCTTGAAAATGTAGATCTTGTAGGTCTCGACGCTTTTCTTGGATCATTTCTTCTTTTTATCAGGCGCCAGCTTCTTTTGGTAACTTCTTTATGGCCTTTGGTTTCTTCTCAGCTGCTACGGCGGCTAAGGGATATTTCTTGGCGACCTTCTTCTCAGTCGGCTTCTTTTCTGCTTGGGGTGCTATTGTTGATTTTGATTAGGAAATGAGTTCTCTACAGAGAGAGATTAATTGGAGAAGAAAAATAATTTTCTAATTTTGATTGGTGAGATGCGAGCTGCAACTTGAATTTGATAAAAAAGAGAAAAAATAAAAAAGGGAAAAGAGAAAAGAGAGAAGAGAGAAGAGTGAATTTGATAAAAAAAAAGAGAAAAAAAAGGAAAAGGGAACAGAGAAAAGAGATAGTCGGCTGAAAAAAAATTATATATTAAAAGTATTTTAGTAAAATTTGGGGTCTCATTATAGTTGAAGAAGATCTCATTATAGCTGAAGAAGGTCTCATTATAACGAGGTCTCATTATGACCAAAACGGGTCTTAATTTAACGTTGCCCTTGATATAATATATATTAAGATTATTCGTGCAATTATATTTAATATTTATTTGTTTAAATAATATTATTATGCAACATAGACCCAAAGAACTTGATAGTTTTAAAACAATTTACTTGATAGTTTTAAAACAATTTAATTTTTTTGTTGTAAAAATCCATATAATTTATATATTTATGAATTTTAAAGTTACAAATAGTGACCAACTGATCTAAAACAAAATTTGTAATATTTATAAAATAATTAATTTTATAAAATAATTAATTTTATCTTTTAATATGCATAAACACATGTTTGTTATATTGTAATATTTTTTTCAATAAAATAAATTATTTACATTATAAATTATGTTCAATACAAATTTCATTTTATTTCTATATATTTTTTATATAAAATTTTGAATTTTTATATATTTAAAAAAAATATTTAACCTAACAAATTTGATTTTATTTCATCTATTTTCAAACAAATCTTTTATATAATAAATTTAATTTTGTTATATTTTTTTAAAATATCTTCTAAAATAATATATCAAGAAACATTAAGATTTATTGTTAAATATTATTTTTAAATATGATAAATAATATATTAAGATATATTAAAAATAGAGAGACTTCCATATAAAAACTGAGTTACAGAAAGCTAAATTTGTAAGAGACTTTATACCTTATCTTTTTTTTCTAACTTCTCTTTTTTCGTTTTTTTAATTTTAATTTTTAAAGGTCCGTATCTTTTAAACCGTAACTTAAAAAAAGAATCCGAAAATACCATTGGTTTTATTTTTTTAAGACAAAACTAATATCACTCATGATATGTTTTGATTTTTTTTAAATATATTTTACACACGTTTCTGAGTTATATGGTTTCACATCTAATAACTCGATTCTCATCTACCAAAATAAAGAAGGTTCTGCATCTATCAAAACAAAAAGGTTTCTCATCTAGTAAAATAAAAATGGTTTTGCATCTATCAAAATAGAGAATATTTCGCATCTATCAAAATAAAGAAGGTTTCGCATCTACCAAAATAAAGAAGGTTTCGGATCTACCAAAATAAAGAAGGTTTTGCATCTATTAAAATAAATAAAAAAGGTTTTGCATATACCAAATAAAGACGGTTTAGCATCTATCAAAACAAAAATAGTTTCACATCTATCAAAATAAAAGGTTTGTCATATATCAAAATAAAGAAGGTTTCGCATCTATAAAAAAAATTAGTATCTATCAAAATAAAGAAGGTCGTGAAGGTTTCGCATCTTTTTCGTTTACCCTTTAAATTTAAATTTTTTAAAAGCCAATATCTTTTAAACCGTAACTCGGAAAAAAAACCAAAAATACCGTTAGTTTTGTTTTTTTTAAGACGAACAAAACCAGTATCACTCATTATATGTTTTGAATTATTTTTTAAAAAAAAATTGCTTAGATAAAGACAACATGTCACATTTTTAAACTGGGCACCAATTGTCCATAAAATCATTTCGTAGTCCATGTAAGAAAAAAAAACCTAAACTGAACTCCAAAAAGAGTGAAACAGAGTCTCCGCTCCTCCGCTAAGGCACGCGGAGGGCTGAGATATACTATAGGTAGAATCTCGTCGAGCCATGAGAAAGATCGATTCCGACGGAAACAAACTGGTATGGATGCAGAAGATACCTTCAAAAAAAAACTGAAACGGAACTCGAAAAATAACTTGCAGTTCCAATCTCACAAGCCAGGAGAAAGCTCGGTTCGGTCGAAGACAAGACAAAATGAGAAAGGTATTAGGGAAAAAAGAATCAAATATGGGTGTTAAAGCTTTTATATAAGTGAATAGAGGTATAAAATATATTAATGGATCTTAAATGGTAAATATTTCACAAAAACAGTATTTCTGAGAGAAATATGAAAATATAAGTCTTAAGTGGATAATAGTTTGGGTATTAGGTCTTAAATGGTACTTTACTCTTAAATGGTAGTTGTAGAAACATTTAAAAATGATAATTTAAAATTGATAATTAAACCATTTTACGACGAAGGAATCGTGTAGATTAAATTTTATAAAATTTTGTTTAGCTTCTCCTTATTTTGAAACATGTTATTCTTTTATTTTGTATTTCCAATTTTTTATTATTTTTAGTAAAGTTTTGGTTAATATCTACTTCTGCCAAATTGATTATATATTATTTGTCATAAAATTCCATAAACTATTAAAGACCCTTGTCTTATTATAAATTTAAATTTCATTATTCTCAATCATATTATTCATCAGAATAGTAATTGTGGCTCATGGCGCTTTTGCCTCATTCTTTGTTATTTCTCAGCCACTTCTAATAGTCGTATGACCGGTTAAATTTTATTATGTCTTTAGTTATAAAGATGAAGTGGAACTTCTAATATACATAGTCGGGTAAAATGTCTTAGTAAATGAGGATGATATAATTAGTTAAGAAGATTTATTTATTTATTTTAGAAATGTTTTGACTTATATCATATAAAAGAAGGTTATTATTGATAATGTGAACATAATTATTTTGTTAAGGTAAGAGAATTTATGAATTAATTTTGTTAATACATTTGTAATAATATTTTGTTTTATAATGTCGTTTGTATCCAAGTACCGTGTTATTTACCATTCATCTTAGTTGGTCTACATTTTCGGAGTCGATAGCCACAATTTGATGTCTCCAACATTGAAGCATTTTCAATGTATTTATATCTAATCTTTTATTCACCAAAAACATAGAGGGACAAATATTAGTGAGAACCGAAATGTTTACTTTTTGGTAACTTAATTTTTTCCAATTCTAACCTATGTTTTGTTGCTTATTTTTATTTTATTAATAATATTGTTTAATTTTGAAACGTTTAGCTTTAACATTAAAATACGAAAACAAACACATAAGATGATAAAAAAAATAAACAAAGTTACAATAAAACATGCTAGTTTCATAATAAAAAATGAAAAACTAAAGTATGAATACAAATAACGCAACACTTTAGAAAAATTTACATATTTGGTGTACACATCAATTTTCATTTGATCTAGTCTCTTTTTCAACAAGGTTGATGTTCACATATTTCAATTGAGGTTCGACATCGTACAAGAAGTCAAAAATATGATAAGTTTGAATCAAATTTAAATATTTCCACCTAATATAGACGTATTTCCGTCCTCGTGCAAGCGCCATCAGATGACACATTAGGGTTTGTCGAAAGAAAGTATTATAATGTGAGTTTGTAGTATGAATGCCAAAATATGTTACCATGTTACCACTAGTGTACCTATCTCTTTCATTGGTAGAATTTTATGGTCCATATGTGAAAAAAGTGAGTCGTTTTACTCCACCTTATTGTTGGCTTTTTTACCACGCTTAAGTAAGGCAACTCTAAAATCAATTTGTTTTTATTAGATGTGGTCAAACTGCCAAACCATGTGATCGGGCATTTAAGGTTCTTTCTCGTTTCAATACTTCGTACCATAGTCAAATCACATTATATCCTCGAATGTTCTTATCATGCATAACACTCATATGGACGAAAATTCACTTGTAATGCAATAATTAAAATTAATATTATAAGTATTTTCATTATATTTACTTAACATACAAAACACAATAAATATATATAATGTATAACCATTAAATAGTTGAGACTAAGCATGATGTGGACATGTGATAGCCTTCTCACTATGATGGTTGAAAATTGTGAATGTGATACACCCAAAACTCAAGCACCGCGAAAAGTCGTTCATCATCTTCGTGATATGTTCGCATGTCGAACTGCACAACATAGTGTGCGTGTTAAAAAATGGACATGGGTTTCGTCGGATCTCTTCTACAAAAAATAATAGTAAATACTTACCCTACGATGATAGAGGTCGTATGAGATGTGATTAAAATATGTTTTGTATCGTTTCAGTATTGGCTCAAAACATCTTCTTCTTTTTTTAATCAAAAGAAAGGCTTTATTAGAAAAAATGGAGGCTTTACAAATAGAAGGGCCAAAAGAAATAAACCCTAAAATTACAAACAGAAAAAAGAGGCGCCAAAGAATTCCCGCCTAAACTAAAGGACCCAAAAATGAAAAAGGAACAAGTAATCAAAGGGCAGCCCACAAACTCATAACTCCAGCTCTTCAAAATATCTGACTCCTTAACTTCTAAGCAATAAAGACATCATCATCCGCTCTATTTCTACAAGCTCTCAATATTACGAACAAAAAGCTTCCGATAGAAACAACAAGCCAAGGACTCCAACGCCTCCAAAGAACAGCGCCAACGAATCTGCAAAACCAAAACACAAACTCTAGCAGTACCCATACTTACTAAACAACATAACCCAAGTTCAAACTCTCAAGAAAAGTGAGAGCAAGTAAATCAGAAGGAGCATTATGCTGCTGAAAATAGAGTTTTTGCTTGCACTTAAGGGTCCATTTGGCTAGCCAATCGGCAGCCTGATTCTGGACCCTTGAAATGTGCCTAATACTCATATTTTTATCAAGAAGATTGCGGCAGAAACTAAGATTGTGATCCTCAAAGTCAGTTCTGGTATTAATTCTAAGTTGCTTAATAAGAAGAAGAGAATCAGACTCAATATCTACACACAGCCAGTTGTTCTTGAAACAAATAAATAAGCCCTGAAGCAAAGCAAGAGTTTCAGCTTGAAGAGGAGATACTTTACCTATTATATTGCCATAGGCTTGAAAAATGTCACCTTCGTTGTTTCTGAAAAGCATTCCCGACGCTGCCTCACCATTGAAAGCACAGGAGGCATCGACATTCAACTTTATACGAGGCCGAATAGGCGGAATGCATCTGAGGTATTGAGGTATGCTTCTCTTATCACTAGATCGACAACCTAAGATCACACCAGCTTCCCGAGCATTAGACCAATGCTTGTAACTGAGATTGCCATTGACCTCTGCACCTTTAACAACATTGATAATGCAATCAATAGCCCATGAAACACTTAAGAGAACCCCCTTATGTTTGAAAGTATTTCTAGCCTTCCAAACCATCCAACATATAACTTGAGGCACAAGGTGAGTAACATGAAACTTAGTTTTAGAAAACCAAAACCAGCATCTTAGGAGATGAGAAAAGACCATTGATCTTCTAATTCTGATTTTAAATGTACAAGAAAACCAATTCCAAATCTGTTATTCAAAAGTACAATTAACAAAAACATGGTTCTTGTCCTCACAGTTGTCACAAAACACACACTTAGAAGCTAGATTCACATGCTTTCTCATCATAACACTGTCAAGAGGAATAAAATTATGCAATAGTTTCCATGTCATGAAAGAAAATTTCCTAGGAATTTTAGAGTTCCAGATCTTCTTAAAAAGAGTAGAGTAGTTATGCTTAGCTCTTATGCTCTCCCAAGTTTGCTTGAAGTTGAAATCCCCATTAGCAGAAAGCCTACAGTAGATAACATCATCTTTATCAGTTATTTGAGTCTTGTTGATCATGAGCAATCTATCAGGCTCAATGCTACCCTGCACCTCATTTAAACACCAAGAGTTGTTTTGCCAAAAAGTGTTGACTTTAACATCTAAATACCAATATATATTATGCTCAAAAGCAATAGCAGGCAAGCTATGCCAAGAATCCTTCCAAAAGTCCACATTACCTCTACCTAAAATCCAGGTAACGTTCCTATCAGCCTGCTGTCTAATACCACATAGTCTTTTCCAGACTAAGGAACCCTTGATACTAGTATAAACAGGATGAGTTTTTTTGCCATAAATGTCATTCATGACATTAGACCACAGACAGTTATTCAATCTAAACCTGTACCAAAGCTTTTGGGAGAAAGAGTTCTGAATGTCAAGCAGTTGTCTGACATTTAAACCTCCTTCTCCAAAAGGCTTACAAATGAAAAGCCAAGTAGACCATTGAATTGTTCTCTGATCCAGCTTAGTTCTCCAAAGAAATTTATTCAAAGATTGCTCAATCTTACAAATAACACTTCTAGGCAACTTACAGCTTTGAAGCCAATAAAAGACAATAGGTAAAATGACATTAGTAATTAAGGATAACCTGGCTCCATAAAAAAGGATCTTGCTGTCCCAATCAGTGATACGATCGTTGATTTTGTTCAAGATGGGCTTATAGTTGTGAGCCTTGTTGTTGTTAGAGATGGTAACACCCAGGTGGTGAAGGGGAAGGAAATCCACCTCAAAACCAGTTTGCAACTTGAGGTTGTGAACCTTAGCAGAATTAGATTTAGTAGAAACAATCAGCTTAGTTTTGGTTTTATTAATAGCTTGACCTGAGGTAATTTGATAGAGATCAAGGAAGCCACTAAGAATATCAATAGAACTAGAAGCATTGTTAGTGAAGATCAATATTGAACTGCAAACATGATGCAAGGAATGGTCAAAGAACATCTAGAGACATAACACATAGAGGGATTAGAATTGAATAGATTACTCAAACCCCTACTAAGGAATTCTTCACCAAGAATAAACAGGCAAGGAGATAAAGGATCTCCTTGCCTTAAACCCCTTTTCATTTTGAAATAATCCATAGTATCACCATTAATAAGCATTGAAACATGCACATCAGATATCAACTTCTTAATAAGATCAACCATCTTAGCACTAAAACCAAATGAAAACAACACCTTAAGGATAAAAGAATGCGAGATTCTGTCGAAAGCTTTCGACATATCCAACTGAACAATAGTATTACCATGTTTAGGCTTCTTGTTTATATCATAAAGTAACTCTTTGGCCAACAGAATGTTGTCCTGAATAATTCTATTCTTAATAAAGGCAGATTGGTGGTTAGAAATTATCTTAGGCAAGACTTTAGAAAGTCTATGATTAATGAGGGGAGAGAAGATTCTGTTAATGAAGGTACACAACCCAATAGGTCTGTAACTAGTCCATCAAGTAGGATTAGAAACCTTGGGAATAAGGCATATGCCAGTAGCAAAGAGGCCAGTAGGGATAGAATTACCATGAATATACGAATTAAAAGCACTGCATAGATCTCTTCTAATAACATGCCAACAATGTTTAAAGAAAAAAAGATTAAAGCCGTCGATACTCGGAGAGCTATCCTTTTTCATATTGCCAATAATGAACCAAACTTCATCTTCAGTGATATTATTGAGAAGCATATTGTTATCCTCAGCAGATACTAAAGAAGGAATGCACTCGAAGTTCTTACTATCAAGTAACATGTTCTCCTCATCAATACTTTTATAGGGATCAGAAGTTAGAGTGTTCTTGAAGAAAGAAGCAGCAGAAATACCAATCTCCTTTCTATCAGTAATCCAGGTATCCCCATCTCTAATACTCTTAATCTCATTTTTCCTTTTTTTCTTAGCTATGTAATTGTAAAACATTTTAGAATTACCATCACCTTCCTGAAGCCAACTGTTGAAACACTTCTGTTTGAGAAAAGAAGCTTCATTTCTAAGGGCCTTAAGATACATGCCATTAGCCAGAGCTAAATCAGCAGCAGACTGATTGTTGTTGTTAGTATAATGAAGAACTTCCAAAGCTTTAACCTTACCCTCAGCATATTTGACACTATCAAAAACATTGCCAAACTTTTCTTTGCTCCAAAGCTTAAGACAGCCCTTGAGCCTTCTAAGCTTATACCAGAAAGAGTTACTAGGATGGTTATCGAGAGGTTGATTCCAGTCCTGCTCTACAACACTTAAAAATGAATCATCATTACACCAAAAATTAAGAAAACGAAAGTTCTTTTTCCTGTAAATAGTATCATTAGAGTTAAGCATATTAATATTGATAAGCAAGGGTGCATGGTCAGAACAAGTTCTGACCATGTGAAAAACCTGTGTACTAGCAAATGTAGACAGCCACTTATCATTAATTAAAGCACAGTCAAGCCGTCTCCACTTATTACTTCTAGACCAAGTAAACCTCGATCCACAATAACCAGCATCACTCAAGTTGCATCTTCTTATAAAATCATTAAAGTTGTCCATACTGACTTGACAAGAGGAAGAACAGCCCAATTGCTCATCGTAAGCAGAAATGGTATTAAAATCCTCAACACACATCCACGACTTATCATTAACACAGACAGATTCAAGACACTTCCAAAGATCCAACCTAAGGATGCGATTGCATTTAGCATAGACAGCAGTTAAGTAGACCATATCAGTAGTGCTAGGGAATTCTATTTCAATGTGTAAACACTGATCCATATTAAGAACGATGCTGATATTAATGTAGCTAACCCAGAAAACCCACACCTTATCAGACACATTAGCAGCGTAGTTATCAAAACCCAACACCTCAGCAACATATTTGATCTTATCTCCCTTATACATAGGCTCCTGAATGAAAAGCACCTTCACACTCTCTGAATTAATCATAGACTTAAGTCTTCTCAAGGTGTGATTGTTATTCACACCTCTTGCATTCCAGCTAATCACTCTGATCATTTTCAGAGTAAGATTTGTGAACTTTGCCTCTAGAACTAAGAGACTTAATGGTTAACTTATCCTTGGATCTTCTTCTTTTTGCAACTTGGAAGAGATGATTTCACTAAAGCTACGCTGTGGAGACAGCCTTGGAGTTGGAGAACAACTACCAATATTTGGATCCGGAGAGCTATACTGATCATCATCAATCCTATTCAAAGCATCAATAACCTCTTTACCTTTGTCTTGAGAAACTTCCTGAATGGAAACATGATTATGTTGATCATTTTTGTTCATTTGAACTTCATTAGTATTTTCCTGATTAACCTTATTGCTATTTTCAATCATTCCAACTTCTGGATCTTTTTGAGTAACTATTGATTTAAGCTTTCTCCTGTAAACCTGAACAATGTTTCTTGATATAGTAGAATCAACCGATGGCACTTTGGAAATCTCCTCATGCTTCTCTTGCCTATCCTTCGATACCTCAATCTTGCTGTTTTCTTGAGCAGAATCAGGACCTTCAACTTTCTTTATAGATTTCTTGCACACAGATTGATCATGTCCAATATGGAAACATCCATGACAATACGAAGGGACATTTTTATAACTAATGGCAACCCAATAGCCATCATTACTACCGAAGCCAATCCACATCCTTCTTTGCAACGTTTGAGAAATATCTACCTCAACTTGAGCGTAACAGGCATTAGAGCATGCCCGATTCTTGTGAGCAACAACCACTTTGTATGTTGGACCGATTACAGTAGCCATATCGTAAACCAGGCCAGAATCATACAAGCATTCTGGCAAGTTTTCGAAACGAACCCATGTTAAGACAGTAGGATCTTCTATCTTTTTGTTGAAATTCTAAGTCCACTTCAATATTCGCGTGACAATATCATCAAATTTCCAAATGTTACGGGACCATAATCTAGCAACGTCTTCCTTCAACTCAAACTCGAAGAAGATGTGGTGTGAATCCCACACCTCAAAACTAAACCCTCCCCTGAATTTCATCGTAGTTAAAAAAATTCAAGCTTCTGTTTTTTCGGCACACCATTGCTGAATTTGCCTATTAATGTAGTTCTAGATTTCTTGATGAGCAATTGCTTCACCTGATCACCGTATTGGATCGAAAGGGGATCCCCTGCTTTCTTGACAAAATCTGGATTCAACGAATTAAATTCTTCCACTGGTGAAAACAAATCAACGAATCTCTTACTTGGCTGTTGTTGATTATGATTTAGACCCTGATGAAGAACGGGGAATTCTTCAGATGATCGAAGGTCCATGATCGAGATGATCAATCACAAGTTGAACTCCTTTGTTTTCTTAGTCGCTCTGTTCTTGAGCACATTCTTGGATTTTTTCCAAATATTTTGAGAGATATAATTCCCCATTTATGTTTCATTCAATCATACCATGTCTGATAGAGAAACGAAGTGTAGGCAAAAAATGAAGAAAAAACTAAAATACAATACCTTGAGGGTAATTATATTTTCTTATAGGACTCGCGTTGCATTTGAAATCAAGGAAACGAAAAATGGCCAGCATAACTGGGGTACTTTCCCTCTTCTGTAGAGACTGTGGCGTAGATTTACCATCCTCCTCGATCTGTAAGGTTTATCATCAATAAATCAATAGGCTTATAGGCTCAAAACATCTTAGACAACCAAGTATGGCAAAGCTAACTTTCTCATTCTTTGGCTCTGAGTCAATAGGCTCAAAACATCTTTGCTTCATCCTCTACTGAGTCAATAGGGTTTTGTCTAACTTTCTTATTGGCTTTGGCTCTACCTCTTAGACAACCAAGTATGGCAAAGCTAACTTTCTCATGCTTTGGCTCTGCCTCCTAGACAACCAAGTATGGTAAAGCGTCCATCTACAGTAAACCTCAAGAGACCTATCTTACAGATTAGCGATCGGCTACATCCATTTCAAAGATTGCGGTTCAGCCATTTTCAAAAGTGATGCTCTATCGGTGGTTTTTCGGAAACATCTTGTTGCAAACAAAAACATCTCATAAACAAATACATACCATAAACAAATAAACAAAACAAAGTATTTATCTCATTAATAACAAAAAATTAAAAATCAATATCATAAACTTTAAATCATAAAATTACAAAATCGAAACTCTGAATGAATATGAAAATAATTCTATAGAATACACGTTTAACTAATATATCTTTGTAACTTAAAACAAATAGAATGACTAAACACTAACAAAATAAAATGTTCAAAAGAAAGCAATTACAAATTATTGTCGAGAGACAATTATAATTCTAACATAAAAACATAACTAAAACTAGACAATTATGTACTAAGTATACTACTTATTACTAAACCCTAATTCCAGAATTTTAAGCCTAAATCCCTAACTCAAGAGTTTGACATTCTTTAGATTTTTAACACATTATTAATAATTGAATTGCAATTTAATAATCACACATAGGAGACTAGTAATATAGTAATATCAACAATAGGAGCCGAAACACAAGAAACTTTGGTGGTTTTTACCCAAAATAGAAACTAGAGTGGTTTTTACCCAAAATAGTCATCTATGGTACTTTAAATTATTTCATAAAGCTACTAACAAATAAGGTGTTTTTCAAGCGTAGATGTAATTTATACAATATTAGACTACTTAAAACAAAAATGTCATACTTTATACAGATTTGAACTTCTATTTTCAAATTGCATCTTAAAAGTAACAAATAAGTAGCAGGTAATATTATATAATAGTCATATTATATAATAGTCGTATGATGTTCGAAAATATATTAATAAATATAAAGGAGGAAAAATTTAATTAGAAGATTGCACATATTAAAAAGGGTTTTAAAGTAATTAGTCCATAAGATAAAAAATCATAAAATGACCTAAAAGATAGGGGATGAAATAGGAATACTCATCCAAAAACAATCACTTGAAATCATATGATTAAAGCCAAAAGTAAAATAAAATGAATATAGAGACGCCCAAACCCAAAACTGCAAACCCTTCCTTCCCCTATACGTTCACAAAAGACAACTAAAAAACCAATTCAACAGCATCATCAATCCAAACCCCCTCTTTCTTACTGCTGCTTGCACTCCGGTGGTCGCTCACCCTCCTGTCCACCAGTCTGTACTTTTCCACTCTTCTACACAAATATTGCAAAACAACCATCAGACTTTAGTAAATCCAAAATACAACGAACATCTGAAAAAATACAATTTAAGGGAGAGAAGTAATATACCTTGTGTCCAGCTGGTGTCTGCACAAAAAAATTATCACAAAGAAATTCATCAAGGTCAGTGACTTGGTAAGATTTCAATAACAATTTAACACATCAAGCAAAATATAAAATATTGTACCTTCTTCTTGGCCTTGTGTTCTTCCTCATCTTCATCATCTTCATCCTCATCATCTTCGTCCTCATCTTCCTCCTCATCCTCTTCATCATCATCGTCTTCAATATCATCACCGTCCTCATCATCATCTAATTCAAGATCATCTCCTTCATTAGCCTCGCCAGTGAACCAGGAAACAGCATGAGGGATAATCTTATCACGGATAGTAGACCTGTACGAAGTTACCATTAGAATGTAAAAATCCAAAACTGACTTCAAAGATTCAAGAAGGTTTTTAAACCCCAAAGACTTTTAGAAACACAAATTTCAAAGACAATTATCAAAACATGCAATTAAAATATTAGTGATGATGAACACATACCCAATGTCATAATCTTGCTCCATTTGATTCTGAAGCTCCTCAGCCTATGTTAAGACAAAAAATCATAATTACACACATGTCCACAATCAAAGACGACAGCTTTATCATATTGTAACTCAAGATTGTAAAAGACATACAATATCTTCATCAATATCCTCATCCTCATCAGGGACTTGAGGAGGAGAAAAAAAGTTGAAGAAGCTTTCACAACTTTCTGTTTTGGTGATAGGTTTGGCGTTCTTTGATCCCTTCTTAGGCTTCTTCTTAAGAATCTTCTGTGTCAAGCACTTTCCAGGATACCACTCGATCTCAGTTCTATAATGAGGACCCAAAGTTGTTGATTAATAGTTCAAGACCAAAGTTGTCAATACATACATTAATTAGAATTAACATAGCTATACATAATAAAGTGGAACTTACCCAGTAGCCTTCTCAAGAATGGGCTCATCTTCATCAATCATATGATAAGATTTTGTCAAAACAGTGTTTTTGAAGAAGGGATTGGTATCAAAGAAAAATTCAAGCTTGAATCCCTTAGGCTCTTCAATTCTGTTCCACTTAATATCCTTCAGATACAAGAGAGCTCCTTCGTCGCGCTCAGTGATCTAAGTTTCACAAAAGAGAATATTTGATTAATTTTTTTACAGCATTGTCATCATAATTACGACAAACAGAAAATGACTTATTGCACTATAGTATCCACCTCCTCAGCTAGCACTTCATTGTTCTTCATAGCAGTGAGCCAGAAGTATGGAACTCCTTTTTCTGCATCTAAATGAAATAACACAAATAAGACCAAAAAGTTCCAAAGAAATATTTAAAACCCAAAAGTTCATCCAAGTAAATAACCTTCAGCAGCTTTCTCCTCAGACTGCTCCATTTTCACATCAGCTGGAGCTCCTTCAACTTCAACAACACCATTCACGATATCATATCGCTGCACATTACCGTATATTATTATATAGAAATAAAAAAAGCACACTGCTTTATTATAGATAGTTTAATCATCAAAAAATAACTACATGTAACATCAAGCTGTGAATCACTTTTGTTTGCGAATCATAAAATTGAGCATTAATATAATGTGGACTTTCTACTACCTTGGTATACAAAGGCTGATACAACTTTTGATATTTAGCTTCCAATGCTGCTCTCTCCTCAAAAAAATTAGCTTCTAGCTCATCATGTTGACCCTGTTTAAAAGAATCAGAAAAAAAGGTATATAAATATCTAAAATTTAATAAATAAAAATATTTTTTTCAAAAAATCTCATTTATTGTTTTAAGCGACTGCGACGCCCCGCGACGACAAGGAGTCAAATAGTCGCAGCGACGCGGTAAGAGTCGCGGCAAGAATTATTCTACTCACCAATATTATTAATTAAGTATAATGTAATATAGTACAAAATTAGAAATTTAATAAGAAAATTCAATAGAAATGTTCTAAAATCTCCAACTTCAAATATCCCTACAACATTCAAATACAATGAAACATAAAAACACCCCAACTAAACATAGAAAAAATCAAACTTCATTCATCAAGTAAGGAGGATGCACGGTGGCGATGCAATACAAGGAGACGGAGAGTCACGTGTCTTCTTATGAGTCTAAAGAGAAGGGTTTCAAATTTGAATAGAAATAAACTATTCTCTGAAAATATGACGTAATGGGTTTAGTACGGTAATTTTCTATTTAATGGGTTTGTATTTAATGTTTTAGTAATGGTCTGTTTATGTCTAATGGATATACAAATTAAGAAAAGAACTTGAATGAAAGAATGGGGTAACACCGGAACATTAGTGTTCCGTAACGCCAACGCTAATGTTACGTAACGCCAACGCTAATGTTACGTAACGCCAACGCTAATGTTGCGTAACGCCACCGCCAACGCTAATGTTCCGTAACACCAAAATAGAATTAGAACAAAAGGTAACAAATCTAATCACGCCAACGCTAATGTTCCGTAACACCAACGCTACTGTCCCGTAACGCCAACACTACTGTCCCGTAACGCAAACGCAGAGTGTTTTTCCTTTCGCAGCACAATCACACAGCATGACAACATCCAAAGCGCTACAAACCGTCGCAGCGACGATATATTAAACTATTATCTTATTGCCTGAAAGCAAGAGTGAGTATAGATCTTTTAGGAGTTCCTAGTATGTACTAAGTAGGTCATGCATTTTACCATTCCTAATCAAAACACAGTCCGGTTCGACCTCTTCTTGAGTGGAGCATACATAAGATCATCATGTACATAGTTCAAAATCTACCAGTACGCAAATATTGGAAAGAAATCTATGACATATATCACACAACACAGCAGAAAAGGAATTTGGCATTCAAAACCATAATGGCTTACGTTAAAAAGGTACACAGACAAACAAAGACAGATTCAACATGCAACCTTCGGTTCCAAAGATAATACATAGGCTTTTAACTATCCACTTTCAAGACATATAGTCCCTCAAGACTAAAATTCTTCTAGTAGTACTACCATTTCGACAAAGTTAGCCCCTTCCATTATACATTTTAGATAAAGTTAGTCTCTTTAACTATCAATTTTCGATAATAAAGCTACGCACAACAAAACATGCAGGGGCTAACTTTAACGAAAATGGATTATCAATCCAAATTGGATAGTAAGGGACTAACCCCGGACAATTTTGAGCCGATTTAGTCGAGGAGTATATGTCTAGAAAGTCTAGGGTTCGAAGCCTACTAGATAACATACATCAAAAGCAGCAGCACCAATCAAAGCGGAAGCAACCCAGTCACACATCTCATAAGCAGAAAATTAAAGAACACCAACACAATCGTACAATCATAAGGCAGAAACAACGAATTTCTAACTTGCCTGAATCTCTCTGAGAACCTCAACACGCTTACGGACTTTAGGAGTGAGACTCTCGAGAACATCAGTGTGTTGGCCAGCAAGATTCTGAAGTTTATTCTGCAAGTAAAGATCAATAAACCCCAAATTAAAACCCCATTCCTCTATCAAGAACACAATGACAAAACATATATAGACAAAACAAGAAATCAAAGAAGCACAAACAAACCTTAAGAGCGTTAACAAGACCGGCACGATCCCCTTCGTTAAGAGCTACAAGCAAACAAAGACGCGATTAGAGTTCAAAATTTCGAAGTTTGAAAAGATGACGATAAAGATAAGGTTTCTATATTCATGGTTTGAAGAGATGATTACCAGCACTGAGATCAGCAAGATTGAAACTTTCCTTGTCGTTACTCATAGTGGAGTTGCAGAGAGACAGAGAGAAAACCCTAGATTTGAGGGTTAGTGAAGGCGAGAAATAAGAAAAGATGGCAAAGAGAGAAAGAGGGTTTGAGAGGCGACTAACGAGACGTGGCCTTGCTTAAATCCCCTTTCGTCTTGGCTGAAAAACCTAACTCTCCTCAATCTATTTATCAAGCGGCAACAATCTTTTTTAACTTTTTTTTTTGGAATATACCAAATTAATAGGTATTTAATATTAAATAGTGTTATTATAAATAGCATTATTACGTTATATAACCTTATTCTTATCTATTATATTAAATTAATTAATATAAAATTTTATTTTTACAATACATACCCAACTTATTCACTAAGTTGGAAACAAAAAATCATATTTTTATGATATGCAATGGGCTATATACTGATATACACATTCATCTAAAGCCTGTCTGCTTTAAGGTTGGCCCAATTTCCAGCTCTACTACAACGAAGGTGATTGCTTTTTGGTGTCCTTGTTTCTGAAAAGGTTGAAGGGGCCATAGTATTTTAGATATTTATGATTGTCATATTCACCAAAATAATAGAAAGAGAAGATCATTTCTTCTGTGATTTTTTTTATTTAAAAAAAAACATATTTTTTTATAAATATTTAAAAGAATTATTCAATTCAAATATTTCTAAATTCTAAAAACTAAAATTTAAGACACGGTAGAAAAAAAAATTAAGTCAAACAATATTAAATCAACCAAATAAAAAAATAATTAATTAGCATAAGAAAACGTTACACAACTATTTTTTTTTCGGAGGGAACCCGCAGCCGCTACTCAGAGTGCAATGAGTGCGCACAGGGTAAACCCTCAGTCTGACGCGATAGCCTGCAAACCAACGCCAGAAGGTAAACCACACAAGGTGACAGGCTCAGCCGAGAAAGCGTATGTAGAGGGACTCGAACTCATGACCTTTTGGTCATAAGAATGCCATACTCAACCAACTCGGCTACCCCTTGGGGGCTCGTTACACAACTATTTGCTTCTTATTATGGCGGCTATGTTGGCGTGACGAAAATGAACGAAAAGCGAGATGAACGTGCTATTTGAAAATAGATTGATAGATAGCCTGATCTGTTCTGTGATGTTCTCATTTATTATAGCGAATAACACAACCCACTAACAAGTCCTATTATTTTGAGTTTAAATTTTAGATTCATCAAAACTCAAAAATCTGATTTCAAAGAACATTTTAAAAAAATCAACTGATTATGAGATGTGGTGTCGGAATTATATGTTAGTTTTTCCAAAAAAAACACCTAGTTCGAAAGCTTTTCAATAAGATATTTTGTTTTCAAATGTAAAGCCAAAATCACGATAAAAAATCGAGAAAGAATATTGTTCCAAATATAATAAATTCTTACTATTAAAGTGTGATCAGCCTCTGAACGGAGCCCTATTTTCATAACACTTTTTCAGATATTATCTAACAATTACCATGTGATACATATTCTCCATTTATAATTTTCTAACCACGTTTCCTAATAACCTATCACAGGAAGACGTGTATTATTCTATCATAACCGTTTATATAATTTCTTTTTATACTCGTATTATATCTTCTTGATAATCATCGGCTAACATCTTATTTATGACCCTCGTCTCGTACCTTTTCATGATCCTCATATAGTATGTTTTTATGACTCTCGTCTTGTACTTCTTCATGGCTCTCATCTCATATTATTTCATAACTTTTGTCTAGTATCTCTTTTGTATCTCTCGTCTTACACCTCTTTATGATCTTCGTCTTTTATGTGTTTTACATCGTCTGTCATTTGTCACGTATTTGATGCATCTTACTATTTTGTTAGTTTTTATATATATTTACCTCATTATCACAAAGAATATATACTAATCATAGGATACAATCTTATTATAACCCCCTTTTATTCTTTAAGATATCTATTCTAAAATAGTTTTTAAAAAATATCACTAAAATGTATTTAAACGAGGTAACATAAAAAAATCATTATTTTAATTTTTTTATATATATTATTGTACACAATAAAATTTATATTTCTAATTGTGTCGGTATCTGTAGATAATTCTGCCATTACTGGTGATAAATTATGATACGTTTAAAAACTATTCCATTTTTCAAAAAATTGAATCATTTTATTTTTTATTTTTTTAAATATGTCAATTAATATTTTACCGTTGATCTTCTTTTAATCCAGCAGCTCGGATTTTATGTGAACGAATCCACTATTTTATATTGAAAACCCCATCTCATTTATATTTTCCTTTTCTCTCGTCATTTTCTTTCTAAAACTTGTCTTTTTTCTAGTACCTCCAATGGAGCTCCAAAACTTTTGATTTTGCTTTTGTCTTCAACTTGTTTCAAAAAATATTTTATATATTGATTCCTTGTTTTACATTTTACATGTATGTTTTGATTGCTTTTTTATATAAAAACCCCTCAATCTTTTAAAAGAAATTTTCATCTCATCCGAATTGTAGTATTAGTTATACTTCATTTTCTAAAAAAACCCTCATTAAGCCTAAATTTTATATTCATGATATTGGTTGAAAAACAAAACTCATAAATTTAAACCTTATTAATAAATTTTATTGTTTTTACCCAGAAGTAACTTACAAAAGGAAACGACTTTCGAAACCAAGCCATAACAAACTTTATTTTGTAGATGTTATAAAGGAAAATTAGTTTATAAATTAATTTTTTAGTCAATTATCTAGCACATTTAAACATATGACTAAAGAGGAACACCAAATCTTTGGACATGAATATGGTTTTCTTGATGATGTTGATACTCGCGTTATTAAATCTGGTAGATTACCCCATAATGATGGAAAAGATTAAATATGTTTCCTTAGCTACGTATTTCATTAGGGTATTCGATTACCTTTTAGTCACTTCCTCTAAGAATTTTCAGATATGCTCTCATATGTCCTACACAACTAATTGCTAATGGATGGTGCATGATACTCAACATAATGCTTAGCTCAATTTTGAAAAAACTTGTACATATTTTAGACTTCCTCACAAATGTTGACACTTTAAAACAAAAAAAAACCTTTTTATTATGTATCGATTAAAGACTAAAATTGAATTTTCAATTTACCATCACTTGAAATACTCATTTATATTTATAACCGGTAATCGAGAATATCAAACTGAACATAGGTATGATCAAATCAAACAAAGTTAGATGAGCATGTGTAAAATGACCAAACCAAAAGGTTATCGAATAGCATAATGAAACACCTAATTCGAAAGATTTTTTTATAAAATATTTCCATGTCAAATATAAAGCCAAAATAACGATAAATAATCGAGAAAGAATATTGTTCAAAATATAATAAATTTTTACTATTAAAATGTGATCAGCCTCTCAACGAATACCTCTTTTCATAACAATTGTCCAGATATTATCTAACAATTACCATCTTACACATGTTCTCCATTTATAATTGTTCAACCACGTTTCTTCATAACCTATCACACGAAGACGTGTATTATTCTATCATAACCGTTTATATAATTCTTTTCATACTCGTATGATATCTTCTTGATAATCATCGGCTAACATTCTATTTATGACCATCGTCTCGTATCTTTTAATAATTTTCATATAGTATCATTTTTATTACCCTCGTCTCGTATTTGTTCATGGCCCTCATCTCATATTATTTCATAATTTTTGTCTAGTGTCTCTTTTATATCCCCTCGTCTTACACCTCTTTATGATCTTTATATTTCATGTGTCACTTATTACATGCATCTTACTATTTTATTAGTTTTTTTATATATATTTACCTCGTTATAATAAGGAATATATACTAATGCTATGATATAATCTTATCATAACCCCCTTCTATTCTCTAAGATATCTTTTCGAAAACAGTTTCTTAAAATATCACTAAAATATATTTAAACGAGGTAACGTAAAAAAAATCATTATCCTTATTTTTTTGTAAATATTATTATACACAATAAAATTTATATTTTTAACTTTGTCGGTATCTATAGATAATTCTACCATTACTCGTGATATATTATGACACGTTTAAAAACTATTCAATTTTTTAAAAAAATGAATCATTTTGATTTTCATTTTTTTTAAATATGTCAATTATTTTTTCACTGTTGATCTCCTTTTAATCTAGCAGCTCGGATTTGATGTGAACAAATCCATTATTTTATATTGAAAAAAACCCATCTCATTTGTATTTTTCTTTTCTCTCGTCATTTTCTTTCTAAACCTTGTTTTATTTTACTACCTCTAACGGAGCTCCAAAAATATTGATTTTGCTTCTGTCTTCAACTTGTTTTAATAAGTATTTTATATATTGATTCCTTATTTTACCTTTTACATGTATGTTTTTATTGTTAATCAAATGTGGTTAAGTAACAAGTCTTAATGAGTTTTTTAGAGACAACCCGTCAATTTTGTAAAAGAAATTCTCATCTCATTCGAATTGTAGTATTAGTTATACTTTATTTTCTAAAAAACCCTCATTAACCATAAATTTTATCTTCATGATATTGGTTGAAAAACAAAACTCGTAAATTTAATTAGTTTACAAACCTTACGGGTGAATTTTATTTTTTCACCCAGAAGTGGCTTACAAAAGGAAACGACTTTCGAAACCAAACCATAATAAACTTTCTTTTGTAGATGTTATAAAGGAAAATGAGTTTCTAAATCAATATGTTGGTCAATTATCTAGCCCATTTAAACATATGACTAAAGAGGAACACCAAATCTTTGGACATGAATATGATTTTATTAATGATGTTGCTACTTGCGTTCTTAAACCTGGTTGACCACCCCGTCATGGCGGAAAAGATTAAAAATGTTTCCTTAGCTACGTATTTCATTAGGGTATTCGATTACCTTTTAGTCAGTTCCTCTAAGAAGTTTTCAGATATGTTCACATATGTCCTACACAACCAATTGTTAATGGATGGTGCATGATAGTCAACATAATACTTAGCTCAATTTTAAAAATACTTGTACGTATTTTAAACTTCCTCACAAATGTTGACAGTTTGAAACTCTAAGAAAAACCTTTTTATTATGTATCGATTAAAGACTAAAATCGAATTGTCAATTTACCCACTTTTTACCATCACTTGGAATACTCATTTATATTTATAACCGATAATGAAGAATATCAAACTGAACATAAGTATGATCAAATCGAACAAATTTAAATGAGAGAGAATCAAGAAAGAATATTGTTCCAAATATAATAAAGTCTTACTATTGAAGTGTAATCAGCCTCTTAACGGAGACCTCTTTTCGTAACACTTTTTTAGATATTACCATCTCATACATGTTCTTCATTTATAATTGTCTAACCACGTTTCCTAATAACCTATCACACGAAGACGTGTATTATTCTATCATAACCGTTTATATAATTTCTTTTTATTCTCGTATTATATCTTCTTGATAATCATCGGCTAACGTATTATTTATGACCCTCATCTCGTACCTTTTCATGATCTTCATATAGTATCTTTTTTATGACCCTCATCTCGTATTTGTTCATGGCCCTCATCTCATATTATTTCATAATTCTTGTCTAGTGTCTCTTTTATATCCCTCGTCTTACACCTCTTTATGATCTTCATCTTCCATGTGTTATACACCATTTGTCATTTGTTTCTTATTACCTGCATCTTACTATTTTGTTAGTTTATATATATATATATATATGCATCTCGTTATCATAAGAAATATATACTAATCATAGGATTATTAGGATATAGTCTTATTATAACCCCCTTATATTCTTTAAGATATATTTTCTAAAACAGTTTCTTAAAATATCACTAAAATATATTTAAACGAGGTAACATAAAAAAAAATCATTATCCTTATATTTTTGTAAATATTATTGTACACAATAAAATTTATATTTTTAACTTTGTCGGTATCTATAGATAATTCTACCATTACTCATGATAAATTATGACACATTTAAAAATTATTCAATTTTTCAAAAAATTGAATCATTTCATTTTTCATTTTTCATTTTTCTTAAATATGTCAATTATTTTTTTACCGTTGATCTCCTTTTAATCTAGCAGCTCGGATTTTATGTGAACGAATCCACTATTTTATATTGAAAAAACCATCTCATTTGTATTTTTTTTCTCTCGTCATTTTCTTTCTAAACCCTGTTTTATTTTACTACCTCTAATGGAGCTCCAAAACTTTTGATTTTGTTGTTGTCTTCAACTTGTTTCAATAAGTATTTTATATATTGATTCCTTATTTTATCTTTTACATATATGTTTTCACTGTTAATCAAATATGGTTAAATAACAAGTCTTAATGAGTTTTTTTAGAGAAAAACCCTCAATCTTGTAAAAGGAATTATCATCTCATTCGAATTGTAGTATTAGTTATACTTCATTTTCTAAAAAAATCCTCAAGAAGCCTAAATTTTATCTTCATGATATTGGTTGAAAAACAAAACTCGTAAACTTAATTAGTTTACAAACCTTACTGATAAATTTTATTTTTTCACCCAGAAGTGGCTTACAAAAGGAAACGACTTTCGAAACCAAACCATAAGAAACTTTCTTTTGTAGATGTTATAAAGGAAAATGAGTTTCTAAATCAATATTTTGGTCAATTATCTAGCACATTTAAACATATGACTGAAGAGGAACACCAAATCTTTAGACATGAATATGGTTTTATTAATGATGTTGCTACTTGCGTTCTTAAACATGGTAGACTACCCCGTCATGGCGGAAAAGATTAAAAATGTTTCCTTAGCTACGTACTTCATTAGGGTATTCGATTAACATTTAGCCAGTTCCTCTAAGAATTTTTCAGATATGTTCACATATGTCCTACACAACCAATTGTTAATGGATGATGCATGATACTCAACATAATGCTTAGCTCAATTTTGAAAATACTTGTACATATTTTAAACTTCCTCACAAATGTTGACAGTTTGAAACTCTAAGAAAAACATTTTTATTATGTATCGATTAAAGACTAAAATCAAATTGTCAATTTACCCACTTTTTACCATCACTTGGAATACTCATTTATATTTATAACCGATAATGGAGAATATCAAACTGAACATAAGTATGATCAAATCGAACAAAGTTATATGAGCATACGTAGAATGACCAACTTAAAAGGTTATCGAATACCCTAATGAAACACCTAATTCGGAAGCTTATTTATAAAATATTTTGATTTCAAATGTAAAGCAAAAATAACGATAAAGAATCAAGAAATAATATTGTTCCAAATATAATAAATTCTTACTATTAAAGTGTGATCAGCCTCTGAACGGAGACCTATTTTCATAAAAAAAAATTCAGATATTATCAAACAATTCCCATGTGATACATATTCTCCATTTATAATTTTGTAACCACGTTTCCTAATAACCTATCACACGAAGACGTGTATTATTCTATCATAACCGTTTATATAAATTCTTTTTATACTCGTATTATATCTTCTTGATAATCATCGGCTAACATCTTATTTATGACCTTCATCTCGTACATTTTCATGATCCTCATATAATATAATTTTTATGACCCTCGTCTCGTATTTGTTCATGGCCCTCATCTCATATTATTTCATAATTCCTGTTTAGTGTCTCTTTTATATCCATCATCTTACACCTCTTTATGATCTTTGTCTTCCATGTGTTATACATCATTTATCATTTCTTACTTATTACATGCATCTTACTATTTTGTTAGTTTTTATATATATTTACCTTATTAGCATAAGTAATATATATTAATCATGGGATATAATCATATCATAATCCCCTTCTATTCCTTAAGATATTTTTTGGAAAACAGTTTCTTAAAATATCACTAAAATTATTTAAACGAGGCAACATAAAAAAACAATTAAAATTCATAATTATTTTTTTATAAAAATTATTGTACACAGTTAAATTTATATTTCTAACTTTGTCGGTATATGTAGATAATTCTTCCATCATTGATAATAAATTATGACACGTTTAAATATTTCTTGCCAAAAAAATTAAAAACTGACCATTGTGTAGAATCCTCTCACTAAAATGATAATTATGACAATACTCAAGAAATCTTATTTTTAAGAAAAAAACATGCATGCGGTGTAGGTCATTCTCACTCTAATGATGATATTAAAACTTCTCAATATGACCCTACATCGCCAGAAGCACCTAAAAAAGAAGGTACAAACATTTAAAAGATTTAAGGGGGTCCTTATTTCAAAAAAAAAATCATTTCTAACGAGGTCTTTGCTCCTAAAAAGAAAAATACATATACTTATGGTAATGTCCGTGATACGATACTTATTACTAATAATAAAAATACATTCACTTTGACAAGGTCTATGTTCCCCAAAAGATGAATGTTTATATCAGTGATGCAATTTCTAATACCGAGAAGAAAAAATATTTTGCTTATGATGGGGTCTTTACCTCTAAGTAGAAAAATCCTTCAACTTTTGATTAAGTTCATGTTGCTAATAAAAAAATTATTTCCATCTTTTGTGAATAACAAACAATGAGGAAAAAACCTGACAAAGTTAGCAAACTTGTAACCTTGGATTCTTACCAAATAAAAAATGTAGCCTATTTGAATCTTTCAAATCAAAACATATACCAAAATAAAAATTTAATTGCTACTTATTCAATTATCCAACCATCATCCCTCTCAAATTATAGGCAATAACATACTTTTATAAACATTCCAAATATGACATTACTAATGTTTAACCAATTCAAATATTATCTCAACATGTCGTATTATGATACTATAAGTATGGCTGACATTTTCAAAAATAATTTGAAATTACTATAGAGTTTTGTTTTATATTTATAATTCTTTCAATCTATATTGATAGATATTTTTAATTATTACATTTTATATTATTATTTTAAAGTTATTAAAATTCAATAATCTTAACAAAGATTTGGAAAATGTGTAATGAGGATATTCCGTTTTGAAGGTTATAAACTAAATAAGGATAAACTTGAACTTTATGACTTGGTTTTTAATATGCATAGTAGAATATATATATATATATATATATATATATATATATATATATATCACGAATATCCTAACTACATAATTTATTTCTCAAAACGCTTCTCTATCACTTGAGGTACTTCTCAAATTAATGAAAAATAATATCTTGATTTTTCATAATGTCAATTTGGTTTCTCAAATTATTGGGTTGACATAATTATTTGATATTCTAAATCAATACAATGATTAATGAGAACAATTCTTTAAAATATAATAACACTGCTTTGAGATATGAAGTTAACAAATTGAGAAAAAAATTGGCAACTTTGAAGCAAAAAAATGAATAAATTAACAAGATTGTGAAAAATGATGAGGAATTTATTTTTCAGAATATGTTGCAAAAACCATTAAAGTAACATAAGAAGAAACTATGGTCGCTTCCCAAAGTTTCATTGAAAAAAAATCAAAAATATGTTATTGTACAAATTTTGAGAAAAAGTCATAATGTTATATTGGGTGAACTCAAGTTTTTAGTACCTGAATGTGAGTGTCTTAGTTCATCGTGAGATGAAGAATAAGAAGAAAATATTAAAGATGATGAAGTAATCATTATTGAAGGAGTTCATACTGATGAAAGCGTTGTCAATGTACCCTCTACTGGACAAAATAATGATAACATTGTCGATGTAATGTCACATTTCACTAACCAAGCCGATAAGACTTTTACCAAAAGAAGTTCTCCACCTTGTAAATGTTTATTTGATGAATTAATTCATAAATTAATTTATCTATCTTAGTTGATTACTTATTCTTATGTTCATTGTGCTTTATGAGGGAATCTTCATACTTTGTCCTCTATTTTCAACCTTAATCGACTTTTGTCTATATTTTATTTATCTTTATTTTGGCAATGTATTTTTACTTTTATTCTCGTGATGATATTTATTGGAACTATAAATTACATCCCATCTATTAAAGAAAATTAAGTTTCCTTTGTAGCAAACTTAGGGTCGTCATATACACTCAAAGCAGGTTTGATAAATTTTTTGGTTACTTTCTCTTAATCTCCTTGATTTATTCTTTATTCCATCTATGATGGTTTTGTTTGTTACTTTTATTTGTTCGTTTGCTTGAGGGTAATACATAGTCGATAAATATTGTTTCACCTCATCCCTTCTACAAATTGTTGTCATTATTTTATTTTACAACGAAGATCCATTATTGTCATTAATATTTTTAGAACCTTTTACATTGATAGAATCTAACTTTGCAAGAAATCACAAAAAATGAGCTCTTGTTTTACACAAATATTTTGCTTTGACCCACTTTGTAAAGTATTCAACAACCTATACTAAAAATTTCCTTTTCTTATGGTCATTAGCAGAGGTCTAACCAAGTCGATCATTCAGTTATCAAATGAATAAGGTAGTGGGGCTATGCTCATTGGTTTGTTTGCCAAGTGGCTCGTATTAGCATACATTTGATAAACATCACATGTTTATAAAATGGCCTCAACATCTGCTCGTAATTTTGGTGAATAAAAATCCGCAAGAAGGAAACGTCTGATAATGAGCCTTAACGACTTTTTCATGAAAATCGATAAGAATAAAAACAACCTCATGTTTATTCAAAGACCGTAACATCATTCACATAGCATTCTTTCTATATATGATGTCATCAAGAATCACATACTTAACATCTCGTATTCTCAATACACGAGGCTTGGTTTTTCCTTCAACGAGAATCTAATCTCTCAAATATAACAAATATTTTGTCTATAATATCAAATTGTTTCCATTAGAAAAACCTCAGCTTCATGTTATTTTTCATCTTTAGATGGTCTTTTTGGAATGATAACAAGTAGATTATCTCATCAAATTGTTGTTTTGGCTAAAGAATCCGCAATCAAGTTATTTAGACGAGGTGCATATATGTATTCTTCTATTTTAAAATTCTATTCCTATTCTTGTAATATCTTTAAGTTCCCCCGGCATACTCTATTCATTTGCCTCGTATACCCATTTCTATCTACTTACTACTAGTTGAGAAACTGATCTTACTAGTATAACTTTCACTCCACATATACGAGCTAATTTTAAACTTCTCAAAACGACATCGTATTTAGGCATATTATTTGTAATATTAAACCCGAATCATATCATTTGTTTGATTTTTTTACCAAATGAAGCTTTCAAAATGATCACAACGCCTCCTCTATTAAGACTTGAAGCTTTGTCACCTTTAACTATTTATTCTAAATTTATTTATAAGTCTGCTTACATACCCACGTTGTCATTAGTTCTTTTACAAATATATACATTTATAAAACCTGTAACCGCTTGAGCTTTGATTATAGTATGGGATTCTTACAAAATCTTATATTTTCCTAATCTATCAACTATTATGTGAGCCTTCATAAAATATCTGACTTTTGTAGAACACTCATTAGAGGAATAGAAGTTTTTATAGCGATAGTGTGACTTTAAAAATACGATATCATTTATGACTAATGTTAATTTCTCTAAATTGGTCTATAAACTTCTTCATACTCTCTAACTAAGATGACACCCACAACATGATTGGAGACGTACAAATATGGATACATTAATTCACCTCGTATTGGAGCTGACATGATCTTTGTTGAAGTCAAATACTATTTTGAAGAACGAGAGGCTTTACCACATTATTCGTTCCAATTGAACTTATTTATTCATTTAAGAACTTCAAAGAAAATATGACTTTTATCAGAATCTTTTAAAATAAACATTGATACCGCTGCTAGATACCTATTAATCTTTGAAACTCTTTGATAGTTTTTGGTGGCTTCGTAGTTAATAGAGATTTTAGCTTCTATGGATCGGTCTCGAATCCATTCTTATTGAATATGTACCAAGGAAATATTTCGCTATGAACTTCAAATAAACACTTTAAATGGTTCAATTTAAGGTTAAAGTTTTGTAGATTCTAAAATATTTCAGATAAAACTTCAACTTACCGATATTCGCGGTTGTTTTTTATAATCATAACGTCTATGTACGTCTCGATGTTAGTAAGTAGATCATGCATGTTTTAAACCGAAAGGCATATATTTATAACAATAAAAACCTATAATGTTTTAAAAATAATATTCTTTTTTATCATCTTGATATATTCAAATTTGGTTGTATCATGAGTATGCGCCCATAAATAATAAGAACTCATGACCCGATGTTGCGTCTACAAACTTCTCTATACGAGGCAAAGTAAAAGCATACTTTGGGCATATCTTATTAAGGTGAGTAAAATCTATGCATATTCTCCATTAATTCTTTTTTAGTGACCAACACTGGGTTACCATCCCAAGTTGGATATCTTGATTCTCTGATATGACTAGTCTTAACAACCTTTCAATCTCTTTAACGATGGCCCCTACTTTCTCGAGAGAGAAAGCCCTCATTTTTTGATGAATCAATCATAACTGTTTGTCAATTTTTAGCTCATGGCATATGATAGACGAGTTGGCCCGAGATACATCACTAACGCTTTATAAAAAAACATTTGAATGTTATTTTAATAGTTTCACCAATTTTAACTCCTAATTTTAATTACATGTCCATTTGCTAGTTTTTTAATTATTTTACCAAAAAGTTCACCACATTTTATCTATTTTCTAGGATCATCAACTTCTTTTTCAAATTTATCACTTCTAACAGGTTGACGAACCTCCTTCAAATTCTTTGATTTTTATTTATCTTATTTTTAAGGATTTAGAGTGATAAAATAACAACTTTTGGCTGCTCTCTGACTACCACTGACTATCCTAACTAGGTTTCCAACATAGTATTTAATGCATTGCCAAAATAAACAGGTTATTGTTTCAATTTCGTGTAACCATGGTCTTTCCACAATCGTATTATACAAGCTATGGACCTCGAATATCATGAATAAAGTTCTTACAACTCTCTCGGTAGGACTATAACCAACAATTACCCAAAGTTCTACCTTACCAACATAACTAGAAGACAACTCACCAACTGTCTATCAGTAGGCTTATATAGATGTACTCGAATCATGTTCTTATAAGTACTATTGAAAATAACAATGATTGAGCTACCATTATCTACCAAAACTCTCGTAACCATGATTCCAGATATGTATAGATTAATTATCAGTGCATCATCATAAGGGGTAACAACTCTTTTTAGATTATCATCGTTGAATATCAAATCAGTGACTCGTTTCTATAATAATGGTATGATGACTCATCAACTAGGTGAATCTCTAAATCTTTGTTGAACCTTTTCGTGGACATTGGGCTCATTCTAAATAATGTGTCACCAATAAGACATAGTATGTAACCATTACCTATTTTCCTATTTCTCTTTTTCAATCCTCTCTTTTCCATTTCTTATTCTATATGATATTCATTACTTTTTATGTTTCTTTCTCCTACTTTATTGTTAACAAATTGAACAAGCTCATGACTATCGATTAATCTTTTAATCTCATCTTGTAATTGTTAAAAGTAAATAAATAGATTAATAGCTAATTTATTTTTACGGTAATCAAATATAGTAAATAGTCTAAGCTAACTTTAGGAAAATAAATATTATAATATTAATTGTTGGAAATTATTTGGAGAATTTGTGGATTTTTTTCTTCAAATTTTTCTCGTGGATCTATTTTTCTTGGTTACATCATGTCACTGGATAAATTCGACTTATTTCATATTAAATCTATGGGGGAAAAATATTCAGCTTGGGAAATTCAGTTTCAATTGTATGTGAAAGAAAAAGAATTATGAGGTAATAGTGAAGAGAGTGATCCTGTCCTTCTATATGATAATGCTTTGTCTAAGTGGAAAATAAAATATGTTAGAATTATGACTTAGATTCTTAGTTCGCTCGAACCTCATCTTGTTCTCATCTTGCAACCCTATAAAACCGTTGTTGGTATGTGGAATTATCTGATGAAAATTTATAATCAAGACAAAACTGTTAGGAGATTTCAATTGGAGTATGAAATGGCTAATCACACTCGAGGAAGTCTTTCCATTGAAACACATTTATCTAGTTTTCAAAACTTTTGGGCAGATTATTCAGATATTATTTATACTTATATTCCTTCTTCAAGTCTTTCTGATATCCCGATAATGCATGCAACCAACAGGAGAGATCAGTTCTTGATGAAGCTACAACCAAATTTTAACATCACATGGTCTAATTTGATGAATCGTCATCTCGTACCATCTCTGGATGTATGTTTGCGTGAACTTCTTCGTAAGGAGCAGTGAATGATAACTCAGACATATATTGAATATCAAGCTAGTATTAGTACACCGGTTCAGCTAACGTATGCAACACAAACGAGAAATAAAAATAGAGACATGCGTTGTATCCAATGCTATAGTTGTAATTATTTTGGTCATATTGCTCTGGATTATTCTAAAAAGGTCAGTAATTACTGCAAGAAATAAGGACACATTATCCCTGATTGTCTCACTCGACATGAACGGTGACAAGGTACTACTTATCATGTCTCTATAGTGCTTATTGTTCTACTGCATTGCCTAGTGCCTCGCCGATTGTTCATATTTCTTCTCCAACAACAATTCCAAACACACTCACTCCTAAAATGGTTCAACAAATTATAAATTCTCCTTTTTCTACTTTTGGACTCTCATATAATCCAAAACGTTATTCCACACCATGGTATTTGATTATGAAGCCTCGAACCATATGACCAATATCGTTGTTTCTTTGTCTAATGTTAGAAATTTTAATGGAGATCTGAAAATTAACACTGCTGATGGTAATTCTATTCCTATTAGTGTTGTTGGTGATCTTTCTTCCACATTCACTAATGTTTTTGTGTCTTCTGATCTCTCCATAAACCTTATCTTTGTTGGTCTATTGGTAGATAATTATCATGTTATTTTCTCTCGTTCTGGTTGTATTGTGCAGGATCGGTGTCAAGAAAGATGATTGCGAAGGGTTCTAAAGTGGGACGACTCTTTCCATTATATAAGTTTTCTTCCACTGATATTCATAGTTTTTCTTTTCTCATTTGCTTATAATGTTGTTAGTTCTCGAAACCAAATGTGGCATAGACGTCTAGGTCATCCAGAGTCTCATATACTTCGTATTTTGGTTCATTATGGATTATTGGGAAATAAAACAAGTTATTTTCATAATCTTTTTTTATTGTACATCATGCAAACTTGGTAAAAGTAAGGTTTTACCTTTTCCTTATCATGCATCTCATGTTTCACAATGCTTTTATGTTATTCATAATGATATTTGGGGGATTACGCCCATTGTTTCTCATGCACACTACAGATATCTTGTTACATTCATTGATGATTTTAGTCATTTTACTTAGGTTTACTTCCTTTTGGCTAAAGCTAAAGTTTTTTTCCATATTTTAAACATTTTCTTACATATATTGGAACTCAATTTTCAGCCAATATAAAATTTCTACGATCTAATTCTGGGGGTGAATACATGTAGGGCTGTCAAACGGATATTTCAGATACGAATTTGTCTATATCCGAATCCAAAATTCGAAATCACTATCCGAATCCGAATTCGAATCCGAAGTTTTATAAAAAACAACATCCGAATCCGTATCCGACAGATATTATCCGGATAATATCCGAATCCGATTTTTCACTAATTTTTTTAACTAATTGCACTATTGGATGGGCTACTTTTAGAAGCACCTTAGTAGAATTTTATACTCCCATTTTAGATGTGGGATATGACTAAAAAAATATACTTATTTTGAAAAGCTATCATGTCTTTTATAGAAAATTTGATAGCATTTTTTTCCACATTTTAAATGTGGGATACGAGTCACAAGACTAAAAAAGACATACTTGTTATGAAAAGCAACCATGTGTTTTATAAACAGCTTGGTAGCAACTCTTTTTTCCAACTTTAGATATGGGATAAGATACATTTTTTAAAGAAGCAACCCTATATATTTATAGTCAACTTTGTTAGTAATTTGTTTTGCTTTTTTACAATATGGGATAACTAAAAAATATGCTTAAATATAAAAAATTTATATATATATTTATTTATAAAATTCGGATATCGGATATTTCGAATACGGATATGACTATATCCATATCCTCTATTTTCGGATACGAATTCGGATACGAATATTATCCGTTTTCTTTCGAATACGGATATTATCCGTTTTCTTTCGAATATGGATATTAGCTGTTTTCTTTCGAATACGGATATTATCCGTTTTATTCGGATTCGATATCGAATATTTCGGTCGGATATCGGATTTTCCAGATTTTTTTGACAGCCCTAAAAACATGTCACATGAGTTTTAAAACTTTCTCAACGTTCTTGTCATTCGACACCACAATAAAGCGGTGTTGCTAAGAGGAAAAATGATGTAGCCCAGAAAGTCCAAACATAAACCTTTTATTTTATTTTATTCAAATATCTTATATTATTCAAATTAAATCTAATTGTATTAAAATTTGATTTTATTTTATTTTAGAATATTTATTTTATTTTCATTGTATTCTAATTTAAGGTTTGAGGAAGGTCTTATATAAAGCCTCATAGGCCTTAAGTTATTTTAAGTTTTTGGAAAAATATATATTTTTATCTCTAAAAATTTCAATCTTTGTTACCCTTAGATTAGGGTTTCATTATTTTACCCTTAATTTAGGGTTTCATCTATCGCTGTTTCTTTTTCTATTTCTGCCGCGTTATCAGTTTATTATCAGAGCCTCAGTTCATGCTACAGGGCAATCATGTTTCTGAATCTTGATTTCATCTCATTCAAGGTCTAAAGAAGAGAACAACATGTATGGTCATGAAGATCTCGAAGATTGTTTGGTATGCGGGGACACACCAGGCGTTTCGATTAAATGATCATATTGACTAGTTACAGAAGGAGTTTAAATTGGCTACCAATCGTCGGATCAAGGTAAAATTTTCATATCGAGATGATGTCTCAGACTATGACGAGGTTTTCAAAACCATTTTTTTTCATCAACTGGACATGGGGATGTTGTCTTCAGGCTATAAAAACGTTTTCGAAACCAATGTTTTTCATCAAGTGGATGACTTCAATATGACTTCGAATAAGGAACATTCGAGAATAATTTATCTTATTCCGATAAGGTCGACAATTATAATTCCCAATGTAACAATTGAAAAAAATAAAATAAAATAATTTTTGTTGTTGATGGTGACGGTGTTGTGAATTCGAGGATAAATTCTTGTCAACTAGGGGACGATGATGTAGCCTAGAAAATCCAAACATTAACCTTTTTTATTTTATTTTATTTTATTTTATTTTATTTTATTTTAATATATTATATTATTCAAATCAAATCAAATTGTATTAAGATTTTATTTTATTTTATTTTAAAATATTTATTTTATTTCATTGTATTTCAAATTTAGGGTTTGAAGAAGCTCTTATATAAAGCCTCATATGCCTTAAGTTATTTTAAGTTTTTTGAATAATATATATTTTTATCTCTGAAAACTTCAATATTTGTTACCCTTAGATTAGGGTTTCATTATGTTACCCTTGAAGAATTTGGGTCTCATCTATCGTTGTTTCTTCTTCAATTTCCGCAGTGTTATAAAAGAAATCGTCACCTTCTTGATGTGGTAAGAACTATTTTACTTGAATCATCTGTTCCTCCTTGTTTTTTGTGTGAAGCACTTTCTACACCTGTTTTTTTATTAATCGCTTATTTCTCCTATATTAAATCACGTTTCTCCTTTTTAAAGTTGTTTGGTCATTCTCTTTCATATTCTGATCTTCGTACTTTTGGATATGTTTGTTTTGTACACCACCCTACTCATGAACGTCATAAACTTACTGCTCAATTTGTAAAATGCAATTTTCTTGGTTATACTATTCCTCATAAGGGTTATATGTGTTACGACCCTCATGCACGCTGTCTTCGGGTGTCTAGGAGTGTGATTTTTTTCTTAAATTCAATATTTTTTTCTATCTCATGTTGATCCACCTCCTGCATTTTTATCTCTCATGCCTAGTTTTTCTGATATTCTAAAATCTATAGAAAGATTTAACTTCGTTTTGTGTATCGACGATATGATCGAGATGAGTCTGATCACACTTCTTTTATGATCTCTTCTAATATTGTCTTGAGAATTGATCCTGCCTTTGATTCCAAAACTCTTCTTCGATCTACTCGTCCTTCTCGACCCCCTGATAGGTATGGGTTTCTTCCATGTCTATCTTTGTAATTACTTTATCCAGTATTTCAATTCTCACTAGCTACAATCAAGACATGGAACATGAATGTTCGCAAAACGAAATGCACGTAGAACTTCAAGCACTTGAGGATAATCTTACATGAGATATTGTTCATTGTCCTCCTACAGGTAAACCAATTGGAGTAAGTGGGTTTTCTTTGTAAAACTATGTTCTGATGGCTCTTTGGAGCGGTATAAAGCTCGTTTTGTAACTAATTTGTTATGTATTAGGTACGACTTAACCTTAATTCTATAGAGGTTAAAATCGTACAATTCGTTGATTTTTTTAAGGCTAATCATACGATGTGCACAAATTTATAGTTCTTAATTAATCTTCTCCAAAGAATTCGTTTCAACTCTCTCATATTTATCCGTTAGTGGATGCCACATCGGGTTATAATTTTTTTTTATCATTTATGGATGCATATTCAGGGTATAACCAAATTAATATGTATTTTAAAGACGAATAACATACAAAATTTATTATTTAAATAGGTTTATATTGTTATCAAGTGATGCCATTTAGGTGAAATAATGTAGGTTAAACATATCAAAGGTTCGTCGATCGTGATTTTGCAAAATAATCATAGAAAAATATGGAAGCTTATATTAATGATATAATTCTAAAAATTAATGATGAAGATAAATATATATCAACATTATCGAAAATGTTTGATAACCTTCAGAAATATAATTTGAAATTAAATCTTTTTATATGTTTATTTGTTGTACAGTCTTGAACTTTTATGAGGTTCGTTATAAGTAAGAGGGGGTTGAGAAAAATATTTCTGAATATAGTCTCATCTATATATTTAAAACATATAAAATTTGAGAGGTCGTTTGACCAAACATATTGTGAATGGGTTGTTCGAGCAGATGGAGTTTTAAGAGAAAATGATGGAGAATATGTCAATTTTTACAAACTCCTTGTGGTGAAGAAATTAAAAAATTGATTACGTTTGAGTTTCAAGAAACAAGTAATGGATCTGAATACGAATCAGTTTCGGTTGATATTAAGCTGGCTCGTATTTGTGGTGCAAATTAGTAATTAGTCATGCTAGAGGGTTATTTGATGCAAATAAAAAATATATAAATGGTAATTTTATATGTACTAAAGTAAGTGGATTAATATTTTGTAAATTTTATATTTGAACGAGTACCTTGTGAATCGAATATTGAGACATTTTTTTTGCTAAATTTAGTTGTTTAGAATATAGTCCTTTCATAATCATACAAGACCATATGTCTTACCACATACAGGTTGAAAATATTGAGGTATTGTTTTATAAATAAAATGATGATCGATGTTAAGAGTGTTTGTCATTTTATAAAGATCATAAATTACTAGAGGATAAATCTCTAGCTTTTACCATTGAGAATAAAGGTAACAACATATTTAGTTCTTAAAGAATCATTTATCGAAGAAGTACAACAAGACCTTTATTGAGATGTTTGGATAAAGATGAAGTGTTAATCATTTTAAGGGATCTACATGAATTAATGGTTGGATATTATTATATAAATAAAATTTTGACTATATGGTTTTTGTTAGGAGGATATTATTGGTCTTGTATAGCAATATATGTCAAAGTTATGGTGTAAAATTATGATTTGCGTTAAAAAAATTCAAATAAAAGTCATTTACCAAGTGAGGTCATGACGATAGTTTCATCGCTTTGTCCTCTTGATAAATAGGGAATTATTTGGTGGGTCATTTACCCATGAAACTAATAAGATACATTTCTTAGTAGTAATAGTGGATTATTTTACCAAGTAGGTTGAAGCTAAGTCATTATCAAGAATTCGTGCACATCAAGTTTTTTATTTTTTGAAAAGTAATAGTTTATAGTAAGCATGAGAATAACTTAGATATTTATGATAGACAATGGTCCATAATTTTAAATGATATGATCTTAGTATTTTGTAGAAATCATGGAATGATTCAACATTTTTCTACCCTATATTATCCTTAAGCTAATGGTTATGTCGAGGTTCCAACATGACTATAATCAGTATGATTGAGAGTAAACTTGAATTAACTAAGAGAAAATGAATATCTTTTTAAAATATGTTTTATTGGCATATAAGACAGCTCCAAAAGCAACTAGAATTGAAACTCAATTACATGATATTACGAATTCAAATCATATATATATTTTTATTAAGAAATTGATATTTATTTAATAAAATATATAAAAAAATCATGTGCATGTACGAGTTAAACACTATAAGTGGATTATGAAAGTAAATTCAATTCAAAGTTAAAGTGAAAATTTAAAATGATAGAGATTTGGTATAAAAGATAACTTAATTCGTTGCTGCAAGTGTAACAACATTTCTCTAGTTTATGGTATGTAAGTAGTGGTACCAACAGATATTATGATTCTAAATCATATATATAACTTTTATTCGTTATATTCAAATGAAGAGGAAAGACAATTTGACATGTATTTAATAAAATAAGGAATAAATCAAGTTCATGTACGATTGAACTCCATAGGGGCTTATGAAGATTATATTTAATTCGAAGTTAAAATTGAGACACCATATAGGGTAATTATGAACACAACTTTTTTTGTCATTAATATTTATTTCAATAGCCCATATATAGGTAATATATACAATTTTATGCAAAAAATTGACCCAAATAAAAATTTAAAGTAACAATTAAATAACTAGGTAAAATCATCGAATGAATGAGAATATTCAAATAAGTTAAAATAAATACTAGTGAATATAGATAAAATATTACATTTTTGGAAAATAACGAGATAAATGCATGAAAGCTAATATGGTTGGTAAATATTTATAAACCATTATAATTTTTTAAGTCAAGTATATCGTCTATATGTTTGGTGAGTTTACGTAAAGGGCGTAAATGTTTAAACTGTATGTCAATCAACAAACATGGCTATACAACAAAACTCATTATTTGAAAGATATTGTGGACATACAAAGGGCTGTAAATGTCTGAACTATATGTCAATCAGCGAGTATGGCAATAAGTTAAGCCTGTTATGTTGAAGTATAATACGAATACTCAAGAGGTTCATAATTCGAAGTATATGTAAATATTGAAGATTACAAAAAATGTATGTGTAAATTGATTTGTCATAAACTATTAAAAGATAATATGTTAATAATATTATGTTGACGGGGCTACATGATCATGTGATAATGATAATTTAATAAAATATAAAGATAAAATATAATCAATAAGATAGAAACTAAACAAGTATAGTAAATAGTCAACCAGATGTTACCCGACAAAAAACTAGCAGTTCTCAGAATCAAAGTCATCCGTTAAATGCACATGAGTAAATTCAAAAGTTTGATAAAGACAAAGAGAGTTTACACATCTTGGGTTGACGGGTTAGGCATATCCACATTGGTTAAATCATTTTGGGGAGCAACTTTAGTAGCAAAATTATAGATAATATTATCTTTTTTATTTATATCATTTAAATTTCCCTCGTCTTCAAGAAAATATTATTATTATCCTCATTAAACACATCAAATATTTGGGGCTAGATCTGAAGGCCCGAGGTATTGTAAAGCCAAGATAAAAAATGTTGAGTCGAAATTCAAGACAATAAAAGTAGTTGACTCATTTGTTAAAGTTGTTAGTGCCCAAAACTCTATTATGGATGGTTCGTTTGGTACATTAGTAGTGCGAGAGTTACCAAATAATAAGTAGAATAATATTAAAAATACCATACATTACCCTCATATTCAAACATTCATATTGAGGTTAACATAGTGTAGAGCTCTATTAAGGAAGTGGTCAATCGTATATCTCTAAAGCCAGGTTTGCCAACCCAAACTAAGAGTAATGACATAGTATTTGCTTTAATTGGAGAAAAGTTGTTATATACAAATACGAAGTTGGCCATGATCTATAATGTTCCTCCTTCCCTTACCATAGAGGTTGTGATTGCCAAAGAGGATCCCCATTACATGAGTCAGTTTCCTATGTATGAAGAAATTTAGAAAGCCTCTCTTGATGAGGTAAGACTGAAGGTGGACTTCAAAACAATGATGAAGAAGGTCATTAGTAAGTCTAAATTTGAATTTGCTTGTGCGTTAGGGTAGTTGATCAGTAAAAATCATAATAATACCGTCGAAGAGGGATCCTCCTCTTAAGTGGGATCATATTTTGACATTTCTATATTTGAATCATAGACGGTTCTAAATATTTTGACTACTATGTATCATGTATGCCATACTTTTTCCAACTTAAGAATTGATTTTTGTCCAATTTTTATAGGTGGTTGATAATCCATTTAAGGATATTACAAAGCTTAAAAAAGCACTTCGAGCGAAGCGTGATGCCAATAAAAACTAAAGGTAAAGCTTGAGCGCAAATGAATAGTTGAACAAGTTTTAAAGAATGATTTTCAATTCAAAACTGAATCCATGAGTTTGCTTAAAAAGAGAGTGTCTACCACGACTTGGATGATTTAAAGGCTTTATGACATGTTAATAGCCATCATCAAACAATATTTATCATATATTAGGTATGCAGTATTTTTACACATATTGACTTTAGTCTAGACCGAAACCCTCTCATCAGCTTGTAAGAAGTTAGATGAAGTCTATATTAGCTTATTTAAAGTAAAAGGAAAAGCGTGAAGCCAAATCTATATTTCCAATTTGAGAAAGAAGAGTCGTGAGCATAACTAAAGGATATATTATCCCATAATATGAAACTCGAAAATACATCGACGGTAAAACCTATTAAATGTGATGAGTTGGTGGCTCGTTTTAATGAATAGATGTTTGAAGCACCCAAGGATGCGATGCATAAATCTGGAAAAAATACTTATACAACACATGCATAAGAAGTATCATAATATCAATTTAAATACACTACGAAACTATGTTCCTAATAGTTAGAGATCTGAGACCTGCGGGTTGTCCAATTCTCTTGAGCGATAACCTTTTATAATTACTATAAAATATGATATCAAACGTATGAGTGTATCACGTAGGTTGAAAGGCAAGGATTACTTCATTTGTCCAAAGAATATTATGACCAATGAGATGATTTTGGGAGGGATGACGTTGCTGCAAGGACAACCGAAGGGTGAGGTTAGATCATGCAAGATTCCCTAGACCCCTAATAAAGTTTTTGTAACCTTAATTATATTTTTGTATTTATATAATATGTGATATAATTGTTTATGGATAAATTATTTGTATAAGGGTAACTTTATCGAAGACATATAGTCAATGTACTAAAACAAAACGTTTTTAATCGATGGACTATCTATATAGAAAGTGGATAGTCAAGGTTAATTATTGTTCAAAACATATATATACGAGTATACAATAGTATGGATTGTGGTTATCCATTTACATATGCATCACATATGCACAATTATTCATAAATATGGTCATTTATGGAAGATATGAAGGCATGTGTGGATGGTGATGGTCATGTGTGGATGATATCTGTGTCATATCTGGACGATATGAGGTCATGTGTGGAATATGTTGGTTAGATTTGGACAATATAAGGTCTTGTGTGGATGGTGTTAGTTGTGTGTGGTCGATAAGAAATCACAAATGAGCAGTGTTGGCATGTTTGGACGATGCATGCATGATATGGTTCATTCATTATTACAAATATGATAAGTTATTTATGGTTTCTTATTAATATACGTGTCTTATCTTTATATTGTATATTTAGTTATGGTGAGCGGTGGTACTCACCCTCACACATTTTTATGTATGGACAATATGAGGTCATGTGTGGACGTTGTTGTTCTTGTGTGGAAGATATGAGGTCTTGCATGGATGTAACTGGTCCCGTGTGGATGATATGATGTCTTACATGGACGATATTGGTTTTATGTGGATGATAACCTGGTGATGTTGGTCTTGTTTGGACAATGCATATATGATATGGTTCATTTATTATATATATATATAATTATTTACAGTTCCTTTTTAATATACGTGTCTTATTTTTATAAGATGTATTGATCTATGATGAGTAGTGGTGGTCAACCTCGCAAAACTTCATGTGCATTTAACAAATAAAGTTATAGTCGCGGCTTGCATGTTAATGTGACGAACCTTATGAGATCATAAGTGTTGTTTTGTTAGCCATTGGCCAAGTTAGTATACATGTTGATCAATATAAATTTGGACTCGTATTGAATATTTTGTGAAATTTATTTTTTGTTTACATCCATATACTTTTAACATTGAACGTCCAAACTCTTCAAGTCGTTGACGTTTCTGTATATGTTGTAAAGGTTCATCTTATGAACATTATTTTTATTTATAGTGTTGAATTAACACCTTATAGGTTCATAAATGAGTCATAGGTTCTCGGTAAGCTCGATGATGTTCCATTGGTCGGACACTCTTGTTATCGCGCATTGTTGTTATATTATGGTTACTCATATACCTCAATTTATTATTATAGTTATACATTAGTCTCGTCAAATAATCTTCACTTTGCATGGAGGCCTTCAAATATGGTATGGATTTTACATGAGTCATAGTGAGTCGTTTATTGGTTTTCATCAAAATATGGTACGTGATAGATATAGTTAGAGTCGTTATATCTCTATTGCTCTGAGCCATTAAGACGTCATTAGCCTTGATGTAACATGCCACCTGGTTGAGCAAAAAGTTGAGTATAATATTCTTTATGATAACATATGATAAAGGTTTGAGCAATATTTCTTATCTATATGGTGCGACCTCCACTAATTCATGATAGTCTTGCAACTCACTTTTCGTAACCACAAACTTCGTGGTGTATTATTATAGGGTCTTTCAGCCACTGCTTGTAGTGAATTATGTGGTATCTATCTTCCTTGATCATATTACAACCAATACAATGAATTTTTAAGGTCATTTTCAACATATTGAAATTATTTATGCATCCCAATGGATACGTGTTAAGCCATGTCAATATATTACCTCATAACTTCATTAAAAATTTCATGCATGTCATCTTGTCATCGAACCTGTACTGTATTATATATTTTTAACCACTCGACGTGGTGCTCTAGATATTTATTTCTACTTTATTTCTCCATATTGTGGTGGATGAAGTATATGGGAAGCTAAAATATATTCATCATCTTATAAATCTTAATCATCCTCTAAGATAACACCAACTCATTGTTGTTTTCTTGTCAAAAAAATAAATATACTTATTGATGTCGTGGTTCCTGCCATTGTTTGGCTGAATGTGTTGCACCATTCTTATTTTAGAATATCGATGGATACCCAAGTGGGTACTGACCATAGTATGGGTTTGGCTGAACTACATTGTTGCTTCCAATAAGATTCGGCTAATCCCAGTAAGCTCGAGCTGACATGTTATGATGGATTCATTTCATGACGACTAAGAAATGCATGTAGTTTTTGTTCATCTATAGGTACAGTGGTGCGGAGGTGGAGCAACGTGGTACCGAGTATGTTGTGTTTCTAACGGGGGCGATGAAGTGTTCTCATATCCATAATGGATCTCTGGTGAAGCTTGTTGCAAATTCGGATTCACGCTAAAGTATTGAAGTATTTGTTGATCGCTCGGCTAGATCCTAAGGAAGGCATGCTAGACGTTAGGTTGCACTCCAGGGAATGAAGGAACTTGGTGGTTGCTCGGTTGGAATGCTCGATATATCTATTGTTGGAGATTTGGCTGAAACATCACATGGTGTTGCTGGACATTCTCCAAGAACGTTGTATGATGCTACTGGAGGTTTAACTGAACGCTTGAAGAGTTTATTGGATATTTGGTTGAAGTCCCAGTGGTATTAGTGGAAGTTTTTGGCCATTCGGATGAAGCTGGATGTTTACTTATATTTTGGCCACCTTTTACCAAACCATGGTCCAAAGTCCATTGCTCTCGGGCTTTCTCTTATCTTCCTTCACGAGCTAGTTTGGAAATAATGGTTTTGTTAGTTGGTTTGTTCTTCTTCTTATATCAGCGTCTTTCACTATGACTAAAAAATTCTCGCTCATCCTTATTGTTTTCAGCTTTGGCTCATGATGAGAGAATCTTATGCATGTTGGTTGATGTATTATGATCTTCCTTATCATGAAGCTCATAGTATCATCTTCTTATTCTTTCTCGCATCCTTAAGGATGTTGAGTCTCTAATCTCACTCTGGAGCATGCGTTAAAAATATAACATACAAAAAAATACTATCATTCTCCTCGCACGTGTTTTATACAAAATACTAAATATCCTAAAAATCCATGGTAGGAGAAGTTTGAGCTATCGAAGTTGGGGCTCAATGTCTGAGACCTCCAATCAGGCGTCTACATCGATGATCATATCAACATATGCATTCGAATTCTTCATCGATCTCTTATATGTATTATTATTTTAGGAAAATTTATAAATAAAAATATTCGGGGTATCAATTCGCTAACCATAGATGATGCCTATTTAGTGTGGAAAAATATGATTAGAATAATCCAAATGTGTAAATTGCTGAACTCGAGAACATGGTAAGAAGATAATTTGATGTATGACAGTTTTATATGTATTATTTCATTAGGTTATTATTACATATAAAATTGTCCTATTTATATAAAGAAGATAATCTTAGGGATACAAAATAAACATAGAAAAACACATTAACTAATTATCATTAAGTACTTAGTGATGAATATGATAGTGTTATTTAAAATGTAGTTAATTTGTTTATTCTTTGTTTACATCCACAATACGATTTATTGGTTTCTCCTCCAAACGGGTCGGTTAATTAGGTTCCAATTCCACCCTTACAATCTTATCATTGGTTAGTTTATTTATATTTTGGTGATATTAACCGTTTTTGAATCGGTGAAATTGTTAGGGTTATTGTTTTTAGTATAATATTATCGAAATTCGCACAAAGCATGAGAATAAAACAAAGATTAATGTATGTTTTGTGAATTTTTTGTACCACTAGTGCATGGTTCATTAAATAAAAGTACAATGTACCATCTTTATAAAAAAAAAGACACATAATTTTGTAAGTTTTTGTACAAAAAATGTGTAACAGTTTTCATAAACAATACAATAATATATGTATACACACGTGGTTCCAAGAATATTAAATTAATTCACAAATTTAGAACCCTATCATTACTATTTTTTATTTTTAATACTCTTTTATTATATCTCGATGGTATGATTTATGATATATTTTTTTATAAATAAATTTATACTTTTTTAAATATTTAAGTTATAATTTATCCATTAAATTGGTAATCAAAATCTAATCAACAAAAAGTGTATAATTTATATTTTATTATCACTAAATATAGAATTATAATTAGCTAATTGAATTTTATTCTAACTATTCATGGGATATATATAAAATTTTCATTTCACACGATTATCCTCCTATATATACAATTATTATAAATAAAAATATTATACTTTAGTTTTATCTTCGTATATAAAATATATAGTTTAACCATCATTTTAAAGTTGTTTTTTTCATGCACTTTGTTGTCCACAAAATAGTTTCTTTATATATAATATATTATAAGTAAAACAAAATACATTTTGTTTTTGAAAATTATAAAATAAAATAAAATAATTGAATATCGTGTTCAACTAAAATACTTATTAAAAGTCAAATCAAACAAACTTCGATGTAAAATAAATATCATTTATAATAAGGACATTTATGTGAGCGGTGCCTTTAAAAACTACATTTGATTTCAGTATTTTATGAAGATGATATACCTGATGATTAATAAAGCGTAAATTCTCTATACATAATTAGACTAGTTCAAGTTACTCTTATTGTTATTGCTAGAGATCAAGACCATTGAACTATTATCAACATAAGTATAAAAGACGATTCAATTCTTTTCACCATTGTAATTCAATAATAAAGAATTTTGAGCGATAACAAAACGTTAAAACATTAAAAAAAAGTCAACATATTAAATTATCGTAGTAGAATCTGAAATGGTAAGATGGTCTGAAGTATGGACTTAAGGTCGAGCATCAAGGTTTGTTCGAAGAGTTGAAGTACTTGACGATCCGAATTTGAATATACATATTCCCTCACTTGCTCCTATATCAACAGATTATTGTTTTTTTGTTTTAATTTTGGAGCTTATATAGTTGGATGATCGACTATTTCTTTCCATCCATGTTTTGTTTTTATTTGTTATCAGTATTTTCACGGGCTATTACAAACATAATCAATTTACCATAATTCTGAATTTCCTTCCTTAGTTGTCGATAAAACTAAGTATAATACATGGTATATTTATGTGGCTTATAATATTAATTTTGGGTTATATTGTTCTCAAGGGCCAAATATTAGAGGATTGTTACAAAAATAATAAAATCCTTTAATTTATCATTGATTGAAACCCTAGTTTTGGTCAGTTTTTTGAAAGTTCTGTTCTAAAAATAATCATTTTCTTTCTAATACTTTGGTATATTTCATTTTTTTCATTCCGAGCATGGCCATAGGCCATTTCAACATTTGGACTAGAAGACTTCAAATTACTTGATATATGCTCCGGTTAGGTTTTTGTATGTACATAATAAAACTGACTGTAGTTAAACTAATTGTAGGAGTTAATAAATAATAGGACAATGGATTATAGTAGAGATTAGATTAAGATTAAACATGATCATTAGTTTCATTATTTTATCTATATTGATATGTGATTCTACCTGGGCCAAGAGACAATCACAAGTTAACATCTTATCTTTTTCAATATTCTCGTCCAGTAGGTCACGCAATATGTATTTTTTATAGGTAGAAGATTCATTGTTTCGTCACAATATTCCAAACTATCTTTGGTTCTAATGAATCATTAAGTGTAATCCTGTAAACTTCCATTCGGTTTGGGCTTATAATTCATGATGTAATTTACGCCACTCTATATCACTTTGGTATTAATAAACTATTTTTATAGACATCTCACTTTGGTACAATACATAAGTCTATTAGTTTATATCCGCATCTCATTTTAGTCCCTCTAGATCATTTTGGTACACAAACTCTCACAAGTACGAACAAATCTATGATGTATTTGATTTAACCAAATAAATATACTTATTCAAATATTTATCGAAATACTCTGCAAATAAGATGATAATCTCATTCGATCCAAGTATTTTATTTACGAATTGATTCATATGATTCTATGGTTGACATGTTTCATCGTACTTATCCATTTTACACTAGTTAAACTTTAGGATAAGCTTAAGGCCAAATGTGATATAACCAGCAAATACGAGAGACAATAAACTTGACTATAAAGAACTTCAAACCAAAATTATTCTAAATTTGGTTAGAGTTATAAATTCAAACAAGATGCTAATAATATGGCATATCTTACCATTGAGAGATGGTCGAATGATTATTTATCCAACAATAATAATTTAGTTAACTACTCTCATAATTAGATAATGTAATGACTAGTTGACCGATTAATATATTTTTAAAATAGGTAACAATGTTCATAAAAACGACATACAATTTTTTTTATTTTTGTTTTAATTTAAACACTTATATAATAAAAGTTAAATTCTTTATCTATAGTAAATTAAATAGACTTATTCAGGTTAAAAATCCACATAAACAGCTATAAAATTTTCATTATTGATGAGTCCGAATTCTGCTTCCTCTCCGGACAGGGACAGATCAGACCAAGACCACTAGACCGGACAGGCCACTTTGAACACTTAGCCCATTGGATTGTTCGAACAATGACAAAGGTACTAAAAAACCTAAACACTTCTTGACTAAGCTGCTTGCTCTCCTACTAAGAGCTCATGAGTCTATAAACGTGACCCGGGTCCATTAAACATGACCCGAAAACCCATAAAGCCCAAATGTAAGGGTATAAATTCCCAACCACCTGCATTAAATATGGGTAATGAAAATTAACTGCAACCAAGCTACTTAATTCTCCCTCTACTCTCTACTCAAAATATTAAACACCTATAAACTACCACAAAACTCTAAACAAAATACTCAATTACCCTCAGACATAAATTAACCTCACCAAATTGGCGACCATAGTGGGAGCACGAAGGTGCCTGAATCGAGCATTCGAAACTAACAAGAAAAGTCAGTCCGAATGAATCCGGACGCCCCGGAAGTGCCACCAGCTTTGCTCAAAGTGGTGGGTGAAAACGATGAATACACTATCGAGGAACGCGATAGGCTAAAAGGCGAGATAGAAGCTCTGAGGGCAGAAAAGGCTAAGATGGGCATGAAAGAAAAATCGAAAGCGTCAGTTTCTCATCACACCGATAACCCCAGAGAGCATGAGCCTTCAAGGACTCATGTGAGTACCAAAAAGACTCATGCTAGCTCCAAAAAGTCTCATCGGTCTAAGCCAGTGGAGAGTTCTGACTCAGACTCAGAGTCTTCTGATAGCTCTTCAGATGATGAGGGAGTTGAAGAATCCTTATCCTCTAGTAGCGATGAGGGTCGAACTAAAAAGAAGCAGAAGCAAATCAAAAAATACTCAAGGAAAAGGGATAGACATGGAAAGTTGAAGAAGAATATTGGCAAAAGGTCATCTCACAGCCGGAGGCATGTAGACTGGATGCTGATGGATCCTTTTGCTTTCCACGATGAACCAGGGATCTTTGCAACTCCCAATGAAGATACTGTGTTCAGTCGTAGCCGAAATTGGAGGCAATCTCCATTGTCTTCTAAAATTCTGTCCGGAAACCTCCCTAAGAGTTTTGATAGCACCAAAATGGAAAAGTACGATGGCAGTACTGATCCGGACAATCATTTGGAGCAATTTAAAAACTTTATGATGAACTTTGATGATGATGACAAGCTACTCTGTAGAGCATTCTCCCAGTCGTTTACGGGGAGTGCTCTAAAATGGTATAACAGCCTACCACAAGGCTGTATCAAGAATTTTGATACTTTTTGGGTGGCCTTTCGAAGGCAGTTCGTTGGGAGTAAAGAGTTAAAGGGCAACGGGGACACAATAATCCACTGTGCCCAGGAACCGAATGAATCATTAAAAGAATATATAAGTCGTTTTGTGAACACCAAGAATGGGTTGGCTGAATGCTTCGAGCAAGTTGCAATAACATCTTTGAGACAGGGCTTGAAGCCTAGCAATTTGGCTGATTCGGTGACTAGAAAGAAGGCCATGACTTGGGAAGGGTTGCTAAATCAGGTTGGAAAACAGATTAACGTTGATGAAACAAAGAAAACGAGGGTGCACAGGCAGGCGATGTCTACCCCGGTGGCACTAAACCCCAATCAGAATCAGTCCGGGAACAAGGCGAAGGAGACCGGACAGGGGCATGGCAGGGCTAAAGCTCAATCTCAGCCAGCTGCACCTGCTCAGAATCAGCAATCCAGAAATAAGAGAGGGCCTTGGGTTCAACCGGAGTGGTTCACAGAATTGAAAGAAAGTGTGGCCACCATTTATGATAAAACAAAGGAAGAGGTGCACTATAGAAGACCGACCACACTGCAATCCCCTAGAGAACACCGCAACAACTCTTTCTGCCGATATCACAATGATACTGGCCATACCACCGATGATTGTATAGCTTTAAAACAAGAAGTTCAGAACTTAATTGAGAGGGGAAAGCTGGGGGCTTATGTTAAAAGAAGAGGAGGTAATAGGCCTGACAAATTCCACATGGTTGGTCCAAGTAATGCTGCTCCGGAGGGAGCCATGGTTATAATCGAAAGGTTTGATATGGAATCTGAATACTTGGATCCCGATCCAACTCGAAATAGAGTGGGTACCATTGAGGAATGTTCTAGGACAGTCTCCGGGCTCATTAAGTTTTTTGAGTCACTTACAATTTTCGGAGGGGATACTATGAAAGCTCCCACTGCTTCTTCAAGGAAGAGGCACATTCATACTTTAGCTACCCAGCTAGAAGGAGGCATGACCTCCTATCAATCGCAAATTCCATTCCCCTTCATCGTTTTTGATGAAGATGATCTAAGAGATATAGCTGGCCCTCATGAAGATGCTGTTGTCATAGGAGCATCCATTGGGGGCAATGGCATAAAACAAATTTTGGTGGATACTGGAAGCTCAGCCAATATCCTTTTCTTAACCACTTGCAAGAGAATGAAAAATCTAGCTGTAATTCAGAGGTCGGACAGATCAATTGTGGGCTTTGCTGGTAGCTCAGCATAAGTGATCGGGGAGTTCGAAGAGGAAGTTCTGTTGGGCAGGGGCCCCTTCAAAAAGATGGTCAGGATACTTTTTATTGTGGTAGATTGTCCCACTTGCTATAATGCTATTTTGGGGAGGTCTTGGCTCTCTAGAATGCATGCAGTGGCCTCGACAGTCCACCAGTGTTTGAAATATACTGTTCAAGGACAAGTGGGAGTTATCCGAAGCAGTCAGAAGGTTGCAAGGGAATGTTATGATACAGCCCTGGCGCCCCGGACGTTGGGGGCAGTTTGTATCAACGAGGAATAGCAATTTGAGGGGGCTTTCTGGGGTTGAGGGTGAAATTGATGACCCCAGAGAGGCCCCTAGAGTATTAATACCAGTCGAAGAGGTAGAAACACATTGTTTAGAAGACGGGAATAGTGTCAAGATAGGATCTAAGATGCCACCTGGTCTGAAAAGTGAGATGCTAAAGTTTTTTAAAAGCCATCAACATGTTTTTGCTTGGTGCAATGCTGATGTTACCGGGGTACCAGCAGATGTGATATCACACCACCTATCTGTCCGAAAAGATGTAGCACCAGTGGTTCAAAAGAGAAGGGCTTTTTCCAAGGAAAAGGCTGATGTTATTGTACAAGAGGTTGATAGGCTCACAAAGATGGGGCATATCAAGGAGTCTCAATATCCTTTGTGGACTGCCAATCCGGTCCTGGTAAAAAAGAAAAATGACAAGTGGCGTATGTGCATTGACTTCACAGACCTCAATAGGGCTTGCCCAAAATATCTGTATCCAGTTCCCCGGATTAACCAGCTAGTAGACTCCACTTCTGGGAATAAGCTGCTATCCTTTATGGATGCTTTCTCCGGATACAATCAGATCCAAGTAGATCCGAAGGATCAAGAGCATACCATATTTGTCACTGACAAAGGTCTTCATTGCTACAAAGTAATGCCGTTTGGGTTGAAAAATGTTGGGGCTACTTATCAGAGATTGGTAAACAAAGCCTTTGCTGATCAGATTGGAAGGAATATGGAAGTATACATCGATGACATGATGGTGAAAAGTATGGATGAGAAATTGCACTTGGCAGACCTCCAAGAAACTTTTACCAACTTGGTAAAGGTGAATTTGAAGTTAAATTCAGAAAAAATGTGTGTTCGGAGTGCAATCCGAGAAGTTCCTAGGTTATATAATAAGTGAGCAAGGGATACAGCTCGATCCGGACCAGCTTAATGCTCTATTTCAAATGGAGCCTCCTCGAAATATTAAAGAAGTACAACGATTAACGGGGAGGTTAGCTGCTTTAAACAGATTTATCTCAAGGTCTTCGGACAGATGCGCCCCATTTTTTCAAACCTTGAAGGGTGCGAAGGGATTTGACTGGACCTCACAGTGTGATGAGGCTTTCAACGAAATCAAGAAGCATCTGTCCTCTCCCAAAACCTTATTTAAACTAGTTGATGGAGAGACACTCTTCGTATATTTGGCAGTTTCAAGTTATGCCATCAGTGCTGTGTTGGTAAGAGAAGTATATAATTACCCTCATCTAGTGTACTACATCAGCAAAAGCCTGATAGATACAGAAATGCGTTATTTGAAACTTGAAAAATTAGCATTGGCCCTGGTGATAGCTGCAAGAAAGATGAGGCCTTATTTCCAGGCTCATCCTATTATCGTCCGAACGTCTTTTCCTTTGAAGAATGTTCTCCAAAAGGCAGACATTTCAAGTAGGATGACTAAGTGGTCGGTAGAATTGGGGGATTTCGATATAGATTTTTCTCCCCGAACAACAGTCAAAGCCCAAGCTGTGGCTGATTTTCTAGTTGAATTCCACTCTGATAGAGATTCGGAGCAGACTACTGAGAAGAAAGACAAAAAGGTCTGGGTCGTCCGGACGGATGGTGGATCCAGCACTATGGGATGTGGTGCAAGGGTGTGCTTGACTTCTCCATATGGTGACAAAATGTACCAGGCTATATGTTTTGCTTTCAGGGCTTCCAATAATGAGTCTGAATACGAAGCAGCTATAGCCGGTTTGAAGTTAGCTTTTATTTGTGGGGCCAAGAGGGTCAAGCTATTGAGTGACTCCCACCTTCTTATCCACCATGCCCAAGGTCAATCTGAGGCTAAAAAGGAACAACTAGTGAAGTATTTACTTCTTCTTAAAAATGAAGCACTCAAGTTTAAAAGCATTATTTATGAACATATACCCCGGACAGAAAATGAGTTAGCAGATTCATTGGCAACCATAGCATACACAGAGTCGTATCCATGGATCCATGTGCTGGAGAGCCCCTCCATTCAACTTGATATGGGTAAAGAAGAAGAAATTTTTGAAGTACAAATGGAACAACCTCAGGATTGGAGATTTCCTCTCCTGCAATACCTCTCCGACGGCATCGTGCCTCCGGATAAATCACTGGCAAGAAAACTGAAACACAAAGCTCGTGGTTTTATCATACTGAGAGACGTTCTGTATAAAAACTCTTACAGTAAACCTTTTCCGCACTGTTTGGGGGATGATGAATCTCAAGTAGTCCTCTCCGAATTGCATGATGGCGAGGGATCAGCTCATTGTGGATTCAGGGCTCTAACAAGGAGAGTTTTACTGGCTGGCTACTAGTGTCCATCTAACATGCAGGATGCTAAAGAGCTGGTAAGAAGGTGTGACCCATGCCAAAGATACAGCAATGAAATTCATGTTCCAACCATTCCTTTAGAGTAAATTTCTGAGCCTATACCTTTTGCTCGATGGGGGTTGGATTTAGTGGGGCCTCTCCCTATGGCGTCCAGAGGGCGCACAACTATAATTGTTGCAATCGATTACTTTTCGACGTGGATTGAAGCAGCCCCTCTGGCAGGGACAACATCAAAAGTCGTTATAAAATTCATTATATCTAACATTTGTTGCAGATTTGGTGTTCCACAAAAGATAACAACAGATAATGGACCACAGTTCGACAATAGGGAAATGGAGAGTTTCTGTGCCTCAAGGGGTATACAACATTATTTCTCTTCACCTTTCTACCCATAAGCAAATGGTCAGGTTGAAGTGGCTAACAGAACTATACTGTCCGGTTTAAAGAAGAATTTGGAAGGGGCTGCTGGGAAGTGGCCTAGCTATTTACAAGAAGTTTTGTGGGCCTACCGGACAACACCTGGGGCTGCAACACCTGAGTCACCCTTTGCTTTAATCCATGGGATGGATGCAATAGCTCCCATAGAAGCAACTCTCCCATCATTTCGTGTTCACAACTTCTCTGAATGCACTAACGAAGTGGCAATCAGAAGTCAGCTCGACCTAATAGAAGAAAGACGAGTTAAAGCTCACCTTAGAGCTGCACACTATCAGGGTTTAATAAGGAGCAGATTTGCTTCTAGAGTTAAAAGAAGAGATTTCCAACCGGGGGACAAGGTATTGAGAAAAGTCTTCTTACACACTAAAGAGAAGCTGCTCGGCAAATTGGCCCTGACTTGGGAAGGACCTTATATGGTTGTTGAAAGGCTTAAACCTGGAACATATTGGCTAGAAGACAAGAATGGAAGAGTTCTGACCCACCCTTGGAATATCGAGCATCTCCGGACGTACTTAGAATAACATTTGTGTAAATATTTACTAATTTAAACATCCATGTAAATATTTGGGGGCATACTCTTTCCTACCCTGGTGGCGCGGGGAGGTTTTAATGAGGTGTCCGAGTTTTAAATAAAATTTGATGCCTTCTTAAAAAATTTCCGAAGTGTTCTACTTTGTCTTTTGTCACACCATCCAAATTGAAATAAAAGAGTGATGACCACTTAAACATTTGTCATCGGAGAATTTAAAGACTCTCACTATAAAATGACTAAGGGCTATTTAAACACTAGCCATCAAAATTAGAACAGACTATGAAAGAATGTGAGAATTGTGCAAAACAAGGATATTCATTGAAATAACTTAAGTGCCTTGGCCTTCCAAGGACTTTCAAACTGTCAAGAAAAGTAGAAGATCTATCCGGTCAGATACTGGACACACTTACAAAAAGAGTGCCTTGGCCTTCCAAGGACTTTAGTTCAGATAATATGAAAAGTAAAAAAATTCGCAATTTAAGACTGCGCCTTTGAAGATGGCTCAGCTTCATCCATCTTCTTGTTCCCACTGGGTTCATCTTTCTCTTCGTTTGGGCTCTCTCCGGTGTTCTCTTCGTCATCAGATGAGGATGCACTGGAGAAGCCAAACCTGTCACCTTCGGCCATTGTGTGATATGGGAGGTCTTCAGGCTCTACGTGAAGCCATAAATCACCAAAGTTCCTCTTCGGGAACTTCTCATGGAAGAGCAGGACCATGTTTGATTTCACCTTGGCATACATTTGCTCTTGAGTTTCTATCACATTATTGGCATAAGCATCGATCTTGGCCTGGATTTTGCCCTCATGCTCCCTTAGCAAATCAGCTTTCTCCTCTGCAGCTTGGGACACTCCGTTTTCAAGAGCAATCTTGTCGCTGGTCAGGTTGGTGATAATTTGGTCCTTGGCCTTGGTCTCCTCTTTTGATGAGGCAAGATCTTTCTCCAATCCGGACAGCTTCTCCCGGAGCTCTGTGATAGTGTTCTCTAGAGTGGCAACTTTTGTGGTACTCACCTCTTGGGTTCTCTTCAGCTCTTCATTTTCCCCTTTTAGAATGGCAGCGTTTGAAGTGGCAGTAAGAAGGTCATCGGACAACCTCTCTTTGTCAGACTTGAGGTATTTGATAATGTCTGCCTGACTTCAAACTTGCTTTTCCAACGCGAGTACCGGCTGAACATTGCTTAATAAAGAGTGGGCTATAACATCCCTTTCACTTGAAACAATAAAGGTCTTACCATTAAAAGTGACTTTATTTGAAGTGCTCGGAGGGAGGTAAGGCCCAGCAAAATCATCTCTGGGGAGATTGATAAAGTACTCACCAAGCCCACCAAGACCAGTGATGTCTACCCCATAAATATTAAGATCTCCCCCTTCGACCTCATCGGTTTCGAAGTCACCAGGTATCTCCTCTGCTTGTGTTGGGTCAGTGGGGTCAGCTTAGGAAAGAGGCTCCGGAGGTCAGAGAGAGAGTTCGTCACCCTTAGAGGTCTTTTTCTTCTTGGCCTCCCTATCTTTGCTTTCAGCTCCCCGTTTACGGTCTCTTTTGGAAGCCCTTTGAGGATTTGAGGAGTGAGCCTCTTGCCTAACACTCTCCTGCTCTACCGCTGCCAAAAGAGCAGCATCAATTTGACTAGGGGCTGGCCTCTCCGGATGCGTTGGAACATCCTCCTCCACCACAGCAGGGTTAGCTCCACCCACCACTTTCTTGCCCTTCTTTTTACCTTTCATCTTACTCGGGGCCTTGGCCCGGCCTGGCAAGTAAAGTGTCCCGTCCGGTTCATGCGTCATTTTGAGTACTACATCCGGAGGAGGCTGGGTGGTGAGCTTTTCCCAAGTTAAGTCTCTCCGACCTATGGTGTTCCACAAGTGAGACCTTGCTAAGTTGCCCCCTGTGAAAGCAGCATGGAACCGGTTCCCCCACTTCTCAGTAGCCCAAGCGTTGATCTTGGTGCAAGTCATTGGGCAACACTGCTAAGGCAAAGATAAGACCAATTAGTTTAAACAGACTTGATTTAAAAAAAAACAAGAATGTAAAGTAGGAGACTTACGGTCACTCCTCCATCTGCTTGTGAGAAGACTTGGGTTGACTCCGGACTTGATTTTCTTCCCATTCTCCCAAACACCACTTACAAACAGGAACTGGGTCCTCCAATTCCTCTCCGACTCTAGCAAGTCATCCACAGCTTTGAAGTTATCCCCCATGTTGAAATGGTAGAAGGGGATGTGGTGGTTTCTGCAGAGACGGGCCACCACAGCGAACTCCTCCATTGGTAGAGGAATCCCGGAGAGCTTGGAAGCCATAATGCAGGACATGAGGGTGTACCAAGCATTAAAGCTCAGCTGGCTCGGATAGAGCTTTATGAGATGAAAATATTTGACAATTTCTGGGTCCAAGGGGAATCTGAGTCCCCAATTGAACAGCTCAGTGAAGATGACTATCTCGCTCAATTTGCAGTCCATGGGAGTTTCGGGGTTGATAGGGATTCTTATATTCACGTTCTCCGGAATTCCCCACTTCGTACGCATCCGGCCTAGCTCGCCTGTGTGGATGAATGCGTAGTTGATCTTTTGCAGGGCAAGGAGGTACTTGACATTGACCTTGTGAAAACAAGGCCCCACCCTTCCTTCAAGACTCTCTGGCAGATCCGGATGCCTCAAGCACAACTTTTCCTTGCCTTTATCTTTTTTGGCAGCAACAGCACTACTGGTCTGTCCGGAGGGCTCAGACTCGAATGAAGCCTCTTCGATAGAGTCCTCCATTACTTCCTCAATGATTGATGAGGGGTTTTAAGTAGCAGTTGTAAGGGGAAGCTTTAGATCTGGCTCAGCCTGGCTGCCGGACTGTTGAGTTTCAGTGTTTTCTTGGTTCTTGGCCTCCGGTTGGGGCTCTGATGCAGATGTTTCCTTCCGGAGACTTGAACTAGTGCCCTCCGGACCGGAAAGCCTGTCCTTGGGAGCTCAAATGGGCACTTCTGACCCCACACTACTGTCTTTGGCACCCGATTTTGAAGGGGGTGCCCTTGGAAGCTTGACCCTTGACCATTCGGCCTTTTCTTCGGTCAACTAATTTTTTAGGAGAGTTTTCGGCGTCTGACCCCATAGCTAAGAAAGGGGGAGGGTTTCTTAAAGCTGGTAACAGTTACACCTGGCTCAACAACAGGTTCCGATTCTTGAACCGAAGAACTGGAGATAATGGGTGAGAGATTGGTTTGAAATAACCTTTTTGGTTTGATGCCTTTTGAAGAAGACAACCCTGGTCTGACTCTGTGGCTGCAGTCACTGGTTTGTCGATAGGGGAGGTGGGCAAGTCTGCTGCGATGCGCCTTTCCCTTTCGACCTTTTGTGCATTTTCTAGTTCAGAAAGGTTGAGCCACCCGCCTTTGACCAAAGCGTTCCGAGCCGTGAACATAAACAAACTGGGTAAAAAATTGTTTTGGAGAGAAAAAAGCTTTGAGGATTTGCAGAGTAAAAATGAGAGTGATGGTGAAACAGTAGAAAGTATTTCAATTTATAGTAAATCTGGAAAAAGAGTTTGATTCCTAGGAGAATTCGAAAAGATTGGTAATGATTAAAAGACGGCGCTGATGTCACCCTCTTTAATGAAGAGGTTGCTTTTCGAAGAAGGTGGGTGCGAAATTCAAGGTGAAAAAACGGCTGAAGAAACCAACCAAAAAGTGACACGTGTCCCATAAACTCTGGCAGAAAACCGTTTGGATTTTCAAAGCTTTATCAGTCCGGATAAAGCCACAACACAAACAGACCTGTCCGGATTAAAACTGCCCCTATACATCAGACTGTTTTTCAGGTTTTTGGCAAAGGCATTTGAACAAACACCTAAAAAAGGGGCTCCTGATGAGTCTGAATTCTGCTTCCTCTCCGGACAGGGACAGATCGGACCAAGACCACCAGACCGGACAAGCCACTTCGAACACTTAGCCCATTGGACTGTTCGAACAATGAAAAAGATACTAAAAAACCTAAACACTTCTTGACTAAGCTGCTTGCTCTCCTACTAAAAGCTCATGGGTCTATAAACGTGACCCGGGTCCATTAAACATGACCCGAAAACCCATAAAGCCCAAATGTAAGGGTATAAATTCCCAACCACCTGCATTAAATATGGGTAATGAAAATTAACTGCAACCAAGCTGCTTAATTCTCCCTCTACTCTCTACTCAAAATATTAAACACCTATAAACTACCACAAAACTCTAAACAAATTACTCAATTACCCTCAGACATAAATTAACCTCACCAATTATCATAAAAATATGATAATATTATTTATTAATTTTTTAAACATACTTATCAAAGTACCAAAATAAAATTGTTAGGAGTATATATACCATCCGATAAAACAGAACATCCGTAATTATTTTGAACTCTGACTGATCTGATCGGTAACCATGATGAGGAGGTTTGTTAGCATATTTATGTAGATATAGATATTTGAATTGTTTCCATACACTAAAATTGAACCATTGATGTAAAAAACTAGTACTTTTAATTATTGTTAGTAAAAAATTTATAATTGTTGTGAGAGTGTTATGGTTGTGAGCACACTTGGCATGAATGATATAGACATGAGAGGTATATAGAGAAAATAAACAGGCAAACCTCTAATTCAGAATATATAATGTGAAGGGGAAAGCTTTTATTTATAGGAATAATCTTCCACTTCAATGCATTCTTTTTAACATAACCCTCTCAATGGAAGGAGTGCAACCAAATTTGAAACCTCAAAGCCATGTCAGGGATGTGAAGCTCCACTTCTCAATGTCTTCCATTTTCCTAGTATATCTAAGACGCTAAGAAAATTCATTAATCGAAAGGTATGGTACGTTTCCCTATGTTTATGCTCATATGCATTTTCTATTAAGATGAAGTATTTTTTTTATTTTCATTATCCTAAGAAGCACTGGGTCTATTTTCTTTTTGTTGTATTAGTGTCACCTCGAGACTACCTACGACCCACTTGTTCATTACTTCTAACTACGTTAGGAGGATATCGTCCAATCGAGACTACATGTAGTTATGGTATTAAAAATTTGTGCAAGTTAAGTTGTGGTAATTTGGATGCAAATGGATCTTACATATATTATTTGTGTGTTAACCATGTGCTTTCACGTCATATAATGTCGTATATATGATAGAGGTGGTGTGGTGATTGACCTTAATTCTAATAATTATCCAAAAGGTTCAACTAATGACTAAAGTTATAATCATACCCGTATAGAGATGATGGTCTTCCTTTAATGTGTTCAAGCTCACCATAATAGATTAGATAGGCGAAAGAATCGATATAAAAATATATATTAAAAGATAACATATTTCTTCCAAGCTCAGACAATTTGAAATTGAATTAATATATTTTTTATTGTTATTGATAAAATTATTATCTCTACCCTTTTCAAATACAAATAAAATAGAGAGAGAGAACCCGAATAGATGATAGAAACCAGAAAAATATATACAACTCTAAATAAGAGAAGAATGAATGACATGTTGACTCTCTTTGATACTACCAAATATAACCTAAACGGTGTAACCTAATCCTCGGGGAGGATCCCAGCCGAAAGGCACTAGACGAAATAACAATAAACGAGATAAAAAAAAAACTTGACTTATGTGTGAAACCTTGTCGTGAGAGAGTCTTTCTTTAATGACAATTAAGAAAACAAATAGTAAGACAAGAAAAGAACTTACAATTATGGATAAAATATGATTGTTGATGATGAATTGATGAAAATAAAATGATCTCAAAATAGTGTTTAATTAAATATAGCGCGAAGCCAACTAGTTTCTTCAAAAAGTGTAACGAGTCTAAATGTGTTTAAAATGAATGAAAGGACGCAAAGTCAATAATACCAATATCCCCCAATAAACATCTATTTGCACGAAGTTGACATTAGATAAAAAAACAAGAATGAAAAATGTAATCTCAAATCAAAAATATAATTTGGGAGTGTGAGTTACGCAAATGGATAATACGTATCCGAAAAACTGCAATGACCTCTAGTAGTGATAGATGAACTAAACAGATGAGCTTCCCAAACCTGGAGTAACCATTCGAATTAGAAAACAACATTCGATCTTGCATATCCTAAAAAGACAAACTAGAGCGAAGGATCACAAAATGGAACACATTTAAGGGAATTCTTTTAAGGAATAAGAAAATCAATAAAATACAAACGAAAAATACTGATAAAATAATGATTTTCGAGTATGGAAATCACAAGAGACAACAATAGTTGTTGCACGCTAGCTTATAGCTTAGGGGTTTAGTATGCATGTATTATTTTCTAAAAATTATAAGATATTAATTTTATTTGGAACCTTCGTTGGAATTATCCCCCAACTTATACTATACTCATATTAATAACAAAAAATGGTTTACATTTTTCAGAAGCACCATACTAATGTATAAATAATGGATCTTCAGGTTCGGCTGACCAAACTTCTATCAGACTTCCTAGTGGTGAAGTAACTTGTTACTTTTAATTAAGAAAAAAAAGCAATTCAAAAGAAAAAGAAGTTGTCTCATTTTCTCGGGTAACTTATCTTCAGTCATATAAAACGCTCACCACCGTATAAATAAAGAATGAATAAAAATGGTTTGACTTTAGCACATAAGATTGTGAGTTTGACCAGGTGATATAATGTAAATATATTGCACTACAAATCTTGGAATGACATTTAAACCATCATTGGCCTCAGGTAATGGTGATCAATACATAACTTTAATTATTTACTTTGTTAGAAATTTAAAAATAACATACTAGCTTCAAAGTTGAAGAAATGTAACATGAGATCGAATTTTTATGCTTCAATATTAAGAATTTCGTAAGTAGAATTAATCAGTTTCATTTTTAACCCAAAAGTAAGTAATAATCTAGGGAAATATGAAGAATGTAAGACAAGCAAGTTCTAACATGCTAACACGTGAGCCACTTTTGATACTGGTTTTGTTCCCCATGGAAAATTAAAACTTAGTTTGATGGTAGTTTTTTTTAAAAAAATTGGTCGAAGTCTCTGAACTTCTTAAGTCTTTCAAATTGTTTCAACATAGCCTGTTCTTCTCGATAGGAGTGCTCTAGGGTTTTGAAGTCTCGTAGGATACTTATCTGATCCCACATATACATGTTATTGCTTTCTTGAAACCGGCTGGCTGTCGACTCCTCTACTCGTTCTTCAAAAGTGTATGCATTCTCCCACGCATAAACATTTTTTTTATCTCCCAGCAATCCCAGTTTCTTTCAAATTTTTATTGTTAACCTCCTGATATAATATAATATGGGGATGAAGAAATATTAGCTTCATAAATTATAGTTCTCGTAAAATAAGGATGCATTTCATTTCATATTTTCTTTAGTCAGCTTTAATTTGTGGTCCTTCTCACCATAACAGAAGACTATGGATTTTTTTAGCTGACATTGATTCAAACTAATAAGACGAGAGAAGTGGTAGCAAAGTAGAAACTGAATGAAATTTGCTAATGTGTTTATACACCTTTGTTCATAGTCAAGTGTGCATTAAGGTGGGGGTAGAGGCCTAACCTAAAAGGGCATATAAATGAAAATTGGAAGAATAAATCCATTTATTAGTGAGGCTAGAGAAATAAGGGTTGGGCTTATCGATTTTAATATCTAAAAATATAGGATAAAAAATGATTATAGAATTGAACCACTAGCATCAAGTCCTTATGATCTGTTAGACTGTGATGCTTATACGGCCTTCCGCTACATCAATTTTCATGTGTTAAGTATAAATACGGTAATACATATCCTTTTGATCAAATAAGGGAACCATCAGTCTTTGTTGCACATATAAATTTCATAGGAAAAATAATAATAATACATTATTTGAAGGTTTGACATTACATCAAATACATATGTTGTCAAAATAACCATATTATGGAAATGCAGTGACGACACTCATGTCATATTTATTATTTGCACAAGCAAAAAGTGTATCAAATTATGTTATAGGAAGGTAAAGTTCCAATTAACATGAAGAATTGGATAAATAAACACTGTTTATGATGAATGACCTCAACACCTTCATAAATAGGTAACATACCCATTACCTAGCAAAAAAATATATTTCGGAGTTGAATAAGGTGCAGTGAGTCAAAAATTGATTACTATAATGGATTTTTTTGTTAGATTGTTACTATTTTCCTCTCTTACCTGCATTCCCTGAATCCTTACTCATTATTAGGATAATAATGAAGTTGATGGGTGCCTTTTACAAAACGATCACTACTAGAAGAAAAAATTCACACCCACGTACATAAGGAAGAGAATATGTTGTGTTAAAGCCAACTTGTTTATTTGGCTTGGCTTGTTCTATGTAGAAGGTTTGGAACCCTATACAATTATGAACAATAGATTTCTCACATAAAGACTTCCTTAAGAAAGTAAAGTTTGTATTGTAATTTTTCATTTTGATAGAAGTTTGTGCTTGATGCTTGCTTGTTGTCTATAAAATTATCTTCACTACTTACTCGACCACTATCTTTAATGGTAAAAATAGTAAACTCAAATCAATAAAGTGAATAACAAACCTTTTCTTTAAGATTATCTATGAAGCTTTAACAAGTAGAAACAAGGATTTTTGTAAATCTAAAGCACAATAATGGAATTACAAATATAATTTAGAAAAGACTTAACTGCGATAACGGTAATAGAGGGTTCAAATAATATTTGATCGTAAATAGAGACTGGAACTTGTGTGGGGGTAAGGACAGATGTAGCCAAGTCGATCAATGAATTGGATTGTGAATCCATGCGCGGGTTCAATTTCCATAATCTCTTATCAATGCTTAGACCATTTGTTTCAGAGAAAACATAATCACCTATAAATCGAAAGACATACTACTCTTAGGGTTTTTTCAATAAGGAGGAAAATAAAAGGCCACTTCATGATAAAGCAACTATTAATGTTATAAATATAGGTTGTTATAGTTTTGCTTGCCTTATATTGACAGTTGATCTAAGTGAAAAGAAAAACTCAAAAAATAGGTCTCTTATTTGATTTTTACCTCTCTTTTATTATCGAACATATAAAATTTAATACAAAATCAAGGAATATACGTGAAGAAAGAACTTGATCGAAAAGGCCTTAGTGTTATTTTTTTTTCATGCATTCCAAACAGATTCGGTGAGGGTGAGATACTCTTTATTTAACATCTTCCAATTTATAAGCCACAACTCATTTAATGTTTCCAATTTACTATAGAATCTTTGGGGCTTTCCTATAGTCTTTTTAAACAATGGGTTTGATTGACTTCACCTATGATAATGGATATCAATTTTTATTTTATTCATCAAATCTTATCATAATATGTGTCAAGATTTTTACCTTAGCATTATTCAGTTATCAATATAATAGGGTTCCTCATTTATTGACAGATTATTGGGACTTCTGTTTCTCATAAGTGGAAGGAAAATAATAAAATGAACGTGATAAGGATATAATTCACCGGAATAAATAATAAGGGGTTGATTATGAATGTAAAATACTTGATATGGCTATTATTGTATTTACCATCCATTAGAGGCAAATTTGTAAACAATATATTTGATAAGGGACCAAAATAACAATAAAACCAGCCCACCAAGGACATTAATGAGACCATCCTTCTTTACTATAAAAGGTGATCCACTTTCTTGGCAGGTGAGACACTCCACAATAAAATATTCTCTTGACTTTCTCTCTCTCTACTCTCTCTCTAGTCACATCAGGTCCAAAACCCAAGAACATTCCAAGTCATTTATTTTCTCATTATTGGCGCCGTCTGTGGGAAACCGTGATACCCGAAAAGGAATCTTTTTCTTTAAAAATCGTGATCGGATCTTTGAGGATGAATGACGTTACTATCGAAGAGAGGGTCGGGAGAGATATTTCCCGAGCCGTTTCGCTATCTGAAGGCGAAGAAGCCCCGAGTCGGGAGTACTACGCCCAAGGTCGGGACAAACGATCGACGCTTATCATGACCAAGAGACAGCTCCTGGAAGACATTGCGCGGTTAAACGCCGAAAAAGAGTAGGCATTGGGCGAGAAAAAGGCTCGGGAAGGAAAATGAAAGGAACCACTCGCGGATGACCTTGGAGAAAGTAACCTGGCCGCGGGACATCGGATAGAGGCCCGACCCGTTAGGTATTATCGAGAGCCTCGTCTGGAGGATCGACGGACCGTCAGAAGGGAGCGATACCCGGAGGATAACCGAGTCATCGCCGACAACTACACCTCGAATGATTCATCAGGAAGGGAGTACCGACGTCGAGAAAGGTTGAACAAACGCGCGCATAAAAACCGTTCCCGACGCAATGGGGCACCCAAGTCGGACTCCCTCAAGTACAAGAAAGGAAGCACGGAAAAAATGACACCGGTATCGTTTGAGAAAGATGAGATGCCAGCAGGCAGCCGAGAGGAGCGAGTAGCCCTGCCCAGGTCCAGTGGCAGCCTTCGAACAGTCAGAATCAAGGATATCGAGTCAGCAGCCAATTTGTCAGCCCCGGGGATGAGGGTCTCTACGGGATTCACACTGAAGGGCTCGGAGGCGGGGCATCAGGATTCGGGATGAACTGGAGAGTATCGCCATTATCCGATGAGATATTAGCGGGCCATCTCCCCAAGAGATTTGATATCTTCAAGTTGGAGAAATACGATGGAAAAAGGGACCCAGATAATCATTTAGAGGCTTTCAAAAACTTCATGTTGAGTTTCGACAATGATGACAAACTTCTGTGTCGGGAGTTTTCGATGACTTTTAAGGATCGGGCGTCCAAGTGGTACAACCGATTACCACAGGGTTGCATCCGAAACTTTGGAATGTTCTGGACAATGTTTCGGCAGCATTTCGTCGGAAGCAAGAGCTTCCGGGCCAACGGAGATACCATCATGAATTGTAAGAAGAGGTTAGGAGAGAGCCTCAGGGAATACACCAGGCGTTTCATTGATGCAAAGACCGACCTAGACCATTGTGAAGAAAATGTAGCGTTAACCGCATATCGATTGGGTTTGCTCCCAGGACCGATGAAACAAGTGGTAACCAAAAAGCAAGCCTTTACTTTTTCCGCCCTCCTGGCTCAAGTTGAAAAGATAATATTGATCAAAGAAACCGAGGCGTCCGAACTAGCGGCACAGATTCAGCAGAGCGCGCAAGCATCGGTCGTGATAAAACAGGGAACTCAATTTAGTTACGCTCAGCCGACCCAGCCGATCAACACAATACCTCAAACTCAATCTTTATCAGCCAAACCGTCGGCTCCCCCGAGCCAGAGGACAAAACAGACAAGTCAAACGGCTTCGCGACCTATGTCTAACAAATGGATCAGACCCGCTTATTTTGTCGACCTAACAGAATGCGTGTCTTCAATTTACGAAAATACTAAGAAGAGCAGAATGTATCGAAAGCCTTTCCCTATACCAACGCTTCGGGAGCAGAGGAACAACCGGTATTGTCGTTACCACAAAGATATCGGGAATGATACTAAGGATTGTATTGCTCTAAAAAATGAGATACAGATGCTGATAGAGCACGGGAACCTCTTAGAGTATGTGAAAAAGAAGGCTCAGCAGAACGCCACTTTGAGGGAGCTCGTCTCAGTACCGAAGTATGAAACCGCCATGATCATTTCAGAAGTAACCGACCCTTTTGACGTCTCCGTCGAATATCTCGATCCAGAAGCAAATCGCAACATCATCGGGATCATTGAAGAGGGAAGCACGGGAAGCACAAGGAAGGTGAAAAGCCTTTGTGAAGTTTTTGAATCCTTGACTATTTTTGGTGGTGACACAATGACAGGTACCACGCATACCTCCAGGAAGCGACATATTGTGAATCTGGCTACGCAGCTGGAAACCCGGACTTACCCCTCTTCAAAAGGCCCCCCGTCGCCAATCTTGTACTTCGACGACGACGATATGAGGGATATAGCCGCCCCACGAAGACGCCATCGTTATCGGAGCGGCCATCGCAGGGGAAGAGGTCCGGCGTATTTTGGTGGACACTGGTAGCTCGGCCAATATAATCTTTGCGTCCACTTACGCTAAGTTCAGAGCGCCTCCGGTCATTACACGATCGGATCGAACTATCGTCGGATTTACAGGGTCAGCAGCGGATGTGGTATGGGAATTTGAGGGGGTTGTTCAGCTAGGCCGCAAGCCATTTAAGAAAGAGGTCATAGTTTTATTTGTGGTGGTAGACGTCCCAGCTTCTCACAATGCCATCTTCGGGAGGTCCTGGTTATCACGAATGCACGCGGTATCCTCCACGGTCCATCAGTGTTTGAAATATGTGACCGTGAACAACGTGGGTATAGTCAGGAGCAGCCAGAAGGCAGCACAGGAGTGCTACCGAGCGGTCCTAGCACCCAGAAAAGATCAAGAGATGACACAGGCACGGGAATAACAATTAAAGGGGCTCCCCTCGGGGTCGTTACCCGTTGATGATCCTAGGGAAGCTCCCGGTTTTTTGACCACTGACGAAGAATGTGAAAAACATGCGTTCGCTGAAGGCAAGATCCTACAAATCGGAATCCATCTGTCGCTGACTTTCAGAGAATGCTTGTTGTCTTTGCTACGGGAGAACCTGAATTTGTTTGCTTGGTGTTCGAAGGATGTGACAGGAGTGCCGGGGGACTACGTGGTTCACAAGTTAACTGTCAACAAGAATGTCAGGCCCGTATCGCAGAAGCGTCGGGCCTTTAGCCCAGAAAAGGAAGAAATCATTCTGCGGGAACTCGAAAGGATGATCAGCGTCAGACACATTAAGGAATCAAGTTACCCGCTCTGGACATCCAACCCGGTCCTGGTAAAAAAGAAAAACAGGAAGTGGAGGATGTGCGTGGACTTTACCGACCTTAACCGGGCGTGCCCGAAGGACCCATTTCCTATGCCCAGGATCGACCAACTTGTGGATTCAACGTCGGGAAACAGACTACTGTCATTTATGGATGCATACACCGGCTACAACCAGATCAAGTTACACCAACTGACCAAGAAAGCACGACGTTTATAACGGGCCGAGGCTTATATTGTTACAAGGTCATTCTATTCGGTCTAAAAAATATTGGAGCGACTTATCAGAGGTTGGTTAACAAGACCTTCGATTCTCAGATAAGGCGGAATATGGAAGTCGACATCGATGACATGCTGGTAAAGAGCGGCACGGGCGAGAAACATCTTGCGGATTTGAAAGAAACTTTTGGCAACCTCAGGGGAATAAATCTCAAGCTCAATCCGGAGAAATGTTCTTTCGGGGTAAGGTCGGGCAAGTTCCTGGGCTTCTTTGTTAGCGAAAAGGGAATTGAGGCCGACCCGACTCAGCTCCAAGCTTTGACCGACATGACTCCACCCAAAAACGTCAAAAAAGTCCAGATATTGACAGGACGCCTAGCGGCCTTGAATCGGTTTATATCTCGTTCATCTGAAAAATGTGCATCGTTTTTTCAGGTCCTAAGAAGTGCTAAGAATTTTGTTTGGACAGCGGATTGTGACGCGGCCTTTTTAGGCATCAAGGCTTATCTATCATCTCCGAACCTTCTCACGAAGCCTCTGACAGGCGAGACTCTTTTTCTCTACATTGCAGTTTCAAATTCAGCGGTGAGTGCGGCGTTGATCAGCGAATCAGGAGCAGCCCCTAGAGTCGTATACTTTGTGAGTAAAAGCTTACTGGACGCGGAGACATGGTATTTGAAGCTAGAAAAGATGGCTTTGGCGCTAGTGACCGCAGCGTGGAAAATGCGGTCGTACTTTCAAGCCCACCTTATTGTGGTCCGCACCTCGTTCCCACTCAAATATGTCCTTCAGCGCCCGGACATGTCTGGAAGAATGTCTAAATGGTCGGTTGAGCTGGGAGATTTTGACATCAACTTCGAGCCACAGACATCCATCAAACGCCAAGTTCTGGTTGATTTTATGGTGGAATTTCATTCCGACCGCCCAGATCCAGAGGCGTCCTCAAAATCAGCCGAACCAGATGAATGGATCATCCGCTCCGACGGGGGATCAAACGTAAGTGGCTGCGGAGAGGTCGTACAGATAGTCACCCCCACGGGCATAAGTATGCATCAGGCGATCCGGTTCGGTATTCGCACTTCCAACAACGAGGCTGAGTATGAGGCAGCCCTGGCCGGCATGCGATTGGCACAGGTGTGTGGAGCCAGGCACGTGCGGCTCATTAGTGACTCTCAACTTTTGATAAATCAAGCCTCAGGAGCTTCGGAGGCCAGAAAAGAACATCTGGTCCAGTACCTAGCCGCGCTCAGGCTGATAGCCGCGTCATTCGCCAAGGTAACCTATGAGCATGTCCCGAGAACCAAGAACATGGCAGCCGACTCTTTAGCATCGGTCTCATATTCGAACAGATACCCATGGATAACCGAGCAAGAGCACCCGTCCATCATCAAGAGGAAAGAGTTAGATAACCGGCCCGAAATAGCTTGTCAAGTATCTACAGTAACCACATCGGATTGGCGGCGGGATATTATCGCTTTCTTAGCAGAAGGTTTATTACCTATAGATGGAGCGTTGCCCCGTAAGGTGCGCAACAAAGCCCGAGGCTACGTCCTGTTAGGCAATGTACTGTACAAAAAATCATTCAGCCGCCCCTTACTGAGGTGCTTGGGGGTAAATGAGGCGCAGATCATTGTGTCCGAACTACACGACGGGGAAGGTGCGGCCCATTTTGGGTACAAGGCTTTAATCAGAAGAATCTTTCTCGCCGGATTTTATTGGCCCACGGTAGCAGCGGACGCACGACAGATAGTAAAGACTTGCGACACATGTCAGAGATTCGCGAACGCAATAAATGTACCTGCGGCCCCCTTAGAATCTATATCAGAAGGAATACCTTTCGACCGATGGGGAATTGACCTTGTGGGGCCGTTGCCGATGGCTTCTGGTGGAAGACAGACAATCCTGGTGGCAGTAGACTACTTTTCCAAATGGGTTGAAGCCGAGCCACTATCCGCTACTAAGACTAAAGACATTATCAAATTTATCTGGTCCAACATCTGTTGTCGGTTCGGGGTACCACAGAGGCTCACCATGGACAATGGGCCACAATTCGACAACAGAGAGATGAAATATTTTTGCACAACTCACAGGATTAGGCAATGTTTCTCCGCTCCTTTCCACCCTCAAGCGAACGGGCAAGTCGAAGTCACCAACCGGACCATTTTGGACAGGCTCAAGAAGAACCTCGAAGGAAAGGCCGACAAGTGGCCGGACTATCTACAAGAAGTGTTATGGGCTTACCGAAATACTCCTCGAACGGAAACTCAGGAGTCACCTTATGCACTAGTGTACTATATGGACGCGGTCACTCCAGCAGAATCTATTTTCCCGTCCTTTAGGATCGGAACCTATGATGAGGATTCAAACCAAGGCGATAGACAGCTGGCTCTCGATCTCATAGAAGAAAAACGGAATCGCGCTCAGCTAAATTCCTTACACTATCAGACCCTAATGAGGAACCGGTACGCGTCCAAAGTACAACGGCGGGAATTCAAAGTTGGTGATAAGGTTCTAAGGCACGTTTTTCTGCACACCAAAGATAAAAGCCTCGGCAAACTCGCCCCCGAACTGGGAAGGACCGTACAAAGTGATAGCTAGAATCAAGAGTGGGACATATCGTTTACAAGACAAGCTCGGGCGGTCATTAAGGCTACCATGGAACATCGAACACTTAAAATTGTATTTAGAGTAATTTTACATTCTCTTAATTACATGTGCGTTGTTTGTAAGAATCCTTTGATCGGGGGTGCACTCTTTCCTACCTCGGTGGCGCGAGAAGGTTTTAATGAGGCATCGGCTGTACCCGACCCCTACTTTTTGTTATCAAATTTTTGCCTTCTAATTTCTGAAGTACTATAAACCTTGTTAGCTGACGAACTGATCCAAGGTTTCTATTACCAATCTTAATTCATTGACAGAACCTTCATGGGTTTTTCAGTATTCAAACTGATCTACAACTTAAATTTCCCGACCCTATGGGAAATATTTCAATTTCACATTGATCTACAGAACCTTCATGGGTTTTTCAGTATTCAAACTGATCTACAACTTAAATTTCCCGACCCTATGGGAAATATTTCAATTTTGCATTGATCTACAGAACCTTCATAGGTTTTTCAGTATTGAAACTGATCTACAACTTAAATTTCCCGACCCTATGGGAAATATTTCAATTTTACATTGATCTACAGAACCTTCATGGGTTTTTCAGTATTCAAACTGATCTACAACTTAAATTTCCCGACCCTATGTGAAATATTTCAATTTCACATTGATCTACAGAACTTTCATAGGTTTTTCAGTATTCAAAGTGATCTACAACTTAAATTTCCCGACCCTATGGGAAATATTTCAATTTTACATTGATCTACAGAACCTTCATGGATTTTTCAGTTCCCGAACTGATCTACAACTTAAATTTCCCGACCCTATGAGAAATATTTCAATTTCACATTGCTTAACAGAACCTTCATGGGTTTTTCAGTATTCAAACTGATCTACAACTTAAATTTCCCGACCCTATGGGAAATATTTCGATTTTGCATTGATCTACAGAACCTTAATAGGTTTTTCAGTATTGAAACTAATCTACAACTTAAATTTCCCGACCCTATGGGAAATATTTCTATTTTACATTGATATACAGAACCTTCATGGGTTTTTCAGTATTGAAACTGATCTACATCTTAAAAATTTCCCGACCCTACGAGAACTATTTTCAATTTAACATTGGTCTACAGAGCCTTAATAGGTTTTTCAGTTCCCGAACTGATCTACATCAGACTACAGAACTTTCATTCGGATCTGATCATCACAAACAGTTATAAAACGCAACAGTCACAAGCATATAAAGTATGAATGTCACAAACGGATAAAGGGAAATTCTGTTTACAACAAGTCTATAGGGGACTCCGCAGCCCCCAAAATCCATAGGTCTTTCAAAAACGACAACTACAAAAACACTAAAAAAACATCGGGAGTCAAGCTTCTTCATCCACCGACTCGGGGTCATCCGATTCATCATCCTCAATGCAAACTCCAGCAGGGCGATCCTCTTCGGGCACGTCCAACCACATTGACCCGAGGGAAAGGTTAGGGAAGCGGTTGTGAAAAGACAGCACATACGCAGCTTTAGCCTCGTTCGCCTCATTCTCAGCCTACTTCTTGCATTTTTCAGCAAAAAACGTATTGGCTGCCTTTAGATTGGTGATCTCCCGTTCCAGGGTCGTGGCACGATCTTCTCCGGCCTTCTTGGTCTGCTCCAAAGCAACCTCGGCCTCCTTAAGCTTCCCCGCTGCCAAGTCCTGAGCCGCCTTAGCACCCCGCACTTCCTCTTGCAAACCGATCACCTTCGCCTCCAAACCTGACAACTGTCGGCTAAGTTCCCTTGCCTGACGTCCCTTCAGAGCCAAGGGGACAATCATGTTGTACAAGGAAAGGGCCAGCCCGTCGGTAATTTGTAACGGAAACATATGCGGACTCCCAGGAACCGCCAGCACCGGAAGCTTCGTGCCACTCGAAGACGCCGCGGCATGTGTAGGAGCCTTGGGGGGGGGGGCTAGCATCATCCGGGATCACCACTATGGGATCAACCATCGAGCCACCCTTAGCCCCCCCCCCCCCCCCATACTGATCGAACAGCTTCGGCACGGTGACATTGTGACCACCAGCAACCGCCCCACTTTCCTTCTTGGAGCGCTTTGGCTTCTTCACCTGAACTCCCTCTGCATTGACCCGACATTTTCTTTTCTGCACGAGCACCTGGGTCCGATCGGCCTCACTACCCTCAGCAACGTTTCCTTCTTCTTGCACACCCGCCCCTGCCTCTTCAACACCGACATTGCTCTCCCCGACCTCGTCATCTGGTTTTGGGCGTTTGCTAGGCGCCTTGTTACGTTTTGGGAGATACAGTTGGGATCCTGGTGCATCTGTCTTTGCGATCAGATCCTCCATGCTCGGGGACTGTCGCAATTGCTCAATAGTGAGCACCTCTGACGAACAGCGCCAGAGATTGCTCATGATTAGGTTGGTATCTTTGAAGGTCCGGTGCATCGCCCGACCCCAGTGCTGCTTAGCATAGTCTTTCAGCACCTGGAAAGTGACTTCACCTGGTGAGAAGTAATCCTTCATCAGCCCCTGCAAGAACTCCTTCGACACAACACAAGGGATCGGTACAAATAAAAAAAATAAAAAAATGTGTGCAATATATATTAGTGGATTACCATCGGGAACCCATGTCTGGAGCAGTCGCCTCTGGTTCTCCTTGCTGTAAGGGCGACCATTTTCCCAGCAGCCGCTCAGAAAGACGAAGCGATGCTTCCAGCCTTTGTCTCCCTCAAGGAAATCATTAACTATCTTCCATTTGTTTGCTAGGGAAGAATAGAAGAACGGGGACTTGGGAGATTTTGACAGCCCAGACATTGCAATGTACTCTTCCATAGGCATAACCCGACCCGACATACGCGAGACCATTATGCTGGACATCAACATGTACCACGCGTTGGGCGTCAGTTGAGAGGGGCAGATTTAGAGGGTGCGGAAGTACATAGAAATCTCGGGATCCAGGGGGAACCGGAGGCCCCAATTGAACAGCTCGGTAAAGACCACTATCTCCCGCGGTTGAACATGCACGGGGGTTTCCCCGGGGACGGGAAACCGAACAGTGATGCACTCTGGAATCCCCCAGCGAATCAGCAGCTCTTTTTGCTCAGCAGCAGGAAAGTAGAGATACTTACCTTCGAAAAGAGAGACGACATTACTCGAAGGAAGCCAGCAGAAGTAAGTAGTGGTTATGGCCGCCTCTACCTCCTCGGGAAGAGGATCCTCTGGAGGGGTAGCAGCATTACCAGCAGCAGCAATGCTAACCTCCGCGGGTAGAACGTCCACCTCCGATTCCTTGGTATTTGATACCGGAACTTGATCAGAGCTTAGGGCAGTGGCAGCGCTCGGGTCGGACGGTCGAACCTGAGAATCTGTGGGACCAGCACTGCTACCGGTGTGTGCCAGATGAGCCTCATCCTGTTTTCGACGAGCCCGCTCGGAATCCGACTCCTCTGGCGTCAATCGCCGCTGATTAAGGCCTAAAAAAGTTCTAGCAGTGTTAGTGCCAGTTCAGACCCCTCGTATGGAGGGAGTGAGTTGAACCATTTCAGGATAATTACATACTATGGGAGATATTGGAGAGCTAGTTTCCCCCATAGGTAGGAACTTTGTTTTGAATGTGCGTTGGGGAGGTAAAGGAGGCGAAGTGGTGTAAGAATTGACGGACGACGGCGTCGGGTGATTTGATCGGACAACCGGAGAGCAAGGGGAACTACTGCTAGAGGTAATGACAACGGTATCAGGAGTTAGAAAGCCGTGTGGTTTGGCCAAAATAAAGGACTCGACGGGGATCGGGGTAGCAAGAACAGGATCGTGGGGCTGCGGTACAGGTGTGAACGGTTTGGAATTAGAACCCCAAATCAATCCAATACGTCGGTATTCTTCAGCGCGGTCACCAATGCTAACCCACTCTTTAAAATCGAACATGTGGTTTTTCTTTTTCTTTGTTGATTGCTGCTTCGGATGTCTGGGTTTCATAAAACAAGCATTCCCTCTCTAGAAAAGTTCGGACAACGCTTTCTCTCTCTAGAATGCCTCTGAGAGAGATCAGAATTTGTGAAATATTTATAGGCAACATCATGTGACCGGGGATTACCAAGCGACAAAAAGCAGCGGGAAGGCGAAGAGACTCCCTAAGAAACTGTGCTGGCAAGCACGCGTCGAGTTAACGGTTGACACGTGTCACCTCTCTTCTGACAAGAACTCACATAGGCTAGCTTCCTCAAACAAAGACGCAAGATGGGCCATCTCGACCCAAGTTCGCCACGAAAGCCGACCCACCGTACTAAGCCCAGGAAGAAACCACCAAGAAGGCGCGGGAGCCGACGCAATGAGATTAATGAGCCAAGTCAGGCACGGGTTAAGTGGAAGAAAACATCCGAGCCTAGCCCTCTAAAAAGATTCAGAATTTCGAACAGCGGGAGGAAGAAAACCTCTGTGAACCCGAACATGAGATAAGTGCCTTAAGGGCTAGATACGCAGGAAAGAGGAAATCTGCCTGAAGCAGGGCAACCATCAACCCAGGATACGGAGGACAGCGATTATCAGTTTTTGACTCTTTTATAAGTCTTCACTCCCGATGCTTTCGAAGTCTGGGGGGCTACTGATAAGGAGATAATTCACCGGAATAAATAATAAGGGGTTGATTATGAATGTAAAATACTTGATATGGCTATTATTGTATTTACCATCCATTAGAGGCAAATTTGTAAACAATGTATTTGATAAGGGACCAAAATAACAATAAAACCAGCCCACCAAGGACATTAATGGGACCACCATTCTTTACTATAAAAGGTGATCCACTTTCTTGGTAGGTGAGACATTCCACAATAAAATATTCACTTAACTTTCTCTCTCTCTACTCTCTCTCTATAGTCACATCAGGTCCAAGACCCAAAAACATTCCAAGTCATTTATTTTCTCATCAGAACGTAATAAAAATTACCTATACTTTTATAAAAACCTTATCGTATGACATTTTTATTATTATGATTATGTTAATAATTCTCTTCTTTAAAGATTATGGCATATAAGTTGACATCATGCTATTGAAAATATGTTAATACACGAACTCGAATTGGAGACTTCTCTTATAATAACATATTTTATAAGACTCGATGAAACTAGAAAAATATTTTTGAAGTATTTTGTCTTACTTTTTTAGCTATGCAAGACGTTTATCCACATGTGCCCTAAAATGAAGCCAATTTTTTTGTAATAGATATACTTTGTAAAAAAGTTTGGAATTAAACCTTTCTGGTCATGTACTTTTTTTTATTTAATGATCTATTTTATATATTTATTTTTTGAATTAGTCTGATGCAGAATTACCATCATTACACATTCATTGTTAGTTTGGTTGCGATCTAACGATCCATTTTAGTTGTCGTTTAGAGTGTATGTCGAAGACCGTAACATAAGTAACAAAATGCTTCTTACCATACATGAGAAAAGAAAGTTTAGTTTGTTCGGATATTAACACAACTACATGTTTAATATATTTTTAGTGATTCCTCTAAAAATCTTTATTATTAATATAACCGCATTTTTATTATTCATAAAAAAATTACTTTTAAGAAATCAAATTGTCCCTCGTTAACAATTAATATGGTTTACTTAAAGTTACTTAATATTGCGAGTATAAAAGACATTGTGCTTTGGCCAGAAAAGAAGCTCTTATCGTCCATTCCCTTAACTTAATGTACCATAAAGTTCGCACAAAAAAATTGTTACGTTAAAATCGTCATAGAAACTATAAAATCATTTGTTTTATGTTTTATTAATGTTTCCCCTTAGATCTAAATGTTGATTGGCCTTTGAAATCTACTCGAATAGAGTAAAGATCGAAAAAACCTAATCTACCAGGATACAAACCGAGACTACAACATAGCTATAATGAAAAATGAGATTTGAATTACATAAAATCTTTATTTATATAAAAAAAACTAACATTTAAGTTTGAAAAATCCAAAATCCAAAATTTTGTAAAGTAACACATTTCGACACAATATTAATTAACACACAAGTAATCTTGGAAAAAAGACACATGTTGTTAAATTGAATGATACTGCTTGAAAACGTGTTATATCATTGTACAACATAATGCGCTTACCAACATAGCATGAAGTTCATAATCCCCAAGTGTCCAAACAGAGAGAAACAAATGAGACTTATATGACAAAACTTGACTCGATCGTAGCCGACTAAGAGTCCCTCACCACTAGATTGGAATGCAGTGTGAAAATTAAACAATTAAAGTAATTTTAGAAAACAAAACAACCTGTATACTTTTTGAGAGAGAAACAGTTTGTAAACGAGTATTAATGTCAATCATTATTTGTTTCATAATCTCCTCTCATATTTGTAGGACATAAAGGTAAGTAACATAATCGGTTGCAAATTAGGATAAATTGCACTTTAGCCATTACTAACTATATTCAATATCAAATATATCCTCTTAACTTTACAAAGTTTTATTGATAACTTTTTTCTCTAATTGCTTTTACTCCCCGATAATTTATATGATTATCAGTAGCCCCCATAGTCCTTATGAAGCCTGCTGAATAAGGACTAAAAATACTTTGGGATGGTTCAAACAAAATTGTTTATCTTTCTCGAAAGTTACTTGTGTTCTTCACATCTTCCTGTAAAACTTTTTAACGATGGTCTCGAATGTTCACCATGTCCACTATAAGAACTCACCTTGAAACCTTTTGTGAACTTTCTATATTTTCTTCAAATATTCACTTGTTTTTTTTAATCATTCATCTAGAAAATGCTAAAAACTCATGGAATACCCCTAGTACGCGTGCAACATCCTATTTAACTATAATAACTTACACGTGTCAACCTACTTTAGAGTATGCAACGGTTTGTCGATTTATATTTCAACCTATAGCTCATATCAACCTTTCACATCCCTTTCTCAACTCCTTGTCCACTAGTTATTCTATAAATATTATTTCAACACCCATTTTCCCATCACTCATAAACTCCAGAGATAGAAAGATAAAATTTCCTAAAACATTTCATTCCATTGTCACTTCCACCTGAAAGTACTAATTTCTATGATTCTCCTTTATCTTGTTCATATCTGATTTGAAGATCTTTCTCCACTACTGTTTATGAAAAAACCAAAACCCATTAAAAAAACCCATTTTTGGCTTATACGACTACTTCAACATTACTGAGAGGCCTACTGCATATCGAGCAGCAAGTATGATTCATAACTCTCCAAAGCTTTCCACTCGTACCACTGTATATTGAGCCTTCAACTCTGACCATAACACTTATGGGAACCAAAATCCATTCAACCCGATCCTTGAAACTTGCGCATAAAAATCTCCATAACAAATAAAAGCTAAATCGTCTCGAAACCTCACACAAGTACATTCTTCCGACACTTCAACTCCTCATCGAGTTAACCGTAAACAAACGCAAGGGAAATATCTTTAAAATAACCAGAAGTATCTTCTGCTAGTACTTCGACCCCTCCTCGAATATAGCGCAAAGAAACACCTCGAATATATTCAGAAGCTCATTTTCAAAAGATCCAACATCGTCGAAGAAGTGCATTCATAAAATTGAGAGATTCGAAAGACATCAATACTTCATAGAATCTTGCATATTCTCCTCCCTTGAAGGATATGGTTGTGACCAACAAAGAGTCATAATAAAACCCTTCGAATATCAACCAACAAACCACAACGACTGCCTTAAATAATTCAGATTTTCTACTACCAGCACTACCCCTTCTCAACTTCGAGATGAAGAATCCGAGGAGAATGCTGAGTCAGACTCGAGGACAAAGACTAAATCTTATATCGAAAATACAGAAATAACTAATTCCTTAAACTTCAAGGACAATATCTTAAAAAACTAGCTCCAAAGATATAAAGGGAAAAAAAAGAACCAGTCATGTTGACCAAGGGCATCGCTGCAAACTTAAGCGTAAATCTGAAGAAAGTCCTCCTTGAGTACCTTATTGTATTAAAATATATGCAATATGAGTATTAAAGTCAGTCAAAGGTGGATATTCTAAAAAAGAAATATGGGCTTTCAGATAATGTAACGCTTCGGTTACCGGTAGTGGGAGAGACTCAACTCTCTTGGGGATAAAATGAACTCGTGGGCTACCCTAAGATCATAAAATGAGAACTTCGATTTCTGTTGGACCCAATGATAGTAGAATAATTTGAGCTCATCAATTTGTACCCGACGCAAGCAAGCCCAAATCTGAGGTTCACACTCGTGCTACCCTTCTACCCAAAAATATAAGAGAGAAATTTCAGAGGAGAACGCTTTGAGGCTAAACCTTAAATGGAAAAGTCCCGGTAAGTGATATAATTTCATTTTATTTTCTTGAACTATAATTATGTTTCAAATCTCTTATATATTATTGTTCCACATATATATTCCAAAGCGATACAAAATCCACCAAGCATGGTGCAATGAATTCTACAGTGCCTCATGCCTATGGATTTTGTTAATATCCATCTATGGAGTATCTCTCCGAATTATATCGTCCCAGTTGACGAACTAATGGACCCTTAAACTCTAGGAGATGTTGTGAAAAGGCTAGCAGCTCACGAGAGATGTGTCATACTACCTGTCTGAAATAGATCGCAAAGCCACTTGCCTTCAAAGAAAAATAAAAAAGACAAGCTAGATCCTTCAAAGATCTGGATCCAAAGAAAACTTTAAGGCAAACAAAAGGAAAACTATTGATATTAATCCTCCCAAATAGAAAAAAAGGATCTCTAAGTGAGCCTTAAAAAAAGGGTGTTGCTTTGAAGAAAAATAAAAGTTATTCGAAAACCCCTTTTACATCTGTCACATAGAATATTGTTGATGTGTCTCCTTAAAATCCAATCCCTCGTATCGAGGAGATAGAAGAAAAGCAAGAAGTTGCTAAAATAGGAAACCAAGGGATATAAAACGTGATCGGTGAAGACGTTATCAGTGAGGATCAGATCCAATATATCTATAAGGACATAGATATTTGGATTCAAGAAATCCAAAGCTGTATAACACGAATCGGCCATCAAATTATAGAATCTAACTTAACATAGAGTCTAAGTTCCAATCCTCATCGGTTATCTTACTCATCTAATCTTGCTATATATGATAATCATCCTCATCCTCCGGGGAACCATCCGAAGAAGTGTTAAACATACTCCAACCTTTCACTGGTCTCTAAGATATAGCCAAGCAACAATGCGAAGAGGTAAAATCGGAAAATTAAATTGGAGAATCTTGGAAACGATGTAATCTGGCGGGAAAAGGAAGTTGATTATAGAAACATCGAGGGATATTTACAACCAAAACGACCTCAAACAATTCCAAGCCTTTCAGACTGATATATCATGATTTCTTAGGAGAGCCATCCAAATCAAATTTCATTTAGTTGCGATTAATGATAAAAAAAATAAAAATTGAAGTTTACGCATCAAACTGAACTGGACGAGCTCATGGCAAAACATGAGGCTAAACTAACCGAGATAAATACGAAGTACTCACCTCTGAATGAGCTGTTTGATAAAAGTGAAAGAGAAAGAAAAAAAAAGTACTTGAGGATTTGGAATCATTCAAAACAAATCCGAGGAATAAAAATAGTTTGCCATTAAAGCCATAGAGGACGAAAGCGGAAAAGATAGCCTTACTGCTATCAAAACAGCTAAAGAACAGACAAAGATCTCTTGGCTTCGTAAATTTTATGGAATGTTTGTGAGGGTAAATTTATGAGAATTATGGAATTTAATTCCCATAGAACGACGTCATAAAAAGGCTTTTGTGACTGTTCCAAATGAATCATCCGAAGAAACTGAATCATACGATGATGAATATACTTCGCAACAAGATATGAGCTCCTCAGAAAGCAAGCTCACATAATGCCCCCAAAGATGGCAATGAGGACCAGGGATTATTATTGTATTAGAAATTTTTTTGTTAAATCACTAATGTTTGTGGTGATCGTTGTTATTTTATTGCTATTTATTGTTGTTTGTTGATAGGAAAATGTTGACATTTGTGGGTGCTTAAACATTTAACACTTGTATTAACTTTTTTTGTTTGGTTGAAAAATATCAAGTATCACCGCTTCCTTTTGTTTGTCATGTCTTGTAATCAAAATCACCTCATCAAACATTTATCACCTCACGTTTCGTATTGCGTGATTTATCACATTGGTTCCGTTGTAATTTTAATTAGTAATTTTACTTGTGAATTTCACGGTTTCAGATTTGCAATCTAGGTACCTTGTAATCGCCCACAGTGGTTGTAAATGTTAAATATTAGATTTCAGTATGAAAATTAAATAATATAAGTAATTCTGGAAAAATAAAATAATTTGTCTACTTTTAAAGAGATAAACAGTTTGTTATCGAATATTAATGAGTAAATGCCGATCATCATTTATTTCATAATCTGCTCTCCTATGTATATGACACACAGGTAAGTAACATAATAATTACACATAAATTGCCCTTTAGTCATTACTTTAATTTATCTTTTTAACTTTACAAAACTTTAATGATAACAATTTTTATCTAATTCCCTTTACTCTCAGATAATTTATATAATGGTGCCCGAGAAACAACTAATTCGAGTTGAGACTTCATCCATAAAAATTATTTAAATTGAAAAACCAAACACGTTCGTACCTGCAAGATTCAAGTAAAGCAAACGAAACTGTAGTAAAGCGAAGGAAAAGCCGGAGATATCAAACAAATCATAAAAAATGAAGGACAAGAAACTATAGTAAGGGAAAATCTAAAATTTGAATAAATAAAACATAAGAAAAGAAAAAAGAGAGAGCGACCATTTTGGGGTTTAGACACAAATACATAACAACACTATCTAGGATTTTAGAGAAACATAATTGCTTACTGTTGGAGAAACGAACGACATAGAACACTGTTTACTGTAATCTAGAGGAAATGAAAGAGACAGTGCGACGCTACTGTTGTCTAGAAAAAATGAACGAAAGACATCATTACTAACCTGATTGGGAGAAAGGGTAGTTAACTCCGCTTTCGCCTCTTTATAATTTTAACGAAAAAGTGCTAAAACAAATATTGTAGAATTTTCAGAATGATAAAGAATTATACGGAATAAGAATCACATAATTGAGTTTATAAACATAATGTACATAAAGCATAACATTATGTCAAGTTAGCTAATTGCGGAGAATCCAAAGGAAAGTTTTCTCTAAGAAACCTTTTCTTGGAATTCAAGAAATCGTCCTAATCAGCGTAAATCTATCGCTCATTGCCATAATTGAGGAATCACGACATCAAAATGAAGCTACGATATAGACCAATCCATACTACTCAACACCTTGATGAGTTTCCAGTCCTGGAAGCATCCAATCTTCCTCAGCATCCAAGTTCAAATACCCAAAGATCTTAGCCAGCCACTCAACCACAATCTACAAGCAATAACAATCACAAATCTTATTCAGTTATTTTCCAAAATCACCAACAAGATGCCACATATAAACCATCTTACACAGTACATAAAGATGACCATATCTCACTGCAAATTGACGAACATATAGAGATTTCTTTGATACAAACAACAACCAATACGTTAGTTGGAAAATTCACTAAAGGTCTGCCTAAGAAACAAGTTTTTGACATATTCTTTGAAGCAAGAAAGTTTGAAGGCGACTTCTCTTACACTAACTGAGACTCTAGACACTTGTTTATGAAGTTTTCATTAAAGGAAGACATCAGTAAGATCTGCTCGAGGTTTGTATGAAAAATTGATTAATACTCAATGCGCATCTTGAAATGGCTTCCCTCTTTCAATATTAAAAAGGAATATCCATTAATCCCAATTTGGATTAGAATAGAGAAATTGTTAGAGCACCCGTATAATCTTGACATTGTTAACTCTATAGCTGCATCAATAAAGAGTCTCATTAAAACATGGATCCCAAAAAAAAACAATGATATGCATAACACCGGGTATGCATGGGTAGAAGTCGATATCACCAAGAAGCTGCAACATCATATTTGGTTAGGATTTGGTGAAAACAGAGGCTGCTGGATCCAGATAAGTTACAAACTAGTCCCAAAAATACTGTATGCATTGTTTTTATGTAGGTCATGACAGATCTTCATGAAAAAAACTCAACCAAGACTGTGAAGCACCAAACCTAACGAATACCCAACATAATGATAATGAAGATAACACAACACCTAAAGCACATCAACAAAAACCTCAAGACCCTGAGCAAAGAGCTACTCTTAAATATATAATTGTGAAACAAACAGAGTACAATGCTAAAAGACATACCAAAAAGAGCACAAGAACAAATAGTACAAGTAAACAAATAGCTAAGGGAACAAGTTCTAATGCAGAGCCAAAAGAAAGTGAAGACAACCAAAAGAAACAACAAGATAACAAAAATTAAGAGGATATAATTGATGTAATCAAATACCTTGATGATATCTACAACTTGTTTCAAACACTGGAAGTTGAATATCCTTTATCTGGATCTCCTAACAAAAAAAATCAGGAAGTCTACCTCCAACTCCAACACTCAAAGAACAATAAAATAAGAAAGCCCATGGTAATCAAATCTCTTCAATTTGATGAGATCGGCAACAACAACAATACAAGCCTAAATGATTAAGGTCCTAAGTTGGAATATAAGAGGTATTGGAAACAATCCTTCTGTTAGGATATTGACATTAATTATAAAGAAATAAAACATTAAGGTTGTCTTCATTCAAGAACCAATGATAAACATAGACCTCATTGGCTCACTTGCTAAAAGGATCAAGTTGCTAAAGGTTTTTGCAAATTCATCTAATAAGATTTGGGTTTTCTGGGATGCTGATATGAATTTTAATGTTATTGCTGATAACTACCAGTACATACATACTACTGTTAAACATGTATTTCTTGATGCATCCATAAGTATAACTTGTGCTTATGCTAATTGCCAAAGCGGAGGAAGAATAGAACTTTGGGATGAGCTGAAAGAATTTTCCAACTCTGTAAAGAATGGCTCGTACTTGGTGACTTTAACTCAATTATATCTACATGAGAACAAGTTGGTTTCTCAAATTTATACTCTCAAACTTCTACTGATTTTTCTAACATGATAAATGACAGTCACTTAGAAGATGCTGGCTTTGTAGGCACTAAGTTCACTTGGACAAATAAAACTAAGTGGATGCGATTGGACATGGTATTATTCAATCAGGAGTGGGCTGACTATTTCAATGAAACAAAAGTACTTCACCTGCCAAGAACGTGTTCAGACCATACTCCTTTACTTATAACTATCATTGAAAGCAGAGAAAAGCACAAGAAATCTTTCAGATTTCTCAATATATGGACTATGGACAACAACTTATTAAGTTTTTGGAATCAAGCTGTAATGTAGAAATGCATGGATACCCTATGTATATTTATTGGAACAAACTGAAAAGATTGAAGAAATATCTCAAAAAATGGAATGCCAATCATTTTGGTAATCTGTTTGACAAGGTTAAGCAAGATGAAGATGAGGTAACTATCAATGGAGAACGTTACAGAAGCTCAGACAGTGACCAAGACAAATGTTTTCTTTCCAAAATAATTGTTGACCACTTATTAGCTCTCACTATGGAGGACGATTTCTGGAAACAGAAGTGTCATGCAGAGTGGATACAAGATGGGACATGAATACAAGAATATACCACAATTTTGCTATGAAAAAAATGAGAAAAAGAAGAATAAGTGGAGTGAAAATCAACAACAAGGGGTGTACTAAAGAAGAGAAGATCAACTCATCAGTTGAACCATACTTCACTAGATAAACTCTCATCCTACTCTTATAATAGCATAAATCAAGAACTAAATTACATGGAAAGTATTATATGCAATTTTATCCCTAGAATAGTTACTGAATCAGACAATGATAACCTCTTAGCAACCCCATCTGAACTAGAAGTCTGGACCATCATCCATCAACTATATACATCTGGAGTTGTTGGCGTGGATGGATTTAATGGGTGTTTTTATGTCACTTGTTGGAAAATTATAAAAACTGATTTGATGAGTGCACTGTCATCTTTCATTAATGGCCAGGACATACCTAAGGGAATTCTTGCCACTGGAATCTTCCTAATTCCTAAAGCTGTACATCGTACTTATTGGAACATGTATAGACCAATTAGTATTTGTACTCTAATGAACATAATTATGTCCAAGTTGCTAAACAAAAGACTTGCATTACTACTACCTAAGATGATCACTGAGTCCCAGGGTGCTTATGTTAAACGAAAAGTTATTCAAGATAACATCTTGGTGGCTAAAAAGCTTATACATGACTTAATTAGGAAAACTAAGGCCAGCAACATAATCATTAAAGTAGATATGTCCAAAGCATTCGATAAAATTTCCCACAACTTTATCTTAAAAGTTTTAAAATGCGTTGGCTTTAATAACAGGTTCACCAACCTAATTAGTAGCATCATCTAGTCAGTAATTATATCAATATTAATCAATGGTCAGACTATAGGATTTTTTAAGTCTAGAAGAGGTATAAGACAATGAGACCCTTTGTCCCATGGTATGTTTATCTTAGCTGAAGAAATCCTACTTAGAGGTTTGCAAAACATGTTTGATTCAGATAAAACTCCAAGACATTCTTGCAGAGGAAACATTAATATACATATCCTAGCATTTGCAGAGGATTTGTTAATTTTTAGTAATAGACTAACCTCTTTCTTGAAGAAAATTGGAGAATTCTTCCAGGATTACCAAGATTCCTTTGCTCAAGCAATGAATAAAGATAAAACAGAGATTATCATAGCCAAGAAAATGACTTAAACTAGAAGAAGATCTCTAACCATCCAAACAAACTTCAAGACAGTTCATCTACCTACAAATTACCTTGGCATAATACTCAGCCCACACAACAAATCAACAAACTTTATCCCTCTTATTGATAAGATTAAAGAAACGATTACAAGGGAAGGAAAGAAACTTTCGTATGCAAGAAGACTTACTTTGATTAACACTGTACTAATGCCTATCTCAATGTACTGGTTACAAATCTGCTGGTTGCCCACATATGTCATCAACTAAACAAAGACGCTTATGAATAAATTCTTATGATGCTCAAGTAATGAAGAGAGAAAAATGCAATGGTCTTCATGGTCATCTGTATGTAAGTCATTCAAGGAAGTGGGCCTCAATGTAAACAACCTTCATGATATCCAAAAAACCTTTTCATGTAAGCTATGGATAAGATTCAGGGATAACTTGCCCCTCTGGTCTAAGCTGCTACATAGTATCTACTGCAAAGGGAGACATACATTACAACCAGACTACTCTAAACAAGGTCCACAAACATGAAAAAGACTAGCCAAGATCAAAGACCTGGCTGAATAAAATGTTGTATGGAAAATAGGTAAAGGCAACGTTGATATCTGGCTAGATAACTGATATAGCAGACCACCTTTAATCTCTCTTAATTCAAACTGTAATAACACATGGTTCAAAGGCATGATGATTAACTCATTGTGGAGCAATGATTCATGGAACATAACTAAAATAAATTCATTGTTAACTGACTATAACATTGGCCTTGTTGCAAAACTCAAGATCAATGAACTTAAGCCTGATGTCATTATATAGAAGATATCAAGTGATGGTTCTTTCAACATTAAAGACACCATAAAGGCCATAAGAGTTGTTGGAAATTGCTCATCCTTATTTGAAAGGATATGGAATCAGTCCTAGGAAATGTTCATTGTCAGCATGGAGACTTTTGAAAAAAAAACTTCAAGTAGATTCTATAATGCAAACTAAACATATAACTATGGTCTAAAAATGTCAATTTTGTCAAAACTCTGAAACAAAAGAGGATTTATTTATCATGTACTTTTGCGTGGAGAATATGGTCTTACTTTGCAGGTTTACTCAAGGTGGATATAAGAAGCTTCATGACTATTAATCACATTGATAGAATTTGGTTCTGGTCTGCCCCAGTCAAGACACATATCAAAATGATTCTGCTTTCAATCATTACGTGGGTGATATGGAAACAACGAAACAAAATCAAAATGAAGAATTAAACTGTATCAGTTGAGTCAGCTATTAACTACATCAAATATATGTTGTCACCTCTAGACCACTCTAACCTTCTGAAGTCAAAGCACTGGAAATAGAATGAACACGTAGCGATAACTATTACATGCATCAACCATATTAAAAACAAAAGGAAAATCTCCTACTTGTCATGGACTGCTCCCGATGAGTCCGGATTCTGTCAACACATTTTGTGGGAACCAGACAGGGTCAATTCGGACAATGTCCACCTAACCGGACAGGGTCGGTTCGAACACCATCATCCATTGAATTGTTCGAACAGAACTAAAGTACTTAAAACCTAATCAATTTTTGACTAAGCTGCCTGCTCCCATACTCAGAACTAATGGGTCCTTAAACTCGACCTGAGTCCATTAAACATGACCCGAAAGCCCATGTGGCCCAAATATAAGGGTATAAATACTCAACCACCAACATTAAATGAAGGTAATGAAAATTAGATACAACCAGGCAGCTTAATTCTCCCTCTACATTCTACCCAAATATTAAATACTCACAAAACTCCACAAAACTCTAAACAGAAGTTACAAACTTACCCTGAGACAAAATTAAACCACACCAAATTGGCGACCACAGTGGGAGGACGATCGTGCCTGAATCTAGCATTCAAAACCACCAGAAAAACCAGTCCGAATGAATCCGGACGCACCAGAAGTACCACCAGCTTTGCTTGAAGTGGTGGGTGAAAATGATGAATACACCATCGATGAGCGTGATAGATTAAAAGGTGAGATAGAAGCTCTGACGGCAAAGAAGACAAAGATGGGCATAAAAGAGAAGTCAAAGGCATAAATTGCTCATCATACTGACAACCCTAGAGAGCATAAGCCTTCGAAGACCCATGTGAGTATGAAGAAGACTCATGTTAGCTCCAAAAAGTCTCACCGGTCCAAACCGGTGGAGAGTTCTGATTCAGACTCAGAATCTTCTAGTAGCTCCTCGGGTGATGATGAAGTTGAAGAGTCCTTATCCTCAAGTAGTGATGAGGGCCGATCTAAAAAGAAACAAAAGTTGATTAAAAAGTATTCAAGAAAAAAGGATAGACATGGGAAGTTAAAGAGGAATATAGGCAAAGGGTCATCTCATAGCCGGAGACATGTAGGCCGGATACTGGTGGATCCTTTTGCCTTCCATGATGAACCAGGTATCTTTGCAACTCCCAATGAGGATACCGTTTTCAGTCGTGGACGGAATTGGAGACAATCTCCATTGTCTTCCAAGATCTTGTCCGGAAACCTCCCTAAGAGGTTCGATAACACGAAAATAGAGAAATACGATGGCAGTAAAGATCCGGACAACCACTTGGAACAATTCAAAAATTTCATGATGAATTTCGATGATGATGATAAGTTGCTTTGTAGAGCATTCTCCCAGTCCTTTACAGGGAGTGCTCTGAAGTGGTATAACAGCTTGCCACAGGGGTGCATAAAAAATTTCGATACCTTCTAGGTGGCCTTTCGGAGGTAGTTTGTTGGAAGTAAGGAATTGAAGGGCAATTGGGACACAATTATCCATTGTGCCCAAGAGCCGAACGAATCACTGAAAGAATACGTAAGTCATTTTGTAAACACCAAAAACGGGTTGGCTGATTGCTTTGAGCAAGTAGCAATAGAATCTTTGAGGCAAGGCTTAAACCTTGGAAATTTGGCTGATTTAGTGACCCGTAAAAAAGCCATGACTTGGGGAGGTCTACTCAATCAGGCTGGGAAGAAAATTAATATTGATGAAACCAAGAAAACTAGGGTGCACATGCAGGTGAGGTCTGCCCCGGCTGTACCAAACCCCAATCAAAATCAGTTCGGAAATAAGGCAAGGGAGGCCGGGCAGGGTCATAACAGAGCTAAAGCTCAGTCTTAACCAGCTGCGCCTGCCCAGAGTCAGCAATCTAGAAATAAGAGAGGGCCTTGGGTTCAACCGGAGTGGTTTGCTGAGTTAAAAGAAAGTGTAGCCACTATTTATGACAAAACTAAGGAAGAAGTACACTATAGAAGGCCGGCTGCACTACAATCCCCTAGGGAGCATCGTAACAATTCCTTCTGTCAGTACCATAATGACACTGGCCATACCACTGATGATTGTATCTCCTTAAAACAAGAAGTCCAGAATTTGATTGAAAGAGGAAAGTTGGGAGCTTATGTTAAAAGAAGATGAGGAAATAGGCCTGATAATGCTCATCGGCCTGGTCCAAACAATGCAAGCACACCCGCTCCGGAAGGAGCTATGATGATAGTTGAGAGGTCCGATGTAGAGTTAGAATATTTGGACCCTAATCCAACTCGAAACATAGTGGTACCATTGAGGAACGTTGTAAAACAGTATCCGGGCTTATTAACTTTTTTGAGTCACTCACAATTTTCGGAGGGGATACCATGACAACACCCACTGCTTCTTCAAGGAAGAGGCACATTCATACATTAGCTACCCAACTGGAAGGAGGCATGACTTCCTATCAATCACAGATTCTATTTCTCTTCATTGTGTTCGATGAGGATGACTTGAGGGATATAGCAGGTCCTCATGAAGATGCTGTTGTCATAGGAGCATCCATTGGGGGCAATGACATAAGACGAATTTTGGTGGATACTGGGAGTTCAGCCAATATCCTCTTTTTAACTTCCTACAAAAAGATGAAAAATCCTGCGGTAATTCAACGTTCGAACAGATCAATTGTGGGTTTTCACTGGAAGCTCAACAGATGTGATCAGGGAGTTCGAAGAGGAAGTTTTGTTGGGCAAGGGCCCTTTTAAGAAGATGGTTAGAATACTGTTCATCGTGGTGGATTGTCCCACTTGTTATAATGCTATTCTAGGGAGGTCTTGGCTCTCTAGGATGCATGCAGTAGCCTCAACAGTCCACCAATGTTTGAAATATGCTGTGCAAGGATAAGTGGGAGTTGTTCGGAGCAGCCAAAAGATTGCAAGAGAGTGTTATGCAATAGCACTGGCTCCTCGGACGTTGGGAGCAGTTCGTATCAATGAGGAATAGCAGTTTGAGGGGCTTTCTGGGGGTGAGGGTGAAATTGATGACCCAGAGAGACCCATGGAATTTTAATACCGGTTGTATAAGTTGAAACACACATTCTTTGGAAGAGGGAAAAAATGTTAAGATAGGGTCCAAAATGGCATCCGAACTGAAGAGTAAAATGCTGAAGTTCTTAAAAGACCATCAGCATGTTTTTGCTTGGTGCAATGCTGATGTTACCGGGGTGCCAGCATATATTATATAACATCACTTGTCCATCCGAAGAGACATAGCACCTGTGCTATAAAAAAGAAGAGCTTTTTCCAAAGAAAAGGCTGATGCCATCGTTCAAGAGGTCGACAGGCTTACTAAAATGGGGCACATAAAGGAGTCTCAGTATCCTTTATGGACAGCCAATCCGGTCTTGGTGAAAAAGAAAAATGGCAAGTGGCGCATGTGCATCGATTTCACAGATCTCAACAAGGCTTGCCCAAAGGATTTGTACCATGTCCCCCGGATTGATCAGCTGGTGGATTCTACGTCTGGGAATAAGCTATTATCTTTCAGGATGCCTTCTCCGGGTATAATCAGATTCAAGTAGATCCGGAGGATCAGGAGCATACTACATTTGTCACTGATAGGGGCCTTCATTGCTACAAGGTGATGCCATTTGGGTTAAAAAATGATGGGGCTACCTATTAGAGGTTAGTAAACAAAGCTTTTGCTGATCAAATTGGAAGAAATATGGAAGTATACATCGATGACATGATGGTTAAAAGTATGAACGAAGAGCTACACTTGGCAGACCTCCAAGAAACTTTTACCAACTTAGTAAAAGTGAATTTGAAACTAAATCCAGAAACGTGTGTGTTCGGAGTACAGTCTGGAAAATTCCTAGGGTACATAATAAGTGAGCAAGGGATACAGCCCGATCCGCACCAGCTTAATGCTTTGTTCCAAATGAAGCCTCCTCGAAATATTAAAGAAGTACAAAGATTGACTGGGAGGTTGACTGGGAGGTTGACTACGTTAAATCGGTTCATTTCAAGGTCTTCGGACAGGTGCGCCCCGTTTTTTCAAACTTTAAAAGGTGCAAAGGGATTTGATTGGACCTCACAATGTGATGAAGCCTTCAATGAGGTTAAAAAAAATATGTCATCCCCCAAGACTTTATTTAAACCTGTTGATGGAGAGACACTCTTCGTATACTTAGCAGTTTCCAGTTGTGCCATAAGTGCTGTGTTGGTAAGAGAGTTGGATAATTATCCCCGTCCGGTGTATTATATCAGCAAGAGCTTGATAGATGCAGAAAAAACGTTATCTGAAGCTGGAAAAGTTAGCACTAGCCCTGGTGATTGCTGCTAGAAAGATGAGGCCTTATTTTCAGGCTCATCGTATTATTGTCCGGACATCCTATCCCCTGAAAAACGTGTTACAAAAGGCTGATATTTCGAGTAGAATGACTAAGTGGTTGGTGGAGCTGGGGGACTTCGATATTGATTTTGCTCCTCGAACAGCAATCAAAGCCCAAGTTGTGGCTGATTTCTTAGTTGAATTCCACTCAGATAGGGATACAGAGCAAACAACTGAGATGAAAGATAAAAATGTCTGGGTTGTCCGGACGGATGGTGGGTCAAGTACTATGGGATGTGGTGCAGGGGTATGCTTGACCTCTCCGTATGGTATGGTGACAAAATGTACCAAGCTATATGTTTTGCTTTTAGGGCTTCTAACAATGAGTCCGAATATGAAGCTGTTATAGTTGTTATAAAGTTAGCTCATATTTGTGGGGCCAAAAGGGTCAAGTTGATGAGTGATTCCCAGCTTCTTATCCATCATGCACAAGGTCAATCCGAAGCCAAAAAGGAGCAGCTAATAAAATACTTACTTCTTCTCAAAGATGTGGCACTTAAGTTCAAAAGTGTTATTTATGAGCACATACCTCGAACAGAAAATGAACTAGCAGACTCTTTGGCAACCATAGCCTATACTGAATCATACCTTTGGATCCATGTGCTGGAGTGCCCTTCCATTCAACTCAATATGGGTAAGGAGGAAGAAAGCTTCGATATACAGATGGGACAACCCCATGATTGGAGGATTCCTCTCCTTCAATATCTCTCTGACGGCATCTTGCCTCCTATTAAGTCAATAACAAGAAAAGTGAAGTACAAAGCTCGTGGTTTTATCATACTAAGAGATGTTTTTATAAGAAGTCTTACAGTAAACCCCTCTTACGATGTTTTGGGGTTGATGAATCTCAAATAGTGCTCTCCGAATTACATGATGGTGAAGGATCAGCTCATTGTGGATTCAGGGCTCTAACAAGGAGAGTTTTATTGGCTGGTTATTATTAGCCCTCTATAATGCAAGATGCTAAGGAGCTGGTGAGGAGGTGTGACCCAACCATCCCTTTAGAGTCAATTTCCCAACCATCCCTTTAGAGTCAATTTCTGAGCCTATACCCTTTGCTCGATGGGGGTTGGATTTGGTGGGACCTTTACCTATGACATCCGGAGGACGCAGGACAATAATTGTTGTTATTGATTATTTTTCGAAGTGGATTGAAGCAGCCCCGTTAGTAGGTACAACATCAAAAGCTGTCATAAAATTCATTTTGTCCAATATCTGTTGCAGATTTGGCGTTCCACAGAAGATAACAACATACAATGGGCCACAGTTCGACAACAAGGAAATTGAGAGTTTCTGTGCCTCTAGAGGTATACAGCATTATTTCTCTTCACCTTTCCACCCACTAGCAAATGGTCAGGTTGAAGTGGCTAACCGAACTATACTGTCCGGATTGAATAAGAATTTAGAAGGGGCTGCTGGAAAATGGCCTAGTTATTTACAAGAGGTTTTATGGGCCTACCGGACTACACCTGGGGCTGCGACACAAGAGTCACCTTTTCCCTTGGTTTATGGGATGGATGCCATAGCTCCCATAGAAGTAACTCTCCCTTCATTTCGAGTTCATAACTTCTCCGAAAACGCTAACGAGGGGGCTATCCGAAGTCAACTCGATTTGATAGAGGAAAAAAGAGTTAAGGCTCACCTTAGAGCTGCACACTATCAGGGTTTGATGAGAAGCAGGTTTGATTCCAGAATTAAAAGAAGAGATTTTCAGCCGGGGGATAAGGTGTTAAGGAAAGTCTTCTTACACACTAAGAGAAGATGCTCGGCAAACTAGCCCCAACTTGATAAGGGCCTTATATGGTCATTGAAAGGCTTAAACCTGGAACATACTGGCTAGAAGACAAGGATGGGAAGGTTTTGAATCACCCTTGGAATATTGAGCACCTCCGGATGTACTTGGAGTAGAAACTATGTAAATATTTACTTGTTTAAAAATCCATGTAAATATTTGGGGGCATACTCTTTCCTACCCAGGTGGCGCGGGGAGGTTTTAGTGAGGTGCCCGGGCTCTTTTATAAAATTTGATGCCTTCTTAAAAATTCGGAGTGTTCTTACTTTGTTTATTGTCAAATTTTTGTTTAACACCAGCCGAATTGAATTAAAGGAATGATGACTACTTAAACATTTGTCATCGGAGAATTTAAACACTCTCGCTTTAGAATGTTTATGAAATAACTAAGGGCTGTTTAAACACTAGCCACCAAAGTTGAAACAAACTATGAAAGAATGCAAGAGCTGTGTAAAATAAAGACATCTATTAAAATAACCAAATTGCCCTGGCCATCCAGGACTTTAAGTTTTCAAAACAAACAGATCTGTCCGATCAAACACCGGACACAGTTACAAAAAATTCCTTTGCCTTCCAAGGACTTTAGTTCAATTAAAACAAAAAACAAAGGATAATTGATATTTTAAGACTGAGCCTTTGAAGATGGCTCAGCCTCACTTGTTTTCTTATTCTTGGGGTCATCACCCTCCTCACCTGGGCTCTCCCCGGTGTTCTTTTCTTCATCGGATGAGGACGCACTGGAGAAATCAAACCTGTCACCCTCAGCCATTGTATGAAAGGAAAGGTCTGGATACTCTACAAAATACCATAAGTCTCCCAAATTCCTCTTCAGAAACTTCTCGTGAAAAAGCAAGACCATGTCCGACTTCACCTTGGCATACATCTCTTCTTGACTGTCAATCACGTTGTTGGCATAAGCATCAATCTTGGTCTGGATTTTTGCCTCTTGTTCCCTTAGCAGATCAGCTTTTTCCTCTATAGCCTTGGACACCGAGTCTTCAAGGGCGATCTTGTCGTTGGTCAAAGTAAGAATGACTTGATCCTTGGTCTTCATCTCCTATTTTGAAGAGGTAATATCTTTCTCCAATTCGGACTGCTTTTCCCGGAGGCCTTTGATAGTATCTTCTAGGGCAGCTACCTTTGTGACCCAACCCTCCTGGTTCTTCTTAAACTCCTTGTTTTCTCTCTTCAAAATATCAGTGTTTTGGTTGGCAATAAGGAGGTCGCCGGACAATCTCTCCTTGTCAGAATTAAGGGCAGTAATGATTGCTGCCTGACCTTGTACTTGCTTCTCCAGGACCAACACTCGCTGAACGGTACTCAGTATAGAGTGAGTTATAACCTCTCTTTCACTTGAAACAGTGAAAGTTTTACCATTTAAGGTAATAGTGTTCGAAGTGCTCGGAGGGAGGTAAGGCCCAGCAAAGTCATCTCTGGGAAGGTTTGCAAAATAGTCACCAAGTCCATCAAGCCCTGTAATGTCAACACCATCGATGCTAATGTCTCCTCCTCCAACCTCATCGGACTGAAAGTCACCAGGAATCTCTTCTGCTCTTGTTGGATCAGTAGGGTCAACAGGAGGGAAGGGATTCGAAGGCCGGAGAGAAAGTTCATCACCCTTGGAGGTCTTTTTCTTCTTGGCCTCCCTCTCCTTGCTTTCTGCTCCCCGTTTCCGGTCTCTCTTAGAAACCTTGGGGGTTTTGGAGATCCTGCCTCTTCCCTAGCACTCTCATGCTCTACTACTTCTAGTAGAGCAGCGTCAATCTTGATGAGTCTGAATTCTGCTTACTCACCGGACAGGGACAAATCCGACCAAGGCCTCCAGACCGGACATACCACTTCGAACACTTAGCCCATTGAACTGTTCGGACTATGACAAAAGTACTAAAAAACCTAAACACTTCTTGAGTAAGCTACTTGCTCTCCTACTTAGAGCTCATGGATCTTTAAACATGACCCGAGTCCATTAAACATGACCCGAAAACCTATAAGGCCCAAATGTAATGGTATAAATACCCAACCACCTGCATTAAATGTGGGTAATGAAAATTAAATACAACCATGCTGCTTAATTCTCCCTCTACTTTCTACTCTAAATATAAAACACCCATACACTTCCACAAACCTCCGGAAAAATTACAAATTTACCTTCAAACGATAATTAACCACACCAAATTGGCAACCACAGTGGGAGAAGAAGGTGCCTGAATCAAGCATTCGAAACCAGCAAGAAAAGTCAGTCCGAATGAATCTGGACGCCCCGGAAGTACCACCAGCTTTGCTCGAAGTGGTGGGTGAAAATGATGAGTACACTATCGAAGAGCGCGATAGGTTAAAAGGTGAAATAGAAGCTCTGAGGGCAGAAAAAGCTAAGATGGGCATGAAAGAAAAGTCAAAAGCGTCGGTTGCTCATCACACCGATAACCCCAGAGAGCATGAGCCTTCAAAGACTCATGTCAGTACCAAAAAGACTCATGCCAGCTCCAAAATGTCTCACCGGTCTAAGCCAGTGGAGAGTTCTGACTCAAGCTCAAAATCTTCTGATAGTTCTTCGGATGATGAGGGAGTTGAAGAATCCTTATCCTCTAGCAGTGATGAGGGTCGAACTAAAAAGAAGCAAAAACAGATCAAAAATTACTCAAGGAAAAGGGATAGACATGGAAAGATGAAGAAGAATATTGGTAAAGGGTCGTCTCATAGCCGGAGGCATGTGGACCGGATGCTGATGGATCCTTTCGCTTTCCACGATGAACCAAGCATCTTTGCTACTCCCAATGAGGATACTGTGTTCAGTCGTGGCAGAAATTGGAGGTAATCTCTATTATCTTCCAAAATTCTGTTCGGAAACCTCCCTAAGAGGTTTGACAGCACCAAAATGGAAAAGTACGATGGCAGTACTGATCCGGACAACCATTTGGAACAATTTAAAAACTTCATGATGAACTTTGATGACGATGATAAGCTACTTTGCAGAGCATTCTCCCAATCATTTACGGGGAGTACTCTAAAATGGTATAACAGCCTACCACAAGGCTATATCAAGAATTTCGATACCTTTTGGGTTTTTTTTCGAAGGCAGTTCGTTAGGAGTAAAGAACTAAAGGGCAATGGAGATACAATAATCCATTGTGCCCAGGAGCCAAATGAATCCTTAAAGGAATATATAAGTCGTTTTGTGAACACCAAGAATGGGTTGGCTGATTGCTTCGAGCAAGTGGCAATAGCATCCTTAAGACAGGGATTGAACCCTTGTAATTTGGCTGATTCAGTGACCAGAAAGAAGGCCATGACTTGTGGAGGTTTTCTGAATCAGGTTGGAAAACAGATCAACGTTGATGAAACAAAGAAAACCAGGGTGCACAGGCAGGTGAGGTCTACCCCGGTGGCACCAAACCCAATCAGAATCAGTCCGGGAACAAGGCAAAGGAGACCGGACAGGGGCATGGTAGGGCCAAAGCTCAGTCTCAGCCAGCTGCTCCTGCTCAGAGTCAGCAATCTAGAAACAAGAGAGGGCCTTGGGTCCAACCAGAGTGGTTCGCAGAATTGAGAGAAAGTGTGGCCACCATTTATGATAAAACAAAGGAAGAAGTGCACTATAGAAGACCGGCCACACTCCAATCTCCTAGAGAACATCGTAATAATTCTTTCTGCCAATATCACAATGATATTGTCCATACCACTGATGATTGTATAGCTTTGAAGCAAGAAGTTTAAAATTTGATTGAAAGGGGAAAGTTGGGGGTTTATGTCAAAAGAAGAGGAGGTAACAGGCCTGACAATACTCACCGGGTTGGTCCAAGTAGTGCTGCTCCGGAGGGAGCCATGGTTATAATCGAGAGGTTTGATGTGGAATCTAAATACTTGGATCATGATCCAACACGAAATAGAGTGGGTGCAATTGAGGAATCTTCTAGAACGGTCTCCGGACTCATCAGGTTGTTTGAGTCACTGACAATTTTCGGAGGAGATACTATGACAGCTCCTACTGCTTCTTCGAGGAAGAGGCACGTTCATACTTTGGCCACCCAGCTAGAAGGGGGCATGACTTCCTATCAGTCGCAAATTCCATCCCCCTTCATTGTTTTTGATGAAGATGATTTGAGAGATATAGCTGGCCCTCGTGAAGATGCTGTTGTCATAGGAGCATCCATTGGGGGTAATGACATAAGGAGAATTTTGGTGGATACTGGAAGCTCAACCAATATCATTTTCTTAACCACATACAAGAGAATGAAAAATCCAGCTGTAATTCAGAGTTCGGACAAATCAATTGTGGGCTTTACTGGCAGCTCAACAGATGTGATCGGGAAGTTCGAAGAAGAAGTTTTGTTGGGCAAGGGCCCTTTTAAGAAGATGGTCATGATACTTTTTATTGTGGTGGATTTTACCACTTGCTATAATGCTATTTTAGGGAGGTCTTGGCTCTCTAGGATGCATGCAGTGGCTTCAACAGTCCACCAATGTTTGAAATATGCTGTTCAGGGACATGTGGGAGTTGTCCGGAGCAGTCAAAAGGTTGTAAGGGAATGTTATGCTACAGCTCTGGCTCCCCGGACGCTGGGGGCAGTTCATATCAACGAGGAATAGCAATTTGAGGGGCTTTCTGGGGGTGAGGGTGAAATTTATGACCCTAGAGAGACCCCTGGTGTGTTAATACCGGTCGAAGAGGTAGAGACGCATTGTTTAGAAGAAGGAAATAGTGTCAAGATATGATCTAAGATGCCACCTGGTCTGAAAGGTGAGATGCTAAAGTTTTTGAAAAGCCATCAGCATGTTTTTGCTTGGTGCAATGCTGATGTTACTGGGGTTCCAGCAGATGTGATATCACATCACTTATCCGTCCGGAAAGACATAGCACCAGTGGTTCAAAAGAGAAGGGCTTTTTCTAAAGAAAAGGCTGATGTTATTATAAAAGAGGTTGACGGGCTCACAAAGATGGGGCATATCAAGAAGTCCCAATATCCTTTGTGGACTGCCAATCTGGTCTTGGTAAAAAAGAAAAATGGCAAGTGGCGCATGTGCATTGACTTCACGGATCTCAATGGAGCTTGCCCAAAAGATTTGTATCCAGTTCCCCGGATTGACCAACTAGTAGACTCCACCTCTGGGAACAAGCTACTGTCCTTTATGGATGCTTTCTCCGGATACAATAAAATCCAAGTAGATCCGAAGGATCAAGAGCATACCACATTTGTCACTGACACGGGTCTTCATTGCTACAAGGTAATGCCATTTGGGTTGAAAAATGCTGGGGCTACTTATCAGAGGTTGGTAAACAAAGCTTTTGCTAATCATATTGGAAGGAATATGGAAGTGTACATCGATGACATGATGGTGAAGAGTATGGATGAGAAATTACACTTGGCTGACCTCCAAGAAACTTTTACCAACTTGGTGAAAGTGAATTTGAAGTTAAATCCGGAAAAATGTGTGTTCGGAGTGCAATCCGGGAAGTTTCTGGGCTATATTATAAGTGAGCATGAGATACAGCCCGATCCGGACAAGATTAACGCTCTGTTCCACATGGAGCCTCCTCGAAATATTAAAGAAGTACAACAGTTAACGGGGAGGTTAGCTGCTTTAAACAGATTTATCTCAAGGTCTACGGACAGGTGCGCCCCGTTTTTTCAAACCTTGAGGGGTGCAAAGGGATTCGATTGGACCCTACAGTGTGATGAGGCTTTTAATGAGATCAAGAAGCACCTATGCTCCCCCAAAACCTTGTTTAAACCAGTTGATGGGGAGACACTCTTCGTATACTTGGCAGTTTCAAGTTGTGCCATCAGTGCTGTGTTGGTGAGAGAGGTGGATAATTACCCCAATCCAGTGTACTACATCAACAAAAGTTTGATAGATGCTGAAAGGCGTTATTTGAAACTCGAAAAGTTGGCGTTAGCTCTGGTAATATCTGCAAGAAAAATGAAGCCTTATTTCCAGGCTCATCCTATCATCGTCGGAATTCTTTTCCCTTGAAGAATGTCCTCCAAAAGGTAGACATTTCAAGTAGGATGACTAAGTGGTCGGTAGAATTGAGGGATTTCGACATTGATTTCGCTCCTCGAACAGCAGTTAAGGCCCAAGCTGTGGCTGATTTTTTGGTTGAATTTTACTCCGACAGAGATTCACAACAAGCTACTGACATGAAAGATAAAAAGGTCTGGGTCGTCCGGACGGATAGTGGATCCAGCATTATGGGATGTGGTGCAGGGTGTGTTTGACTTCCCCATATGGTGAAAAATGTACCAAGCTATATGTTTTGCTTTCAGGGCTTCCAATAATGAGTCTGAGTACTAAGCGGCTATAGCTGGTTTAAAGTTAGCCTATATTTGTGGGGCTAAGAGGGTCAAGCTACTGAGTGACTCCCAGCTTCTTATCCACCGTGCCCAAGGTCAATCTGAGGCTAAAAAAGAGGAGCTAGTGAAGTATTTACTTCTTCTTAAAAATGAAGCACTCAAGTTTAAAAGCATTATTTATGAGCATATACCCCGGACAGAAAATGAGTTGGCAGATTCATTGGCAACTATAACATACACGGAGTCGTATCCATGGATCCATGTCCTGGAGAGCCCCTCCATTCAACTTAATATGGGTAAAGAAGAAGAAATTTTTGAAGTACATGTGAAACAACCTCAGGATTGGAGATTTCCTCTCCTGCAATACCTCTCCGACGGCATCGTGCCTCTGGACAAATCACTGGCAAGAAAACTTAAACACAAGGCTCGTGGTTTTATCATACTGAGAGACATTATGTATAAAAAGTCTTACAGTAAACCTCTTCTGCGCTGTTTGGGGGATGATGAATCTCAGGTAGTCCTCTCCGAATTACATGATGGTGAGGGATCAGCTCATTGTGGATTCAGGGCTTTAACAAGGAGAGTTTTACTGGCCGGCTAATATTGGCCATCTATCATAAAAGATGCTAAGGAGCTGGTAAGAAGGTGTGACCCATGCCAAAGATACAGTAATGAAATTCATGTCCCAGCCATTCCTTTAGAGTCAATTTCTGAGCCTATACCTTTTGCCCGATGGGGGTTGGATTTAGTGGGGCCTCTCCCTATGGCATCCGGAGGACGCAGGACTATAATTGTTGCTATAGATTACTTTTCAAAGTGGATTGAAGCATCCCCTCTAGCAGGAACAACATCAAAAGTTGTCATAAAATTCATTTTATCCAACATCTGTTGCAGATTTGGTGTCCCACAAAAGATAACAACAGACAGTGGGCCATAGTTCGACAATAGGGAAATGGAGAGTTTCTGTGCCTCAAGGGGTATACAACATTGTTTCTCCTCACCTTTCCACCCACAAGAAAATGGCCAGGTTGAAGTAGCTAACAGAACTATTCTGTCCGGTTTAAAGAAGAATTTGGAAGGGGCTGCTGGGAAGTGGCCTAGTTATTTACAAGAGGTCTTGTGGGCCTACCGGACAATACATGGGGCTGCAACTCAGGAGTCACCTTTTGCTTTGGTCTATGGGATGGATGCAGTGGCTCCCATAGAAGCAACTCTCCCATCATTTTGTGTTCACCACTTCTCCGAATGCGCTAACGAAGTGGAAATCAGAGGTCAGCTCGATCTAGTGGAAGAAAGACGAGTTAAATCTCTCCTTAGAGTTGCACACTATCAGGGTTTGATGAGAAGCAGACTTGTTTCTAAAGTTAAAAGAAGAGATTTCCAGCCAGGGGACAAAGTATTAAGGAAAGTCTTCTTACACACTAAAGAAAAGCAGCTCAGAAAATTAGCCCCAACTTGGGAAGGACCTTATGTGGTTGTTGAGAGGCTTAAACCTGGAACATATTGGCTGGAGGACAATGATGGAAGAGTCCTGACCCACCCTTGGAATATCGAACATCTCCGGATGTACTTGGAGTAACGTTTGTGTAAATATTTACTTGTTTAAACATCCATGTAAATATTTGGGGGCATACTCTTTCCTACCCTGGTGGCGCGGGGAGGTTTTAATGAGGTGTCTGGTTTTAAATAAAATTTGATGCCTTCTTAAAAAAACATTTCGAAGTGTTCTTACTTTGTTTTTTGTCACACCATCCGGACTGAAATAAAAAAGTGATGACCACTTAAACATTCGTCATCGGAGAATTTAAACACTCTCACTATGAAATAACTAAGGGCTATTTAAACACTAGCCATTAAAATTGGAACAGACTATGAAAGAACGTGAAAATTGTGCAAAACAAGGATATTCATTAAAATAACTTAAGTGCCTTGGCCTTCCAAGGACTTTAAAATTGTCAAAACAGAGTAAAGGATCTATCCGGTCAGATACCGGACACACTTACAAAAAGAATGCCTTGGCCTTGCAAGGACTTTGGTTCAGATAACATGAAAAGTAAAAAGTAATTCGTAAATTAAGGCTGAACCTTTGAAGATGGCTCAGCTTCATCTACCTTATTCTTCCCCTTAGGATCATCTTTTTCTTTGTTTGGGCTCTCCCCGGTGTTTTCTTCATCATCGGATGAAGATGCACTAGAGAAGCCAATCCGGTCGCCTTCGGCCATTGTGTGATATGGGAGGTCTTCAACCTCTACATGAAGCCATAAATCCCCTAGGTTCCTCTTCGGAAATTTCTCATGGAAGAGCAAGACCATGTCTGATCTTACCTTGGCATACATTTGCTCTTGAGTGTCGATCACGTTGTTGGCATAAGCATCGATCTTGGCTTGGATTTTGGCCTCCTGCTCCCTTAGCAAACTATCTTTTTCCTCGGTAGCTTTGGACACTGTATTCTCAAGTACAATTTTGTCATTGGTTAAGTTGGTGATGATTTGGTCTTTGGCCTTGGTCTCCCCCTTTGAGGTGGCAAGATCTTTCTCCAGTCCGGACAGCTTCTCCCGGAGCTCTGTGATAGTGTTCTCTAGTGTGGTGACTTTTGTGGTACTCACTTCTTGGTTCCTCTTCAACTCTTCGTTTTCTTCCTTTAGAGTGGCAGCATTCGAAGTGGCAGTAAGAAGGTCGTTAGACAGCCTCTCTTTGTCAGACTTAAGGTCTTTGATAATGTCTGCCTGATTTCGAACTTGTTTCTCCAACGCGAGCACAGGCTGAACATTGCTTAATAGAGAGTGGGCTATGACATCCCTTTCACTTGAAACAATAAAGGTATTACCATTGAAAGTGATTGTGTTTGAGGTGCTCGGAGGGAGGTAAGGCCCAACAAAATCGTCTCTAGGGAGATTGATGAAGTACTCACCAAGCCCACCAAGACCAGTGATGTCTACCCCATCAATGTTAAGATCTCCCCCTTCGACCTCATCGGTTTGGAAGTCACCAGGTATCTCCTCCGCTTGTGTTGGGTCAGTGGGATCAGCTTGGGAAGGAGGCTTCGGAGCCCGGAGAGAAAGCTCGTCACCCTTAGAGGTTTTTTTCTTCTTGGCCTCCATGTCTTTGCTTTCACCTCCCCGTTTACGATTTCTTTTGGAAGCCCTTGGAGGTTTTGGGGAGTGCACTTCTTGCCTTTCAGACTCCTGCTCCACCAGTTCCAAGAGAGCAGCATCAATTTGGCTGGGGACTGGCCCCTCCGGATTTATTGGAGCATCCTCCTCCACCTCAGCAGGGTTAGCTCCACCCACCACCTTCTTGCCTTTCTTTTTACCTTTCATCTTGCTCGGGGCCTTGGCCCGACCTGGCAAGTAGAGTGTCCCATCTGGTTCATGCATTCTTTTGAGCACTACGTCCGGAGGAGGCTGGGTGGTGAGCTCTTCCCAAGTTAGGTCTCTCCGACCTGTGGTGTTCCAAAGGTGAGACCTTGCTAAGATGCCCCCTGTGAAGGCAGCATGGAACTGATTCCCCCACTTCTCAGCGGCCCAAGCATTAATCTTGGTGCAGGTGATCTGCCCGGTTTTCAAATGATCGCTGAAGTCCTTGGGCAGTTCTGCTAAAGCAAAAATAAGACCAATTAGTTTAAACTAACTAAAAAAAGAAAAAAAATGTAAAGTAGAAGACTTACGGTCGCTCCTCCATCTGCTTGTGAGAAGACTTGGGTTGACTCCAGCCTTGATTCTCTTCCCATTCTCCCAAGCACCACTTACGAACAGAAATTGAGTCCTCCAATTCCTCTCCGCCTCCAGCAAGTCATCAACAGCTTTAAAATTATCCCCCATATTGAAGTGATAGAAGGGGATGTGGTGGTTTCTGCAAAGATTGGCCACAGCAGCAAACTCCTTCATTGGCAGAGGAATCCCGGAGAGCCTCGAAGCCATGATGCAGGACATGAGGGTGTACCAGGCATTGGGGCTCAACTGGCTCGGACAGAGCTTTATCAGATGAAAGTATCTGACAATTTCTTGGTCCAATGGGAGTCTGAGCCCCCAATTGAACAGCTCCGCGAAGATGACAATTTCGCTCAATTTGCAGTCCATGGGAGTCTCTGGGTTTATGGGGATCCTTATCTTTACATTCTCCGGAATTCCCCACTTTGTATGCATCCGGCCAAGTTCAGCTGTGTGGATGGATGCGTAGTTAATCTTTTACAGGGCGAGGAGGTACTTGACACTGACCTTGTGGAAACAAGGCCCCACCCTTCCTTCAAGACTCTCCTGCAGATCCGGATGCCTCAAGCACAACTTCTCTTTGCCTTTGTCTTTTTTGGAAACAACAGCACTAATGGTCTGACTGGAGGGCTCAGACTCAAATGGAGCCTCTTCGACAGAGTCCTCCATTACTTCCTCCATAATTGATGAAGGATTTTCAGTAGCAGTAGCAAGGGGAGGATTCAGATCTGGCTCAGCCTGGTCTCCGGACTGCTGGGCTTCAGTGTTCCCTTGGTTTCTGGCCTCCGACTGGGGCCCTGATGCAGAGGTTTCTCTTCGAAGACCTGGGCTACTACCCTCCGGACCACACAGTCTGTCCTTGGGAGCTCTGATGGGCACTTCTGACCCAGTGCTGCTGTCTTTGGCACCCGATTTTGAAGGAGTGCTCTTAGAGGCCTGACCCTTGACCAGCCGGCCTTTTCTCCAGTCGACTAACTTTTGAGGGGAGGTTTCAGTGTCTGACCCCATAGCTAAGAAGGGGGAGGGATTTTTGAAGCTGGTAACTATTACCCTTGGCTCAACAACAGGTTCCGATTCTTGAACCGAGGAACCAGAGATAATGGGGGAAAGATTAGTTTGAAATAGCTTTTTCGGCTTGATGCCTTTTGAGGAAGAAGAACCTTGATCTGATTCTGTGGCTGAAGTCACTGGCTTGTCGATGGGCGAAACGGGTAATCCTGCTGCAATGCGTCTTTCCCTTTCGACCTTTTGCGCCTTTTCTAATTCAGAGAGGTTGAGTCACCCACCTTTGATCAGAGCATTCCTCGCTGTAAACATAAACAATCTGGGTAAAGATTTTCTTTGGAGAGAAAAAGCTTTAAGAAGTTGCAGAGTAAATATGAGAGTGATGGTGAAACAGTAGAAAGTGTTTTAATTTATAGTAAATCTGAAAAAGGAGTTTGATTCCTAGGAGAATTCGAAAAGATTGGTAATGATTAAAGACGACGCTGATGTCACCATCTTTAATTAAGAGGTTGCTTTTCGAAGAAGGTGGGTTCGAAATTCAAGGTGAAAAAACGGCTAAAGCAACCAACCAGAAAGCAACACGTGTCCCATAAACTTTGGTAAAAAATTGTTTGGATTCACAAAGCTTTATCAGTCTGGATAAAACCGCAAAATACGCAAGCCTGTCCGGATTGAAACTACCCTTGACATCGGACTGTTTTTCAGGTTTTTGACAAAGCTATTTGAACAAACACCTAAAAAGGGGGCTCCTGATGAGTCCGAATTCTACTTACTCACTAGACAGGGACAGATCGGACCAAGGCCTCCGGACCGGACAGACTACTTTGAACACTTAGCCCATTGAACTGTTCGGACTATGACAAAAGTACTAAAAAACCTAAACACTTCTTGACTTAGCTACTTGATCTCCTACTTAGAGCTCATGGATCTTTAAACATGACCCGGGTCCATTAAACATGACCCGAAAACCCATAAGGCCCAAATGTAAGGGTATAAATACCCAACCACCTGCATTAAATGTGGGTAATGAAAATTAAATACAACCAGGCTGCTTAATTCTCCCTCTACTTTCTACTCTAAATATAAAACACCCATACACTTCCACAAACCTCCGGAAAAATTATAAATTTACACTCAAATGATAATTAACCACACCAAATCTGGCTTGGAACTGGCCCCTCTTGGTTTATTAGAGCAGTTTTCTCCGCTTCGGCAGGGTTAGCCTCAACCACACTCTTCTTGCCTTTCCCTTTTTTGCCTTTCATCTTACTTGGGGCCTTGGCTCGACCTGGCAAATACAGTGACTCGTCCGGTGCATGTGTTATTTTAAGGACTACATCCGGAGGGGGTGGAGTGGTAAGTTCCTCCCAGGTCAAGTCTCTCCGGCCAATAGTATTCCAGAGATGGGACCTTGCGAGATTGCCTCCGGTAAAGGCGTCATGAAAACGGTTTCCCCACCTTTCAGCATCCCAAGTGTTGATTTTAGTACAAGTGGTCTGCCCGGCCTTTAAATAATCGTTGAAGTCTTTGGGCAGCCCTGTCAAGAAAAGAGACAAGACCCGTTAGTTAAACAAATTTGATAAAAATAAAAATAAGAGTGTAAGGTGGGATTCTTACGATCACTTCGCCATCTGCTGGTGAGGAGACTCGGGTTTACTCCGGCCTTGATCTTCCTCCCATTCTCCCAAGTGCCACTCACGAACAAGAATTGAGTCCTCCAATTTCTCTCCGACTCAATCAGGTCATCCACTGCTTTATAATTATCACCCATGTTGAAGTGATAGAAGGGAATGTGGTGGTTTCTGCAGAGGCTGGCCACAGTTGCGAATTCCTCTATTGGTAAAGGAATTCTTGAGAGCCTGGAGGCCATGATGCAGGCCATAAGAGTGTACCAGGCGTTGGGGCTCAGTTGACTAGGGCAAAGCTTGATGAGGTGGAAGTACCTAACTATCTCCGGATCTAAGGGAAACCTTAGCCGCCAGTTAAAAATCTAAGTGAAGATAACTATTTCACTAAGCTTGTAGTCCATTGGGGTTTCAGGGTCTATGGGGATTCTTATTTTCACGTTCTCCGAGATCCTCCACTTTGTATGCATCCGGCCCAATTCGGCTGTATGGATGAAAGCATAAGTAATGTTTTGTAAGGCAAGAAGATATTTAACACTAACCTTGTGGAAACAAGGTCCCACTTTTCCTTCAAGGATTTCTGGTAGATCTGGGTGCCTAAGGCATAGTTTTTCTTTGCCTTTATCTTTCTTGGCAGCAACAGCATCACTAGTTTGTCCGGAGGGTTCGGACTCGAACGGAGCCTCTTCGATAGAATCCTCCATTACTTCTTCCATTACCGAGGATGACTTTTCAGTTGTTTTGGGAACAGGGAGTTAGAAGTTGGTCCAGTCTGACCTCCGGACTGTTGAGCTTCAATGCTTTCCTGGACTCTGGCCTCCGGCTGGGGCTCAGATGTGGTGGTTTCTCTTCGGAGGCTTGAGCTAGTGGCCTCCGGTCCGGACAGCATGTCCTTAGGTATTTTCATGGGTGCCTCTGACCCTTTGTCATTGTCCTTGACCTCTGACTTGGAAGGTGTACCTTTTTTAGCCTGCCCTTTTACCAGGCGACCTCTTCTTCGATTGACTAATTTGTTGGGAGAGACATATGCATCTAACCCCATGGCGATAAATGGGGAAGGCTTTTTGAAGCTGGTAACTGCTTGCCCTGGTTCAACAGTGCGCTCTGATTCTTGAACCGATGAGCCTGAAACAATAGGAGAAAGGTTGGTTTGAAACAATCTCCTCGGTTTAACACTTTTAGTTGAGGAGGAGCCCTGGTCAGGTTCTGTGTTTGAGGTTACTGGTTTGTCGATAAGGGAAGTAGGTAGGCCTGCAGCAATGCGCCTTTCCCGTTCAACTTTTTGTGCCTTTTCTAGCTCTGATAGATTAAGCCACCCGCCTTTAATTAAAGCATTCCTAGCCGTGAACATAAATTCACAACAAAAAGAAGAATTTGTGTTTGAGAGAGAAAGCTCTAAAATTTGGCAAAGTAAGTATGAAGATGATGGTAAAACAGTGTAAAAGTGATTAATTTATAATAAACACACTTTGATACCTAGGAGAATTCGAAAGGATTTGCAATGATTAGGGAACGACGCTGATATCATCTTCATTAAATGAAGAGGTTGCTTTTCAGAGAAGGTGGGAACGAAATTCTAGGTGAAAAAACGGCTGAAGTAACGAACCAGAGAGAGACACGTGTCCCACGAACTCTGAAAAGAAACGTTAAGTTTCAAGAACTTTTTTCAGTCCGGATAAAGCTATAACACAGTTTGAATGGTCTGTCCGGATGTAGCTGTCATCGAGAACAGACTGTTTTTTAGGTCTTGCCAAAGGTTTTTTGAACACCACCTAAAAAAGGGGCTACTGATGAGTCCGGATTCTGTCAACACATTTTGTGGGAACCGGACATGGTCAATTCGGACAATGTCCACCTGACCGGACAGGGTCGGTCACCATCATCCATTGAACTGTTTGAACAGAACTAAAGTACTTAAAACCTAATCACTTTTTGACTAAGCTGCCTGCTCCCCTACTCAGAACTAATGGGTCCTTAAACTCGACCCGAGTCCATTAAACATGACCCAAAAGCCCATGTGGCCCAAATATAAGGGTATAAATACCCAACCACCAACATTAAATGAGGGTAATGAAAATTAAATACAACCATGCAGCTTAATTCTCCCTCTACATTCTACCCAAATATTAAATACTCACAAAACTCCACAAAACTCTAAACAAAAGTTACAAACTTACCCTCAGACAAAAATAAACCACACCAGCTCCTGCTAAAGGTAGATTCAAAATCAATACATACGCAAGTCGTTCTTTCAATGGCGAGGACACTGGCGCTTTCATAATCAAATATTGTGAAAGAAAGTTTGTACTGGGATGTGGCAACAACTATGGAAAACTGACTACAGTAAAGGCTGAAGCTAGAGCTATCTATGACGATCTCCAATTATGCAGAATCAAAAGAATAAGAGAAGTGGACTTTGAAACTGATTTTGAAATATTAATTAACTTAATTTCAACAGGAATCTACCCTAACCAACTGAAATTTATACTTTATAACATCGAGTCTCCTATAACCACTACCATGTCTATTCATCATATATATAGAGAACAAAATCGAGCAGCCGATTGGTTTGCTCGATGGACTCAAAAATACAAAATGAAGATGGAATATCTGAATTTTGTACCTCCACCTGAATTGAATGCGATAATATTTCTAGAGAGTTTGCAAATTGGATATATTAAAGTTGAATAATGCTTACTTGTTTTCTCAAGAACACTAAGCTACTGCAAGGCTTGAAGATCTGAAGCTCATCTCTATCTTTAATCATTCAAGTTGCAAGTTGTAGCCTGCTTCTTTGCTTTTCTGGAAAACAAAGTACTTAAGTTATCCAGTAACTGAGGTATCAATCTCTACTAGCTCAAGAAGAAGAAGAATATCAATAAATCGACGAGGAAGCTGAACAAATTCATTTTCGAGCAATTGGGAATTAGATTTGAAGAAGGAAAAACTCAAATCTTGCACCATTCTAACTTTCAAGATAACTAAAAAGGATAAATTACATTATACCCTCCTAAGTCTCTGATTACTTACATGTGGTTTTTAATTTTTGTTATCTCAAATGAGATTCTTAACTTTTGTGATCCTCTAATGAGATTCTTGAGTCCTAATAAAATTGATTCTTAGAAAAGTGCGTACATAAATTTCTCTACATTGAAAGTGTTAAATTCGATAGAAGCGCACTGAAAGCTTTTTCAAAGGAATACTACACTATATCACCTTAACCTTACATTTGTATTTGTCTTCCTGCCACTACAAACCATTTAGTGCTTTCGTCGAAGAAATATGAAAGAACTGGTTGCACAATTAAGTCACGAGTGTGCGGTGAATCAGATTTAGAAGTTTCATTTTCACTTGTCAAATTGTGGTATTTCGATTGTGGGAGTGAACCGGATTTATAAGCTTTCACATGTGATTCTATTTAATAAACATTTTTAATGTTTATTCTGATATCATGGAGGAAGATTGTTGTATGAATGATGAGCTTTTTAACAACATTCCTAACATTATTTCGGTTGAAGATAATAAGAATCCTCTTAAAGACCCTGATGTTGAAGAGATTTGGAGCATCATTAAAAACATGAATCCTCAAAGTGCTCCTGGTATGGATGGCTTCACTCATTGTTTCTATTTTCATTGTTGGCATATTATAAGAGACTTCATTCGAGGTAAGAACATTCATACTGGAGTTTTTGCTACTGGAATTTGTTTAATTCCTAAGCTTAGTAACTCGTGTAGTTGGAAAGATTATAGACCGATTAGTCTATGCTCTTTTCTGAATCGTATTATGTCTAAGATTAATTCTAATAGGTTATCTGTCATCATTCCTAAAATTGTGTCAAATAATCAGAGTGGTTTTGTTCCTGGCAAGTGTATTCAGGAGAATATTCTTATCTTCAAAGAAATGCTTTATGATCTAAATAGAAAAGTTAAAGATAATAACATCCTGGTTCAACTGGATATGTCTAAAGCTTTTGATAAGCTTACTTATTATTTCATTTTGAGAGTTATCAGAAAGTTTGGTTTCTCGGTTAGATTTTCTTGTCTCATTAAGAAGATGATTAGTAATGTTAATGTCTCTATGTTGATCAATGGAGATGTTTTTGGTTTCTTCAAAACCAAGAAAGGTTTAAGGCAAGGAGATCCCATTTCATCTTACCTTTTCATCATGGCTAAAGAGGTTTTGCTAAGAGGTATTAACAGTATGTTTGAGTCTAATAACTTTATGAAATATAGAAGCAGAAGCAATATTAGTGTTAATAGCCTTGCATTTGCTGATGATATCTTGTTATTTACCAATTGTAAGGATTCAACTATCACTAGTCTTTGTAGTTTTCTTCAAAGGTATCAAACTATATATGGTCAAGTGGTTAACAAAGAAAAAACAAAGATTATAATGTCTAAAGGTATTAGCTTATCTAAGATTGATGTAAATTCTAATAGCTATGGTTTCTCTCCTAGTTTTCTGCATATAGATTATCTTGGAATGACTATCAACTCAAAAAACAGAATTAGTAACTTCAACAAGTTGGTAAGTAAAGTTAGCAATAAGATTAATGAATGGAATGTTACTCACGTTCCTTTTGCAGGTAGACTTACATTGGTTAAGTCTGTTCAGATGAACATCATTCTATATTGGATGCAATGTAACATTTTACCTAAATGAATTGTTGCCAAGCTTGAAATCATTTTGAATAGATTCTCATAGGGCTCAAACAACTCTGAAAATAGAATTCATTGGTTTAAGTGGAATACTCTCTGCAAAACTTATCATGAGGGAGGTTTAAATGTTCGTAATATCTTGGATATGTAAACTGTTATATCTTGTAATCTTTGGGCTGCTTTTAGAGAGAACAAAACTTTTTGGTCTAAAATCATGCATAACATACATTGTATGAAGCATCATCCTTTACAGATTAGTCCTATGAAAAATGGTTCTATGGTGTGGAAGAGAATGATGAATGTTAGAGAGATTGCTGAGAGTCATATTAATTGGAGATTGGGTAATGGTCTTGTAGATTTCTGGTTAGATAATTGGACTATTACTCAGCCTTTTTAAAAACTTAATGATGAGGATAATAACTTATGGTTTACTACAGAAAATGTTAAAAAAATATTGGATTAACAATGAGTGGGATTTAGCCTCCGTTTCTGATATCATTCAGCCTGAGTTTGTTGAGATTATTAAAAAATTGGCTGTTAATGAAAACAAAGAGGATGAGATGATTTGGAGTCTTACCAAAAGTGGTAAATATAACTTGAAAAACACTTGGGATGGTGTTAGGACTAAATTCAACGGTCTTCTGTTTATGATAAGGTTTGGAATAATCTTACGCCTGCGAAAAGTTCTTTTCTTCATTGTAAAATTTTACGTAACTATGTGGCTGTAGATGCTGTAATTCAGAAAAGATGAGTATCATTAGCTTCTAAATGTAGCTTTTGTAATAATTGTGAGAATATGAATCACTTATTTATATCATGTAAGTTTGCTTGGTATTTATGGATTCATTATGCAGATATCTTTAATATTCATATTGCCAGACATATGAATGTTGCTCACATGAGCAGAATGTGGCAATGGCCTAAGGATAACAAGATTCAGGTCAGGAATATACTACCATCCTTAATCTTGCATAGTATATGGAAAACTCGCAATCTTACAAGGATTAAAGGCATGGCTATATCTCTTTAAGCTGTTATTAATCAGATTAACTCTGTCATTCACTCTCTTGATAGTAATAGGCTGTTAAGAAAATCCAACTGGAAGAACAGCTTAAATGTTGCTGCTTCTATTGGTTGTTTCAACCATCTTGATTCCTCTGGTAGACCTTTATATCTCAAGTGGTCCTTGCCTCCATCTGGTAGATTAAAGTTGAATGCTGATGCTTCATGTATAAGTAATGGGGAGTCTAGTGGTGCTGTAGTTTTTAGAGATAGTTTTGGCAACCTTATAAGGGGTAATAGTTACCTCTATGGCAAATCCCCTTCCCTTTTTGCTGAGGCTAGAACTTTGCTAGATGGACTAATTACTTGTAAATCTAATAACTGGGTTATGGTTGATATTAAAATTGATTCTTTATGCATTGTTAGAATGATTAATAATAGCATGAACACTCAGTGGTACTTCAAGCCTATTATTGACTGTATTCGTAAGTTTCTTCATCCTAGCATGTCGATTTCTCATGTTTTTAGATAGCAAAACCAGGCTGCGGACTGGTTAGCCAAGAACACTCTGAAAACTAAGAAAGCCCTTTCTATTCTTCCTAATAATATTCCTAATCAGCTTAAAGCGATTATGATTTTGGAAGCTCTCGAACTTGGTTACATTACTAGCTGAGTTTGAATGAATTATAGTTCAGATGTTGATTCAAGGTTGTTAATAATTCTAAGCTAATCTTTGGCTGTTTTGTAGCTATTTTAAGATCAAATTTGGATGTTATCAAGAGAAGTCGTTCTGATCGAGTGGTTGTTCTGTTTTCTTAATTGTTGAATGCTTTGTATCTGTCTGATGAAGCTGCAGAGTTGGAAGCTGCTAATGACTAGTGTATGGATTAAGGATTATGGTGTGGAGAAGTAAGTTGAGGGCATTATATTAAGAATGGAATGATGCTTTGTTTGTTGGTCTGCTGCGTTGTTATGGTTGATTGAGTTGAGGCTTGAGAAGCCAAGATTGGTGATATCTTAGCTATTATGGTTTGATTAAGCTGAGTGCTAATAGAGCCGGTCTCGGTGTGTCGTCTAATCTAAGGAGTTGTTGCACAAAATTCTTGATGCTGTGTTGATTTTGATGGTATGTTGATTGGGATTTGGAGCTTGCAAATGGCGGCTAGTGAAGCATGTCTTGCTGTTCAAGTTATGAAGAATGGATGATTGGCTCTTCTAAGTTTAGTTGGTGTTAATTGTATTGTAATTTCTTTGGCGCTAATTGAATTTAAAATGCAAAAATTCTAATTTTGTAATACTCATGTAAAAGTTGCTATAAATAAAAATTCCATTTTATCAAAAAAAAAACATTTTTAATGTCTATTATATTATTTATTATTTATTTTATTTTTTTATTTTTTTTGGAAAGAATCTCCGAAAAAAATTTGTACATTGAGAAACCATAAATATGACGCAATAGCATGTAGCCCCCAAGGGGTAGCCGAGTTGGTTGAGCATGGCATTCTTATAACCAAAAGGTCATGAGTTCGAGTCCCTATACATACGCTTTCTCGGCTGAGCAGGCTATCGCGTCAGACTGAGGGTTTACCCTGTGCGCACTCATTGCACTCTGAGTAGCGGCTGCGGGTTCCCTCCGAAAAAAAAAATGACGCAATAGCATGTAAACCAACACAAAGTATCATGTTCAAACCAAAAAAACGTTTGTATATGGACTCGAACTCACCATTTTTATCACAACATATATATCTTATTCCACCAACTCCGCTAGTATAAGATTTATGTACTCTAATTAAAAACAACAAAGAACCCTCGATGGTTTTATTCGGTCCGGACAAATGATCGAACTACTCCGGACTATATCTATATATATTATTCTGGACGGACAAACAGAAAACTTAAACACAAACTACTTATGAATTATAATTCCAAAATTTGTATTCGAACTGTCCTAACTCCGGATTGAACAAAAGCAGATTAGAGTGGAATGGAAACAATCCACTCCACCGTCTCTACCTCCAATTATATATAATAATTTTAAATGTGGGTATTTTATTTTTAATTTAAATCCAAATAATATTAACTGTTGTCGGATCAATTTTTTTTAATAATAAATAATCAGTCAGGATAATTTTTTTAGTGAGAATACACATGAACTAGTTAATATAACTTTTAAAAATTATATACTTAAAATAATAAAATAAAAATTGTGATCAATATCATACCTAACCAATTTCCATGTGAAAAAACAAAGAGGAAATTCGGCCTAAAAATACTAATTTTGAATGTAAATTAGCTTTAGTTTGTTTTTGGAAATTTTCGGTACACAGGCTGAGTGGGATACAACTAAAAGCATAAAGAAGTCCCCAAAATCTACCTACCCAACGTGTCATGAGAATTTATAGTTCAAACTTGAAATATTATTCAATTCAAAGAGAGACGCTAAAGGTTGGTCTCTGTTCACCAAGGCGAGTCACTCTTGGGTGCCTCGCTTGTCGTGGTGCCGTTTGGATGGTAGCTAGCAAGTCAGTCAATACTGCTAAAGCTTAAAATTGGATTTTGTCTTGGACCATAAGAAATTTCGTAGACTTTTTCGTAGTAATTACGGGGAGAGGATGTGTGTAAAAGCTACTATAAAATTGAGTTTTCTAAGGTTCAAATAAATAAATTTATTTTGATATTTAATATTATTTAATTACATTGTATATCACCGCTCGGGTAAAAAACACCAGTCATCTTCCACGTTTGCAACTTGTAACAAGTTCGTCCCTCACTTTTGAGGCTGTAATAAAGGGGTCCTTATCGTTTTATTAAGTAGAATAAAACCATACTTTTCGAGTCCAGCACAACATTTATCCCCATAATACCCTTTGACCGGCCACATTAGCGATCCACGTAGGACGCTGATGTGGCAACAGTAAAAAAAAGAAAAAACAAGTTTTATAAGAGGATTTAATGTGAACAAAGCAACAACAGAGGGGCGATTCATAATTCTCTACCTTCTTAAACCCTAATTCTCATCTTCGTGACATCATACTTTCCCTGTCAAAGAACCCCTAAAAACTCACATTTCCTTCTCAATCCAACAAGATCGTTATCATCTATTCTCGCTTCCATCGAGAACCAGAGTCATCAACACCAAAATAAATCAGTTTTCGATTCAATCGTTGCTCAAATTCATGGTAGAACTAACGACGACGAGGTTCTTTAATATCAAACATCTAATTCGATTCACTTTTCTCACGACCTAGTTCGAAAACTGCTTTATCGATTCAAACATGACTGGAAATCCTAAATGGTTGTGTTCAGATTGGCAAAATCAGCGATTGGATACAAACATTCACCGGAATCGTACGATACGGTGGTGGACATTCTCGGTCGGTCAAGAAAATAGGATTAAACGCGATCAGATATCGAAAATCTCTCGGTCGAAAATCTCTCTCGGCCGGAATTGATTTCATCGCCAGTTACACAACCAGCATCCAAAATCTCTCCGGCAACATCTAAATCAATAGCTTCTAAAGCAGCTATAGCGTTACTCTATACTTGAATCGGACCTCTGTATTGTCCTTCTCCTCTAACAGCACTCAAATCCCTTTCGAAAACCACTACATCAAACCCTTTCTTGTTTTTTATTTTTTTTACTGTTGCCACATCAGCGTCCTACGTGGATCGCTGATGTGGCCGGTCAAAGGGTATTACGGGGACAAATGTTGGGCTGGACTCGAAAAGGATGGTTTTATTCTACTTAATAAAACGATAAGGACCCCTTTATTACAGCCTTAAAGGCGAGGGACGAACTTGTTATAAGTTGCAAACGTGGAGGATGACTGGTGTTTCTTACCCATTACCGCTCTGAGGAAGTATCGTGGTGGTTATGATTTGAGATACGTTCCGGTAGTTACGGATGAAGTTTTGTTTTTAAAACATATGCACATTAAAAAGGATAGAAATCCTAGGTATGGACCGCTATGTTTAAACTGTAGTTAGGTGGTTACCGTCGAGTCGTTTCTAATCAGTTTTAAATAACCAAGTCGAGAATTTGTTTTTTAGAACTATGATTAGGCAGAATATGCAAAATTGTACGTTTAAATTCACACTAAGCCAAAAGCACATATTAACACATGAGTTATTTCAGAATCAACTAAAGCAAATAATGAAAAATCAATAAATGTCTCAAACGATCCAACGGTAACAAAATATCGAAGATATTTTGTTCTAAAAAATCTAACAACGAGTCAATATAGTTGTAAGTATCATGGAGGGGAACTGTCTGATTCTGGTATATTTCTGACATTGAATTTAAATGCATCAAGGATAAACCTTTGGACATCAATCTAAATATCATAATTTTGACATATACCTTTCTAGATGACTCAATAAGAAACTATGCTAAATAAGAAACTAGAGACAACAAAAAACTATCAAGATTTCTGGTTGGTACATTATCACAATTAAACTTCAGATCAACCATCTCCTTTCTCAAGCTCAAATTCTCCTCCCGTTTAAATTGGAAGTGAAGAATCAAAGAAAAAAAATAAATATGGCTAATGGACCAGAAAAAATGTGCATGAAGCCCCCACCAGAAACCACAAGGAAGAGAATGAAAAGGGCTCAGAATAAATGGTTGTGGTGAAGTGGTGATTAGGATTTTCGGGTGGTACCTTCTCACAATCAAACCTCGATCTACTGACCATCTCCTTTCTAAATTTCAAATTCTTCTCTCCGGTTAAAGGGGGAAATGAAGAATAAAGGGAAATAAAGAATTAGGTTGATAGACCAAAAGAAAGTGTACATGAAGCCCCCTGCCAGAAACCACGAGGAAGAGAAAGAAACGAGCTCAGGAGAATAATATTTTGTGTACTTTAGTTTATTTTTCAATAAAAATGATATAGTTGTTAAAAATAGTAATAGTAATATTGTATATTAAATATAATGTATGATTAATATAACTACATGTTAGTTTTGGTTAGATTTCGTCCTAATTTATTAGATTTAAAAAAAATATTGAAAAATTAAAAGTACTCTGAATTAAGCTTGATAAATACTTATTGATTGTAAATATACAATAAATAAAAATAAAAATGGTTCATACAAGTACATGGGGCATACTCCGAGTAGTTAAATTAAGAACCGTAAAAAATGTATAAGAAGGTAAGTAGACATTAACCTTGCTCAAACTCAAATAAGAAAGAATAAGTGAAAGTGTAGAAAAACCAACAGAGTCAACATGACAAAATTAGGGAATAAAAAACATATGAGCAAAGCAGCAACGAGCGACATTGGGATAACTGTAATCTGGCTAAACAATTACAAACAAAGCAAAACAAAAGAGCTAAGTTTGTTATGATCAAATAAGCTAGGGAACATCGACGTAAGCGAGCGAATACAACAAACTAAAGGGAAAATGACTGCTTCAATAAAAAAACTAAAAGAAAAACGTGATCTATCTTAGATATGTATCATCAAGCAAACGTGATCTGAGCTTGTTTATATATTGCTAAGTCCATTATTCACTTTTCTATATATTGCTCCTCAAGCATGGCATGTATCATCATATACCACAGAACATAACTAAAAAAACGTGATCTATTTTAGATATGGAATGTGTCATTGAAGAAGACAACTACTTGTTTCAACGTCAAGTTTGTGAAGAAAATAAAATCGAATAAAACTATCAATGGTTTTTTATGAACTCGTGTGTAAAATATACGATATATATATAGGTGCGCGTGAGCTCCCTCTCCACCTCCACGCATGCGTGAAAATGAATCTACTATGTACAATCATTTCAAATTGGAACTAATGATTCGGGTGTTCGATCTATCGTACGAAAACATGCAAGAGGAATTCAACACTTTCATTTGAAAATGATTGATTTCATTAAAAAAAATATGATAATTTATGTGGAAGAGTGCCTCGCTGAACAAGTGGATGCATTAATGAATTACATGCCTCTTGAAACTAATAAAGGATATGACGTTGACTAAGAATATGCAATGTTTAATGTAATTTGATATTAAATATTAATTCTATAAGTTATTCTCATCTTGTATTAATATTTAATGATGTCTTCTCATTGTATGCTGAATGCTACCATAAATTATGGTTAATATTTTATTTTTTGCTTTAAATTTTATATAAAAGTAGTGTATCATGTATTATATGCGATATCAAGGTCATATATCGCGTATAGTGCACGATGCAAGGTTAAATTTTAGCCATAATACAAACAATAAAATCACACGGTATTTGTGATATCCAGGTAATACATCACATACTATGTGCGATCAAAGGAATTTGTTTTGCCCTAAACTTGTTTGCGAATAATGAAATCGCATGGTATATGCAATTTCCAACCAATGCGTCGCGCAATATGTGCGATCAAAATCAATTATTTGGCCCTAAAATTATTTCCAAGCAATGAAATCACGTGAAACATGCGATATTAATCGCATAGATTGCTATTTATTTGTAACCAAAGACTATAGTTGGGCCTTTAAAATTCTTTCAAAACAATGAATATGTGACATAAAAACTTAGACTCTTATTGTTAAAGTTTAAGAAAATTTGTAAGAAAGTATATGTCATAACAAAGATCAAAAAATTCATACAAGTTACAAACAATAAAAAAAAATGTCAAAGATCATAAAAGTCATACAAGTCACAAACAAAGAGCATAAACGCCATAGATCGTAAAAGTCATAACAAACCACAAAACAATCTATCCATGACCTCGATAGTACTTCATAATATGGTATCACTTATCTAAACACTTTAAATTCTTATATACTTTCATCATATCAAGATATGTCTCCATCTTGAGAATCTGATCCCAACCCTAATCTGAGCTACCCTGAGTGCTCACGGGAGAGTTTGCTGAACATATGTATCCGAACTGACTGAATTTGGGTTTTGTACTACATACAACAACTTAAATCTGGCCCAAATGGGGCACAACATGTCCATACTAACTAGCCAACCTTCATATCTAGAACCTCAATGTTGGATCAGATGATTTTCCCAATTATCCTAAATTGTTTCATCACAAGGAAACTTAGGTCTAATTAGGGATGAAAATGGGTCAGGATGGGTGCGGATATAGCCAATCCCGTCTATGTTTTCCCAAACCTATACCTTAACCCGTACCCTCCCAGGTAATAATATTTTTTTCCACACCCAAACCCGTCAGGTTCAGGTACCCATATGCGGATACCCATCGAAGCTATGATATTTTTTTGGGTTTGATTTAGAGACGTGGTCCAAGATAATAGTTAAGTTTATATTTTCCTCTCACTGACTCCAAAATTCTAATTCTATAAAAAAAATATTGTGTAAATTAGGTTTCATAAATTATAATTTAAGTTATAACATCAATCTTGGAGAGAAAAATAAAACTTTTTTCTTTTAATTAAATTAATAATAATATTTTGAATTTTATTTGATACTCGTTGCATGAGTCTTGTAGAGAAAAAAATTGTTGAAAAAAGAAAGAAATTGCAAAATCAAATTTATGTTTAAATATAAAATGTTATTTTTTAAAATATATTTATATTAATGATACTATAGGTATCTACTCACAAACTATATTGTAATCTTATACCCAAACTATTATTTATGCTTACTTAATACATATCTCATCTATATAATTAATATATAGTTTTGGTATACGTTAGTAAAAACTTTTATTTTAATTTAATTTAGGCCAAGGCTATATCCAGACCCCATTTGGCTATAATGAGACTTTAAATCAAACTTTTTATTTTACTTTATGTAAAATGACCATTTTACCCATCATATAAAACCAAGTTTTCGACAAAAATCTAAACAATTTTCTTCCTTTTCTCCAACCAAACTTATCTCTAAAACTAATATAATATCCAAAGAATGAATTACATTAAAATCTAACTATTTTCTTCCTCTTCTTTAACAAAACTTCTCTATATTTTTTAATTATATTTTAATATCGCCTTCTGGAACTTTCCGAATTTTCATTAGCGTAAAAAGAAATCATACTAGTCGAAGAGCCAATTTTTTCCATTTTTTTTACAAAATTTTTATTACAATGAAGTAATCTATAGACCCAGTAATTTGTATAATTTTATATTAAGAAATAAACTAGTAAGTGTGAAAAAATTTCACATGCTGATGGTAATGACACCCGATGATGGCAAAAAAAAGATGTCTGCAATTTTTTTTTAAAAAAAATCAAAGAAATCAATATTTGAAATCAAGATCTTTGATTAATAGCGAAATCAGAAACATCTATCAGATAACAAAACCACAAGAAAGAAAACTTTGTAAACTTTATAAGTCTGAATTAAATTTACAACCAGAAACCCTAAATCCCCAAATTCCATAACCTAAGAACTTGTAAACTTTGTAGCAGCCTTCGTTCCTTCGGATACAGCATGTTTAGCCAATTCACCAGACAACACCAACCTCACCGCTGTCTGGATTTCCCTTGAAGTGATAGTCAGTTTCTTGTTGTACCTTGCAAGCTTCGTAGACTCACCAACCAATTTTTCGAAGATATCGTTGATGAAATTGTTCATGATTCCCATAGCTTTGCTAGAAATACCGATATCGGGATGAACCTGCTTCAAGATCTTGAAGATGCAGATCTTATTGGTCTCGACGCTTTTTTTGGATCGTTTTTTATCAGCTCTCGCACCAGCTTCTTTTGGTAACTTCTTTATGACCTTTGCTTTCTTCTCAACCATTACGGCGGCCAAGAGATATTTCTCGGCGACCTTCTTCTCAGTCGGCTTCTTTTCTGTTTGGGGTGCTATTGTTGATTTTGATTGGGAAATGAGATCTCTAGTGAGAGAGATTAATTGGAGAAGATAAATAATTTTCTGATTTTGATTGGTGAGATGCGAATTGCCACTTGAATATGATAAAAAGAAAAAAAAAAGAAAAGGGAAAAGAGAAAAGAGAGATAGTCGGTTGAAAAAAGTTTATATATTAAGGGTATTTTAGTAAAATTTGGGATCCCATTATAGCTGAAAAAGGTCTGGGTCTCATTATAACCAAAACGGGTCTCGGATTAGCGTTGCCCTTTAATTTAAAATACTATTAGATCGTATTAAATTTATACTAATTTAACAAAAAGGAAATATGTTTAAAAAAACATCAAATTTAATATTGAAATATAGAAATTTTGTTTTCAAAATATATGATATATATTGACGATTATCAAATATTTTGTAATCTATTAATAATTAATATATAGTTTTTTTATATGTTAGTAAATATTTTTTTAATTTAATTAAATAATATTAGACAACAATGAAAAAATATTTTAAAAAATAAATTGAAAAATAAAATTTAATATTTAAAAATGTAGAATGATATTTTTCAAAATATATTGTATCCAATATTAATTTGATAATTATTTTAGAATGATAATGAATATATGGTTATGTTATATGTTTTTGAAAATGATAGAATATAATATATGATTTTGGTATTCAAGAATATAGATACTAATATTAATAACTTTATTTTATAATTTGATAAATAATATTAAATAATTTATTATTTTATATAATATTAATTTATATAATATAATATGATTTTAATATATTTTATCACCGCTAAAATATTTTTGAATTGTTAATTATCATTTTGAAAATTATAAGGTTGTGAGATGATTTTTTTAGAATTGTTTTTAATAGTGAAGACAAGGAACAAAATTAATTTGAAATCTATCAAATTTATTTTATAAGTCTTTTTTCATAAAAATTTTCAAAATTAATATGAGATTAACCAAAATAGTTTGAGGTCTAACCGTGCGAGATCCAACAAATATAGGACGGGATCTAACGACATCTTATATATTATTTTATTTATGATTTTAGTTTAGTTTTTAAACGACGTGTAGTTTTTACAATGCATAATTTTTAACTAAATAAAAATATATTTTTATAGCTATATAAACACGTAGTAGACATTCACAACACTAAAAAATATTATAGAGTCATGAATTAATATTAAACCGTTTAGGTAACATTCTTAATTTATTTTTTGGGACACTCATTATTAATTATATAATTATTTATTTTAAAACAAACTTTATCTAAATTTATTTAATTGTATTGTTGAGAATGAGTTGGATAGTCACAAGACTTCATATCATGAATGTTTGTGATCCATATCTTTTGTTAATTCAAATTGAATGATTGGTCATTTAAGAGTTCCAAATATAATTTGTGATTTTTATGTTCACAATATCATTTGTGATTTTTATGTTCACAATATATATTTTGCTCATATTATACCTTGTGTTCACAATATTTTTTTTTGTGCCAAGATCGTGATGTCTATAGTTGTTAATAGTCATGCTATTTATCCCATTAGGTCTGCTATCTAGAAGTTTATTATAGTTGTTAATTTATTCCCTTACAAATAAATTATTGAAAATAATACCAAAATCTGTAACATTACGACACCCGTGGATGTAAACATTATCATCGAACCACGTTAAATTTTGTATATATTTTTTTCTTTATTTTATTTCTTGTATAAACCACTTGTGATATATATTTTATATTTATTTTAAAAAAATTAGTACCATATCGTAGGTTCTTGTAATTGAAGGTTAACAATGATCTCAACGTCAACAAAATATAAAATAAAATAAAATAGAGGGGTGATCTAGTTCTACTTTGTGGAAGATTAAGTTGAAATATTTTTTGATACTACAAGGGTTGTATAAGTTTGTGTAGAATAAGCTACCGATAACTATGAAAGAAAATGAGAAACACGAGATTCAAAAAAAGCTCTCTGTTGGATTTTAATTAGTGTAAAAGGACAACGTTATTCGCGAGATTAATGGTGAGAATATTATTGTCTATGCTTGGAAAATATTGTAATTACTTTACTTAGAAAAATAAATTATGAATCGCTTATACTTGAAGAAACGCTTGTATGTTTTCAGGTTGAAAGAATGTATGTCTATAATTAAACATCTTGATAATTATAAGTCGATTATCATGGATCTAGATGATATCAATGTCATATCCGATGATGGATCAAGCCTTGTTTATTTTGATATTTTTACCAAATTTCTATGAGAATCTCATATATATCGTCATGTATGGTAAGAATAACCTATCTCTAGCGGATATGATAAGGCCTCTGAAATAAAAGGAGTTGAGATAACTATTGTCCGATAATTAGGCAGAAATGAGATGTCTTATGATCAAATGAAGATCTAACAACAAGGCGAGTTCTTCAAAGAAGAGGATTTGGAGACGATCTAAGTCAACATCTAAGACTTTAATATGTTATGAATGCGGTGAGCATGGTTATTACACGAGAGATTGTATGGCGCTATATACCACATGTGTCAGATTAAACATTGAATTGATACTTACAAACCAATGTAGTAATCTGCTTATTTGGAGAAAAAATCATTTATTTTCATTTGGTAGGATCGATAATGCCATTATCATAATGCTCGGTCGTGTTTTCATAATCGTGTCGTGTTGGTATGTTCACGGTATTAAAGAGGAACCTGTTATATCATGGGATACTAGACTTTTGGGGTTACAAGTACTATTCATACGATAGTGTAATCAAGTTGACAAAGGGATCGATGATGTGTATAAATGCAGTTTGTAAATAAGGGTTTTACATTCTCCATGCGAGTGTTTTTGTGGGGGATGTTGTAGTAGCATCGTCAATGAGTAAAAACCAAAGTTGGCAGGATCAGAACCAGTTGTAGCATTGGCAACTTGATCACATAAGTGAAAGATAATTGGATGTTTTAAGAAATATATACATTTAGTGAAAGGGTATAAACCAGAATCATTGGGATTTTGTGAATATTGTGTGTTTGATAGATAAACTAGAGTGAAATTCAGCAAATTGTATGTAACAAAAAGTTAGAAAAATAATAGATTATATTGACTCAGACTTTTGGGCCCAAACATAGTGAAATGAGATAAGACATGTGTCTGATTGATGAGTATTCAATGATGGTGTGAGTTTATTTTATGAAAACCAAAGATGAGACATATTTAAACTTTATCAAATGGAAGATAATGATCGAGAAACAAATAAGAAGAAATATTAAGCATCTTAGGACATATAATGGGTTAGAATTTTATAGTCGTGAGTTCAAAAAATTCTAAGATGTTGCACGAATAGTATGCCATATCACTTATTCTAGAACATTACAACATAATGGGGTTACATAAAGAATGAATATAATATTTTATGATAATGTACAAAGCATGATTTCGATTCTGACGTGGGAAATTATCTTTGGGCCGAAGTTATCTATACGACGTGTTACTTGGTGAATCAGTCTCAACCAACGACTATGGGTTGTAAGACTCTTTTTTTAAAAATTTCTGGATTGTCAGATGATTACGAATACTTGAGGGTGTTCGATTGTCATATGTATACTCACGTAACAGATGGTAAACTTAAGCCAAGGGTAAAAAGGTGAATATTTCTACGATATGCTACTAAGGTGACGAAATATAGGTTTTGGTGTACCGCTCTTAAGTATCAATGTTTCCTCATCAATAGGGGCGTGAATTTTAATGAGTCTTCTTTGCTAGGAAATCATAATGATGTTAGGGAAATGGTCGAATCATGATTGGTTGTGAGTAAATAAGTGAAACTTAAAGTAAAATCGGTTTCTAGTATATATAATAGTTCGAATGGTTCTAAGATAGATCTATGATTATGAGGTGAAATATCAACATTAAATGATAATGACGATGATGCACCCAAACCAAAACAAGAACCTTATAGCATAACATTAGGCATATGCTTTATCAACTGCGAAAGAAGTTGAGATAGAGGGACCTAATAACCATAAGAAAGCTATAATAAGTTTAGAAGCAAATCGATGTTATGAGGTAGTATGATTCAAATGTATGATTTTCCAAAAATATATAAGGTAGTATGATTCAAATGAGTATCCAAAAACAAGAAAAGTAAACTAGGGGTCGGTTCAAGGTAAAACTTATCGCTAAGGGTTTTACTCAAAAAAGGAATCAACTTCAGTGAAGTGTTTCTCCGGTGGTGAAAAACAGTTTGATTTGAGTTTTGTTAGCCATATAGTTTTACAAGACTTAATGCTTGAGCAGTTGGATGCAAAGACTGCATTTCTACATGGTGAATTTGAGGAACTAATCTACATCAGATAACTAGAGGGATTTATGAAACCCAAAATTGAGGATAAGGTTTCCCCGATGAAGAAGTCACTATATGGTTTGAACAATCACATAGACAATGGTACAAACGGTTTGATACATCCAGGGTGTCAATATGGTTCACAGTGAGTCCATATTACAGTTGTGTATATAATTAAAAGAGTCCCGAAGATTCTTATATTTACTTGTTATTGTATGTGGATGATGTGCTTATTGTTGCTTGTAGCATGTCACACATTAAGAAGATAAAGAATCATTTGAATGTCAAGTTTGAGATGATAGATATGGGTAGGACAATAAACATTTTAGATATGAATATTACCAAGAACAAAAATATATGATCGTTACATTTATCTCAATGAAGCTAAAATAAGAAAGTGCTACAACGATTCAATATGTTTGATGGCAATGAATTTATCATAATATTTTCCACTTATTTCAAGTTGCATGTAGCAAGATCGGCCAAAGAGGATACTTAGTTGGAATAAATATAAAAGGTTTCATACTCAAGTGTAGTTGGAAGTGGTGAGATTTATTTTAAACTGAGGGTAATTTTATCAAGTGTTTTGGAGAGTTTTAAAGGTATTAAATGTTTGTGTGTTTTGTAGTGAGAGATTTGAGCTGCGTGGTTGTAAAACCCTTAATTATGGACCCATGGGCTTTCGGGTCAAGTTGTGAAACCAGGTCGAGTTTAAAGACCCATTAGTTTTCAAGTAGATTAGCACCTAGCTTAGTCAAAAGGTGTTTAGTGTTTTAATACTTTTGTCTCGTCTGGATAGTTCAGTGGGCGCTTATTGTTATAATTACCCATGTTCTATTTTCTCAGTGAGTAGTGGTGAATAAATCTGGACTCATCAATAACCCCTTTTTTTTAGGTTTTGTCAAAGGTCTTTGGCAGGACTAAAAAACTCATATAGTCAGTAACAACAATTTCCGGCCCGTTTATGTGTTTGGTTCGAAGTTTAGCCTGGCTCATTTCTTCTCAGAGTCCTAAGAGTTTTTATTTGGATCGTGGGACACGTGTCGCATTTCGATTTGTCCTACCAACCGTTTTCTCCCTAGAACGGCGCTCCCACTAAGCCTGAAAAGTAACTTCTGCATTTAATGCTTCTTACGTGAGCGCCGTTTTCAATCATTACCTAAATCTTTTCGTCTTCTCCTAAGTATCAGTAGCTTTTTGCCTTACTAATATATAAATTACTTTCTTTTACTGTTTCACCATCTTCGCCACTCTATAATTTCTTTTCTCAGAGTTTTTTACCTTTTTCTTTCAAAACCTCTCTTGGATAGTTTTATGTTCACAACGAGGAACGCTCTCGTGAAAGGCAGTTGGTTGAATCTTTCTGAACTAGAGAAAGCGAAAAAAGTCGAACGAGAGAGACACATTGCTGCTGGTCTTCCAGTCTCTCCAAGCAATTAGTCCGATACACCATCTTTAGAAGCTGACCAAGGATCGTCTTCTACCAAAAGCGAAAAACCTAAACGTTTATTCGTGCCAAACCTCTCGCCAATCCCATCAGGCTCCTCTGTTCAGGAGTCTCAAACTTCTCAAACAAAGTCCTCCGGAGCTGAGCCCCAACCGGGCACCAGACCTCTAGAAGAAACTAGTGCTCAGCCATCCAGACAGACCACTGAGCCACAAGCTGACACTCTTCCACCTTCAACAACTAACAAACCTTCCACAGTGATGGAAGATGTAATGGAAGATAGCATCGAAGAGGCCCCCTTCGAGACTGAAGCCTCTGGTCAAACCGAGGATACTGCCTCTAATAAAAAAGGAAAGGGTAAATTAAAGGTGGGACTCGCTCATCCGGAGCTACCAGAGTGCTTGCAGGGCAAGGTGGGACCTTGCTTTCATAGGGTCAATGTAAAGTATCCGCTGGCCATGCAGAATATCAACTATGTATATACTCACACCGCAGAGATGGGCCGGATACGAAACAATTGGGGGATCCCAGAATTAGTGAAAGTGAGAATACCAGTCACACCGGAAACTCCGATGGACTGCAAGCTCAACGAGATTGTCTTTTATATTGAGTTATTCAACTAGGGGCTCAGATTCCCCTTGGATCCAGAAATCGTCAGGTATTTCCACATGATCAAACTTTTTCCAAGCCAGCTGAGTCCAAACACTTGGTATACTCTCCTTGCCTGTATAATGACATCAAGGTTGTCCGAAATTCCTCTCCCCATGGAGCAATTTGCTGCAGTAGCCAGCCTGTGCAAAAACCATCACATCCCATTCTACCACTACAACATGGGAGACAACTTCAAAGTGGTGGATGACTTGTTAGAGTCGGAGAAAAACTGGAAGACCCAGTACCTATTCATTAGTGGGAAATGGGAGAATGGGAGAAAGATCAAGGCTAATGTTAACCTTAGCATGCTCACCAGCAGGTGGAAGAGCACAAGTAAGTATTCAGTTTTATTTGTCTTTTTCTCTTTCTTATTTTCACAAAAATTCCATTCCTAAATCACCTATTTTCTCATGTTAGTATTGCCGAAGGAGTTCACCGGCTATTTGGAGGAGGGGCAGACCACATGTGCCAAGCTAAATGCTTGGGCTGCTGAACGTTAGGGGAACACCTTCCACAACTGTTTTACCTCCGGCAACTTGGTAATATCTCACTTGTGGAATACCACGAGCCGGAGAGATATCACCTGGGAGGAACTGACTACACCACCTCCCCCAGCTGTTATACTTAAGAGAACATAGGAAAAAGATGGCAAACTGGCCTTACCTTCCAGAGCCAAAGCCCCTAGCAAAATGAAAGGGAAAGGCAAGAAAAAGAAGGCTGCAACAGAGGCAGTTCGGGGTGCTGCAGAAGAGACTGGTCCGGACAATCAAGGAGGGCCGAATCATGGATGGATTGATGCTACTTTGCTCGAAGTAGTTAAGGAAAAAACTATTAAGGAGGCAGGTGAACCTCAAAATCCTCCAATGCCTCCTAAAAAGGACAAAAAAAGGGGAGCAAGCAGCGATGAGACGATTGCTAAGAAGAAGAAGGTTACTTTGGGGGATGAAGTAATCCTTTTCCCTTCGGAGCCTCAACCTTCAGCAGACCCAAATGATCCCACCTTAGCAGAGCAGATTCCCACTGATCTACAATCCGGGGAGGGTACCGGAGTGGATATTAACGGAGTAGACATCAGTGGCCTTCAGAACATTGGTCTCTATTTCAATGATTTTTTGATGGCCCTTACCTTCCTCCAAACTCCTCCAATATAGTGACTTTCAATGGCAAGTCCTTTACTGTCTCTAGGGAAAACGACGTGGTGACCCACTCTCTCCTGGGCCATATTCAGCCAGTACTCAACTTGGAAAGGCAAGTAAAAAATCAGTATGCCCTCATCAACACCCTCAACACAGACAATAAGACTTTGTTAACTGACCTCCTTAATGTCAACCAGAGTATTGAGGCACTAAAGAAGGAGCTTGAGGAGTTGAAGAAGGATAAGGAAAATCTGGCAACCAAGCTGGTAACTTCGGAGAAGGCTAACACAGAGCTCCAAACTAAGTGCTCCGGTTTGGAAAAAGATCTCTCCACCTTGAAGGGAGATATGAAGACCAAAAACGATGTCATCCAAAGCCTGCCCGGTGACAAGATTTCCCTTGAAGAAGCGGTGTCCAAGGAAACCAAGGAGAAGGAAGACTTCGTGAAGGAGCAGGAAAATAGGACCAACATAGATAAGTACACCAACGAGGTGATAGATTCATTGGAAAAAAGGTATGCTGAAGTAAAGTCTGACATGGTAATTCTTTTTTACGAGAAGTTTCCGAGGAGAACACTTGGTCTTTTGTGGGAATTTGTGGACTACGAGGACATTCCATTCCACACACTGGCATATGGTGATAAGAAGAATTACTCCAGTGGGATCGACTCTACCACTGATGAGGAAGAAGTAACCGGAGAGAGTTCAAGTGGTGGACCCAAAGATTCTAAGAAAATAGATAATTCCCTGAGGTTTTAACTATCTTTTCTTATTTTTTTTTCTTAATCTTGTGAAATACTAAAGTCCTTGGATGTCTAAGGAATTTTTGTAACTATGTCCGGTTTGAGTCCGGCTAAGCCTTTCTTTAAACTTAAAGTCCTTGGATGGCCAAATAATATTTTATGTTCTAATATTATCATCCGGTTTTTAGCCGAACAAGTTTACCTTGCTAAATTTTTGCTCTGTTTCACACTTGCTTAAACTTAATGCCTAATGTTTAAAGAGCCATTATTTATTTTACAAGTATTTAAGACGAGAGTGTTTAAAATCTCCGATGACATGTGTTTAATGGTCATATTTCAACCAAATTAATCCGATCTGCAAAAGATCCTTAGAAATTTTGAAGACTTTAAAGAAATTGTAATCAAACCACTTCGAATATTTTAAGAAGGCAGCAAATTTTATTTAAAAATCTGGACACCTCATTAAAACCTCCCCGCGCCACCAGGGTAGGAAAGAGTATGTCCCTTAATATTTTCATGGACTTTAAAGAAGTAAATATTTATACAACTTTCATTCCAGATATAAGCGTAGGTGTTCAATATTCCAGGGGTGCTTTAAGATTCTTCCATCTTTGCCTTGAAGCTTGTATGTCCCAAGCTTAAGTTTTTTGGAGACCTCATAATGCCCTTCCCAGTTCGGAGCTAGCTTGCCAAAATGCTTCTCCTTAGTATGCAAGAAATCTTTTCTCAATACCTTATCCCCTGGCCAAAAATCCCTTCTTTTGATTTTGGAAGCATATCTGCTCCTCATCAAGCCTTGGTAAGTGGTGGTTCGAAGATGAGCCTTAACTCTTTTTTCTTCTATCAAATCCAACTAACTTTTGCTTGCCACTTCATTAGCCTACTCGGAATAATTGTGGACTCTGTATGATGGAAGATTTGCCTCTATAGAAACAATTGCATCCATCCCATATACCAAGGAAAAATGAGATTATTGTGCCGCAGCTCCAGGAGTAGTCCGGTATGCCCATAATACTTCTTGTAAATAGCTTGGCCATTTTATTGCAGTCCATTCTAAATTCTTTTTTAAACCGGACAAGATGGTCCTGTTTGCCACTTTCACTTGACCATTTTCTTGTGGGTGGAAAGGAGAAGAAAAAAAGTGTTGAATGCCTCGGGAGGTACATAAATTCTCCATATTCTTGTTATCGAATTGTGGTCCATTATATGTGGTTATCTTTTGTGGAACCCCAAATCTGCAACAGATTTTAGATAAGATAAATTTTATGATAGCTTTTGAAGTAGTTCCTACCCATGGGGCTGCTTCTATCCATTTTTAGAAGTAATCAATGGCCAGTATAATAGTCCTGCGCCCTCTGGATGCCACTGATAGAGGCCCAACGAAATCCAGTCCCCAACGAGCAAAAGACACTGGCTCAGAAATCGATTTCATAGGAACAACTAAGATATGAATTTTATTACCATATCTTTGGCATGGGTCACATTTCTTCACTAACTCCTTGGCATCTGTCATTATGGATGGCCAATAGTATCCGGCCAACAAAACCCTCCGGGTTAAAGCTCTATAGCCACAATATGCTTGGTGTGGATAATAATTGCCTGAGGGTAGGCTAGTAATTTTAAGTGGAGTTTCAAGGTGGTGTATGGGTGTTTAACGATGGTGTAAGGGTGTTTAACGATGGTGTAAGGGTGTTTAACGATGGTGTAAGGGTGTTTAACGATGGAGAGATAATTAAGCAGCTTGGTAGCAGTTAATTTTCATTACCCATAGTTAATGCTGGTGGTTGGGTATTTATAGTATGATGTTCGGGCCCTTATGGGCTTTCGGGTCATGTTTAATGGACCCACGTCATGTTTAAAGACCCATGAGTCCTAAGCAGGAGGGCAGGTAGCTTAGTCAAGAAGTGTTTAGGTTTTTTAGTACTTTAGTCATAGTTCGAACAGCCTTAAGTTTACAGTGTTCAAAGTGATTTGTCCGGTCCAAATGATCTGTCCGATTTATGTCCTTGTAGTCTGTCCGGTATTCGGAGAGATTTAGACTGATTTGCCCTTCCGGGGAGCATGCTGAATTCAGACTCATCAGGAGCCCCTTTTTTAGGTCTTTGAGCAAGTTTCCTTGTCAAAGAACTGAAAAACAGTCCGATGTATGAAGTGGTTCTTAATCCGGACAGAGCTGTGGGTATATCCGGACAGATCAAACGTTACGAATTCCAAATGGTTTTTGCCAGAATTAGTGGGACACGTGTCGCTTTCTGATTGGCCACTCCAGCCGTTTTTTCACCTTGAATTTCGCACCACCTTCTTTAACAAGTAACCTCTTTAATTGCCAATAGTGACATCAGTGTCGTCTTTTAATCATTACCCAACTTTTCGGATTCTCCTAGGAATCAACTCCTTTTTTCAAATCTACTATAAATTCACATTCATTTTTTACTGTTTTACTATCTCTCTCAAATCTTACTCTGCAACTTTACTCAGAGCTTTCTCTCTCTAGAGCAAAAATTCCCTTGGTTGTTTTATGTTTACAGCAAGAACAACATTGATCAAAGGTGGTTGGCTCAACCTTTCAGAGTTGGCGAAATCGCAAAAGGTCGAAAAAGAAAGGCGAATAACAGCAGGGCTACCATCATCACCAGTTGATAGACCGGTTGCTTCTGTTACAGAATCAGATCGAGGCTCATCCTCCTCCAAAGGTACCAAGCCCAAAAGATCTTTCAATCCACCCTTTCTCCCATAGTATATGGTTCCTCAGTTCAGGAGTCAATACCTACTGTTGAACCAGGAGTCACCGCTACAAGCGTTAGGAAAACCTCACCTTTTATAGCTATGGGGTCTGATTCTGACCACTCCCCTGAGAAGCTAGTCGTTAAGAGGCCTAGCCGGTTACTCAAAGGACTAACCTCGAAGAATACTCCCTCGAAATCGGGGGCAAAAAATAGTGACTCTGGGTCTGGAGTGCCCTTTAGAGCTCCCCGGGAGAGGCCGTCCGGTCCGGAGGCCAGCAGCCCAGTACCCCCTAGAGAATCTTCTGCCTCAGAAACCCAACTTGAGGTGAGAAGTCAGATGAATACGGGCAGTCAGCAGTCCGAAGGGCAGGCTATGCCAAGCTTCAATCCTCCCCGAACCACTTCCACAGAAGTCCCTCCAACAATTATGGAGGAGAGAATGGAGGACTCTACTGAAGAGGTCCCCTTTGAGTCCGAGTCCTCCGGACAAGCTGATACCACTGCTGTTGCTGCCAAAAAGGGCAAAGAAAATTTGTATCTGAGGCATCCGGACCTGCCGGAGTGCCTTGAGGGGAGAGTGGGGCCGTGCTTCCACAAAGTCGAGTTTAAGTACCTCTTGGCCTTGCATAAGACCAAGTATGCATTCATCCATACCTCTGATCTGGGTAGAATGCGCACCAAATGGGGGATCCCTGAAAACGTGAAGATAAGGATCCCCATTGATCCGGAGACCCCAATGGACTGTAAACGAAATGAGATAGTCTTCTTTACGAAGCTATTTAACTGGGGGCTCAGGTTCCCACTAGACCCGGAGATCGTGCGCTACTTCCACCTGGTCAAGCTCTGCCCAACACAGCTAAGCCCCAATGGTTGGTTCACCTTAATGTCATGTATCATGGCGTCTAGGTTATCTGGGATCCCTCTTCCTATGGAAGAGTTCGCAGCAGTGGCCAACCTGTGCAAGCATCATCAGTTCCCCTTCTACCATTTCAACATGGGGAACGATCTCAAGGCTGTTGATGATCTCCTGGAATCGGAGAGTAAGTGGAGAAGCCAATTCCTATTTGTTAGTGGTGCCTGGGAAAACGGCAAGAAAATCAACGCCGGAGAGAACCCAAGCCTCCTCAGGAGTAGGTGGAGGAGTGACCGTAAGTTTCTTAACTTGAGTCTCTGTCCGTTTTTCTCCTTTTTTTTAAAGTTAAGTTTATATTAACCAATTTTTCTTCTGTTCTATCAGAGCTGCCAAAGGAGTTCGGGGACTAACTGAAGGCCGGACAGACTACCTGTGGCAAAATCAATGCTTGGGCCGCAGAGAATTGGGAGAATCGATTCCACAAGGCCTTCACCCCGGGGAATCTAGCAAGGTCTCACCTGTGGAACACCACAGGTCGGAGAGACCTAACTTGGGAGGAGCTCACCACCCAGCCTGATGAAGACACTGTGCTGAGAAGGTCCCACGAACTGGATGGGACACTCTACCTGCCTGCCCGGGCCAAAGCCCCAAGCAAAATGAAGGGCAGAAGAAAAGGCAAGAAGGTGGCAGGTGATGCTGAGAAGGATACCCCAACAGATCCAGAGGGGCCAGCCCAAGTTCAAATTGATGCAACCCTCTTGCAAGTGGTGGAGCAGGAAACCGAGAGGCAGGAAGTAGACCTTCCAAAACCTCCAAGGGCTCCCAAGAGGACTCGTAAGCAAGCAAGTGAAAGTGCTGACCGGGTAGTTAAGAAGAAGAAGAAGACTTCACAAGGAGATGAGCTCGCTCTCCGGGATCCGGAGCCCTCTTTTCCCACTGGCCCTTCAGACCCAACGCTGGCCGAAGAGATCCCCAGAGAGTTTCACACTGATGAAGTCGAGGGGGGAGAGCTCAACTTGGACGAAGTGGACATCACCGGTCTGGGCGGGCTTGGTGAATATTTCCTTGGCCTGCCCAGAGACGAGTTCGCAGGGCCCTACATCCCTCCGAGCAGCTCCAATACGGTCAACTTTAACGGTAAGACTTTCATGGTTTCTAGTGAGAAGGACACTATTGCCCATTCCCTGCTTAGTAATGTGCAGCCAGTTCTTACACTGGAAAGACAAGTCCGGAGCCAAGAAGACACCATTAAAGACCTCAAGTCTGAGAAGGATAATCTGTCCGAAGACCTCCGCATTGCTACTACCAATGCTGATTTACTTAAGGAAGCACACGAGGAGCTGAAGAGGAGTCATGATGAGAGCAACACAAAAGTTGCCACCCTAGAGCAGACCATAAAAGATCTCCAGGAGAAGTTGTCTGGTATGGAGAAAGATCTCACGGTCTCACGGGGAGAGACCACTGCAAAGGAGAAGCTCATCACCAACCTGACCACTGACAAGATTGCTTTGGAAAATGCAGTGACTCAGGCTGCTGAAGAGAAGGCTGCTTTGGTAAGGGACCAAGAGGCCACAATCAAGGCCAAGATCAACGCCTATGCCAGGGAGATGATACAAAGCGAAGAGCTAATGATTCAAAGGGTGAAGTCTGATATGGTTCTCCTTTTTCACGAAAAATTCCCGAAGAGGAGACTGGGGGACTTATGGCTCTATGTGGATGATGATGACCTTCCATATTATACTATGGTTGATGAGGGATTTTCTGGTGAGTCCTCTTCTGATAATGAAGAGAAAACCGGAGAGAGCCCAGGTGAAGAGGAGAATGATCCCAAGGGCAAAAAAGTGGTCGAAAGGGGGAGCGACATCAAAGGCAAGAAAGTAGACGAGGGTGAGCCATCTTCAAAGGCTCAACCTTAATTTATGGTGTACTTTATTTATCCTTTACTCAAACTAAAGTCCTTGGAAGGCCAAGGCACTATTTTTGTTGAATGGATGTTTCTATTTTGCTCAACCATCATCTTCTTTCATTATTTGTCTTAGTTTAGATAGCTGGAATTTAAGTAGCTTTGAGTTATTGCATTGTGAGAGTGTTAAGATTCTTCGGCTAGAGTTTAAATAGCCCTTAGACCTTTTAGTCCGGGTAGTATGACAAGAGATATAATTTTGAAAATACTTAGAAAATTTTGAAGAAGGCATCAAATTTCATTGAAAGCTCTCCGTGCCACCGAAGAGGGGAAGGTATGCCCCCAAATATTTACATGGATGTTTAAACAAGTAAATATTTACACAAGTGTTATTCCAAGTATATTCGAAGGTGTTCAATATTCCAAGGGTGAGTTAAGACCCTGCCATCTTTGTCTTCCAACCAATAAGTCCCAGGCTTGATTCTTTCAACTAAACCCTCCCAGGTTGGGGCCAGCTTTCCGAAGAGCTTTTCCCTAGTATGCAAGAAGACCTTCCTGAATACTTTGTCCCCTGGTTGGAAATCTCTTCTTTTAACCTTAGAAGCAAACCTGCTTCTCATCAAGCTCTTATAGTGTGCCACTCTAAGATGAGCTTTAACCCGTCTTTCTTCTATCAAATCAAGTTGATTTCTGACGGCCATCTCATTAGCATGTCCGGAGAAGTTATGAATACGAAAGGAAGGGAGTGTCTTCTCTATAGGGGCTACTGTATCCATTCCATAGACCAAGGCAAAGGGAGACTCTTGTGTTGCAGCCCCAGGCGTCGTCCGGTAGGCCCACAAGACCTCTTGTAGATAACTAGGCCACTTCCCAGCAGCCCCTTCTAGATTCTTCCTTAAATTGGACAGTATAGTTCTATTAGCCACTTCAACCTGCCCATTGGCTTATGGGTGGAAAGGTGAAGAAAAGCAGTGCTGTATACCCCTTGAGGCACATAAGCTTTCCATTTCTCTATTGTCAAACTGTGGCCCATTGTCTGTTGTTATCTTCTGTGGGACACCGAATCTGCAACATATGTTTGACAGAATGAATTTTATGACAGCTTTCGACGTCGTCCCTGCCAGGGGAGCTGCTTCTATCCACTTTGAGAAGTAGTCAATGGCCACAATTATAGTTTTACGCCCTCCGGACGCCACAGGAAGAGGCCCAACCAAGTCCAATCCCCATCGAGCAAAAGGGATGAGCTCAGAAATTGACTCCAAAGGAATGGCTGGTACATGAATTTCATTGCTGTACCTCTGGCATGGGTCACACCTTCTTACCAGCTCCTTAGCATCTTTCATGATTGATGGCCAATAGTATCCGGAGAGTAACACTCTTCTTGTTAAAGCTCTGAACCCACAATGGGCTGATCCCTCACCATCATGCAATTCGGAGAGGACCACTTGTGACTCATTATCCCCTAAACAACGTAGGAGAGGTTTACTATAGGATTTTTTGTACAACACTTCTCTCAACATAATGAAACCACGAGCCTTGTGTTTCAATGTTCTGGCTTGTGACTTATCTGAAGGTATAATACCATCGGACAGATATTGCATGAGAGGAGATCTCCAGTCTTGAGGTCGACTCGCTTGTATTTCAAAAACTTCCTCTTTTCCACCCTCACTAAGTTGAATAGAAGGGCTTTCAAGCACATGAATCCATGGGTAGGACTCCGTATATGCTATTGTTGCCAATGAGTCTGCTAGCTCATTTTCTGCTAGGGGAATGTGCTCATAGACAACAGCTTTAAACTTTAGCGCTTTATTTTTGAGGAGGAGTAAATATTTTACCAACTGCTCCTTTCTAGCCTCAGATTGTCCTAAGGCATGGTGGACAAGTAACTGGGAGTCACTTAGAATCTTGACCCTTTTAGCCCCACAGATGTGGGCCAACTTTAACCCAGCTATAGCTGCTTCGTATTCGGACTCGTTATTAGACGCCCTGAAAGCAAAACAAATAGCTTGGTACATGTTGTCCCCATATGGGGAAGTGAGACATATTCCTGCACCACATCCCATGGTGCTAGAACCTCCGTCTGTTCAGACAATCCACACTTTCTTGTCTTTTGAATCAGTAGGTTGCTCTGAATCCCTATCGGAGTGGAATTCAACCAGAAAATCAGCCACAGCTTGGGCTTTTACTGCTGTTCGGGGAGCAAAGTCTATGTCGAAGTCCCCCAACTCCACTGACCACTTCGTCATTCTGCTTGAAATGTCTGCTTTTTGAAGGACATTCTTTAAAGGGAAAGATGTCCGGACGACGATAGGATGAGCCTGAAAGTAAGGCCTCATTTTTCTTGCAGCTATCACCAGAGCTAATGCCAGTTTTTCGAGTTTCAAGTAACGCCTCTCAGCGTCAATCAAGCTTTTGCTGATGTAGTACACTGGGTAGGGACAACCATCGACCTCTCTTACCAACACAGCACTGATGGCACAAATTGAAACGGCTAGATACACAATAAGAGTCTCCCCGTCAACGGGTTTGAACAAAGTTTTGGGAGAGGAGATATGCTTCTTGATTTCATTGAGTGCCTCACCACACTGTGGGGTCCATTCGAACCCTTTGGCACCCTTCAAAGTTTGAAAGAATGGAGCACACCTGTCCAAAAACCTGGAGATGAATCTGTTCAAGGCAGCTAATCTCCCCGTTAATCGCTGTACTTCTTTAATGTTTCGAGGAGGCTCCATCTGGAATAAGGCATTGAGTTGGTCCGGGTTGGGCTGTATTCCATGCTCACTTATGATATACCCTAAGAACTTCCCGGACTGCACTCCGAATACACACTTTTTAGGGTTTAGTTTTAAATTCACTTTTGCCAAGTTGGCAAAAAATTCTTGGAGATCGGACAAGTGCAACTGCTCATCCACGCTTTTCACCATCATATCGTCAATGTAAAACTCCATATTTCTTCCAATTTGATTAGAAAATGCCTTGTTGACTAACCTTTGATAAGTAGCCCCAACATTTTTCAAGCCAAAAGGCATCACCTTGTAGCAATGTAGACCCCTATCAGTGACAAACGTGGTATGCTCTTGATCTTTTGGATCTACTTGGATCTGATTGTACCCGGAGAAGGCATCCATGAAGGAGAGCAGCTTGTTCCCAGAAGTAGAGTCTACTAACTGATCTATCCAGGGAACCGGATACAAATCTTTTGGGCAAGCTTTATTAAGATCGGTGAAGTCAATGCACATGCGCCATTTGCCATTTTTCTTTTTTACCAGGACAGGATTGGCAGTACACAAAGGGTATTGAGATTCTTTGATGTGCCCCATCTTTGTGAGTCTGTCAAACTCTTGTACTATGACATCAGCCTTTTCTTTTGAGAAAGCTCTCCTTTTTTGAACCACTGGTGCCACATCTCTTCGGACAAATAGGTGATGGGATATCACCTCTGATGGAACTCCAGTAACATCAGCATTGCACCAAGCAAAAACATGCTGATGGTCTTTCAAGAATTTCAACATCTCTTCTTTCAACATTGGTGGCATCTTGGACCCTATCTTGACACTTTTGCCTTCTTCCAAACAGTGTGTTTCAACCTCTTCAATTGGGATCAACACTCCAGGGGTCTCTCTGGGGTCATCGATTTCACCCTCACCCCCAGAAAGACCCTCAAACTGCTATTGATCGTTTATACGGACTGCCGCCAGCGTTCGTAGAGCCAAGGCAGTGGCATAACATTCTCTTGCAATCTTTTGGCTGCTCCGGACAACCCCAACCTGTCCCTGAACAGCATACTTTAAACACTGATGGACTGTTGAAGCCACTGCATGCATCCTAGAGAGCCAAGATCTCCCTAGAATAGCATTATAGCAAGTGGAACAATCCACCACGATGAAGAGTATTCTAACCATTTTCTTGATAGGGCCCCTGCCCAATAACACTTCTTCTTCAAACTCCCCGATCACATCGGCTGAGCTGCCCGTGAAGCCCACGATTGATCTGTCTGACTTTTGAATCACAGCTGGATTTTTCATTTTCTTGTAAGTGGTTAGGAAAAGGATATTGGCAGAGCTTCCAGTATCCACCAGAATTCGCCTTATCTCATTGCCCCCTATAGAAGCTCCTATGACAACAGCATCCTCATGAGGGCCAGCAATATCTCTCAAATCATCCTCATCGAAGACTATGAATGGGAATGAGTTTGGTGATTGATAAGACGTCATGCCTCCTTCTAGCTGGGAGGCTAAATTATGAACATGCCTCTTTCTTGAAGAAGCAGTAGGAGCTGTCATAGTGTCCCCTCCGAAAATCGTCAGTGATTCGAAGAATTTAATGAACCCGAAGACCGTCCTAGAACACTCATCTATAGCAAACACCCTATTTCGTGTTGGATCATGATCCAAGTATTCAGATTCCACATCAAACCTTTCAACTATTGCCATGGCCCCCTCCGGGGCAGCATTACTTAGACCAACCCGGTGAGTGTTGTCAGGCCTGTTGCCTCCTCTTCTTTTAACGTATGCTCCTAACTTTCCCCTTTCAATCAAGTTTTGAACCTCTTGTTTCAAAGCTATGCAATCATCAGTGGTATGGCCAATATCATTGTGGTATTGGCAAAAGGAGTTGTTTCGATGCTCTCTGGGAGACTGCAAGGTTGCTGGTCTCCGGTAGTGCACCTCATCTTTTATTTTATCGAAAATGGTGGCCACGCTTTCTTTGAGCTCTGTGTACCACTCCGGTTGGACCCATGGCCCTCTTTTGTTTCTAGATTGTTGACTTTGAGCAGGAGCAGCTGGCTGAGACTGAGCTTTTACCCTACCATGCCCCTGTCCGGTTTCTCTTGCTTTGTTCCCGGACTGGTTTTGATTTGGAGTTGGTGCCACCGGGGTGGATCTCACCTGTCTGTGCACCCTGGTTTTCTTTGTTTCATCAACGTTTATTTGCTTGCCAACCTGATTTAGCAATCCCCCCCAGGTCATGGCCTTCTTTCTGGTCACCGAATCAGCCAGATTGCCTAGGTTCAAACCTTGCCTTAGGGATGCTATTGCCACCTGTTCGAAGCAATCAGCCAACCCATTCTTTGTGTTTACAAAACGACTTATGTACTCCTTCAAGGATTCATTTGGCTCCTGGGCACAATGGATTATTGTGTCTCCATTGCCCTTCAGCTCCTTACTCCCTACAAACTGCCTTCGAAAGGCCACCCAAAACGTATCAAAATCTTTAATACAACCTTGAGGCAGGTTGTTGTACCATTTCAGAGCACTCCCCGTAAAAGATTGGGAGAATGCCCTACACAGTAGTTTATCATCATCATCAAAGTTCATCATGAAGTTCTTGAATTGCTCCAGATGATTGTCCGGATCAGTACTGCCATCGTACTTCTCCATCTTAGTACTGTCAAACCTCTTGGGGAGGTTTCCGGACAGGATTTTAGAAGACAGTGGAGACTGCCTCTAATTCCTTCCACGGCTGAACACAGTATCGTCATTGGGAGTTGCAAAGATACCTGGCTCATTGTGGAAAGCAAAGGGATCCATCAGCATCTTGTCCATATACCTCCGGTGGTGAGATGACCCATTTCCAATATGCCTTTTCATTCTTCCATGGTAATCTCTTTTTCTTGAATGTTTCTTAACCTGCTTTTGCTTTTTCTTGGTTCGACCCTCATCGCTGCTAGAGGACAAGGATTTTTCATTTCCCTCACTGTCCGAAGAGCTGCCTGAAGATTCTGAGCTTGAGTCAGAGCTCTCCACAGGCTTGGACCGGTGAGACTTTTTAGAACTGGCATGTGTCTTTTTGGTACTCACATGAGTTTTCAAAGCCTCAGGCTCTCTAGGGTTGTCGGTATGATGAGCAGCTGATGCTTTGGATTTTTCTTTCACGCCTATCTTAGCCTTCTCAGCCTTCAGAGCTTCTATTTTAGCCCTCAGCCTGTCACGCTTTTCGATAGTGTACTCGTCATTCTCTCCCACCACTTCGAGCAAAGCTGGTGGCACTTCTGGATTGTCCGGATTCATACGGACAGAATTTCTTGGCAGGTTTTGAATGTTAGATTCAGGCACCTCTCTCCTCCCACTATGGTCGCCAATTTGGTGTGGATAATAATTGCCTGAGGGTAGGCTAGTAATTTTAAGTGGAGTTTCAAGGTGGTGTATGGGTGTTTAACGATGGTGTAAGGGTGTTTAACGATGGTGTAAGGGTGTTTAACGATGGTGTAAGGGTGTTTAACGATGGAGAGATAATTAAGCAGCTTGGTAGCAGTTAATTTTCATTACCCATAGTTAATGCTGGTGGTTGGGTATTTATAGTATGATGTTTGGGCCCTTATGGGCTTTCGGGTCATGTTTAATGGACCCGGGTCATGTTTAAAGACCCATGAGTCCTAAGCAGGAGGGCATGTAGCTTAGTCAAGAAGTGTTTAGGTTTTTTAGTACTTTAGTCATAGTTCGAATAGCCTTAAGTTTACAGTATTTATAGTGATCTGTCCGGTCCAAATGATCTGTCCGATTTATGTCCTTGTAGCCTGTCCGGTATTCGGAGAGATTTAGACTGATTTGCCCTTCCGGGGAGCATGCTGAATTTAGACTCATCAATGCTAACCTTTCTCCATCATGTAGTTCGGATTGCACAATTTGGGACTCTTCAACCCCCAAACAACGCAGGGGATGTCTACGAAACGACTTCTTATAAAAGACATCTCTATGATAAAAAAACCACGAGCCCTATGCTTCATTTTCCTTGCCACTGCTTTCTCCGAAGGCAAAATGCCATCAGAGATGTATTGAAGAAGGGGATATCTCGAGTCTTTGGGTTGAACCACTTGTATACTTAAACTTTCCTCCTCTTCCTTTCTCTGATTGGGTTATATAGATGGAAACTCTTGCACATGAATCCATGGGTAGGACTTAGAGTATCTATGGTTTCCAAAGAGTCTGCTAGTGTATTCTCCGATCTAGGTATATGCTCAGAGCTAACATTTTTGAAGTTAGCTGCCACTTCTTTAAGGATAAACAAGTATTTGATCAACTGCTCATTTTTTGCCTCATATTGACCTTGGGCATGATGGATAAAAAGTTGAGAATCACTCGTTAACCTGATGATGGATAAGAAGCTGAGAATCACTCATTAACCTGACTCTTTTTTCCCTACACAGAAAAGCTAATTTCAGACCAGCTATAGCAGCCTCATACTCGGACTCATTGTTAGAAGCCCTAAAAGCAAAACATATAGCCCGATGTAACTAATCTCCATACAGAGATGTTAAACATATCCCAGAACCATAAACCATGGTACTTGATCCACCATCTGTCCGGACAACCCAGACCTTCTTAGTTTTCTCATCTGCAGCTTGCTTAGTACTTCTGTCCGAATGGAACTCAACAAAGAAATTAGCAACAGATTGAGCTTTGATTGCAATTCGGGGGGAGAAATCAATATCATAATCACCTAATTCTACTGACTATTTGGTCATCCTGCTTGATATGTCTGCCTTCTGAAGAACATTTTTCAAAGGAAAAGGCGTCTGCACGATAATAGAATGAGACTGATAAAACGACCTTATTTTTCGGACAGCAATTACCAAGGCTAGTGCTAGCTTTTCAAGCTTCAGGTACCTTTTTTCAGCATCTATCACACTCTTGCTGATTGTAAACCGGACGAGGATAATTGTCCACCTCTCTTATCAGCACCGCACTTATAGCACATTCAGACACGGCTAAGTATATGTACAGTGTCTCTCCGTCAACAGGTTTCAAAAGGGTTTTGGGGGAAGATAAATGCTTTTTTACTTCATTAAACGCCTGGTCACAATGTGGAGACTAGTTAAAGTCTTTAACACCCTTTAAAGTCTGAAAAATAGGGCACACCTATCCGAAGACCTTGAAATAAAACGATTTAATGCAGCCAACCTTCATGTCAACCTTTGTACCTCTTTAACACTTCGAGGAGGTTCCATTTTCAACAAGGTATCAAGCTGGTCCGGATTAGGTTGTATCCCTTTCTCACTTATCACATACCCCAAAAAATTTCCGGATTGCACCTCAAAAACACATTTTTCTGGATTCAACTTTAAATTAACCTTTTCCAAGTTGGAAAAAGTTTCTTGAAGATCAGCTAGGTGCCACTCTTCTTCTAAGATTTTCACCATCATGTCAGCGATGTATACTTCCATATTTCTTCCAATTTGATCAGCAAATTCTTTGTTCACCAATCTCTGAAAAGTAGCCCCAACATTTTTCAACCCAAAAGGCATCACCTTGTAACAATGGAGGCCCATATCTGTAACAAAAGTAGTATGTTCCTGGTCTTTCGGATCCACCTGTATCTGGTTATAACCAGATAAGGTATCCATGAAGGACAATAACTTGTTCCCAGATGTGGAGTCTAGCAACTGATCTATCCGGGGGACTGGATAGAGATCTTTTGGGCAAGCCCTGTTGAGGTCAGTAAAGTCGATACACATACGTCATTTCCCATTCTTTTTCTTTACTAACACTGGGTTGGCTGTCCATAAAGGATATTGAGACTCCTTTATGTGTCCCATCTTGGTAAGTCGGTCAACCTCTTGAACTATGACATCGGCTTTTTCCTTAGAGAAAGCTCTTCTTCTTTGCACAATAGGTGCAACATCTCTTCGAATGGATAGTTGGTGTGATATAACATTGGCAGGTACTTTGGTCACATCAGCATTGCACCAAGCAAAAACATGTTGGTGGTTTTCCAAGAAGGACAACACTTTTTTATTCAATTCTGGTGCCATTTTGGAGCCAATTTTAACATTTCTTCCTTCAGCTAGATAGTGGGTTTCAACTTCTTTGATTGGTATTAAAACACTTGGGGCCTCTCTAGGGTCATCAATTTCACCCTCACCCTCAGAGGTCCCCAACAACTGCTAATCTTCATTTATCCTGACTGCTCCCAGAGTTTTAGGGGCAAGTGAAGTGACATAACATTCTCTTGTTATTTTTTGGGTGCTCCGGACAACTCCCACTTGTCATTGAACTGCATACTTTAAACATTGGTGAACTGTTGAAGCCAAAACATGCATCCTGGAGAGCCATGACCTCCCAAAGATCGTATTTTAATATGTGGGACAATCTACCACGACGAAAAGTACCATGGCCATCTTCTTGAAAGGGCCTTTGCCCAACAATACCTCCTTCTCAAATTCTCCGATCACATCCGTAGAGCTCCCTGTAAAGCCCACAATGGATCTGTTCGAATGCTAGAGCACTGCTGGATTCTTCATTTGTTTATGGGAACTTAAAAAGATAATATTGACTGAGATGCCAGTGTCAATCAGAATTCTCCTCCATTGTTTGTTGGGCTAGTCCAGTGAGCATTGTCAGGCCTGTTTCCACTTCTTCTCTTGACATAAGCTCACAACTTTCCCCTTTCAATCAGATTCTGCACCTCTTGTTTCAAAGCGATGCAATCCTTGGTGTTATGGCCAATATCATGATGATATTGGCAAAAACAAGTATTACGACTTTCCCTAAGAGATTGAAGCATTGCCGACTTCGTGAAATGTACATCATCTTTTGTTTTGTCGTAAATGGTTGTCACATTTTCTTTCAATTCAGCAAACCACTCCGGTTTTACCCAAGGTCCTCGTTTATTTCTGGATTGCTGGCTCTGAGCTGGAGCAAGGTGAGATTGAGTCTGTTTGGCCATGTTGGGCCCCTGTCCGACTTCTTTGGTCTTGTATCCGGACTGGTTCTCGTTTGGTGCAGTCGGGGCAGATATCACTTTCCTGTGTATCCTAGTTTTTTTTGTTTCATCTACATTGATTTGCTTCCCCACCTGGTTTAGCAAACCACCCCAAGTCATGGCCTTCGTTCTGGTCACCGAATCAGCTAGATTCTCAGGGTTTAATCCTTGTCTCAAGGAAGCTATTGCTACATGTTCAAAGCAATAAACTAATCCATTCTTTGTATTCACGAACCGGCTTATATAGTATTTTAGTGATTCGTTTGGCTCTTGGGCACAATAGATGATAGTATCTCCATTGCCCTTCACCTCCTTACTCCCCACGAACTGCCTTCGGAAGGCCACCCAAAACGTGTCAAATTTTCTGATACAATCCTGTGGTAAACTGTTGTACCATTTCAAAGCACTTCCCGTAAAAGATTGAGAGAAGGCTCTACAAAGCAGTTTGTCATCATCATCAAAATTCATTATAAAATTCTTAAACTATTCCAGATGGTTGTCCGGATCTTTGCTCCCATCATACTTCTCCATTTTAGTACTGTCAAACCTCTTAGGAAGGTTTCCGGATATTATTTTGGATGACAATGGCGATTGACTCCAATTTTGGCCACGACTAAAAACAGTGTCTTCATTAGGTGTTGCGAAAATACATGGCTCATCATGGAAAGTAAAGGGATCCATCAGCAGCTGATCTACATGCCTATGACTATGGTTGTGGGTGTGAGATGACCCTTTTCCCAGATATCTCTTCAATATCCCATGCATATCCCTCTTTCTTGAATACTTTTTAACCAACTTTTGTTTCTTCTTGGATCTCCCCTCACCACTGCTGGATGACAAAGACTCCTTAATCTCATCCTAATTCGAGGAGCTACTAGAGGACTCAGACTCTGAGCTCTCCACCGGCTTGGACCGGTGAGACTTCTTGGAACTGACATGGTTATTTTTTGTAGTCAAGTGAGTCTTTGCTGATGGGTCGTTTTCCCTTGGGTTGTCAGTATGGTGAATGGCTGACACTTTCGACTTTTCCTTTAAATCAATCTCTGCCTTTTTAGCAGCCCTCAACGCCTCTATTTCAGCTTTCAGCCTGTCTCGTTCTTCAACCATGTACTCATCATTCTCTCCCACCACTTCTATCAAAGGTGGTGGTACTACTTGCTTGTTCAGATCCATCCGAACAGGGTTTTCTTGCTAGATTCAGGCACCTTCTCCTCCCACTGTGGTCGTCAATTTGGTGAGATTTATTTTAAACTGAGGGTAATTTTGTCAAGTGTTTTGGAGAGTTTTAAAGGTATTAAATGTTTGGGTGTTTTGTAATGAGAGATTTGAGCTGCCTGGTTGTATTAAATGTTTATTACCCTCATTAATGAAAGTAGTTGGGTATTTATACCCTTAATTATGGACCCATGGGCTTTCGGGTCAAGTTGTAAAACCGGGTCGAGTTTAAAGACCCATTAGTTTTTAAGTAGATTAGCACCTAGCTTAGTCAAAAGGTGTTTAGTGTTTTAATACTTTTGTCCCGTCCGGATAGTTCAGTGGGCGCTTATTGTCCGAATTACCGTTGTCCAGTTTTTTCAGTGAGTAGTTGTGAATAAATCCGGACTCATCAGGAAGCATCATGTATTTTATGGTGTGCACATGCTTTTATATTTCATATATGGTTAGTATTATCATAATATATATGGGATGTCTTGGGAAAGAACGTTGGCATATAGTGAAATTGATACTTCAATATCTTAAGAATATGACGAATTTTGGTTTGGATTTCAACAAGATCAATGTTGGTGGCTCGTTGAATGATATAGAAGGATCAATTGGTGATTATTTTATTCTAATTTTACAAAGGATATGAATATAAGAAAATCTTTGACAACATATATGTTTACTCTAATTAGGAGTGTGATCAGTTGGATATAAAACTTGTAAGCTACTGTAGTTTTGTCTATAAAAGAGGCCGAATATATAGCTGTAATGAAAAAAACTAAGGAGACAAAAGGGTTTGGTGACAGATTTGGGCTTAAATCAAAGTACCATAAGAGTATTTTATGATATTCAAACGCTATACACCTTACACGAAACTAGATATACCACAAGCATACAAAGTACATAAATGTTATGTATCATTTATTCGTGACATAGTATCAAAGAGGATTGTTGATGTAAAGAAAATGTTTACACGTGACATTCCAGAAGATATAATGCCCAAGGCATTATCAGTTCAGAAGTTTAGAGAGACCCTAAATTGGATTGGTGTTCACAACATCAAGTGAATGATTTAGGAGAATTTGGTGAGTCATATGAAGAGAAGATTTTTTGTTGATAATAAGAAATGATATTCACCTCAAAGGGAATATTTTTGTTAAGAATTGGTAGAATAATAATGATGCTCAACATCATGAATGACTCAGATCCATATTATGCAAGAAGACATCATTTTTGCTAATTCGAAGTTAATGATTAGTCATATAAAAGTTCACAATGTACTTTATGATTCTTATATTCACAATGCACCTTGTGTTCACAGTGTACCTTCTTATGTCAAGATGGCAATGTCCATAGTTTTTAAAAGCCTAGAGTTATTAAAAGAACACTAAAATTTGTAACCTTCTTCTATAATAGTGAAACACTTTATTTTGACGGTGCCCGCAAACGTAGACATTATTATCAAACTATGATAAATATTGTATTTCTGTTCTATTTTGTATTTGGTATATGGTATTTGGTATATGGTATATGGTACATGGTATTTGGTATATTGTATATGGTATTTGGATATGGATTTCAGTTTTGTTTTGGTTTTGATTTGAGTTTTTATTTGGATTTAGATTTTTATATTTTGGACTTGGAGATTTTGATATTGGACATTAAAATTTGGAATTTAGAATTTGGAAAAATCCATTTTTATAAGGACTAATAACATAGTATAAATGTGAAAAATAGTTTATAACTAGTTTTTGTAATTAGGAATCCCTTTTGACCCACTAACCATTCTCGTTTTTCAGTTTCAATTTTTTTTTACTTTTGATCATTAGTATATAGTAAAAAATGGTATTTTGATCCTATAAGTGTATCTGTTATGATCATGAACCTTGAAACCATAACATATTTTCGTGTTCAATAACATTTTGGTATTCCTCTGCAAATCTCTTACTAAGTATGACCAATGAAGATATGTACAAACTTTGTAGTGCAATCTGGATATCCTAAATTATGACATACAATAGACATATGTGACGATAATTATCCCACAACATTACCATTTTCATATTCTTATATATCTTTTTGATAATTAATTTATATATAATCTTCACTATAATCCCAATATTCACAAACAATGTCTTCAAACCCATATGAAGACATCAAATAGCTCCAAAACATATATGGCGAGTAAAATCCAAAAAGTTTGTAGTAGAATAACCTGAACCACTACAAGAGCTTGATCTGAAGGAGCTCGAGCAAGATTACAAACTTTTATGTGTGGGAAAAAGGTATACAATTTTGTATTACCATCAAATCAGTTAAGACTCTCCATAATATGTTGACTCGTGTTCCAAGATAAATTTTGCCTCCTTCAACATAATGAAGATTATTTTCAAATTTTATCATTCGGCAAGTTATACCCCAAACATCATCTACCCTATGGTCCTTCTTACTAATTTGATTAAAGTCTACAACCACAAGCCATGGAGCGCTCATGTAATAAAAAATTAGAGCTTTCCATAACTAGTCGTGCTCTTCTAGTCTTAGGTGTACCCATAAATAGTAATGTTAAAAAAACTCTAAGGTTACCTTAACATTGATAACTTCTCTTCTTGCGGGTAACACTCATATAACATTTTAATTATTATCCCAAAAGATTCAAATGTCCCACTTTTAAGTCTCACAATAAATATGAATATAATTATGCTTACATAAATAGCTAATAACCATGTTCACCTTCATCGAGCTAATACAAGACTCGATTATCATAGTAGCAAAGCATTATAAACCTGTATTAAATCCTTTATAATTCTTATAAAATTTGGCTTAACCACTTTATAATTGTACCAGATCATGATATTAAGTAGACGAGAGAAGATCTCCCATACATTTAAATTCTAAGTTTGTGTACACAATATAATTATATAATTCAGACTTATATAACCACAAACAACTATGAATTTTACAAACAACTATGAAATTCAGACTTAAAAAGAAAAGAGCATCCTTACTTCAGGTTCAGTTAGGTTATGGTCGACATACGATTGTATCCCATTTTGTGCCATGTTGTTATAGATAAGAGGTTTTGATGAGTGTTGATTACATGTATTGTTGTCTAGTAGATAAGACCATGTGTTGTTGCCCAACAGAGAAAACGATACCTATATGAGCATCTTTGTCCATAATTGGTGTATATTACGGATTCCTAAGCCTCAATAGTTATTAGTAACTCGAATTTTTTCATATATATCTATTTTTCTGACCATTGTATTACAATATACAACGTTTATAAATATTTATCTTGTTCTTTTTTTACTTAAATTAACTTTAATGACACCTCTTGAATATTACATGTTGATTATTTTGTGTCCATGTTTTTATTATGGATTTTTTCTAGTTGTAACGTTAAAAATAAGGTGGTGCAAACTTTATTTTTAAAATTTTTTTGGTATCTTATGGTGTGGATAAAAATAGCCTGAGGGTAGGCTGGTAATTTCAAATAGAGTTTCAGGGTGGTGCAAGGGTGTTTCAAGGTGGTGTAGGGGTGTTTCAAGGTGGTGTAAGGGTGTTTCTAGGTGGAGAGATAATTAAGCAGCTTGGTAGCAGTTAATTTTCATTACCAGAAGTTAATGCTGGTGGTTGAGTATTTATAGTGTGATTTTTGGGCCCTTATGGGCTTTCGGGTCAAGTTTAATGGACCCGGGTCATGTTTAAAGACCCATGAGTTCTAAGCAGGAGGACAGGTAGCTTAGTCAAGAAGTGTTTTAGGTTTTTTAGTACTTTTGTCATAGTTCGAACAGCCTTAGGCTCACATTGGTTCGAAGTGATCTGTTCGGTCCAAATGGTCTGTCCGGTGTTCGGAGAGAATTACACTGATCTGCCCTTCCTGGGAGTATTCTGAATTCGGACTCATCAGGAGCCCCTTTTTTAGGTGTTTGAACAAGTGTCCTTGTCAAAGAGCTAAAAAACAGTCCGATTGTAGGAGGCGGTTTTCAATTCGGAGAGAGTTGTGGGTATACCCGGACAGATTGAACGTTACGAATTCCAAACGGTTTTTGCCAGAGTTAATGGGACACGTGTCACTCTCTGATTGGTCACTCCAGCCGTTTTTTCACCTTGAATTTCGCACCACTTTCTCGAACAAGTTACCTCTTTAATTGCAAATAATGACATCAGCGCCGTCTTTTAATCATTGCCCGACTTTTCGGATTCTCCTAGGAATCAACTCCTTCTTTTCACATTTACTATAAATTCTCATTCACTTTTCACTGTCTCATTATCTCTTTCAAATTTCACTCTGCAATTTCACCCAGAGCTTTATCTCTCTGGAACTCAAAACTTCCTTGGCTGTTTATGTTTACAGCAAGAACAACCCTGATCAAAGGCGGCTGGCTTAACCTCTCGGAGTTGGAGAAAGCACAAAGGGTCGAGAAAGAAAAAAGACTTGCAGCAGGGCTACCATCGTCGCCTGTTGAGAAACCAGCCTCTTCTGTCGCAGAATCAGATAGAGGTTCATCTTCTTCCAAAGGTACTAAGCCTAAAAAGCTCTTTCAATCCACCCTTTCTCCCATAGTTTCTGGCTCCTCAGTTCAGGAGTCAATCCCAGCTGTTGAACCAGGAGTTACTGCTACCAGTGTTAGGAAAAAATCGTCTTTTATTGCCATGGGGTCTGACTCTGACCACTCCCCGGATAAGCTAGTCATCAAAAGGCCAAGCCGGTTAGTCAAAGGGCTATCCTCTAAAAACACTCCCTCGAAATCGGGGGCAAAAAATAGTGAATCTGAGTCTGGGGCAACTATTAGAGCTCCCCGGGAGAGGCCGTCAGGACTAGAGGCCAGCAGCCCACTACCCCCCAAAGAATCTTCTGCCTCAGAAACTCAAATTGAGGTGAGAAGTCGAATAAATACGGGCAGTCAACAGTCCGGAGGGTCAGCTATGCCAAGCTTCAACCCTCCCCGGACTACTTCTACAGAAGCTCCCCCAACAATTATGGAGGAGAAGATGGAGGACTCCACTGAGGAGGTCCGTTTTGAGTCCGAGTCCTCCGGACAGGCTGATACTGCTATTGTTGTTGCCAAGAAGGTCAAAGAGAACTTATATCTGAGGCGTCCGGACCTGCCGGAGAGCCTTGAAGGGAGAGTGGGGCCATGCTTTCATAAAGTTGAGTTCAAGTATCTTCTGGCCTTGTTGAAGACCAAGTATGCGTTCATCCATACTTCAGATCTGGGTAGATTGCGCACAAAGTGGGGGATCCCTGAGAACGTAAAGATAAGAATTCCCATCGATCCGGAGACCCCGATGGATTGTAAAAAGAATGAAATAGTCTTCTTTACGGAGCTATTCAACTGGGGACTCAGGTTCCCACTGGACCCGGAGATAGTGCCCTACTTTCACTTGGTCAAACTCTGCCCATCACAGTTAAGCCCCAATGGTTGGTTCACCTTGATGTCATGCATAATGGCATCCAGGCTATCCGGGATCCCTCTTCCTATGGAAGAGTTCGCTGCAGTGGCCAACCTGTGCAAGCACCATCAGTTCCCCTTCTACCATTTCAACATGGGGAACGATCTCAAAGCTGTTGATGATCTCCTGGAGTCGGAGAGCAAATGGATGAGCCAGTTCTTGTTTGTCAGTGGCTCGTGGGAAAACGGCAAGAAAATTAAGACCGGAGAGAATCCAAGCCTCCTCAGGAGTAGATGGAGAAGTGACCGTAAGTTTTTATTTTAAATTTCTGTTCGAATCTCTCCTTTCTTCTTTGTACTAACCAATTCCTCTTTTGTTTTAATAGAGTTGCCAAAGGAGTTCGGGGACTACCTGAAGGCCGGACAGACTACCTGTGGCAAAATCAACGCATGGGCTGCAGAGAACTGGGAGAACCGTTTCCACAAGGCCTTTACCACTGGAAACCTAGCAAGGTCCCATCTGTGGAACACAACAGGTCGGAGAGACCTAACCTGGGAAGAGCTTGCTGCCCATCCTGATGAAGACATTGTGCTGAGAAGGTCCCATGAGCTGGATGGGACACTCTACCTGCCTGCTCGGGCCAAAGCCCCAAGCAAAATGAAAGGCAAAAAGAAGAAAGGCAAGAAGGCGGAAGGTGATACTGAGAAGGAGGCCCCAACAGACACAGAGGGACTGGCCCAGGTTCAAATTGATGCAGCCCTTTTACAAGTGGTGGAGCAGGAGAGCGAAAAGCCGGAAGTGAATCTGCCAAAACCCTCAAGAGCTTCAAAGAGGACTCGCAAGCAAGCAAGTGGAGGTGTTGACAGGGAAGCTAAGAAGAAAAAGACTTCCCAAGGAGATGAGATTGCTCTCCGGGACCCGGAGCCCTCTTTCCCTACTGACCCAACATTGGCTGAAGAGATCCCAAGGGACTTTCAAGAAGAGATTCCAAAGGAATTCCATACAGATGAAGTTGAGGGGGGAGAGCTTAACTTGGATGAAATGGACATCACCGGTCTGGGTGGACTTGGTGAATATTTTCTTGGCCTGCCCAGAGATGAGTTCGCAGGGCCCTACATCCCTCCGAGCAGCTCCAACACGGTCAATTTTAACGGTAAGACTTTCATGGTTTCTAGCAAGAAAGATATTATAGCCCATTCTCTACTTAGCAATGTACAACCAGTTCTTACTTTGGAAAGGCAAGTCCGAAGTCAGGCAGACACCATCAAAGACCTCAGGTCTGAGAAGGAGAAGCTGTCCGGTGACCTCCAGACTGCTGCTACTAAGGTTGATTTGCTTAAGGAGGCAAATGATCAGCTAAAGAAGAATCAAGATGAAAACCACACAAAAGTTGCTTCTTTGGAAGAGACCATAAAAGATCTCCGGGCTAAGCTGTCCGGACTGGAGAAGGACCTGACAATCTCAAGGGGAGAAACTGCAGCCAAGGAGAAGATCATCACCAACCTGACCACTGCCAAAATCGCTTTAGAGAATGCAGTGACTCAGGTTGCTAAAGAGAAAGCTGCTTTGGTGAGGGACCAAGAGGCCACAATCAAGGCCAAGATCAACGCCTATGCCAGGGAGATGATACAAAGCGAGGAGCTAATGATTCAAAGGGTGAAGTCTGATATGGTCCTCCTGTTTCACGAGAAATTCCCGAAGAGGAGACTGGGGGACTTATGGCGCTATGTGGATGATGATGACCTCCCATATAATACTATGATTGACGAGGGTTATTCCGGCGAGTCCTCATCTGATAATGAAGAGGAAACCGGAGAGAGCCCAGGCGAAGAAGAGATTGATCCCAAGGGAAAAAAGATAGTCGAAGAGAAGAGCAATATCAAGGGCAAGAAGACAGACGAGGGCGAGCCATCTTCAAAGGCTCAACCTTAATTTAAAGATTTATTTTGCTTATCTTTCATTCGAACTAAAGTCCTTGGAAGGCCAAGGCATTCTTTTTGTGATGGTGTCCGTATTATTCGGACATATTTTTTTTGTACTGTGCCCAAACTTGTTCAAAAAGTCCTTGGAAGGCCAAGGCAATTTTTAGTCGTTGAATGAATGAATGTTTTATTTCGCTCAACCATCCTCTTCTTTCATTATTTGTTTAAATAACTGGAGTTTAAGTAGTTTTATTGTATTGTGAGAGTATTAAGACTCTCCGGCTAGAATTTAAATAGCCCTTAGATCTTTTAGTCCGGGTAGTATGATAAGAGATAAAATTTTGAAAATACTTAGAGAATTTTGAAGAAGGTATGCCCCCAAATATTTACATGGATGTTTAAACAAGTAAATATTTACACAAGTGTTATTCCAAGTACATTCGAAGGTGCTCAATATTCCAAGGGTGAGTTAAAACCCTGCCATCTTTATCTTCCAACCAATAAGTCCCAGGCTTGATTCTTTCAACCACAGTATACGGACCCTCCCAGGTTGGGGCCAGCTTTCCGAAGAGCTTTTCCTTAGTATGTAAGAAAACTTTCCTTAATACTTTATCTCCTGGTTGAAAATCTCTCCTTTTAACTTTAGAAGCAAACCTGCTTCTCATCAAGCCCTGATAGTGTGTAATTCTAAGATGAGCTTTAACCCGTCTTTCTTCGATCAAATCGAGCTGATTTCTAATTGCCATCTCATTAGCATGTCCGGAGAAGTTATGAACACGAAAGGAAGGGAGTGTCTTCTCTATGGGGGCTACTGCATCCATTCCATAGACCAAAGCAAAGGGGGATTCTTGTGTTGCAGCCCCAGGTGTTGTCCGGTAGGCCCATAAGACTTCTTGTAGATAACTAGACCACTTCCCAGCAGCCCCTTCCAAATTCTTCTTTAAACCGGACAGTATTGTTCTATTGGCTACTTCAACTTGCCCATTGGCTTGAGGGTGGAAAGGTGAAGAAAAGCAGTGCTGAATACCTCTTGAGGCACAGAAGCTTTCCATTTCTCTGTTGTCAAACTGTGGCCCATTGTCTGTTGTTATCTTCTATGGGACACCGAATCTGCAACATATGTTGGACAGAATAAATTTTATGACAGCTTTCGAGGTTGTCCCTGCCATGGGAGCTGCTTCTACCCACTTTGAAAAGTAGTCGATGGCCACAATTATGGTTTTACGCCCTCCGGAAGCCACAGGGAGAGGTCCAACCAAGTCCAATCCCCATCGAGCAAAAGGGATGGGCTCAGAAATTGATTCCAAAGGAATGGCTGGTACATGAATTTCATTGCTGTACCTCTGGCATGGGTCACACCTTCTCACCAGCTCACTAGCATCTTTCATGATTGATGGCCAATAATATCCGGAGAGTAACACTCTTCTTGTCAAAGCTCTAAATCCACAATGGGCTGATCCCTCACCATCATGCATTTCGGAGAGAACCATTTGTGACTCATCATCCCCTAAACAACGTAGGAGAGGTTTGCTATAGGACTTTTTGTACAAGACTTCTCTCAACATAATGAAACCACGAGCCCTGTGTTTCAACGTTCTGGCTTGTGATTTATCTAAGGGCACAATACCATCGGACAGATACTACATAAGAGGAGACCTCCAGTCTTGAGGCCGACTCACTTGTATTTCAAAGACTTCCTCTTTTCCACCCTCACCAAGTTCAATAGAAGGGCTTTCAAGCACATGGATCCATGGGTAGGACTCCGTATATGCTATTGTTTCCAATGAATCTGCTAGCTCATTTTCTGCCCGGGGGATGTGCTCATAGACAACAGCCTTAAACTTTGACGCTTCATTTTTGAGGAGGAGTAAATATTTGACCAATTGCTCATTTCTAGCCTCTGATAGGCCCAAAGCATGGTGGATAAGCAACTGGGAGTCACTTAGTAGCTTGACCCTTTTAGCTCCACAGATATAGGCCAACTTTAACCCAGCTATGGCTTCTTCGTACTCGGACTCATTATTAGATGCCCTGAAAGCAAAACAAATAGCTTGGTACATGCTGTCCCCGTAGGGGGAAGTGAGACATATCCCTGCCCCAGATCCCATGGTACTAGATCCTCCGTCTGTTCGGACAATCCACACTTTCTTGTCTTTTGAATCAGTAGGTTGCTCTGAATCCCTATCAGAATGGAATTCAACCAGAAAATCAGCCACAACTTGGGCTTTTACTGCTGTCCGGGGAGCAAAGTCTATGTCGAAGTCCCCCAACTCTACTGACCACTTTGTCATTCTGCTTGAAATGTCTGCTTTTTGAAGGACATTCTTTAAAGGGAAAGATGTCCGGACGACTATTGGATGAGCCTGGAAGTAGGGCCTCATTTTTCTTGCAGCTATCACCAAAGTCAATGCCAGTTTTTCAAGTTTCAAGTAACGTCTCTCAGCATCAATCAAGCTTTTGCTGATGTAGTACACTGGGTGAGGATGCCCATTGACCTCTCTTACTAACACTGCACTGATGGCACAACTTGAAACAGCCAGATACACAAAGAGAGTTTCCCCATCAACTGGTTTGAACAAATTTTTGGGAGAGGAAAGATGTTTCTTGATTTCATTGAACGCTTCATCACACTGCGGTGTCCATTCAAACCCCTTTGCACCCTTCAAGGTTTGAAAGAAAGGGGCACACCTGTCCGAAGACCTGGAGATGAATCTGTTTAAGGCAGCTAATCTCCCCGTTAATCGCTGTACTTCTTTAATGTTTCGAGGAGGGTCCATATGGAACAAGGCATTGAGTTGGTCCGGGTCGGGCTGTATTCCATGCTCACTTATGATATACCCTAAGAATTTCCCGGACTGCACTCCGAACACACACTTTTCAGGGTTTAGTTTTAAATTCACTTTGGCCAAGTTGGCAAAAGTTTCTTGGAGGTCGGACAAGTGCAACTGCTCATCCACGCTTTTCACCATCATATCGTCAATATAAACCTCCATATTTCTTCCAATTTGATCAGCAAAAGCCTTGTTCACCAACCTCTGATAAGTAGCCCCAGCATTTTTCAAGCCAAAGCGCATCACTTTGTAACAATGTAGTCCCCTATCAGTGACAAACGTGGTATGCTCTTTGATGAGTCCGAATTCGGAGTGCTCCCCGGAAGGGCATTCCAAAGTAAATCTCTCCGTAAACCGGACAGACTCCAAGAGCTTAATTCGGACAGGACTTTTGAATCGGACAGATGACTTCGAACACTGCAAATCTAAAGCAGTTCGAACTATGACTAAAGTACTAAAATACCTAAACACTATCTGATTAAGCTACCTGCTCATCTACTTAAAACTCATGGGTCTTTAAACATGACCCGGGTCCATTAAACTTGACCCGAAAGCCCATAAGGGCCCAAACTACATACTATAAATACCCAACCACCAGCATTAACTATGGGTAACAAAAAATTGACTGCTGCCAAGCTGCTCAATTCTCTCTCCACCTTGAAATATCTTGAAACACCTTCACACCACCCTGAAACACCCTCACGCCGCCTTAAAACTCCACTTGAAATTACCAGCCTACCCTCAGGCTACTTTTATCCTCACCAAATTGGCGACCACAGTGGGAGGCGACGGTGCCTGAATCCAGTATTCAAAACCAAGTAAATAAATTCTGTCCGAATGAATCCGGATAATCCAGAGCTTCCACCAGCTTTGCTCGAAGTGGTGGAAGAGAATGATGAGTATACTGTCCAAGAGCGCGACAGGTTAAAACTTGAGATAGAAGCTCTGAGGGCTGAAAAAGCCAAGATGGGCGTGAAAGAGAAATCCAAAGCATCAGCTGCTCACCACACCGATAACCCAAGAGAGCATGGGGTTTCCAAAACTCATGAGAGCACTAAGAAGACGCATGCCAGCTCTAAAAAATCTCACCGGTCCAAGCCTGTGGAGAGTTCTGACTCGAGTTCAGAGTCTTCGGACAGCTCTTCGGACAGTGAGGGAAATGAAAAGTCCTTGTCCTCTAGCAGTGATGAGGGACGAACGAAGAAGAAACAAAAGCAAGTTAAGAAGTATTCCAGGAAAAGAGATCACCATGGAAGAATGAAGAGGCATATAGGAAAAGGGTCATCTCACCACCGGAGGTATACAGACAAGATGCTGATGGATCCTTTTGCCTTCCATGATGAGCCAGGTATCTTTGCAACTCCTAATGAGGATACCGTGTTTAGTCGTGGAAGGAATTGGAGGCAGTCTCCACTGTCTTCTAAAATCCTATCCGGAAACCTCCCCAAGAGGTTTGATAGCACCAAGATGGAGAAGTATGATGGCAGTACTGATTCGGACAATCATCTGGAGCAATTCAAGAACTTCATGATGAACTTTGATGATGATGATAAACTACTCTGTAGGGCATTCTCCCAATCCTTTACGGGGAGTGCTCTGAAATGGTACAACAGCCTGCCTCAGGGTTGTATTAAAGACTTTGATACTTTTTGGGTGGCCTTTCGAAGGCAGTTTGTGGGAAGTAAGGAGCTGAAGGGCAATGGAGACACAATAATCCATTGTGCCCAAGAGCCAAATGAGTCGTTAAAGGAGTACATAAGTCGTTTTGTAAACACAAAGAATGGGTTGGCTGATTGGTTTGAACAGGTAGCAATAGCATCCCTGAGACAAGGTTTGAACCCATGCAACCTGGCCGATTCGGTGACCAGGAAGAAAGCCATGACCTGGGGAGGATTGCTGAACCAAGTTGGCAAGCAAATAAATGTTGATGAAACAAAAAAAACCAGGGTGCACAGACAAGTGAGATCCACCCCGGTGGCACCAACTCCAAATCAAAACCAGTCCGGGAACAAAGCAAGAGAAACCGGACAGGGGCATGGAAGGGGAAAGGCTCAGTCTCAACCAGCTGCTCCTGCACAAAGTCAACAGTCTAGAAACAAAAGAGGGCCGTGGGTCCAACCGGAGTGGTTTGCAGAGCTCAAAGAAAGTGTGGCAACCATTTTCGAGAAAACAAAAGATGAAGTACACTACCGGAGACCGGCAACCTTGCAGTCTCCCAGAGAACATCGAAATAATTCTTTTTGCCAATACCATAATGATATTGGCCATACCACCGATGATTACATAACGCTGAAACAAGAGGTACAGAACTTGATTGAAAGAGGAAATTTGGGTGCATACGTTAAAAGAAGAGGAGGCAACAGGCCTGACAACACTCATAGGGTTGGTCCAAGCAACGCTGCCCCGGAGGGGGCTATGGTAATAGTTGAAAGGTTTGACGTGGAGTCCGAGTATTTGGATCCTGATCCAACCAGAAACAAAGTGGGTTCTATTGAGGAGCGTTCTAGATCAGTCTCCGGGCTCATTAAATTCTTCGAGTCACTGACAATCTTCGGAGGGGACACTATGACAGCTCCTACAACCTCTTCAAGAAAAAGACATGTTCATAACTTGGCCTCCCGGCTAGAAGGAGGCATGACATCCTATCAATCTCCAAACTCATTCCCATTCATAGTTTTCGATGAGGATGATTTGAGAGATATTGCTGGCCCTCATGGGGATGCTGTTGTCATAGGAGCGTCTATAGGGGGCAATGAGGTAAGACGAATTTTGGTGGATACTGGAAGCTCTGCCAATATCCTTTTTCTAAACACTTACAAGAAAATGAGAAATCCAGCTGTGATACAAAATTCGGACAGATCAATCGTGGGCTTCACGGGCAGCTCAGCCGATGTGATCGGGGAGTTTGAAGAAGAAGTGTTGTTGGGCAGGGGCCCTTTCAAGAAAATGGTTAGAATACTCTTCATTGTGGTGGATTGTCCCACCTGTTACAATGCTATTCTAGGGAGATCATGGCTCTCTAGGATGCATGCATTGGCTTCGACAGTCCATCAGTGTCTGAAATATGCTGTTCAGGGGCAGGTTGGGGTTGTCCGGAGCAGCCAAAAAGTTGCAAGAGAGTGTTATGCCACTGCCTTGGCTCCCCGAACGCTGGGGGCAGTCCGTATAAATAACCAATAGCAGTTTGAGGGCCTTTCTGGGGCTGAGGGTGAAATTGATGACCCCAGAGAGACCCCCGGAGTGCTGATCCCAGTTGAGGAGGTTGAAACACATTGTTTAGAAAAAGGAAAAAATGTCAAGATAGGATCCAAAATGCCACCAATGTTGAAAGAAGGAATGTTGAAATTCTTGAAAGACCATCAGCATGTTTTTGCTTGGTGCAATGCTGATGTTACTGGAGTTCCATCAGAGGTGATTTCCCATCACCTATCAGTCCGGAGAGATGTGGCACCAGTGGTACAAAAAAGGAGAGCTTTCTCAAAAGAAAAGGTTGATGTCATTGTACAGGAGGTTGACAGACTCACAAAGATGGGGCACATTAAAGAATCTCAGTACCCGTTGTGGACTGCCAATCCTGTCTTGGTAAAAAAGAAGAATGGTAAATGGCGTATGTGCATTGACTTCACAGACCTCAATCGAGCTTGTCCAAAAGACTTGTATCCGGTTCCCCGGATAGACCAGTTAGTAGACTCTACTTCAGGGAACAAGCTACTCTCCTTCATGGATGCATTCTCCGGGTACAATCAGATCCAAGTGGATCCAAAAGATCAAGAGCATACCACTTTTGTTACTGATAGAGGTTTACACTGTTACAAGGTGATGCCCTTTGGTTTGAAAAATGCTGGGGCTACTTATCAAAGGTTGGTCAATAAGGCATTTGCTGATCAAATTGGAAGAAATATGGAGGTTTACATTGACGATATGATGGTGAAAAGCCTGGATGAGCAGTTGCACTTGTCCGACCTCCAAGAGACTTTTGCCAACTTGGCCAAAGTGAATTTAAAATTAAACCCTGAAAAGTGCGTGTTCGGAGTGCAGTCCGGGAAGTTCTTAGGGTATATCATAAGTGAGCATGGAATACAACCCGACCCGGACCAACTCAACGCTTTGTTCCAAATGGAGCCTCCTCGAAACATTAAAGAAGTACAACGATTAACGGGGAGGTTGGCAGCTTTGAATAGATTCATCTCCAGGTCTTCGGACAGATGTGCTCCATTCTTTCAAACCTTGAAGGGTGCAAAGGGGTTTGAATGGACACCACAGTGTGATGAGGCCCTACTTCCAGGCTCATCCTGTCGTTGTCCGGACATCTTTCCCTTTAAAGAATGTCCTTCAAAAAGCAGACATTTCAAGCAGAATGACAAAATGGTCAGTAGAGTTGGGGGACTTCGACATAGACTTTGCTCCTCGGACAGCAGTAAAAGCTCAAGCTGTAGCTGATTTTCTGGTCGAATTCCATTCTGATAGGGATTCAGAACAACCTGCTGATTCAAAAGACAAAAAAGTGTGGATTGTCCGAACAGATGGAGGATCCAGTACCATGGGATCTGGGGCAGGAATATGTCTCACTTCTCCCTATGGGGACAACATGTTCCAAGCTATTTGTTTTGCTTTCAGGGCATCCAATAATGAGTCCGAATACGAAGCAGCTATAGCTGGGTTAAAATTGGCATACATCTGTGGAGCAAAAAGGGTCAAGCTACTAAGTGACTCCCAATTGCTTGTCCACCATGCTCTGGGCCTGTCAGAGGCCAGAAAGGAGCAATTGATCAAATACTTGCTCCTCCTTAAAAATGAAGCGTCAAAGTTTAAAGCTGTTGTCTATGAGCACATCCCCCGGGCAGAGAATGAATTAGCAGACTCATTGGCAACGATTGCATATACGGAGTCCTACCCATGGATCCATGTGCTTGAAAGCCCTTCTATTCAACTTGATGAAGGTGAAAAAGAGGAAGTCTTTGAAATACAAGTAAACCGGCCTCAAGACTGGAGGTCTCCTCTAATGCAATATCTGTCCGATGGCATTGTGCCCTTGGATAAATCACAAGCCAGAACATTGAAACACAGGGCTCGTGGTTTCATTATGATTAGAGAAGTCTTGTACAAAAAGTCCTATAGCAAACCTCTCCTACGCTGTTTAGGGGATCATGAGTCACAAATGGTTCTCTCTGAATTGCATGATGGTGAGGGATCAACCCATTGTGGATTTAGAGCTTTGACAAGAAGAGTGCTTCTCTCCGGATATTATTGGCCATCAATTATGAAAGACGCTAAGGAGCTGGTAAGGAGGTGTGACCCATGTCAGAGGTACAACAATGAAATTCATGTACCAGCCATTCCTTTGGAATCAATTTCTGAGCCCATCCCTTTTGCTCAATGGGGATTGGACTTAGTTGGGCCTCTCCCTATGGCGTCCGGAGGGCGTAAAACCATAATTGTAGCCATTGACTACTTTTCGAAGTGGATAGAAGCAGCACCCTTGGCAGGGACGACATCAAAAGCTGTTATAAAATTCATTATGTCCAATATATGTTGCAGATTTGGTGTCCCCCAGAAGATAACAACAGACAATGGGCCACGGTTTGATAATAGAGAGATGGAGAGCTTCTGTGCCTCAAGGGGTATTCAGCATTGCTTTTCTTCACCTTTCCACCCACAGGCCAATGGGCAAGTTGAGGTGGCTAATAGAACAATATTGTCCGGCTTAAAGAAAAACTTAGAAGGGGCTGCTGGGAAGTGGCCTAGTTATCTACAAGAGGTCCTGTGGGCCTACCGGACAACACCTGGGGCTGCAACACAAGAATCCCCCTTTGCCTTGGTTTATGGGATGGATGCAGTAGCTCCCATAGAGAAGACACTCCCCTCCTTTCGTGTTCATAACTTCTCCGGACAGGCTAATGAGATGACAATTAGAAATCAACTTGATTTAATTGAAGAAAGGCGGGTAAAAGCTCATCTTAGAATGGCACATTATCAAGGCTTGATGAGAAGCAGGTTTGCTTCTAAAGTTAAAAGAAGGGATTTTCAACCAGGAGATAAAGTATTGAGAAACGTTTTCTTGCATACCAAGGAAAAGCTCTTCGGAAAGCTGGCCCCAACTTGGGAGGGTCCGTATACTGTGGTTGAAAGAATCAAGCCTGGGACATACTGGTTGGAAGACAGAGATGGCAGGGTTTTAACTCACCCTTGGAATATTGAACACCTTCGAATGTACTTGGAGTAAATCTTATGTAAATATTTACTTGTTTAAACATCCATGTAAATATTTGGGGGCATACCGCTTCCTCTCTTCGGCGCCACGGAGAGCTTTCAATAAAACTTGATGCTTTCTTCAATAATTTTCTAAGTTTTTGCAAAATTCTGTTGTTTATCATACTACCCGGACTGAAAGAACTAAAGGCTACTTAAATACTAGCCAGAGAAACTAAACACTCTCACAATACAATAACTTAAAGCTACTTAAATTCTAGCTGTCTAAAGTGAGACAAATAATAAAAGAAGAAGATGGTTGAGTAAAATAAAAGCATTCATTCAACAACTTAAAGTTGCCTTGGCCTTCCAAGGACTTTTTGAACATGTTTGGGCACAGTACAAAAATCTGTCCGAATAATACGGACACCATCACAAAAAAGGTGCCTTGGCCTTCCAAGGACTTTAGTTCAAACAAAAGATAAACAAAACAAATTATAAATTAAGGCTGAGCCTTTGAAGATGGCTCACCCTCATCCTTTTTCTTGCCCTTGATGTCGCTTCTCTCCTCGACAATCTTCTTACCTTTGGGGTCAATTTCCTCCTCACCTGGGCTCTCCCCGGTTTCCTCTTCGTCACCAGACGAGGACACATCGGTGTACCCTTCATCAACCATGGTCCAATATGGGAGATCATCATCATCCACATAGCGCCATAAGTCCCCTAGTCTCCTCTTCGGGAACTTCTCGTGAAACAGGAGGACCATATCGGACTTCACCTTTTCGATCATTAATTCTTCACTCCGTATCATCTCCCTGGCATAAGCATTTATTTTGGCCTTGATCATGGCCTCTTGATCCTTCACCAAAGCATCTTTCTCTTCAACAGCCCGGTTCACTGCATTCTCTAAGGCAAGTTTGTCAGTGGTCAGATTGGTGACAAGCTTCTCCTTTGCTGCAGTCTCCCCTCTTGAGGCTGTCAAGTCCTTCTCCAGTCCGGACAGCTTAGCCCGGAGATCTTTTACGGTCTCTTCTAAAGAAGCAACTTTTGTGCTGCTTTCATTGTGATTCTTCTTTAGCTGTTCGTTAGACTCCTTAAGCATATCAACCTTAGTAGCAGCAGTCCTGAGGTCATCGGACAGCTTCTCCTTCTCAGACTTGAGGTCTTTGATGGTGGTTGCCTGACTTCGGACTTGCCTTTCCAAAGTAAGTACTGGCTGCACGTTGCTAAGGAGAGAATGGGCTATGATGTCCCTCTCACTGGAAACCATAAAAGTCTTACCATTGAAGTTCACTGTGTTGGAACTACTTGGGGGAACATATGGCCCTGCGAATTCATCTCTGGACAGGCCAAGGAAATAATCACCTAGTTCACCAAGACCGGTGACGTCCACTTCATCCATGTTAATCTCTCCCCTTTCGACCTCATCAGTATGGAATTCCATTGGAATCCCTTCATTAAGATTCCCTGGGATCTCTTCGGCTAACGTCGGGTCAGTTGGGAAAGTGGGCTCCGGATCCCGGAGAGCGAGCTCTTCTCCTTGGGAAGTCTTTTTCTTTTTAACTTCCCTGTCAGCACTGTCACTTGCTTGCTTACGGACCCGTTTCGAAGCCCTTGACGGTTTTGGGGGATTCACTCCTTGTTTCTCGCCCTCCTGTTCTACCACCTGTAGAAGGTTTGCATCAACTTGAACCTGGGCTGCCACCTCTGCGTCTGTTGGGGCCTCTTTCTCAGTATCCTCTACCGCTTTCCTGCCTTTCTTCTTCTTGCCCTTCATTTTACTTGGGGCTTTGGCCCGGGCAGGAAGGAAGAGGGTCCCATCCAGTTCGTGAGACCTTCTCAGCACAACATCTTCATCAGGTGAGGTGGAGAACTCCTCCCAGGTTAAGTCTCTTCGACCTGTGGTGTTCCACAGGTGAGACCTCGCTAGGTTTCCAGGAGTGAAGGCTTTATGAAACCGGTTCTCCCAGTTCTCTGCGGCCCAAGCGTTGAGCTTGCCACAGGTGACCTGTCCGGCCTTCAGATAGTCCCCGAACTCCTTTGGCAGCTCTGACAAAACAAAAGAAAAACTGATTAGTATAAACTTAAAGGAAAAAGAGGTTCGAACAGAGACTTAGAATAAAAACTTACGATCGCTCCTCCATCTACTTCGAAGTAGGCTAAGATTCTCCCCGGTTTTAATTTTCTTGCCATTCTCCCATGAGCCACTGACGAACAGGAACTGGCTCCTCCACTTGCTCTCCGACTCCAGGAGATCGTCAACAGCTTTAAGATCATTCCCCATGTTGAAATGGTAAAAGGGGAACTGATGGTGTTTGCACAAGTTAGCCACAGCTGCAAACTCTTCCATAGGAAGAGGAATTCCGGATAGCCTAGACGCCATAATACATGACATCAAGGTGTACCAACCGCTGGGGCTTAGCTGTGTTGGACATAGCTTGACCAAATGAAAATAGCGCACTATCTCTGGGTCCAGTGGGAACCTAAGTCCCCAGTTGAATAGCTCCGTAAAGAAGACTATCTCATTTCTTTTGCAGTCCATCGGGGTCTCTGGATCGATGGGAATTCGAATCTTTACATTCTCAGGGATCCCCCACTTAGTACGCAGTCGTCCCAGATCTCTAGTATGAATGAACGCATACTTGGTCTTTAACAGAGATAAAAGATATTTGAACTCTACCTTGTGAAAGCAGGGCCCTACTCTCCCTTCGAGGCTCTCCGGCAGGTCCGGACGCCTCAGATACAAGTCCTCTTTGCCCTTCTTAGCAACAACTATAGCAGTTTCAGCTTGTCCGGAAGACTCGGACTTAAACCTAACCTCCTCAGTGGAGTCTTCCATCCTCTCCTCCATTATTGTTGGGGGAGCTTCTGCAGAAACAGCCCGGGGAGGGATGAAGCTTGGCACAGCTGATCCTCCGGACTGTTGGCTCTTTGTATGTTTTTGAGTTCTCACCTCAGTCTGAGTTTCTGAGGTCGAAGTTTCTTTGGGAGGTAGTGGGCTGCTAGCCTCCGGACCAACCGGCCTTTCCCGGAGAGTCCTAATAGTTGCCCCGGACCCTGATTCACTATTTTTCGCCCCCGATTTTGAGGGTGTACTTTTAGAAGGAAGCCCTTTAACCAATCTACTTGGTATTTTCATGATTAGTTTATCTGGAGAATGGTCGGAGTCGGACCCCATAGCAATGAAAGTGGATTTTTTCCTAACACTTGTGACAGTGACCCCCGGTTCAACAATAGGGATCGACTCTTGGACTGAAGAGCCAGATACTATGGGGGAGAGCGTTGATTGAAAGAGTTTTCTAGGTTTTGTACCTTTAGAAGAAGATGAACCTCTGTCAGATTCTTCGATTGAAGGGGCTGGTTTCTCGACAGGCGACGCTGGAAGCCCTGCTGCAAGTCTTTTCTCTTTTTCAACCTTTTGAGCTTTCTCCAATTCTGAGAGATTAAGCCAACCGCCCTTGATCAGTGCTGTTCTTGCTGTGAACATAAACAACTAAGGAAATTTTTAGGTTTTAGAGAGATAAAGCTTTGGGTGAAATGGCAAAGTGAAAGAGATAGTGAGACTGTGAAAGGTGAAAAGAATTTATAGTAAATGTAAAAAAGGGGTTGATTCCTAGGAGAATCCGAAAAGTTGGGCAATGATTAAAAGACGGCGCTGATGTCATTAATAGTATTTAAAGAGGTAACTTGTTCGAGAAAGTGGTGCAACTTTCAAGGAGAAAAACGGCTAAAGAGACCAACCAGAGAGTGACGCGTGTCCCATTAACTCTGACAAGAGCCGTTTGGAATTCGTAACGTTTGGTCTGTCCGTTTCTGTTCTCAACTCTCTCCGAATTGATAAACCACTTCCTGAATCGGACTGTTTTTTCAGTTCTTTGACAAGGATACTTGTTCAAATACCTAAAAAAGGGGCTCCTGATGAGTCCGAATTCGGAGTGCTCCCCGGAAGGGCATTCCAAAGTAAATCTCTCCGTAAACCGGATAGACTCCAAGAGCTTAATTCGGACAGGACTTTTGAATCGGACAGATGACTTCGAACACTGCAAATCTAAAGCAGTTCGAACTATGACTAAAGTATTAAAATACCTAAACACTATCTGATTAAGCTACCTGCTCATCTACTTAAAACTCATGGGTCTTTAAACATGACCCGGGTGCATTAAACTTGACCCGAAAGCCCATAAGGGCCCAAACTACATACTATAAATACCCAACCACCAGCATTAACTATGGGTAACAAAAAATTGACTGCTGCCAAGCTGCTCAATTCTCTCTCCACCTTGAAATATCTTGAAACACCTTCACACCACCCTGAAACACCCTCACGCCGCCTTAAAACTCCACTTGAAATTACCAGCCTACCCTCAGGCTACTTTTATCCTCACCACTCTTGATCTTTTGGATCTACTTGGATCTGATTGTACCCAGAGAAGGCATCCATGAAGGAGAGCAGCTTGTTCCCAGAAGTAGAGTCTACTAACTGATCAATCCGGGGGACCGGATACAAATCTTTTGGGCAAGCTCTATTGAGGTCTGTAAAGTCAATACACATACGCCACTTGCCATTCTTCTTTTTCACCAAGACAGGATTGGCAGTCCACAAAGGGTATTGAGATTCTTTAATATGCCCCATCTTTGTGAGTCTGTCAACCTCTTGCACTATGACATCAGCCTTTTCTTTTGAGAAAGCTCTCTTTTTTTGTACCACTGGTGCCACATCCCTCCGGACAGATAGGTGATGGGAAATCACCACTGATGGAACTCCAGTAACATCAGCATTGCACCAAGCAAAAACGTGCTGATGGTCTTTCAAGAATTTCAACATTTCTTCTTTCAACATTGGTGGCATTTTGGACCCTATCTTGACACTTTTTCCTTCTTCCAAGCTGTGTGTTTCAACCTCTTCAATCGGAATCAACACTCCAGGGGTCTCTCTGGGGTCATCAATTTCACCCTCACCCCCAGGAAGACCCTCAAACTGCTATTGATCATTTATACGGACTGCCCCCAGCGTTCGTGGAGCCAAGGCAGTGGCATAGCATTCTCTTGCAATCTTCTGGCTCCTCTGGACAACCCCAACCTGTCCCTGAACAATATACTTTAGACACTGATGGACTGTCGAAGCCACTGCATGCATCCTAGAGAGCCAAGATCTCCCCAGAATAGCATTATAGCAAGTGGGATAGTCCACCACAATGAAGAGTATTCTAACCATTTTCTTGAAAGGGCCCCTGCCCAATAACACCTCTTCTTCAAACTCCCCGATCACATCGGCTGAGCTGCCCGTGAAACCCACAATTGACCTGTCCGACTTCTGAATCACAGCTGGATTTTTCATTTTCTTGTAAGTGTTTAGAAAAAGGATATTGGCAGAGCTTCCAGTATCCACCAGATTTCGCCTTATCTCATTGCCCCCTATAGATGCTCCTATGACAACAGCATCCTCATAAGGGCCAGCAATATCTCTCAAATCATCCTCATCGAAAACTATGAATGGGAATGAGTTTGGAGATTGATAGGATGTCATGCCTCCTTCTAGCTGGGAGGCTAAATTATGAACATGCCTCTTTCTTGAAGAAGCAGTAGGAGCAGTCATTGTGTCCCCTCCGAAAATCGTCAGTGACTCGAAGAATTTAATGAGCTCGGAGACCGTCTTAGAATGATCCTCTATGGCACCCACCTTATTTCGCGTTGGATCAGGATCCAAGTATTCAGATTCCACATCAAACCTTTCAATTATTACCATGGCCCCCTCTGGGGCAGCATTACTTGGACCAACCGGGTGAGTGTTGCCAGGCCTGTTGCCTCCTTTTCTTTTAACGTATGCACCTAACTTTCCCCTTTCAATCAAGTTTTGTACCTCTTGTTTCAATGCTATGCAATCATCAGTGGTATGGCCAATATCATTGTGGTATTGGCAAAATGAGTTGTTACGATGCTCTCTGGGAGACTGCAAGGTTGCCGGTCTCCGGTAGTGTACCTCATCTTTTGTTTTATCAAAAATGGTGGCCACGCTTTCTTTAAGTTCCGCGAACCACTCCGGTTGGACCCATGGCCCTCTTTTGTTTCTGGATTGTTGACTTTGAGTAAGAGCAGCTGGCTGAGACTGAGCTTTTCCTCTACCATGCCCCTGTCCGGTTTCTCTTGCTCTATTCCCGGACTGGTTTTGACTTGGAGTTGGTGCCACCGGGGTGGATCTCACCTGTCTGTGCACCCTGGTCTTTTTTGTTTCATCAACGTTTATTTGCTTGCCAACTTGATTTAGCAATCCTCCCCAGGTCATGGCTTTCTTCTTGGTCACCGAATCAGCCAGGTTGCCTGGGTTCAAACCTTGTCTTAGGGATGCTATTGCCACCTGTTCGAAGTAATCAGCCAACCCATTCTTTTTGTTTACAAAACGACTTATGTACTCCTTTAATGACTCATTTGGCTCTTGGGCACAATGGATTATTGTGTCTCCATTGCCCTTCAGCTCCTTACTCCCCACAAACTGCCTTCAAAAGGCCACCCAAAAAGTATCAAAGTCTTTAATACAACCCTGAGGCAGGCTGTTGTACCATTTCAGAGCACTCCCCGTGAAAGATTGGGAGAATGACCTACAGAGTAGTTTATCATCATCATCAAAGTTCATCATGAATTTCTTAAATTGCTCCAGATGATTGTCCGGATCAGTACTGCCATCATACTTCTCCATCTTAGTACTGTCAAACCTCTTAGGGAGGTTTCCGGACAGGATTTTAGAAGACAGTGGAGATTGCCTCCAATTCCTTCCACGAATGAACATGGTATCCTCATTAGGAGTTGCAAAGATACCTGGCTCATCGTGGAAAGCAAAAGGATCCATCAACATCTTGTCCGTATACCTCCGGTGGTGAGATGACCCCTTTCCAATATGCCTTTTCATTCTTCCATGGTGATCTCTTTTCCTCGAATACTTCTTAACCTGCTTTTGCTTTTTCTTGGTTCGACCCTCATTACTGCTAGAGGACAAGGATTTTTCATTTCCCTCACTGTCCGAAGAGCTGCCCGAAGATTCTGAACTTGAGTCAGAGCTCTCCACAGGCTTGGACCGATGAGACTTTTTAGAACTAGCATGTGTTTTTTTTTGTACTCACATGAGTTTTTGAAGCCTCAGGCTCTCTAGGGTTGTCGGTGTGATGAACAACCGATGCCTTGGATTTTTCTTTCACGCCCATTTTGGCCTTTTCAACCCTCAGAGCTTCTATCTCAAGCCTTAACCTGTCACGCTCTTGGACAGTATACTCATCGTTTTCTTCCACCACTTCGAGCAAAGCTGGTGGGAGCTTTGGATTATCCGGATTCATTCGGACAGAGTTTCTTTGCTTGGTTTTGAATACTTGATTCAGGCACCGTCGCCTCCCACTGTGGTCGCCAATTTGGTGTGGATAAAAATAGCCTGAGGGTAGGCTGGTAATTTCAAATAGAGTTTCAGGGTGGTGCAAGGGTGTTTCAAGGTGGTGTAGGGGTGTTTCAAGGTGGTGTAAGGGTGTTTCTAGGTGGAGAGATAATTAAGCAGCTTGGTAGCAGTTAATTTTCATTACCAGAAGTTAATGCTGGTGGTTGAGTATTTATAGTGTGATGTTTGGGCCCTTATGGGCTTTCGGGTCAAGTTTAATGGACCCGGGTCATGTTTAAAGACCCATGAGTTCTAAGCAGGAGGACAGGTAGCTTAGTCAAAAAGTGTTTTAGGTTTTTTAGTACTTTTGTCATAGTTCGAACAGCCTTAGGCTCATATTGGTTCGAAGTGATCTGTTCGGTCCAAATGGTCTGTCCGGTGTTCGGAGAGAATTACACTGATCTGCCCTTCCTGGGAGTATTCTGAATTCGGACTCATCATCTTATAAAAATAATTTAGTATTATTTATTTTTAATGATTTTTAATATATATTTAACAAAACATAAGTCTGATATGGGTACAAAAATCAAATATTATCATTTAGATTTGATCTACAATATTTTTATCAATACGATTAATATAGTGCAAAATATCAATGGTACCTTAACCTATTATAATACACGTTGTTCTGCTACTACATGTAGAAAATTTTGACTAATTTCCCTAATATAACTAAAATTAATATATCTTATGAATTATGGGTTTAAAATTCTAAGCATCAATATATTTTTCTTAATAGTTGAATAGAAAAATATGGTAAATCGATATGTTTTAAGTATATTTTTTTGAATAAAACTAAAAACTATATAGGTTTTCAGTTGAAAACTTGAATTATCAAACTTAACACTAACTAATCCTTGTTAGGTGCAACCAAAGTTCCATATCAGTTAGACATATGAATGATTAATGGTATATAAGTAAGAACATATCTCAACTAGTGTGAAGCTTTCTTGAAGTGGACTAAGAACAAAGATATGTGAGACGTCAGACTCAAAGCTGATATTTGATACTAGTACGAATATCAGATTATTTATACTTATATACATAAGCAGAATGTGCACCTCATAAATTCCCAACAAATGATATCGGAGCTATTGGTCCAGATAGAATACGATGAAGATGAAATCCTCGAGTGTAAAACAAGATAGACCAACCAGGATCAAGGTGAAAGATCTGTTATAAAGCTTTAAAAATCATACATTGTGATTTGATTATAGTGAGTAGATGAATTTGTAGTGCCTTTATGGGATAAGTGGTGCACAACCTAATTATAGTGGATGGATGAAAGTCATTTAAGAGGAAACTAACCACACTCAATATGAAAGATATGTTGTAAAATTTTATGACTTAGATAATATGTTATCATTAGAGTGAGTAGATAAAGTCGTTGTAAATATATATGGCTTAGGTGATGAACTTTGGCACATTATGATAAAGTAAACATATGAAATTCAATTGAGAGAAGGAAAAAATGGTACTATATTTTAAAGGAATATTTGTTAGGTACGACTAAAGTCCTACATTGGTTATGCATTTGAATGATCAATGGTATATAAGTAAGAACATATCTTAACTAGTGTAATACCTTCTCGAAGTGGACTAAAAGAAAATTTATGCGGGCCTTCGGGCCCAAAGCCGATAATATGATACTAATGCGAAGATTAGGCTATTCATACTCATCTACATAAGCAGAATATGTGCCCCATAAATTCTCAACAAATGATATCATAGCTAAATCCATAGATAGAACGTGATGTGGGTGAAATCCTCAAGTGTAAAGCAAGATAGATCAACCATTATTAAGGTGAAAAAGTCTATTATAAAGCTCTACGAATCAGGCAGTGTGGTATGATTAGAGTGAACAGATAAATTTATAATACCTTCATAGGATAAGTGGTATACAACATGATTATAGTGGGTGAATGGAATTCATTTGAGAAGAAACTATCCATGCTCAAGATTGTAAAACTTTATGACCTAGATAATGTGTTATGATTAGAATGAATTGATAAATCCATGGTAAATCTTTATGGCTCACGTGATGAAGCTTGGCATAATCTGATAAAGTAAACATATGAAATTCAGTTGAGAGGAGGCTAAAAGTGGTACTTTGTTCGAGATGAAGATTTGTTGAATAAATAAAAGTTCCACATTGGTTAGACGTGGAAATGATCAATGATATATAAGTAAAAACATATCTCAACTAGTACGAGGACTTTTGAAAAATGACAAAAAATAACATCGTACGAGCTTTTGGGCCCAAATCGGACAATATCATAATAGTCCAAAGATCGGGTTGGTCAACGAAATATAAAATCAAAATATTTGACAATGGATCCTCTTTGTATTGTTGGAAGATTAAGTTGGGATCTTCTTTGGTAATGGAAAGGCTATCAAAGATTGTGTATACTAAGTTAGCGACAAAGATGAAAGAAAATAAGAAACATAATCTTTAAGAAATGGATCGGTGTTGGATTTTAATGAGTGTAAATGACAATGTTCTTCATGATATTAGCGATGATAAGACTATTACATGTGCATTACATAAATTAAGAGAACTTTATTCAGAAAATTTAGTTGTGAACCAACTTATACTTGAAGAAACGCATGTACAATTTCAAGTTGAAAGGAAGGTATGTCCATAACTGAACATCTTGATAATTTAAAGTCTGATTATCATAGATCTGGAAAATATTGCTATCACAATAGATAATGAGGATCAAGCCTTGTTTTTGTTGAAATTGTTACCAACTTTCTATAATAAATTTGTGGATACTATCATGTATGGAAATGAAAAATTCTCTGGTGGATGTTAAAAAAACACTCGAATCAAAGAGTTGCGATATGTCCAACCAGAAAATCAGACAAAATGAAAGGTTGTATGACTAAAGGAAAATCTAACAACAACATGAGTTCTTCAAAGCTGAAAAATTAGAGGCAATCCAAGTCAAGAGCCAATAATTCAAACTATTACAAATGCAGTGAGTAGGGTCATTAAAAGAGAGACTGTCTGAAGTCGAACAATTACGATAAAACAAATGCGAACCTGTAGAACGTGCAGATGACCTTGATTATAATGACAATAATGATGCATGAGAGGTTTAATCTGTGAGTTTAGCAATGTGAAAAACTCTTGGGAACGTGATAGTGGTGTTATATACTACATGTTTTAGTTCAAATAGAGGTTTGATACTTACAAACCAATGCAATAAAAAATTTATTTAGGGAACAATCATGTGTTGCCTTTTGATGAGATTGGTAACGTCATGATCAACACGTTTGATGGTGTCTCAAGAATCGTGATGTGTTACCATGTTTTTAGGTTGAATATGAACTTGATATCTCTTGGGATGCTAGAATTTCGGGGCTACAAGTAACGTACATACGATGATATAATCAATGTGACAAAATACTCGATGATGTGAATAAAAGACAATTGCGAGATGGGCTTTACATTATTTATAGGAGTGTTGTTGCTATCCATGCTAGAGTATTATTATCAAGGAGTACCAACCAAGTTCACCATGATCATAATTAGTTGCGACATTGATACCTTGTTCACATAAACAAACGAGGATTGAATATTTTAGAAAGGGTCCTGCTAACCGGTGCCCTTGGGCACCGGTTAATGAGGACTTTTCATACTACTCACGGAAAAATTCCATCATTTAATAGTTAAATTAATTTATTTTTATTTTATATAATATAATTTTTTTCCAAAAAAGGTAACTTCCCTCTTCCTTAACCGGTGCCCAAGGGCACTGGTTAGCATTTTCCTTTTAGAAAATATAGATGTTTTGAAATGGTATAAAGCATAATCATTGGGATTTTGTGAACACTATATATTTGGTAAACAAACTAGATTAAAATTCAGCAAGTCAGCTATAACAAAGAGTAAAGGAAATTATATTACATTGACGGAGAACTTTGGGTCTCAAACAAAACTTCATTGAATAGTGGAATCAGATACTCAATAATTATTCAAGGATGGTACGGGTTTAGTTTATAAAAACAAAAAATGATGCATATTCAATCTTTTTCAAATGAAAGACGATGATCGAGAAACGGAAAGGAAAAAAATCAAGAAACTGAGGATATATAATTGGCTAGAATGTTTTAGTCATTATTTCAGCGAAATCTGCAATGCTGATGAAATAATACATCATCACACATGCTCTAGAACACCACAAAAGAATGGAACAAATAAAGGATGAACATAATTCTTCATGAGAAAGCATGAAGCATGCTTTTGTATTTTTGTGTGGAAAAGAGCTTTTGGGCCAAAACTATCAATAATACGCGTTACTTAGTGATTCAACCTACTTCAATATCTTGAGTGTAAGACTCATTTTGTAATTTAGTATGGATCATCGGTTGATTACGAACAATTGAGGGTGTTCAGTTTCCCTGAATATACTCATGTAAGAGATAATGAGGAAATGATATTCACATTAAGGGATTAAGTCAATGATTGGTCATATATGAGTTTACTAGTATACCTTGTGTTCACAGTGTGCCTTATGTTTAGAGTGCAACTTCTTTTGTCAAGACCGTGATGTTTACAATTGTTAATACTCGGGTTATTGGGCCCATGAGATCTATTACATAGATATCCATTATATGTTGTCTATTTATTCCCCTATAAATAGACTATAAGGTTTATAGAAAAACGAACACTAAAATCTATAACTTTCTTCTATTATTGGTAAAACATTTTTCTCTGGTGACGCCTGTGGGCATAAACATTATTATCAAACCACGTTAAATCATGGGTTATTTTCTTTATTTTGTTGTGTATGAGCCATTTGTTATAGATATTGCATCTTGATTTCTAACAAATTGGTATCAGAGCTCTAAGCCCAGACAGATTACCGTGTAGGTGAAATTCTCGAGTATCGAACATTGTAGCCCAGTCATTTCAAGGTGAGATATGTTGTAAGACTCTATGACTCATAGAGTGTGGTCTAATAATAATGAGCATATAGACTCCTTGTAAAGTTGTATGACTTAGATGGTGCACAACCTGATTATAGTGGACGAATTAAAGTCAATTAAACAGAGGTCAGCCATGCTCAAGATGAAAGATTTGTTGTAAATCTCTATGACTAAAGAAAGGGTGATCTGATTACAGTGAGCAAATAGATCAGTTGTAAAGCTTTTTGACTCAAATAGTTAACGTATGCACAACCTGATTAGAGTAGGCGAATGACAGTCAATTAAAATGAGACGAAGTTGTACTTTTAAAAAAAGAGGATTCGTTAAATGAGAACAAAATCTCACATCAATTAAACATAAAAATGATTAATGATATATAACTAAAAGCCTATCTTATCAAGCATAGAACTTTTTGTGAATGAAAAGAAAACAAAATCAGATAAACCTTAACTTTAATTGCAACTGAATTTCTTAAATTTTTTACTCTTTTCAAGAATTAAAAATCATACAATAGCAATTGGTTAAGTTTTTTTTATCTTATTAAAACAGCATAAAACTATCCACAAAATTGAAATTTCATCGTTAGTTTAATATAAATTTTATTTTAATAAAAGAATATTCGGGATATATTCCGAACATGATGAACCTAACTCCCACCCATCACATGTACTCTAGCTATAGCATAGCTCGTTGAAGATTATCCAAACCCCATTTCAAGGTGACGAAATAAATGCAGCGGTAGTAATATGAGATAAAGACCATCCTCTACGGCAGCGGCTCTACTAAATAATAAAACTAGTATGCGTGTGCATGACTTTAGAGCAAGTTGACTCTTACGAGCTCTTGACACTGACAGTGACACACCCTCAAATAAACCATTTTCCAGTTTTTTCATGGAAACTCAACAGAGGTTACTTTCTTTGACCATCCTTCTTTCTCTCCTCTTGTCTCTATATAGTCCTCCTATTTACTTTCACATTTCGTCAACAAATTCAAGAGTCTTATTAGTATTATTATTACCAAATCTCGTGCCTTTGAAACGTGCAAAAGGTTAATCTTTGAATTTCGTTTAAGTTTCTTGTGTGTTTGTGCTGTGTGTGCTGTCCTTTTGGTCAAGTCTGGTACGTGTTCGACAGGTTTTGTGGACTCTACTGTTTTCAATTCCTTGTATATAAGGAAGAGGAATCAGAATTTTGACAAACACACATATCAACTTCGAACAACTTCTCTTTTCTTACATAGATTCAGGTAAAATACTTGCATTGAGAATCTTATGTCTTAAATGATTTTTACTCACCGTGAATGCTGAACATAATTTTTTTTTTTTTTTTTTATCTTATTACAGTGAAAAGGTTTAAATACAGACAAGATTAAACCTTTGTTGTTGGTGGTTATATGGGTTTATCATTTTCCTTGCTTAAAACAGCTTGGGGAGAAATCATAACACACAGACTCTTCACCTTGGCGTATAACTTCGGTTTCAGTACCACCACCAAAGGAACAGAATCAATTTCAAGAGTCAATAGCTTCAAGACAAAGACTTCTGAGACGGAAGCAGGCATCATCATGACCAACTCAATTGGGGAGCAGAACAACGGTGGACTCAAAAGAAAAAACTCAATCAAGATAATGGGTCCTAAACCATCAAGAGTCATGCTTGATAGAGACTTGACATTCAAGAACCTAGTTCTTGAATACTGCAGCAGTAAGAAAGTTTCGGTTACTAAAAGTAGTGCTCCGGTTTCTGCTCCTGCGCCTGTGGTTTTTTTCTCACCTAGACCTGTTTGTGAGCTTGATGCTGCTGCTACTAAGGTCCAGAAGGTTTATAAAAGTTACAGAACTAGAAGGAATCTTGCTGATTGTGCTGTGGTCGTTGAAGAGCTTTGGTAAATTTTTTGTTCTTTTTCTTTTATTAAGTTTTTCAGTGTTGAAGGATGCGTTGGAAAAGTAAGAGATCTTTTGGATATATAACCTTTTTTTTGAAAGGACACAATTGATTTCAATGTTGGGTGGCAAAGACGAGATATTTAGAGACAAAAGTTAGAACAAGCTCTTTTTTTCCAATTTAAACTAATGTCGACAAGCTGTGTCGACACTAGTTGATTGCAGAAAAAAAAAGGGGAAGTATTTAAAAAAATGATTTTTTTATTGGGCTTTGGCTTAAGGCGGTCTGGTTCGGGTTTTAAAATTGGACTGGGCTGTTAAACTTATTGGTTGCCAGTCCGTTTGGATATGGGTTGTGATGGAATCGGACTATATGGTTAAATTTATAGGCTGTCCGTCCGGTTCGATATGGATCGGACCGGACTGTTAAACTTATCGGTGCTAAGCTTTCAGAATCGGACCGGACTTGTACTCATGAGATATATTCCATTTTGGTCTTTTGTGGGTTAGGCAATTGTGTCCAATAAACGAAACTTACACATGATTAGAAAAATAGAACTCTATATATGCTTCATAAATCATTGTCATATGCATTTGATATGACATTAGACCATAACGTGAATGTTACCGGGCATCTTATAGGTGGAAAGCCATAGACTCTGCAGCACTAAAGCGAAGTTCTGTGTCTTTTTTCAACAATGAAAAACCTGAAACAGCTGTTTCAAGGTGGGCAAGAGCTAGAACAAGAGCAGCCAAGGTAATAATTCGAAAAACTCTTAACATACCATATTATAGTGTTTTTTATTTTTTTAAAACTGCTTGTATATTTATATTCTTCATGCAAATTCAGGTTGGCAAAGGATTGTCCAAGAATGAAAAAGCTCAAAAACTAGCTTTGCAACATTGGCTAGAAGCTGTAAGTCCTTTGATACTCAAAACTAAGGGTAGAGATAAACCTCAAGTGGTGTTAGTTATGATTTTCTTACAATTCTATGTGTTTCTTAAACAGATTGATCCACGACATAGATACGGTCATAACTTGCACTTATACTATGATGTCTGGTTCGTAAGCGAGAGCACGCAACCTTTCTTTTACTGGTAAGTTACGAATTCTCTGCTTGTTAGCACACAAATTTAGCATCTGACTTAGTCACGATTGACACTTGTTTAATATGAAATTAATGATTTTATTTTGTAAACCGAAGGTTGGATGTTGGAGATGGAAAAGAAGTTAATCTCGATAAATGTCCAAGAATTGTTCTACAGCGCCAATGCATCACTTATCTTGGACCCGTAAGTCTCGAGTTCACAATCTTTATTTCGCAAAACATTATAACCCAAGTTTTGACGATGAAAAGCATATTTTTACGCTACGTTTTGCAGTTTTAGCTTATTGGTTTTGTGATTAACAATTGCAGAAAGAAAGAGAAGCATATGAAGTAATCGTAGAAGATGGAAAGCTGGTCCATAAACAAAGTGGAGAACTTGTGCAGACCAAAGAGGGATCTAAGTGGATATTCGTGTTAAGCACGAGTAGGCTTTTGTACGTGGGTCAAAAAAAGAAAGGTGTTTTTCAACACTCCAGTTTTCTCTCTGGAGCAGCTACTACAGCTGCAGGGAGATTAGTTGCTCATCAAGGAATTATCGAGGTACATTTTCTGCTCAAGGTTCTTCTTTTTCGTTCAATATGGTCACATGACTCAAAACGAGAAAGCAAAATCATTTGAGCTAGTCTGATTAGTTGTTGCTTTGATATTATTCAGGCTATATGGCCATACAGTGGTCACTACCACCCAACAGAAGAAAACTTCAAGGAATTCATAAGCTTCCTTCAAGACAATCATGTAGATCTCACCAATGTCAAGGTAAACTTTAAAAGAGTTGTTAAAAGATTTTATTTTTATAATGCACGTAGTCGATTATAACAACTGATTATGTTGTACCTTAAACTTAACAGAGGTGCGCAATAGATGACGATGATCCTGCAAATGGTGAACTTAAAAAATCAGAAAGTGCCGATGCAATGAACACGAACGATGACCATCAAGAAGAGAAAATCGTAAAGAGTGAAGATGTTTTAGCTAAAGAAGCATCGTTCAAGTTGGCCAACCGATTATCCTGTAAATGGGCCACAGGAACAGGGCCACGTATCGGATGCGTGCGTGATTATCCAACGGAACTACAAACGAGAGCACTCGAACAAGTCAAGTTATCTCCGCGAGTGACTCCTGGTTCCTTGAGTTGCTATGGTCCAATCCCATCTCCAAGGCCACACCCCAACTTGTATCTCTCACCTCGGCTCGCTTACATGGGCCTGCCTAGCCCTAGAACTCCAACAGCGAAAGCTAACTAAAACTGCTTTTAACACATCACACATCGTCTAGTTACACTCACACGAACCACTAGACGGGAGCGCAATTTTTTGCTTCTTTGAGATAAAGGGTCTAACTTCATTTTATTCTCTCTTTATCTTTTATAATTTCAGATTTGTTTGTGTAGGCTATGTCTTCATTCTTTTCCTTTAGCAATTTTCCTTTTGTTGTTTGATATTTGTTCACATCAAACCATTCATCTGGTTCTTGTTACCTCAATAAAGGTTTTTTACCTTCTTCAGAAAGCTTATAATAAAGAGTCTTTTCATCATTGTCTTCAGCATTACGAAAGCTGGCTTGAATCTGAATATTATGATTGTTCAATAATCGGCAACTGAACATGGTGCCACAAGCGAAAACAAAAACAGGTCAAGCTAATTAGCTGATCGAGTGAGTTGGTGTAATATCTTCACTCACAAAATAGTGTCCGACGTGAATGATAATAACGTCTATATATTCTTTAAATAATATTTTATACAATACATTGTTGCCGCACGTGAAGCTTGGTAAAGGGTTTCGCTCATCAAAATTATAAGATGTTTCAAAATTAAGTTTATAAAAAAAAATTATATTCTAAGTTAATCTAATTTATTCCAAAATTATTTTCATTTTAAAAGTTTAAATTTATTTAAAAAAAAGTTAAAGTCATCTCAAATTTACATTCGTCTTTTATATTGGAAAGAATAAACTTTACCAGTAGAGATTGAAAATAATATAATGTATATAAATGTGAACCCACCTCAACTAGTAGAGGCTTTTAGGAAGTATATCCAAGAGCAAATCCGTATGGGTCCAAACCGAATAATATTTTGCTGGTCCGTGAGGTCCGTTTCACACTTAAACATCAATTCTAACATGGTATCAGAACCATATATGGGCTTAACCGCCGAATTTCCAGCGAATTACTGGGATACAGTTCAAGGAGAAATGTGAAGAATAAACTTCATCCCATAGAGGAACCCTATATGGGCTTAACCACCGAATTTCCAGCGAACTACTGGGATACAATTTAAGGAGGAATGTGAAGAATAAACTTCATCCCATAGAGGAACCCCAATCCTAAATTGCTAAGATTGAAAATAATAGAGATTGAAAATAATATAGTGTATATAAGTGTGAACTCACCTCAACTAGTAGAGGTATATTGGGAGTACACCCAAAAGCAAATTTGTGCGTCCTTCAGGCCCAAAGCGAACAATATATCGCTAGTCCGTGATGTCCGTTTCACACTTACACGTCAATTTTAACATGTTAATTCATACATTATCTTCAAATCTTTCAAGAACATCCAAATTTGTGAAAAACTCCGAAACTTCTATTTTCATCAAATATTTATCATCTCATCTCCAAACAACAAACCCATATCTTAACCAATCGGTGGAAAAGGGGAAGAGTAAGTTTTCTCGTTTTTAATGGTTTAATTTTATTTTATTTTGTTGATTATTCGTAGATTTTCATTTAGATATTGAAATTAGTTAGTTGTAGTGTTATAATCGAGTTTAGTACGAAATATTAGTGTTTTGTGTTTGATTTTTGTTTAACATTGTTCTAGCTATTGTTTTTTGTGGATGTACAGTGTTTTTGTCAAAAAACACGAGTCTCGGTTCACTTCCGCTCTTCGACGATGCCGGTGTAATACATCTACGACGACGACGTAAACGCTAGTCACTGTGAGCGTTGACAACACTGGCAGCGCAAAAGTTCACTACTAGCGTTTAACGATGACAGTGTAATGCATCTACGCTGCCGGTGTAGATGCATTACACTGACAGCGTGGATAACTGTTTGAGGTTTGATATTACCTTAATTTATTTTGGAAATTTTTTAAAATAATATTTGGTTGTAAGAAAAATATTGGTAAGATGGAGATAAGATCGAAGGCATGACTTGAGGATACTCGACCGAATGGGACGGGAAAAACGGTTCCAAAACGGAGGCGTAACGATGAAATAGAAACTAGTTCCCCTTCAGCCACACTACAGAGTTCAAAGCACACGTCACTGTTCGCATGTCACGAGTAAGTATGATACCGTTAAAGGCCAAACGACTGTCGATGTTGCCGAGGAACCTACTACTCAAGCATCTTCGGTTCTTACTAAAGTATCAAATAGGCAACTCGCACATCTCAACCGTTATTACAGTCTGAAGAATTTGTTATTGACGCAAAATATTGGTACACTGTTCTCGAACTACATGCAGCACGAGACACACAATAATTTTCTCGGGAATATGAGTTTCAATACCATATAATGCTAATTATTTATTTAATTTGGTTTCTACTACCCGATAATTAGATTATAATAATATGTTTGTTTATGTATTTTCAGTCGCGTTAGGGTGTTAATAATTAGGTGAAGTACAGACTGTTAGGTCAGTGAGATCTTAGTAGACAATAGTGGATGTTCAGACTATCGTTCGAGAGACTCCGTTCTGGCCTCTTATAAGACACTTGAGCAGGTTCAGCTCAAACACTCACTTGAGCGAGGCTTTCCTCGAACGTTGGCATCAAGAGACCAACCATTTCCAGTTCTAATTTAGAGAGATGAGTATCACTTTATAAGAATTTTATGTCATTACTAGCCTCTCGATGGTGTGTTCCATGATTGAAACTGAGTCAAACTGTAATATTGGTGAACAATACACGTATTATGCATCTTTATTGGGAGTTACGGAGGTAAGATCGAAGATTAGTTAAAGACGTATGATGAGGTTAGTTTTGCTCTGAAATGGCTGAAAAATACTTTTTCAGTGCCCTGGTATTGTGATGTAAATTTGGACCGTACCGATGATATTCTTACATGGTGCACGTGCATGCATGTTGTATATGTCCAGTTATACCATTTTCACAAAAACTAACCTGGAATAATGCACAATATGATTTTCTCACTTTGTTGGAGTACATAGATCGGCTAGATGGTGTATCATGGGGTACGTGCACGTAGGTGTGACTATACATGTGGTTGGGAGGAGCGTCGAAGTCGTCGCTCAAGAGTTTGACCAACTTTGAAGCCTTGTTAGATTGCTGACTACACGATCATGTCCCGTGTTTGGGCTTTCAGGTTACCAACGATTGTAGTTTATTTATGCTTAAGCTTCCTAGTTGGTCTTCGAAAAATAGTTTGGGGGGGGGACGTTAGGCCGAAGATATATGATCGTGACCTCATTCTCGGTCTTAAAGAGAATGATGTAAGTTTTGTTTTTCTTTGTTTTTTTCATTTTCAGAAATGTTTTGAATAATTTCTTAGTTTATATGTGTTTGTTTGTAGGATAGGAAAGATATTTTCCGGTACAGTCGGTGAAGTTATATCACAATCATATATTGATTAAGCATGTGATCAAAACGTATATACCAGATTGACTCATACAGTAGTTTGGTTGGGTCCAGGAAAAACCCTTTGATATTTTTTTCAGCTTGTACGGATATGAAGAAAGCTGGTGCTAACCGGTTAATAGATCGCAATGTGATGATTGGAAAACTCATATTTTCTCTACATACAGGTACACCCAGCCCATTATGCCAAACCGTACGACGCTTACGATACAGTATGAAGAAAACATAGTGAAGTTTAGTTGGTTTCATATCACTGCGCGTGTTCTAGATGAAGAAAACATATGAAAGATGCTTCAAACATAAACCATATTATGCTTATTGACGATAGCCACGAGGAACTTCTCAATTTCATGAACCAAGTTCGTACATTCACCAGCCTATGGCTCCTCTTAATATTATTCATCTTGTATATTTTCTGCATGATATAGTTGTTGTTTTTATACTATAAATTGTTTAGATGTTGGTTGATATTATATGATGTTTTGAACAAGTATATTTAATCAAATGGTTGGTATAAATAATTTAAATTCAATTTAAGTTAGTGAAATATATGATTGTTAAATTTTGATGCGAGTCTGTTTAAGTTTTGTCGGATGTTGTTAATAGATGTAGGTTTAAGTTGGATGAGTAGTCTGTATTGAAAATTTTAGTTCGGCACCACTGGTGCTAGCAATGTATTAACACGCTCCCGATGCAAAACAAATACACACTAACAGTATTGAAATAATGATGGCATCATATAAATCATGCAAGACCGGTGGAACTATAAAAAATGTAAGTGAATGTAGTTGGTATTATGTTATTTACACCACTGATGAGCTCTATTTGGCATCATCGGTAAAATTTCTCACTGTCGGTGTGAAAATTAAGCATGAGCAACGTAACTATTTCCACTAACGGTGCATAAATTGTATAATACCGATGGAATCTAATTTTAAATGTAGTAATATATATTTGATATTCAGGTTTGCACGAGCAGTGTATCATTTGTACACCGCTGGTGTTTTTTCCCACTGTCGGTGTACAAATTGAGCACCGCCAACGTAGCTATTTTCATAGGTAGCACATAAATCGTATAATGTTGGTAGACTCTAATATCAAATATATTACACTAGCGTATGCATTGTAGGTGTACATACGTAAAAACCATAATATATGAAGATTACGATAACATTAGACATAAAATAGTTGACATAGTTACGAAGATTTATAATTCATACGTAATACATAATCGAAGTACAAACACAAGCAAACAAAATAGATAGATAGCTCAAGTTGTCGCGGTTAAAAGCGCGTTTACGTATAATTGAGTTGCAAAATAATTTTAGAAAAGAAACTATATTCAAGTTACATGTTTACGTGTGATTGAGTTGCAAAAAAAATAACCGTGTTCCAATTGCAAAATTACTTGCAAAATTACACGCACATTGGTTGAAAAAACAACATCTGTTGTTTAGCCACATAATTACGTATATTTTGATTGTTAAAAAAACTGTTATTTAGCTGCACATGTAATTTGGTTGCATAAATACATTGTTATTTAGTTGCAGATATACGTGCAAATATGTTGCAAAAATACGAATTAAATAGTTATGAAATATCACTTTGGTTGCAAAATAAGTTGATTAGGTGAAAAAATACAAACTTTTTTTTTGAAAATAAGTGTTAATATGGTGTGAAACAACTATTTTTTATATTTTTGAAAATATTTGCATTTTTATGATGAAAATAGTTTTAAGTTTTTAAAAATGGAGTTACAGGATTACATATAATATATGTTACATAAATAAGAAGAAAGTAGTTGCGAAAATATGATTTTGATTGCTAAATAAATCTGACTGTATCAAAAAATAATACACAAACTTGTTTTGTGAAAAATAAGTGTTAATTGGGTGTGAAACAACTAACTTTTTGTAGTTATAAAAATATGTGCATTTTTGTGGTGATTGTTTTGTTTTAAAAAAACGAGTTCCAAAAATTCGTGTAATTTGGTTGTGAAATAAGTCTGAGAAAAGATATTGTTGTTCATTTGCGGAATTATATGTAATTTGCTTGTGGAAAAATAAATGTTTATTAGTTTCAAAATTAGGAACAATTTGGTTACGAGTTTGTCCTTAAATATTTCTCCAAACATAACACTTATGGATTTCGTTTTGCTGATTGAACATCACTCAAACTGTTATTACCTCTTCATACAAAGCTCCATTAACAATGAAGTTGCTTTATCAACCCAAATGGTTGGAAATTAAAAGTAATGCAAGAGATGAATTAGAAGATATGCAATGATTCATTGAAGTTGAAAGACTTGATAGAAGAATATATTGTCAAGAAGCACTACAATCAAATTAAAGAAAAATATAAACTTTATACCTATAGATTTGAGCCGACGGAATTCAATGAAGATAATGTAACCCTAAAAATCCCTCAGATTCATTACTATATTGGTAAAAAACTCCAGGGGTTGATTCGTGAGACTACTCAATTGAAGTCTCTTGTTCGACAAATTAATAACAGACTCCATTGAAAAATAAATCAAATTTGGCCCTTCTCATTTTTCAGAAATTAGTAGCTATTATAATATCTGACCTTAGTTATACATATCCATCATAGTGTAACTCTAAATGAAATGTAAATAATCAGTAAAAACTACATTTCCAGTCCTAATGCATATAATATAACCTCAGGCTGACATAATCACCGGTCACAACATCATCCTAATAACGACTAGTAGAGTAGTTCTCATACAATAAAAAAAGATGAACATATTTACCATCCTTATAATATGGACTCTTAGTCTCTTTTATAAGGTAGTTCGGTCTAACACCAAGCATAATTGAACAAAGCTGGGACCTTTCATCTTCACCAACATACTCAACAAAATCGTCAAACTCTGATTTCGAAACTACAACTTCACAATGAAGGCGAGTTAATTTATTGTCTTGCACACTATATGAATTTTTGGATTATTGTAAGATTAGCTCCCATGATATTGGTACTTCATACGAACGCTCGTTACTCATAACCTTACTTCAACCATCTTTAAAAAATAAAAATGAGTTTATGAATAAGAAAACCAAAACAAAAAACTATCTAAAAAGTCACACAAACTATCTACTTCAAAATTACATATGTAGTGTATTAGTATCGCATAATATATAAAAAGAGTCAACAAAATATATACGAAATCATGAAAACATTATACAAATATTACAATAAAATTGCAAAAATTCACGTATTCGATGTAATAATATATCACCTTTATCGTGTACTTCATGATGATAAACTAAGCTATAGTCGTAATAAACATATAACGAACAACACAAAAATCACATACGTCGTCCGGTGATTAACCCAAACATCATACATTTTGCGCGACGAAGCCCCCCGAAAACGCAAGTTATATGCGACGAACTACATCTTCATCGTGCGATGTATTCGATTTGCATTAGAATACCTTACAAAAACCTTCAAGCCTATGTTACTCAAACTTATCACATTATATAGAAATAAGTATATTAAACATATATTTACCAATTATACAAATTATTCAACCAATAATCCATCGATTAAAAGACTAAAAAGATTGGAACATCGATTTTTTCTAATTCAAAATTTCAAGCCTAAACAATATAAAAATAAATTATATCAATATGCTTGTATTATATATCTTAATCTTTATATGAAGTCAAATTTGAAAATCACAAGGTTGTGAGATGGAGTTTTTAGATTTTTTTAATAGTGAAGACGAGGAACAAAATTAATGTAAAATCTATCAAATTTATTTTATAAGTCTTTTTTCATAAAATTGTAAAATTGTTCAAAATTAATGTGAGATTAGCCAAAATAGTTTGAGATCTAACCGTGCGAGATCCAACATATATATGACGGGATCTAACGACATCCTATTTATGATTTTATTTTTTATTTTAGTTCAACTTTTAAACGGCATATAGTTTTTACAATGCATAATGTTTAACTAAATAAAAATATATTTTTATAACTATACACACACATAGTGGACATTCACAATACTAACAAATATTATAGATTCATGAAGTAATATTCAACGGTTTAGGTAACATTCTTAATTTATTTTTTGGGACAATCATTATTAATTATATAATTATTTGTTTTAAAACAAGCTTTATCTAAATTTATTTAATTTTTTCTTGAGAATGAGTTGAATAGTCATGAGATTCCATATCATTAATGTTTATGATCCATATTATATAATGAGACATATCTTTTTCTAATTCAAATTGAATGATTGGTCATGTAAGAGTTCACAATATAATTTGTGATTTTTATTTTCACAATTTATTTTTTGTTCATATTGTACCTTGTGCTCACAATATAGTTTTTATGCCAAGATCGTGATGTCTTAGGTCCGTTATCTAGAAATTCATTATAGTTGCTAATTTATTCCCTTATAAATAGATTATAGAAAAGAATACCAAAATTTACAAAATTACAACACTTGTGGATGTAAACAATATAATTGAACCACGTTAAATCTTGTATAATTTTATTTTGATTTTCTTCATTTTATTCTGTGTACGAGCCATTTGTAATAGATATTACATATTTATTTATACAAAAAATTAGTACAGTATCGTAGTTTTTGTAATTGAAGGTTAACAATGACGTCAACGTCAATAAAATATAGAGTCAAAAAAATTGACGGGGATCTAGCTCTGCTGTGTGGAAGATTAAGTTGAATTTTTTTAGATACTACAAGGCTTGTAGAAAGTTGTGTAAAATAAGTTACAAATAAATATGAAAGAAAATGAGAAACACGAGCTTATAAAAGGCTCTATGTTGGATTTTAATTAGTGTAAAAAGGCAATGTTATTCGCGAGATTAATAGTGATATATTATTGTCTATGCTTGAAAAATGTTGGAATAAATTTACTTAGAAAAATAAATTATGAATCGCTTATACTTGAAGAACGCTTGTATGTTTTCAGGTTGAAAGAATGTATGTTCATAATTAAACATCTTGATAATTATAAATCGATTATCATGCATCTAGAAGATATCGATATCATAACCGATGATGGATCAAACCTTGTTTATTTTGATATTTTTAACAACTTTCTATAAGAATTTCATAGATATCGTCATGTATGGTAAGAATAACCTATCTCTAGCAGATCTGATAAGGGCCCTGAAATCAAGGAGTTGAGATAACTACTGTCAGATAATCTGGCAAATAAGAGATAACTTATGATCAAAGGAAGATCTAACAACAAGGTGAGTTATTCAAAGAAGAGGATTTGGAGATGATCTAAGTCAAGATCTAATAATTTAATCTGTTATGAATGTGGTAGGTATGGTTATTACATAAGATATTGTGTGACGCTACATAACACTTGTGTCAGTTCAAAAACATTGATTTGATACTTACAAACCAATGTAATAATCTATTTATTTCGACATATATTAAGAAAAATATTAAGTATTTTAGGACATATAATGGGTTAGAATTCTATAGCCGTGAGTTCAAAAAGTTCTACGATGCTCAAGGAATAGTATGTCATATCACCTGTTCTAGAACATCACAGCATAATGGGTCGCATAAAGAAGGAATATAATATTTGTGACAAGGTACTAAGCATGATTTCATATTCCGACGTGGGAAATGATCTTTGGGCCGAAGCTATCAATAATATGCGTTTCTTGGTGAATCACTCTCTATCAACGGTTATTGATTGTAAGACTATTTTTTAGATTTGGTCTGGATTTTCAGCTGATAATGAATACTTGAGGGTGTTCGACTGTCTTGTGTACTCACATAAGATATGGTAAACTTAAGCCAACATGCTTTCATATTCCGACGTGGGAAATGATCTTTGGGCCGAAGCTATCAATAATATGTGTTTCTTGGTGAATCACTCTCTATCAACGGTTATTGATTGTAAGACTATTTTTTAGATTTGGTCTGGATTTTCAGCTGATTATGAATACTTGAGGGTGTTCGACTTTCTTGTATACTCACATAAGAGATGGTAAACTTAAGCCAAACGTAAAAATGTGAATATTTATAGGATATGCTACTAGGGTGACGAAATATAGGTTTTGGTGTACCGTTTTTAAGTCTCAATAATTTCTCATCAGTAGGACGTGACTTTTAATAAGACTGCTTCGCTAGGCAATCCGAATGATGTTAGGGAAATTATCGAATCATGATCAGTTGTGAGTAAACAAGTGAAATTTAAAGTAAAATCGGTTCCTAGTATGTCTAATATTTGGAATGGTTCTGAGATAGATCTATGATCGGGAGGTGAAACATCAACATTAGATGATAATGACGATGATATACCCAAACCACAACAAGAACCTTATAGCATAACATTGTGCATATGCTTTATCAACTGCGAAAGAAGTTGAGATACAGGAACCTAATAGCCATAAGAAATCTATAACAAGTTTAAAAGCACATTGGTGTTATACGGGAAGTGATTGAATCTCTTAATAAGAATAAGACATGAAAGCTTGTTGATTTTCCTAAAAGACATAAGGTAGTATGCTGCAAATGAGTATCCAATAACAAGAAAAATAAACCAGGGGTCGAATCAAGGTAAAACTTATCACTAAGGGTTTTAGTAAAAAAAGGAATCAACTTCAATGAAGTGTTTCTCCATGTTGTGAAAAACAGTTTGATTCGATTTTTGTTAGCCATATAGCTTTGCAAGACTTAATGTTTGAGCAGTTTGGATGTGAATACTGCATTTCTACATGGTGAATTGGAGGAACTAATCTACATTAGATAACCATAGGGATTTATGAAACCCAAAATGGAGGACAAGTTTTATCCGATGAATAAGTCACTATATGGTTTGAACAATCACCTAGACAATGGCACAAACAGTTTCATACATCTATAGTGTCAATATGGTTCACAATGATTCCATGTTACAGTTTTGTGTATAATGAGGTTAGACCCGAAAATTCTTCTATTTACTTGTTATTGTATGTGGATGATATACTCATTGTTGCTTGTATCATGTTACACATTAAAAATATAAAGAATCATTTTAATGTCGAGTTTGAGATGATAGATGTGGGTAAGACAACAAACATTTTAGATATGAATATTACCAAGAACAAAAGTATATGATCGTTACATTTATCTCAATAAAGCTACATTGAGAAAGTGCTACAACGATTCAATATGTTTGATGCCAATGAATGTATCACCCGATTTTTCACTTATTTCAAGTTGTACGTAGCATGATTGGCCAAGGAGGATACTTAGTTGGAATAAATGTCAAAGATTCCATACTCAAGTGTAGTTGGAAGCATCATGTATGTTATGGTGTGCACACGCATTTATATTTCATATATGGTTAGTATTTTCATAATGTATATGAGATATTATGGGAAAGAACATTGGTAGATAGTGAAATTGATACTTCAGTATCTTAAGAATATGACAAATTTTGGTTTGAATTTCAACAAGATCAGTTTTGGTGGCTTATTGAATGATATAGAAGGATCAATTGGTGATTTTTTATTCTAATTTTACAAAAAGATATAAATAAAAGAAGATATTCGACAACATATATGTTTACTATAGTTAGGATTACGATCAGTTGGGAATAAAACTTGTAAGATACTATAGTATTGTCTACAAAAGAGAGCGAATACATAGTTGTAATGAAAGCAACTAAGGAGGCAATATGATTGTAAGGTTTGGTGACAGATTTAGGCTTAAATCAAAGTACCACAAATTATTTTATAATATTCAAAACGTCATAAAGTACATAAATGTCATGTATCATTTATGCGCGATAATATAAAAAAGAATTGTTGATGTGAATAAAATGTCTACACACGACATTCCAGAAGATATAATGCCCAAAGCATTAATAGTTCAGAAGTTTAAGGAGTGCCTAAACTGGATTCGTGTTCACAATATCAAGTGAATGCTTTAGGAGAATTTGGTAAGTCATATGAAAAGAAGTTTTTTTGTTGATAATAATAAATGATATTCGCCTCAAAGGTAATATTTGTTAAAAATTAGTAGAATAATAATGATGCTCATCATCATGAATGCCTCAAATCCATATTATGCAAGATGACATCATTTTTGCTAATTCGAATTGAATGATTAGTCATAAAAGAGTTCACAATGTATCTTATGATTCTTATATTCACAATGCACCTTGTGTTTATAATGTACCTTCTTATGTCAAGATGACGCTATCTATAGTTGTTAATAGTCGTAGAGTTATTAAAAGAACACTAAAATTTGTAACCTTCTTCTACCATAGTATAACACTTTATTCTGACGGTGCCCTAAACATAGACATTATTATCAAACTATAATAAATAGTATGTTTCTATTATATTTTGTATTTGCTATTTGGTATTTGGTATATGGTATATGGTATTTGGTATATGAATTTCAGTTTCGATTTGGTTTTGGTTTTTTATTTGGATTTAGATTTTTATATATCGGACTTCGAGATTTTGATATTGGACATTAAAATTTGGAATTTAGAATTTGGAGAAATCATAAGGACTAATAACATAGTATAAATATGCAAAGTAGTTTCTAACTAATGTTTGTAATTATGAATCAATTTTGACCCACTAACCATTCTCGTTTTTTAATTTTAAACAATGCACATTATTTTTACTTTTGATCATTACTATATAGTATAAATTGATATTTTGATCCTATGAGTGAATCTCTTGTGATCATGAATGTCGAAACCATAACATATTTTTGTGTTCAAGAACATTATGGCATTCCTCTGCAAATCTCTTACTAAGTATGACCAATGAAGATATGTACAAACTTTGTAGTGCAATCTGGATATCCCAAATTATGACATATAATAGACATATGTGACGATCAATATCCCACAACATTAACTTTTTCATATTCTTGTATATCTTTGATAATTAATTATATATAATCTTCACTGTAATCCTAATATTCACAAACAATATCCTCAAACCCGTATGAAGACATCAAGTAGCTTCAAAACATATATGGCGAGGAAATCCAACAATTTTGTAGTAGCATAACCTGAATCACTACAAAAGCTTGATTTGAAAGAGCTTGAGCAAGATTACAAAATTTTATGCGTGGGGAAAAAGTATACAATCATGAATTACTATCAAACCAATCAAGTCTCTCCGTGATATGTTGACCTGTGTTCTAAGATAAATCTTGCCTCCTTGAAGATAATGAAGATAATTTTCAAATTTTATCATTCGAAAAGTTGTACCCCACACACCATCTACCTTATGGTCATTCTTAATAACTTGATTAAAGTCTACAACCACAAATCATGGAGCGTTCATGTAATAAAAAAAAAGAGCTTCCCATAACTCATCATATTCTTCTAGACTTGGGTGTACCCATGAATAGTAATATTCATAATCCTCTAAGATTACCTTAACATTGATAACTTCTCTTCTCGTAGATAACATTCATATAACATTTTAATTATTATCCCAAAAGATTCAAAAGTCCCACTTTTAAATCTCACAATCAATATGAATATAATTATGCTTACATAAAAAGCTAATAATCATGTTCATCTTCATCGAGCTAATACAAGGCTCGATAATCATAGTAGCCAAACATTATAAACTGTATTAAATCTCATATAATTCTTATAAAATTTGGCCTAACCACATTATAATAATATCGGATCATGATATTAAGTAGACGAGAGAATATCTCCCATATGTTTAAATTCTAAGTTTGTGTACACAATATAATTATATAATTCAGACTTATTACCACAAACAACTATGAATTTTACTGAACATATGGATCAAACTTGATATGTCACTGTTTTGTATAATATTAAAGGGAAAAAGAACATACCTTACTTCAGGTTCAGTTAGGTTATGGTCGGTATGCGATTGTATCCCATTGTGTGGCATGCTATTATAGATAGGAGGTTTTAATGAGTGTTGATTGCATGTATTTATGTATATTAGAGAAGACCATGTGTTGTTGCCCAACAGAGAAAACAATACTTATATGAGCATTGTTGTCCATAATTGGTATATTTAATGGATTCCTAAGCCTCAATAGTTATTAGTACCTCGCCAATTTGTCATATATATTTATTTTTCCGACTATTATTTTGCTATATAGAACTTTTATAAATATTTATCTTGTTCTTTTTTAGTTCAATTAACTTTAATGGCACCTCCTGAATATTACATGTTGATTATTTTTTGTTCATGTTTTTATTATCGATTTTTTCTAGTTGTAACGTTAAAAGATGTCATTTTTGGATAAAGTTTAAATGTTTATGAATTTCAAAGTTGAGAACTTGTACAAATATTGTGTTCTTAAATTTTTCTATGAATGTTTGAGATACTTGTAGGCCAAGCCACACTCTTACATTTCTTATTCTTCTTACTGTTTTGTGCCAACAAAACACCCAATTGTTTGATCTTGTTTAACTCCATGTTTCGATTTAAATTCACATCCTCAATACAAAGTGCTTTGAAATGAGATCCATAGTCTTTGGTTACCATATTTTTCATATTATCTATACCTTTATAATCACATGCACATGCACCTGAGCACTCTCCAAGATGTTATAAGATAATATATTCATCTTAGAATGTTTGTACTTCTGTAATATCATACATCATTACAATAAATGAGTTTATTTTTTCAATCTTAGACTATTCCAAGTTTTTTGTATTCAAATTAAAAGAAGTACGGTCCCTCATACTCCACATTACAGTTTATGTTTTCTATACTGATCATTGGAGCCAATGGTTGTCTAAATTTATTTAAACTATCTTATCATTTAAATAAACGTGTTAAAATTTATTGATTTTAGAGTCTTAAAATTGACAATATAAGGAATAAATTGGACCGCTTTATTTTCCTTATTCTTCGATTGAGTTTTGGTGATTCGATTTCATAACAATTATTAACTAAAATTTTAGTGTCAAATTTGTTGATTTTAAAGTTTTGAGAATATAGTACTTTTCATTTTTAAAATAAAATGTATGAATAACTTAGAAGAGTAAGACGAATAAATGAAGACATGAATTTTGTATTTATATTGTACATGAATTATCTTCTACTTCTCTCATGGCATACATCCAGATCGGGGGCATAATAAAAATAAAGCGGTGCAACGTTTATTTTCTTTTTAAAATTTTGGTATCTTATAAAAATAATTTAGTATTTTTAATTTGTAAGGATTTTTAATATATATTTAACAATATATATGTACGATATAGGTGGAAAAATAAAATATTATCATTTAGATTTGATCTATAATATTTTTATCAGTACGATTAATATAGTAAAAATATCAATGATACCTTAACCTATTTAAAATATACGTTGTTTTGCTACTACATGTAACAAATTCTAACTAACTTTCCTAATATAACTAAAATTAATATATCTTATGAATTATGGGTTTAAAATTCAAAGCATCGATATATTTTTCTTAATAGTTGAATTAGAAAATATGATAAATCGATATGTTTTAAGTATATTATTTTAAATAAAACTAAACACATATATGTGTTTAGTTGAATATTGCAATATTCAGTTGGGAACTTGAATTATCAAACTGAACACTAACTAATCCTCGTTAGGTGCAATCAAAGCTCCACAACAGTTAGACATGTGAATGATCAATGTTATATAAGTAAGAACATATCTCAACTAGTGTAAGGCCTTCTAGAAATGAACTAAAAACAAATTTATGCGAGACATCGGGCTCAAAGCTGATAATATGATACTAGTGCGAATATTAGATTATTCATACTTATATACATAAGCATAATATGCACCTCATAAATTCCCAACAAATAATATCAGAGCTATAGATTCAGACAAAATACGATGAAGATGAAATCCTCGAGTGTAAAACAAGATAGACCAACCATAATCAAGGTGAAAGATCTGTTATAAAGCTTTACAAATCAGACAGTGTGATCTGATTATAGTGAGTAAATAAATTTGTAGTGCCTTTATTGGTTAGGTGGTGCACAACCTAATTAGAGTGGATAAATGAAATTCATTTAATAGAAAGCTAGCCACGCTAAATATGAAAGATTTATTGTAAAATTTTATGAATTAGATAACGTGTTCTTATTGGAATGAGTAGATAAAACCGTTGTAAATCTATATGGCTCAGGTGATGAACTTTGGCACATTATGATAAAGTAAACATATGCAATTCAAAGTACTTTATTCTAGATGAGGATTTATTAAATACGACCAAAGTCTCATATTGGTTATGAATTTGAATGATCAATGGTATACAAGTAAGAATATATCTTAACCAATGTGAGGCCTTCTCGAAGTAGACTAAAAGAAAATTCACGTGGGCCTTTGGGCACAAAGCCGATAATATGATACTAGTGCGAAGATCAGGTTGTTCATAATTATATACATAAGCATAATATGTGCCTCATAAATTCTCTACAAATGGTATCAGAGCGATAGCCCCATATAGAACGCGATGTGGGTGAAATTATCGAGTGTAGAGAAAGATAAACCAACCATGATTAAGGTGACAAGATCTATTATAAAGCTCTACGAATCATACAATATGGTATGATTAGAGTGAGCATATAAATTTATAGTATCTTTATGGGATAAGTGGTGCAGAACGTGATTATAATGGATGGATAAAATTCATTTGAGAGGAAGCTATCTATGCTCCAGATTCTAAAACTTTACGACCTAGATAATGTGTTATGCTTATAGTGAATAGATAAATCCGTTGTAAATATCTACGGCTCAGGTGATGAATCTTGGCATAATCTAATAGAGTAAACATATGAAATTCAGTTGAGAGGAGTCTAAAAGTGGTAGTTTGTTCAAGATGAGGATTTGTTAGGTATATAAAAGTCCCACATTGGTTAGGCATGAGAATGATCAATGATATATAAGTAAGAACATATCTAAACTAGTACGTGACCTTTTGGAAATTGATAAAAAAATAACATCGTACGAGCTTTTGGGCCCAAAGCGGACAATATAATACTAGTAGAAGGATTGGGTTGGTCAACAAAATACAAAATCAAAAGATTTGATAAGGGATCCTCTTTGCATTGTTAAAAGATTAAGTTGAGATATATTTTGGTAATGCAAGGGTTATAAAAGATTGTGTTGAATAAGTTATCGACAAAGATGATAGAAAATAAGAAACACAATCTTTAAGAAATAGATCGATGTTGGATTTTAATGAGTGTAAATGACAATGTTCTTCGGGAGATTAGCGGTGAGAACACTGTTGCATGTGCATGCAATAAGTTAAGAGAACTTTATTAAAAAAAGTTAGTTGTAAACCAACTTATACGTGAAGAAATGTTTGTACAACTTCAAGTTGAAAGGAAGGTATGTCCATAACTGAACAACTTGATAATTTAAAGTCTGATTATTATAGATCTCGAAAATATTTATATCATAATCGATAATGAGGATCAAACCTTGTTTTTGTTGAGATTTTTACCAAATTTCTATAATAATTTTGTGGATACTATCATGTATAGAAATGGAAAATTATCTCTGGTGGATGTTAGAAAGGCACTGAAATCAAGGAGTTGAGACATGTCCAACCAGAAAATCAGGCACAACCGAAATGTTGTATGACTAAAAGAAGATCTAACAACAACGTGAGTTCTTCAAAGCTGGAGAATTAGAGGCGGTCCAAGTCAAGAGCAAAGAATTTAAACTATTATAAATCCAGTGAGTATGGTCATTACAACAGAGATTGTCTGAATTCAAACAGTAAGAATGATAATAAAAAATTTTGAACCTTGTAGAAGGTGCAAATGACTCTGATGATAGTGACAATAATGATACACGGGAGGTTTTGTCAATGAGTTTATACGATGGGCAAAACTCTTGAGAACTTGGTAGTGGCGTTATAACCACATGTTTTAGTTCAAATAGAGGTTTCATACTTACAAACCAATGCAATAAACAATTTATTTAGGTAACAATCATTTGTTTCCCTTTGATGAGATTGGTAACGTCATGATCAAAACGTTTGATGGCGCCGCCAGAACCGTGATGTGTTACCATATTCCTAGGTTGAATATGAACTTGATATCTCTTTGGATGCTAGACTCTTGGGGTTACAAGTCACGTACATACGATGATATAATCAATGTGACAAAATGCTCGATGGTGTGAATAAAAGACAGTTGCAAAATGGGCATTACATTCTATATAGGAGTGTTGTTGTTATTCATGTTGAAATATTATCATAACAAAGTAACAACCAAGGTCACCATGATCATAATTAGTTGAGACATTGATACATTGGTCACATAAGCAAATGAGGATTGAATATTTTGGAAAAGAGAGATTTGTTGAAAGGGTATAAAACATAATCATTAGAATTTTGTGAATAATATATATTTGATTGTAAGACTCATTTCGTAATTTGGTATGGATCATCGGTTGATTACGAACAATTGAGAGTGTATGGTTTCCCTGCATATGCTAATGTGAGAGATAGTGAAGAAATGATATTTACCTCAAGGGATTGAGTCAATGATTGGCCATGTACGAGTTCACAATATACTTGTGTTCACAATGTATCTTATGTTCATAGTGCAACTTCTTTTGTCAAGACGGTGGTGTTTATAATTGTTAATAATCGGGTTATTGGGCCTATGAGATCTATTACATCGAAAGATATTATATGTTGTCCATTTATTCCCCTATACATATAATCTTAGGTTTATAGAAAAGCAAACACTAAATCTATAACTTTCTTCTATTATAGTGAAACACTTTTCTCTGGTGACGCCCGTGAACATAAACATTATTATCAAACCACGTTAAATCATATGTTATTTTCTTTATTTTGTTGTGTAGGAGCCATTTGTTATAGATATTGCATCTTGCTTTCTAACAAATTCGTATCAGAGCTGCAGGCCCAGACAGAGAATTGTGTAGGTGAAATTCTCGAGTATCGAACATGGTAGCCCAACCATGTTCAAGGTGAGATATGCTGTAAAACTCTATGACTCATAGAGTGTGGTATGATAATAGTGAGCATATAGACTCCTTGTAAAGTTGTATGACTTAGATGGTGCACAACCGAATTATAGTGGACGAATTAAAGTCAATTGAAAAGAAGGTCAGTCATGCTCAAGATGAAAGATTTGTTGTAAATGTCTATGACTAAATAAATGGTGGTTTGATTACAATGAGCAAATAGATCAGTTGTAAAGCTTTTTGGCTCAAGTGGTGAACGTATGCACAATCTGATTAGAATAGGCGGATGAAAGTCAATTGAGACGAAACTAAGCTGTACTTTTTTCAAGAGGAGGATTTGTTAGGTGAGAACAAAATTCCACATCACTTAGACATAAAAATGATTAATGATATATAACTAAAAGCATATCTTACCCGACATTGAACTTTTTGTAAATGAACCAAAAACAAAATCGGATATCTTTAGTTCTATTGCAACTGAAATTTTTAAAGTTTTTACTATAGCAATTGGTTAAGTTTTTTTTATCCTATTGAATAGTATAAAAATATCCACAAAATTGAAATTTCATGGTCAGTTTAATATAAATTTTATTTTAATAGCCCCCAAGGGGTAGCCGAGTTGGTTGAGTATGGCATTCTTATGACCCACTGTGAATGCTGAACATAATTGTTTGTGAGCTTGACCTGTGGTTTTTGCTCCTGCGCCTGTGGTTTTTTTCTCACCTAGACCTGTTTGTGAGCTTGATGCTGCTGCTACTAAGTTTCAGAAGGTTTATAAAAGTTACAGAACTAGAAGGAATCTTGCTGATTGTGCTGTGGTGGTTGAAGAGCTTTGGTAAATTTTTTGTCCTTTTTCTTTTATTAAGTTTTTCAGTGTTGAAGGATGCGTTGGAAAAGTAAGAGATCTTTTGGATATATAACCTTTTTTTTTGAAAGGACACAATTGATTTTAATGTTGGGTGGCAAAGACGAGTTATTTAGAGACAAAAGTTAGAACAAGCTCTTTTTTTCCAATTTAAACTAATGTCGACAAGCTGTGTCGACACTAGTTGATTGCAGAAAAAAAAGGGGAAGTATTTAAAAAATTGAAATTTTATTGGGCTTTGGCTTAAGGCGGTCTGGTTCGGGTTTTAAAATTGGACTGGGTGTTAAACTTATTGGTTGCCAGTCCGTTTCGATATGGGTTGTGATGGAATCGGACTATATGGTTAAATTTATAGGTTGTCTGTCCGGTTCGATATGGACCGGACTGTTAAACTTAGGGTAAAGCTATTTCCCTTATAAAATTTATTATTTCCTCCATCATTTATAAAAAACCCCATCTTGTTATTTCCTCCATAAAGGAAAATCCTAATTTATCCTTGTTTAAATTTTACATCAAAAACCCAAATTTCTCCAGTAACTATCCACCTTAACCTCTTCTAATCTACTAAACCCGTGGGATGGCAATCTACTGATATTAGTATTTGTATTATGTAATGCCAAAAATAATTTATTATTTGTTAATATATATAATAAATTTTGAAAAATATTATTCTACATTTAAACATTTAATTTATTTTTTTCAAATATTTTGTTTTTATCTCTATAAAACTGAGAATAATCAGTATATTTTGAAAAATATCATCCTAAATCTATTAAGTAAACAAAATATCATTCTACATTTAAACAAAATATTTGTTACTTATAATGATTATAGTATATTTTGACAAATATCATTCTACATTTCAATATTGGATTTGATTTTTGAATATCTCTTTTGAAAATATTTTTTATTTTTCTGTCCAATAATAATATTATTAAATTAAATTAAAAAATATTTACTAACATATACCGAAACCATATATTAATTATTAAAATGGATTTAATAACATATTTAAATTTGATATTTTTAGACATGTTTCCTTTATTTTTCGGAATTAATATAAAATTCTAGAAGATCTAATAATATTTTTAATCAAATAAAAATAAAAATATTTACTAACATATACCAAAACTATATATACCCTATAATTTACCCTAAAAACATTAGCCACCAAACAATTTTGAAGCAGTTTCAGTTTTGAAGCAGTTTATCGTTAATCTTATTTTTATTTTAAATGTATGGGTTTATATATCGAATAAAATCTCTTTTTAAATCTATGATTTTTTTTAATAAGAGTTATAGGAACTCTATATGCAGAAAAAAAACTTGTTCATCGTTTAATTGAGTTCCTGCATACCGTTTAATCGTTTTTCTGGTTTAATTGTTTCTTTCTTGTATATTGAGTTCAAAATATAATTTTTTTTGTGGTTTGATTAGTGTATGTTGATTGAGTTCTTTTTTTAATATTACATGTGATTTTGAGTTCCTAACTTGGAATCACATGCTTTTTAAAAAAAAACATGTTATTCGGAGTGGTCGTCCAAGAACTACATTTTTTCTTTTTAAAAAATATGTAATTTTGTGACTAATCTTAAAAATAATTGAGTTTTTATGTTTTTTAGGGTTTAATTTTAGAAGTTAAATCATATATGTTGGTCATAATTTATCTTGTAATAAGTGTTTAATAATAGATAGTGGCATCAAAATATAAAGTAAATAAAGGACAAAAAGGTAAAAACATGTGTTTTATTAAAAATTAAAAATGGAGGAAATAATAGATTTATGGAAGAAATAGCTCTACCTTTAAACTTATCGGTGCTAAGCTTTCGGTTCTAGCTTTCAGAATCAGGCCGGACTTGTACTCATGAGATATATTCCATTTTGGTCTTTTGTGGGTTAGGCAATTGTGTCCAATAAACGAAACTTACACATGATTAGAAAAAGAGAACTCTATATATGCTTTATAAATCATTGTCATATGCATTTGAAATGGCATTAGGCCATAACGTGACGCAAATTCTTAATAATGTTACCGGGCATCTTATAGGTGGAAAGCGATAGACTCTGCTGCACTAAAGCGAAGTTCTGTGTCTTTTTTCAACAATGAAAAACCTGAAACAGCTGTTTCAAGGTGGGCAAGAGCTAGAACAAGAGCAGCCAAGGTAATAATTCGAAAAACTCTTAACATACCATATTATAGTGTTTTTTATTTTTTTAAAACTGCTTGTATATTTATATTCTTCATGCAAATTCAGGTTGGCAAAGGATTGTCCAAGAATGAAAAAGCTCAAAAACTAGCTTTGCAACATTGGCTAGAAGCTGTAAGTCCTTTGATACTCAAAACTAAGGGTAGAGATAAACCTCAAGTCGTGTTGATTATGATTTTCTTACAATTCAATGTGTTTCTTAAACAGATTGATCCACGACATAGATACGGACATAACTTGCACTTATACTATGACGTCTGGTTCGTAAGCGAGAGCACGCAACCTTTCTTTTACTGGTAAGTTACGAATTCTCTGCTTGTTAGCACACAAATTTAGCATCTGACTTAGTCACGATTGACACTTGTTTAATATGAAATTAATGATTTTATTTTGTAAACCGAAGGTTGGATGTTGGAGATGGAAAAGAAGTTAATCTCGATAAATGTCCAAGAATTGTTCTACAGCGCCAATGCATCACTTATCTTGGACCCGTAAGTCTCGAGTTCACAATCTTTATTTCGCAAAACATTATAACCCAAGTTTTGACGATGAAAAGCATATTTTTACGCTACTTTTTGCAGTTTTAGCTTATTGGTTTTGTGATTAAAAATTGCAGAAAGAAAGAGAAGCATATGAAGTAATCGTAGAAGATGGAAAGCTGGTCCATAAACAAAGTGGAGAACTTGTGCAGACCAAAGAGGGATCTAAGTGGATATTCGTGTTAAGCACGAGTAGGCTTTTATACGTGGGTCAAAAAAAGAAAGGTGTTTTTCAACACTCCAGTTTTCTCTCTGGAGCAGCTACTACAGCTGCAGGGAGATTAGTTGCTCATCGAGGAATTATCGAGGTACATTTTCTGCTCAAGATTCTTCTTTTTCGTTCAATATCGTCACATGACTCAAAACGAGAAAGCAAAATCATTTGAGCTAGTCTGATTGGTTGTTGCTTTGATATTATTCAGGCTATATGGCCATACAGTGGTCACTATCACCCAACAGAAGAAAACTTCAAGGAATTCATAAGCTTCCTTCAAGACAACCATGTAGATCTCACCAATGTCAAGGTAAACTTTAAAAGAGTTGTTAAAAGATTTCATTTTTATAATGCACTTAGTCGTTTATAACAACTGATTATGTTGTACCTTAAACTTAACAGAGGTGCGCAATTGATGACGATGATCCTACAAATGGTGAACTTAAAAAATCAGAAAGTGCTGATGCAATAAACACGAACGACGACCATCAAGAAGAGAAAATCGTAAAGAGTGAAGATGTTTTAGCTAAAGAAGCATCGTTCAAGTTGGCCAACCGATTATCCTGTAAATGGGCCACAGGAACAGGGCCGCGTATCGGATGCGTGCGTGATTATCCTACGGAACTACAAACGAGAGCACTCGAACAAGTCAAGTTATCTCCGCGAGTGACTCCTGGTTCCTTGAGTTGCTATGGTCCAATCCCATCTCCAAGGCCACACCCCAACTTGTATCTCTCACCTCGGCTCGCTTACATGGGCCTGCCTAGCCCTAGAACTCCAACGGCGAAAGCTAACTTAAGCTGCCTTTAACACATCACACATCGTCTAGTTACACTCACACGAACCACTAGACGGGAGCGCAATTTTTTGCTTCTTTGAGATAAAGGGTCTAACTTCATTTTATTCTCTCTTTATCTTTTATAATTCCAGATTTGTTTGTGTAGGCTATGTCTTCATTCTTTGACTTTAGCAATTTTCCTTTTGTTGTTTGATATTTGTTCACATCAAACCATTCATCTGGTTCTTGTTACCTCAATAAAGGTTTTTTACATTCTTCAGAAAGCTTATAATAAAGAGTCTTTTCATCATTGTCTTCAGCATTACGAAAGCTGGCTTGAATCTGAATATTATGATTGTTCGATAATCGGCAACGGAACATGGTGCCACAAGCGAAAACAAAAACAGGTTAAGCTAATTAATAGATCGAGTGAGTTAGTGTAAAATCTTCGCTCACAAGAGTAAATCTGTATGGGTCCAAAGCGGATAATATCTTGCTAGTCCGTGAAGTCCGTGTCACACTTATACATCATCAATTCTAACATGGTATCAGATCCATATATAGACTTAACCGCCGAATTTCCAACGAATTAATAGGATAAAGTTTAAAGAGGAATGTGAAGAATAAACTTCATCATCCCATAGAGGAACCCCAATCATGAATTGCTAAGATTGAAAATAATATAGTGTATATAAGTGTAAACCCACCTCAACTAGTAGAGGTATTTTGGGAGTACACCGAAGAGCAAATCTGTGCGTGCCTTCGGGTCCAAAGCGAACAATATATCGCTAGTCTGTAAGGTCCGTTTCACACTTACACATCAATTTTAACATGTTAATTCATACATTATCTTCAACTCTTTCAAATATTCAAATTTGTGAAAAACTCTGAAACTTCTATTTTCATCAAATATTTATCATCTCATTTCCAAACAACAAACCCATATTTTAACCAATCGGTGGAAAAGGGAAAGAGTAAGTTTTCTCGTTTTTAATGGTTTAATTTCATTTTTTGTTTTTTTATTGATTGTTTGTAGATTTTCATTTAGGTATTGAAATTAGTTAGTTGTAGTGTTATAATCGAGTTTAGTACGAAATATTAGTGTTTTGTGTTTGCTTATTGTCTAACATTGTTGTAGTTATTGATTTTTGTGGATGTACAGTGTTTTTGTCGAAAAAGATGAGTCTCGGTTCACTTCTGCTCTTTGACGTTGCCGGTATAATACATCTATGATGGCGGCGTAAACGCTAGTCGTCGCGAGTGTCGACAATACTGGCAGCGCAAAAGTTCATTGTTAGCGTTTAACACTGACAATGTAATGCATCTGCGCTGCCGGTGTAGATGCATTACACCGACATTGTGGATAACTTTTTGAGGTTTGATATTGTCTTAATTTATTTTAGAAATTTCTTAAAATTATTTTTGGTTGTATGAAAAAAAACTAGTAAGATGGAGATAAGCTCGAATGCATGACTTGAGGATACTCGACCGAATGGGGTGAGAAAAACGGTTCCGAAACGGAGGTGTAGCGATGAAATAGAAATTAGTTCCCCTTCAGCCGCACTGCAGAGTTCAAAGCACACATCACTGTCCGCGTGTCACAGGTAAGTATGATACCGTTAGAGGCCAAACGAATGTGGATGTTACCGAGGAACCTACTATTCAAGCGCCTTCCGTTCCTACTAAAGCATCAAATATGCAACTCACACATCTCAACCGCTATTACCGTCTGAAGAATTTGTTATTAGCGCAAAACATTGTTACATTGTTCTCGAACTACATGCAGCACGAGACACACAATAATTTTCTCGGGAATGTGAGTTTTAACACCATATAATGCTAATTATTTATTTAATTTGGTTTCTACCACCTCATAATTAGATTATAACAATTTTTCTGTTTATGTATTTTCAGTCGCTTTACGGTGTTAATAATTAGGTGAAGTACATAATGTTAGATCAGTGAGACCTTAGTAGGCAGCAGGTGGATGTTCAGACTATCGTTCGAAAGACTCAATTTTGGCCTCTTATAAGACACTTGAGCAGGTTCAGCTCAAACACTCACTTGAGTGAGGCTTTCCTCGAACGTTGGCATCAAAAGACCAACCATTTCCAGTTCTACTTATGAGCGTCACTTTAGAAGAAGTTTATGTTATTACTAGCCTCTCGATGGTGAGTTCCATAATTGAAACTGAGTCGAGCGGTAATATTGGTGAATAATACACGTATTATGCCTCTTTGATGAGAGTTACTGAGGTAAGATCGAATATTAGTTAAAGAAGCATGATAAAAGGTTAGTTTTACTCTGAAATGGTTGACGAATACTTTTTCAGTGCCCCGGTATTGTGATGCAAATTTGGACCATATCGATGATAGTCTTACATGTCGCACGCGCATGCGTGTTGTATATGTCCAGTTACACCATTTTCACAAAAATCAGCCAAAAGAACGCACAATCTGATTTCCTCACTTCGTTGGAGTACATGGATCGGCTAGATGGTGCATCGTGGGGTACATGCACATTGGTGTGACTATACATAGGGTTGGGAGGAGTGTCGAAGTCGTCGCTCAAGAGTTTGACCAACTTTGAAACCTTGTTAGATTGTTGACTACACGATCATTTCTTGTATTTGAGCTTTCAAGTTACCAGCGGTTGTAGTTTATTTATGCTTAAGCTTCTTAGTTGGTCTTCGAAAACAGCTGGGGGGGACTTTAGGCCGAAGATATATGATCGCGACCTCATTCTCGGTCCCAAAGAGAATAATGTAAGTTTTATTTTGTTTTTTTCCACAAATGTTTTGAATAGTTTCTTATTTTATATGTGTTTGTTTGCAGGTGATCTTTCAGCCATATGAGGATATGAAAGATATTTTCCGGTACAGTCAGCGAAGTTATATCACAATCATATCTTGATTAAGCATGTGACTAAAACGTATATACCAAATTGACTCATACAGCAGTTTGGTTGGGTCCATGAAAATCCCTTTGATATTTTTTCAGCTTGTAAGGATATGAAGAACACTAGCACTAATCGGTTAATAGATTGCACTTTGAGGATAGGAAAACTCATATTTTCTCTACTGACAGGTACACCTAGCCCATTATTCCAAACCGTACAACACTTACAATTCAGTATGAAGACAACATGGTGAATTTTGGTTGGTTCCATATCACTGCGCGTGTTTTAGACGAAGAAAACATGTGAAAGACACTTCAAACATAAACCATATAATGCTTATTGACGATAGCCACGAGGAACTTCTCAAGTTCATGAACCAAGTTTGTACATCACCAGCCTATGGCTCATCTTAATATTATTCATCTTGTATATTTTTTACATGATGTAGTTGTTGCTTTTAGACTATAATTGTTTATTATGTTGGTTGGTATTAGATGATGTTTTGAATAAGTATATTTAATCAAATGGTTGTTATAAATAATTTAAATTTAGTTTAAGTTAGTGAAATGTATGATTGTTAAATTTTGATGCGAGTTTGTTTACGTTTTGCAGGATTTTATTAATAGATGTTGGTTTAAGTTGGATAAGTAGTATGTATTGAAAATTTTAGTTCTGCACCACTGGTGTGAACATGTATACACCGATGGTAGAATTTCAGACCGTCAGTGCATAAACTAAGCATTGTCAGCGTGCTATGTACCCGACGGTGTATAAATAATACATAGTCGGTGTAATAAACCGTCGATAGTGTTTAATATGAACACCACCAGCGTAGGAAGCCCGCTAGCAGTGTATTAACACGCTCCCGATGCAAAAAATACACAGTGATAGTATTAAAATAATGATGACATCATATAAATCATGCAAGACGAGTGGAACTATAAAAAATATAAGTGAATGTAGGTGGTTTTATGTTATTTACACTGCTGATGAGCTCTATTTGGCATCATCGGTAAAAAAAATCACTGTCGGTGTGAAAATTAAGCATGAGCAACGTAAATATTTCTACTAACGGCGCATAAATTGTATAATGTCGGTGTAATCTAACTTTAAATGTAATAATATATATTTGATATTCAGGTTTTCACTGGCAGTGTATCATGCGTACACCGTTGGTGTTTTTTCCCATTGTCGGTGTATAATTGAGCACCGACAACGTAGCTATTTTCATCGGTAGTGCATAAATCGTATAATGTCGGTATACTCTAATATCAAATATATTACACTAGCGTATGCATTGTCGGTGTACATACGTGAAAACCATAATATATGAAGATTACGATAATATTAGACATAAAATAGTTGACATAGTTAGGAAGATTAATAATTTGTACGTAATACATAATCGAAGTACAAACACAAGCAATATATATATATATATATATATATATATATATATAACTCAAGTTGTCGTGATTAAAAGCGCGTTTACGTATAATTGAGTTGCAAAATAAGTCTAGAAAAGCAACTATATTCAAGTTACAGAATTACGAGTGATTGAGTTGCAAAAAAAACAACTGTGTTCTAATTGCAGAATTACTTGCAATTTAGTTGCAAAATTACATGCACATTGGTTGAAAAACAACATCTCTTGTTTAGCCACAAAATTATGTATATTTTGATTGTTAAAAAAATTGTTATTTAGCTCCAGAATTACTGTAATCTGGTTGCAAAAAATAAATTGTTATTTAGCTGCAGAAATACGTGAAAATATGTTGCAGAAATACGAATTAAATGGTTATGAAAATATAACTTTGGTTGCAAAATCAGTCGATTAGTTGAAAATATACAAACTTTTTTTTAAAAAAATAAGTGTTAACCAGGTGTGAAACAACTAACTTTTTTTTATAGTTTTGAAAATATGTGCATTTTTTATGAAAATATTTTTTAATTTTAAAAAAATGGAGTTACAAGGTTACATAGAAAATATGTTTCCTAAATAAGAAGAAAGTAGTTGCGAAAATATGATTTTGATTGCTAAATAAATCTGATTGTACGGAAAAAACAATATACAAACTTGTTTTGTTGAAAAATAAGTGTTAATTGGGTGTGAAACAACTAACTTTTTGTAGTTGCAAAAATATGTGCATTTTTGTGGTGATTGTTCTAAAAAAAATCAAGTTCCCAAAATTCGAGTAATTTGGTTATAAATAAGTCTGAAAAAAAAAATTGTTGTGCATTTGCGGAATTATTAGTTGCAAAGTTAGGAACAATTTGGTTACGAGTTTGTCCTTAAATATTTCTCCAAACATAGCACTTATGGATTTCGTTTTGTTGATTGAACATCACTCAAACTGTTATTACCTCTTCATACAAAGCTCCATCAACGATGAAGTTGTTTTATCAACCCAAAGTGTTAAAAATTAAAAGTAATGCTAGAGATTAATTAGAAGATATGCAATGATTCATTGAAGTTGAAAGACTTGATAGAAGAATATATAGTCAAGAAGCACTACAATCAAATTAAAGAAAAATATAAACTTTGTACCAATAGATTTCAGACCGAAGGAATTCAATGAAGATAATGGAACCCTAAAAATCACTCACAGTCATTACTATATTGGTAAAAACTCCATAAGAAGGTGTTGATTCATGAGACCAATGAATCGAAATCTCTTGTTCGACAAATTAATAGCGCACTTCATTGATAAATAAATCAAATTTGGTCTTTCCCATTTTCAGAATTTAATAGATATTATTTGGGACTCGCGAGTCATACCCAACTTAATTACGTATCAGAAGCTTAAACTATTAATGCTTAGTCACTCAATTCTAATAAAACCGACTTTTAGTAAAAAAAACTAACTATACTATTTTTTATTTATCTGTTTTTAACATCTCAAATAATTTTATTGATTATATAAATTTCATTTTTTAAATCAATTTGGTCATTTATTTTTCTTCTTTTTATCTCTGGCCGAAACATGTTGTTTGCCTAATTGGATATTAGCTACCACACAATAATCAAATTTTACTTCTTTTATCTTCTACTATAACCATTGCGGTGTATATGTTTGTATCATTATTTTAAAAAAAATATTCATTTCTTTTTGCAATACCACATGTGTTCATTAATCTTATTGGAAACCTTATACTTTAAAATTTTAATTCCCATGAATTTAAAATGTAGCAAATTTCTTGAACGGTGGTGACTTTAATAATAAAATTTCTATATTTCCAAAACAATGAGAGACAAAATTCATGATATAAGAACTTTATTTTAAATATTAAAACCGAAAAATATTAATCACGAAATGAAAGATAAATATAAATTTAGATATAATTACCATTTATTATACGAATATGTCTATCGATTGAATTCAAAACTTGAGTTGACCAATTTTCAAATAACTATAGTTAAGAGGTTATACTAAACTATGCTCCTTGAAACTATAAGTTATTCTAAATTAAGTTTATCCAAATAAGTTGTTCTAAATTATTCAAAAAATACTCTTAATAAAAACTCTAAGTTTATCCAAATTAACTTTTAAGTCAACATAAATTTAAACTTCATATTCTTCCCCTCAAACTTATTTTCTTCTTCCAACCTTCAAGGAAATGTTTTTTATAAGAACTTCATTTACGAGTTAAAATTTTTCAAATTTTCTCCAAACAACAACCCCACATCTCAATCAATGAGAAACAAGAAATAATAAATTTTCTTCTATTTAACGGTTTAATGTTTTTTTAGTTTTGTGTTGAATGTTGCTAGATTTTCATTAGATCGTTAAGTCAATTAGTTATAGTGTTATAATCGAGTTCGGTATAGTATATTAGTGTTCTTGGGTTCGATTTGTGTTAGAGCATTGGTACACATTCTGATTTGAAGGTGTAGAGAGGTTTGTCGAAGAACATGATTACGGGTCTCGCTCATGTTGTTCGATGTTGCCACCGTGATGGAGTTGTACAGGCAGGGAACATGCATTACACTGCCAGTGCTTTATGCTGGCAGTGATGTATTGTTTCTATTATAATGTAGTTATGCTTTCGACGTAACTATATCATACTTGTAGCAAAGTAGCGTTGCCAACAATTTATTTTCAATATAGTCTAGTCTTCTATAAAACTTTTTTATATATATTTCTTAAATAGCTTTGTTACTCTCACTTATAGGAAACAAAACAGTAAGAATGAGGCACGGTCGCAAGCCTGACATGAGGATTCTCGGGCAAAGGAGGCGAGAAAAAAACTTCCCAAACGGGGCGTAACGATGGAATAAAAAATTATTACCATTTAGCCGCAACCCAATGTTCAAAGCACATTGAGCGGTATGCGCGCCACCGCAAGTTAAAAACTGTTAAACGACAAAAAACGGGCTGTGCTATCGACGAACCTAGTCATGATAAAGGTTCATATTCATCGGGATGACGATGCAACTTTTGATTCAAATGAGCCTCAAATTACTAATGAAGCGTGTCAGTCTTCCACGGAAGTACCTTAAATTCCTACTGAAGCATTGGGTAGGGAACTCAAACATCTCTACCGTTCCGACCATCTCAAGAATTTATTCTTGACGTATAATAGTGTCACACTATTTTCCGACTACCAATAACATAAGGCGTACAACACATTCATTATGAATGTGAGTTTCAACACCTTATGATGTTAATTTAATTTGGTTTCCACCATCCAATAATAAGATTATAAAATTCTATTTTATTTATGTGTTTTCAGTCGTGAACGAGTATTAACAATCATGACAAGTACGCACTGTTAGGTCAATGGGATCTTAAGCAGCCAACTGGTTGTGTAGAATATCGTTCAAGTGACTCCGTTCTGGCCTCTTATCAGACACTTGAGTAAGTTCAGCTCAAACTCTCACTTGAGTGAGCCTTCCTCGAACGTTAATATCATAAGACCAACATTTTCCAATTCTCCTCCAACAAGATGAACATCACGTTAGACGAAGTATTCGTCATTAATGGCCTCCCGGTAGTGAGGAAAATAGTCGAAACTGAGTAGAACAAAACTTTTTGTGAACATTACACACATTATGTTGTGTTCTTGGGAGTTATAGAGGTAAATATACAAGATGAGTTGGAGAAGCAGGAAAAGGTTGGTTTTGGTATGAAATGGCTCAAGAATACTTTTTATGTGCCTTAATATTGTGATGCAAATTTGGAACTTATTGGTCGGATAGTCTTATACATCGCACGTGTGTAAGTCGTGTATATGTTCGGTAGCACCATTTTCACCAACACCAGCCAAAAGAACACACAAGAAGATTTGTTCGCCTCGTTGGAACACATGGATTAGGTTCTTAGGGTTTATATTGTTCATTGTGCCTAAACTTACCCGAGTACTGGATCCCATGTTAGTAGTAAAAAATTAAAATATCATTTTTTACAACCACCCCAAAATAAGATTGACCTTCATTGTATGTCGTGTTGTCATGATGGTGAACCTCGCACGACCGTCACGATCGTTAAAAACCATTCGTCATCTTTTACCACTTCTCATATAAGCTTAAAATGTCATCTCCATTTCTTGGTTATGGTATACTTTCTCTTAAGATCCTTAACTTCCATCAATTGCGTGTACGTATCAGATATCTCACATTCGAATAATACCCTATGAGCTTTCATATTTTTCACATCGTTGCGACGTCAACTATAACTACCAACCCAATGTCTACCGCGGTATCCCTAACCCAATCAACCAACTGTTATTTCGTATAGTTGGCTTTATTAATTAAAACATCACTATAACTGGCATATGGAGCCTCAGTTATTCCACCAGTATCCTTAACATTGAAATACTTTCCAGCTAAACCGATATCTTAAACACCAGAATCGTCTCCCACTGAACCGATATCCTTAACACCAGAATCCAGTCACGTAAATCTAGTATCCTTAACGCTAGAATCCATTCTACAAAATCCGAGATCAATGACCTCATACAATTACAAATTATTAGAATTCAAATCCATAAATTATGAGCATAAATTTGGGGGACTCACGCACTGCCAGTGTGTACATGCGTACATTGTTGGTGTAATTCCCCACTACCGGTGTAAAAACTAAAAACTAGTAGCGTAATATCACACTGGAAGCATAGAAATCATGTAGTTCAGGTGCAACTCACTAGTGTTAAAAATAAAATATGAGTCATATTATAGGAGGACAATGACGGTACAGACTAACCACATCGTTGAAGTATTTACAACATATCGGTGACCCCCAATACCAACACCATTGGTGTACACATACATTGAAGAAATCTGGTACCACATATTAATTTCGACATTCACTCGTGGTGTGCAATAACAACACCATCCAAGTAACTTACACCGTCGACGACTAAAACAAATGCAACTTTGAAGCATAATTGAAGTTGCTTACGATATGGTAAAGATACGTCGTCAACATGGAGAAGGTACACTGCCAACGACTAAAAAAATCTAATTTCTAGCATATGCAAAGTTACATCCAACGTGAAGAAGGCACATAGACTACGAAATTGCACTGCACCGTCAATGTCATGCACGATACAAGTTTACAAATTGGAAAACTTCATGGATATATCTATTTCTAACTAGTTTTACTTATAATATAAACAGTAAATTACCTCATTTGGAGTTCAACTTTATCGATAAGCTTATTGCTTTCAATTTTTAGGTTTTTTAGGGTATAGGAGAAAAGGTTTTTGTTAGGAAAATATGGAAAAAACATTCAACAAAAAATTAGAGATTTAGCAATAAACACTTTAATTTAGTATATAATAAATAGTAAGGTAGTTGAATTTGTGTTAGAATGAATGTCAAGCTAAGTTCTCTCAATTTTGAAACAAGTCAAACTTTTTTGTCCTGGTCAAATGACTAAAAGAGTAAAAGATTAAATAACAAATTTTTTTTTAGAACTACTTATAAGAAATAAGGTAATAGTTTAGCCAAGACCTAAGTAAAATATAATTAAAAAAGGAAAACAATTTAAAAATATGAAATGCTAAACCAAGATAGAATGAAATATGAAATATGAAACTAGTGTTACATATGATTTTGTTTTAAAGTGAAAAATGTGAAACCATAATTAAATTAAAATGCGAAACAAGAAGAAAATAAAATGCAAAATATGAAACCAATGCAGATTTTTATGCCTACGTGCGATATACGAAACTAGGGTGAATCAAAATATGAAATACACAACCAAAGTTAAATGAGAATTGTGAAATAAGAAACCATGATAAAATGAAATGGTAAATGCAATATCAGTTTTAATTTTTAAAATTTTTCCAAAATGCAAAATTTGAAACAAGGGTTAAATGAAAATGAAAATATGAAACCAAAATAAAATGAAATTTAAAATACAAAAGTAGTGGTAAATTTGAGTTTTTTACCTAAGTGCGAACTGTGGAACTCATGTTAAATGAAAATGCGAAACAAGGGTAATATGAAAGGAGAAATGCGGAAAAAGTTGAATTTGAGTTTTTTTGCCTAAGTACAAAATGTATTACCAGAATAAAATAAAATGCAGAATGTAATATATGTGTTAAATTTTATTTTTTTTCCTAAATGCGAAATGTAAAATTAGTGTTAAATGAAAATATAAAATGCGAAACCATAGTAAAATGAAACGCAAAATGTGAAACCATTGTTAAATTTGAATATGTAAATATATATATATATATATATTACTTAAGTGTGAGATACGAAACCGTGGTTAAATGAAGATGAAAAAAATTGAAACCAGGTAAAGTGAACTGAGAAATACTAAACCTATGTTAAATTTATTTATTTTTTACCTAAGTACAAAATTTGAAACCATAAATGAAAATTGGAAACCATGAATGAAAATGTGAAATATAAAAATCAGGGTTAACTAGGCTCGCAAAAATAAAATAAGATCATATTCAAAAAATATTATTCATAGATCTAGTTTTGTTCGTCTTAAAAAACAATATTAATTTCACTTTCATATTTTTGTCATGAGTTAAGATTTGAAAGATACAAACTTTAAAACAGTACACATTTTTATGTTCTCGTATAAAAGTGTTTTTTGGTAGAAAATATTGTCGACATGTCTATTAGTATTTTTTGTATAGTAGTAGCTTTTAATTAAGTTATAAATAGGGTTTTTATTTAAAAATTATAAAACTAAATACCAATTTTCATTAACTTAAATATAATGTGCATTGGCACATCGTATTTAGCTTTTTTATGGGTTTTTCGACAATATGATTTTCTGAATTGTCTACTGTATATTTTCCTCTATTTTAGTGTAAATATCAACAATGACACATGTAAGTTTAAGGGGGAAAAAGTATTTGTTAAGGGACCCTTATTTTAGTTTTCTTTTTGTCTTTATTACGCAAGTCCTCGCTAAAATATTTAAGAATAAAAAAACGATATAAAATTTTAAGATCATTAATCTCTGCTATGGGGATAGTCTAATGATTTATGTCGTGACGACTCAAATTTCCTTAAGTTCATCAAGGATGGTCTTGAAGACATAATGCCTTTATAAGTTTGTTGAAGTCATTGAATGGACCTCGCTCGGGAGAGTGAGATCTTAGTATATTTAAGAGCACATTTAATCTATATAAGGGACCTCGTTTAAGAGAATGTATACTCAATATGTTGAAAACCAACTTAATCCATTAGAAGGACCTTATGTAGAATAATAAAAAGTCGGTATGTTGAAAAGACCACTTAAACTATTAAAGAACCCGTGCTCAAAAGAGTGAGAACTCAATATATTAAAAAGGTCACTTAAGCTATTAAAAAGACCTCGGTCAGAAAAGTTGGGTATGAACATAATGGATTTCATAAAAGACATTGGTTTGAAAAGTGAGACACTTTTGTTCTAAATAACTTTACTTGTTCAAATCAAAGAGACTAGTTAGGTAATCGTGCACACGAGATCAGGACGATTGATTTTTGAGACTGGACAAAGATTCAAAAAACGTGTGTCTAGGATAAGTATCAAAATAGAAAGTGACAAATTAGACCGCAGTGTGTCGTTTGTGTGTTTGACCATGAATGAATCTCATTATCAAGTAAAATATAAAAAAAACATGTATGGAAATTTGACCATTTAGAAACATATATGAGATTGACAAGAAAATGTCTAGATCAAATGATAAGTATGCAGTAATGAAAAAGTTTACTCCTAAAAACTTTGGAAAGATATGGATATGTGTTTAAAAAAATAGTGATTGGAGAGAAAAACATCACGTAAAAATTATAACCATCACTTGTAAGATAAAAATAAGTGTGTTTATCGTTTGAATCTAAATTGATTCGTCATTTATTAGTTATTTAATTTATCAAGTGAGTTTTATCCTCATCAAATTGGTTTCATTGTCTAGATATGAGTTAAGCCACACAAATCAACGTTTCAAACTTTATCTGATGAATCTACGATTATGAACAATATAATCTATAAACTCTAAAGACCCCATGCTCAGACATGCAACCAAACTCATTAGGGACAAAATGAAAATTGTGATCCTTGTGCCTATCAATAACATTCCAATAATGTTGGCTTTGACAAAGTCATTCGTGTTTTCTTACCCCAAACGCCGCATCGATATCGAGAAAGAGTATACTGATCATTCTATTTGTAGAACATGCATTTGGATCACCTCAGCCACTTAGTGACCTGACTCACTTCATCAAGAGCCTAGTCGCAACTCGGGTTATATCTCATTTCTTGACATCCCCGTTAGACCATATTATTATATTCACGACCAAATATATGAGGTATTTCATTCACCGAATAGGGAATATAGTATAGATGTTCCTCGCAAGGAATATTGTCACCACCGGGTGACAGACCAGAAGCACCAAAGGTTGGGAAGATGAGATTATGTACCTCGTAAAGAAAAACACCGCCAAAGACAACGTCATAGTAGAAGCCCAATCGATACATATCCTAAGATCCATACATGATAACTAATAGCTGAACATGAGTCTGTAGAAGGCCACAACCACCACTAACAAATGAAACAAGTCATTGGTCAGAATTTGGCTCAATATTATAGAACCCACTTCGTAGTCTACGACGCTCTTTATAATTTCCCGACTATTAATATATGGGGAATTTAAAATCCGAAGTTTTTCTGTCTTTTTAGCCTAAGTAAATTTTAAAAAATGGTGAATAACATATATTACTAAGTATAGGAGAGAAGAAAAATTAACATGTTTGCATCGACTTTGAGGTCTATCTAATATTTCTTTTTAGTTTTACAATTGCTTCCTTTATAAGCACATTCATAAATAAAATCCATTAATTTTCGAAGGAACGAGTCAGTCAGTAGGCCCATGTTCAAACTAATTCTAACAAAGATCACTAGTACTTGTAGTACATTAGTTGTCTTGGATTCGACTTTATACACCTAGTCTAAAAACCTTACTATCTAATTTATCTATTTACCAGTAAATTAGATTTAGTGATTATCAAATGATAATAAAAACTTAATTAGATTTAATAATTCAAACAATTGTTTTTGTTTAACAATTGTTTTATTTTATTATGAACGAGATGAATAATTATGAAATGTAATACTTCCACAATTTTCTACCTATAACGATTTAGGGTTATTTCCATTATAATACCAAAATAAGTTCCTCATCCAATTTTAGTCCATCATAAAATGCCTATTTCCTTTTATGGCCTAAAAAAGTCTTTTAAGTCATTTTAATACCAAACATTTCAAAAGCACCTACTTTTTACCCTTACTACTTTGCTAACCCTTTTTTGAATTATAATCTAGTAACTTCTAGCAAAATATAAGTTTTTTTTGTAAAGTTCGTATCTTTTGATTTATAAGTTTAAAAATAAAACCAAAAGCACCATTATGTTTATATTTACGAGACGAATCAAACAAGTGGTCTATATGATATGTTTTGAACAAATAATTAAAACTGCTAAAAAACAAAAAACTAACGTTGTTAAAAAATTTAAAGCTGCTAATTAGCAGTTTTAAGTTTTCTAATACTTCTAATTAACAGTTTTAATAGATTTATATAGTTCAATTAGGTTTTAGCAGTTTTAATATGTAGCAGTTTTAAAACGGCTAAACAAGGCTTTTTTAACAGTTTTAAAAAAGTTTTCAAAACATATCATTTGCACCACTTGTTTAATTCGTCTCGAGAAAAGAAACACAACCGTGGTTTCAGAATTTTCTTTTGAATTATATTTAAAAAGATACAGATTTTCTAAGAAAAAGAAAAAAAATCATTTTTTGTTTAGATGATAGTGTAGAAAAAAGTATTTTGTTAGTGCTTGATACCAAATATTGATAGGGATCTTATTTGGTATTAAATATTGATTTTGGACAAATATTGGTATTTAGGGATCTTATTTGGTATTAAATATTGATTTTGGACAAATGTTAGTACTTACATGAGAGTCTCTCATTAATTTAATATAATGAAAATATATAAAATATTAGAAGTTACGAAACGATGAAGGAATAATTAAATATTACGATATAAATAATATCGGCCAAAATAATTATGGGTTATTCACCATAGCACGTACACAGTTGTTTTTAAATAGCTAAAAAATAAAACAAAAACAAATCTGAATGAAGAAAACATAACATAGAAAAAAAATATAAAAATGGGATATCCAAAATTAACCTACATGATTTGTTATTATTGATTCGAATTGATATTTTATTGTTCAAAATGTTCATGTTTTGATAATTTTATCGTATAATATGGGAGACCCTTTATTCGTCATTATCTCACATTTTTGAAGAAAAATATAACATATGTTACCTATAATTTAATTAGTTATGCCTTACCTATTTTCACAAAATCTAACATGTCTTACTTAAAATTTTAAAAAATATAATTGCTTTAACTAAAATCTCGTAAAATTTAACTTGCCTCAACTAAAATATTATAAAGTATAGTATGAGTTACTTAAGATCTTAACACAATTTAACTGTTTTTACAAAATAATAATATTTATAAAACTTAAAAAAAAATTAGCAAAGAAAATAAATTGTCAAAGTCAAGAAATAAATAAAATCCTTTTTTTTTAGAATATGTCTTACCTAAAATCTAGAATGCGTTACCCAATATCTTATAAAATTTACTTAAAATTTTAACAATATCCAACTTACGTTAACTAAAATTTTCACAAAATATAAAGCCCATTAACTAAAATAAGGTTCTAAACATGTAACCCATCCCGTCTATGTTTTTCCAAACCCATACCCTAACCCGTACCCGTCGGGTAGTAATATTTTTTCCCACACCCAAACCCGTCGGATTCGGGTACCCATCCGCGGGTACCCATGGAAGTTTATTTTGGCGGAAAACTACCCGCGACTCGTGGGATAAATACCAATTGGATAATTAACCATTAACATAATCCGATAACAAAAACACTCCAACCTTATTCACCTTCATTATTTAAAAGTTTCCATAAATAACTATACAAAATCATATATTAAAACATAATAGAAATTCATAATACATAATAACTTAGAACCAGATAATAGCTTAGTCACTTCATAAAATAACTTTAGTCTATCACAAATTTCCTTAGCAAATTCCCAATAAGTTGAACTTGGCAATGCTCTATAATTTTGTTCTCGTTGTTTAACTCGATTGAATACATCTTTATAAACTAGAACAGTTTGAAGCATCAAATATGTGGAGTTCCATCTAGTAGGACAATCAAGACCTAATTTTTTTATTTTATGAAATATTTAATTGCTTTGAGGCTAAACTAAATAATTATATTCTTTTCAGTGATCGAGACCAATACTTGACATTATCACGAATTTTCTCAATACTATCTTTAATCACTTCTAAACCATCTTCACGATTAAATTAAGGATATGGGCACAACATCGCATATGAAAAACAGTTCCATCTGACAAAAGTGCACTGTAGTCTAGCCTATCTAGACTATCTCCAATCATGGCATCATTAGTTGTGCAGTTATCCACTAGTGTTTAATATATTAAAATATTTATATTAAAAAAATACTTCATACTTCATACCTTCTGTATCTTCAACTATGATTGGAGTCGAAGATATAGCCGAACTATTTGGGAGAGAAGTATTATCTGGACGACCATCTGGTGGGTTCGAAATTCCAACATCTAGATTTGAATTAAGTTCATTTGTCGAAGACATTACCTGCAAGTCTAGACAAAATTAAATAAATATAAACAAAAAAATAAATTTCATTATAGGAACTAAAACTTTGAGTCTATGAATATATGAAACCAAATTCACAGAAAAAAAATATTGCTCAAGATTCTACATTTAATGAGCATAACTATAAAGTTAATTGTACATTGAAAACGATATGATTTGTAGTAAAAAGATATGATATATTCTTAATCTTAGATTCTGAAGGCAATTAAAACTAATTATTTTTTAAGAACAAAGATACAGAAACGAACAAGAATAAAGCTTACCTTTCGTAGCTTCTAGGCTTTCTTTTTAGTTACTTAGTTCTTCTAGGCTTTCTTCTTAGTTACTTGGAATTGATACAACGCTGATAATACTAGAGGGCTGAGCTGTCTCCTTGTCTTATTGGGTTTGATTTAGGGTTATGGTGCAAAAGAAAATAGTTAGCTCTTTCTCTTTTTCTGACTCCAAAACCCTAATCATATAGATTTATTTCTTCGGTTAATTAGGTTTTATAAATTACAATTTAAGTATATTATCAATCTTGAAGAGAAAAAAGAAACTTTTTTATTTTAATTAAATTTATAACGATATCTTGAATTTGAATTTGATACTCATTCCATAAGTCTTGTATAAAAAAGGAAAAATGTTTTTAAAAAAGAATTAAAAATTCAAATTTAATATTTACATCGAAAATTTTATTTTTCAAAATATACTGTATGTTAATAAGCAAATATGTTGTTATCTATTCATAATGGGTCAGGCTAGAAATAAGACACATTTTGATAGATCTTAAACCGCTAGATCTTATACCTAATTGATAGATCTCACCTAATTTTGGACCATTTTACCCCTTTTAGAAAATCTAGGTATAAAAAGGTTTGATAAATCTCTCACCATTTTTTTCCTCTCTTTCTATCTCTCTCTCTAGAAAGCTCTCAAGCACACTGTGGGACCCATTTCAAAAGCACGATTTTTGAAGAATCTAAAGTCAAGAAAACGTAAAGGTAAACGATACAAACATCATGGTGTAATTTTTTTAAGATTTCGTTGGGTCTAAACTGTTGAATCTCGGTTTTTTAGTTTTTTAGGTTTTGATTTCAAAAGTTCGATTTTTGCATGATTTTAGGTGTTGTTTTGTTAGATTAGTGTTGTATTCTTGTTAGTTTTGTTAGGATCTATGCTTATGTGTTTGGTTTTGTGTGAAATGAGGCTATTTTTGTAGGTTTTTAAAATTGGGTTTTCTTTGCTGTTGGTAGCACGATCGTGCTACCAGTTTGGATATGGTCGCACGATCGTGCGACCAAGATAGCACTTCGTCGCATGAGACGGGCTGTGTATTGCCGTCTCATACGACATACAACTTAAGTTGTCGCATGCGATAGACAGCTTAAGCTGTCGCATGCGATACACAGCTTAAGCTGTCTCATGCGACAGACAACTTAAGCTGTCTCATGCGAAAGACAGCTTAAGCTGTCTCATGTGAGTCAATGCATTTTATGTTAGCTTATTTGGTATTTTCTCACTAATACATATTTTTTTATGTTGTCTTTACAGGATGGGACAGATCAAGACGAAAGTTAAAAATCCGTTCAAGAAAATGAGGGCACATGAGGCGGAAGTGGCGACAGAGGGTAGAGTTTTGCCCGAGCCCGAGGATGTACAGGTAGGTCCCAGCGAGGGACATGTTCCTGGTACGCGTACTAGACGACGTCTCCGTCGTCATGGCGATTATATTCCTACTACTGATGGTAGCGCAGGGTAGGTTCTTCTTTGCAACCACCTGACTTCTCTTACGATGATGATATACCGGATGATATGGAGGGGGTGGAGCGGGAGGAGACACATGATGCCTCATATTCACAGTACGAGGACGATGCACCTCACGCACCAGAGGCAGCATCCCACGCACCCGAGGGTGAGGATCAGGATTTTTTGTCGGTGCTGCCGCATGTCCCGGCTCTTTTTCCGGATTACACCCAACACGAGGCTTTCAGCGTCTATCACTGAGATGTAAGTATTATACCTTTATATTGTTTTATCATTTTCTTACGTGTTCGATACATATGTTTATAATTATTGTTTTTTTACGAATTTACGTGTTTGATACATATTGCAGGATATGGTCACCCTGTGATGCTTCGCTATGTACGACAGTCTCCAGAGATGGGACCTTACACATCAGAGCAGGGTACGGGCAAGGGTGATGGAGACTATATTTGGCCCGCTCGTCGATGCACTCCCCCGCTGGCATACCAACCTCCATTTGGTGGAGGCATTCTTAGAGCGGTGGCATGAGGAGACTTCTTCATTCCATTTCTCGTTCGGGGAGATAACAGTCACCTTGGACGATGTCCACGTCATCACTGGATTACCGGTTGTAGGTAGGTCCTTTGATGCTCTACCTTTTGACTCTAAGGTTGAGAGGTTTCGTACTTATGCTGACATTCTAGGTGTGCAATCATCTGAGTTGAGTAAAAACCTTAGGAATGCTAGTAGTGTGAACATTGGGTAGCTGCGTAGTACTTTTAGTGGTTCTAAGTATAGTGATAGGAAGATTACGGATGAGGGTTTAGATCATGCCACTCGTGCCTACATACTGTATTTGTTAGGTACCACTATATGTGCGAACAAAACCGGCAACAACATTCCTTTAGATTACCTCCAGTTCGTGCACCAAAACCAAAGTATGCATATGTACAACTGGGGTCAGTTGGTTTTAGCACAGCTGTACCACTCTCTTAGTCAGGGATCTCTCCATGGTACGGGAGGCATATGCGGGTTTACAGGAATGCTCGAGTCGTGGAATTTTGCGCACTTTGTTCAGCTCCGAGCTCTACTGTTTTGCGATTATGACATATCCATGCCCCATATGCGCCGAAATGCGCCACAAAAGATTGGTGTCTCTCATGATGTGCGCAGGCAGATGAGACACGCACTTTCGACGTGCACGGAGGCAGATGTAAGTCTTATTCGTTCATTTTAATTATAAGTACTTTTACTAATATAAATGGCTAAGTTGTTATTTTTTTATTTACTGGTCATGTTCCTTCCCTTCATACACTTACGGGACCATTATCCGTTCCAGCGGATGACTTGGGTTGAGTTGACGCTTAAGTCGTTCAACGTGGTTGTGCCGTACTACCCAGACCGTGTCACTCGACAGATGGGGTACGTACAGCTGATTCCTAAGGGAATACGCCCTCCTAAGTCGAAAAAATTAGGGAAGAAGATGATCAGTAGCTTAACATGGGACGAGCACTTGTAGAGGGATTGGGATAACCACGTGTACACTCCTGATGGCACAGTGTACCGTGGTAGTAGAGAGAGTGCTGACCCGATGTACTACATTTGGGTGAAGAAGAGACTGTGGTACATCGTCAGCAGTTCTGCGCCACAGAGAGGTCCTCGGTTGGAGCCGCAGGGTGGTGCTGACTTTTCAGGATACGAGCATATTGCTAGGTTTGCTCCATCGATACCGACTATGGAGCACGAGGATCTTGTACAGACCGTCCTTCATATGTGCAGGATCGCTGAGAGGTATCGACGACACTGATTATTACTCTCAGCATACCTTTGTTAGACTTTTGGACATCAACACTATATTTTGTAACCGGTTTATTTTATGACTACTTTTATTTTTTGTATTTTAATTTATTGTATACTTGCTTTGAATTTATCATGTTTATGGGTTCGATTCCATTTCAATTAGAGTTAGAGCTTCTATCATTGAAATACACACTCATACAAACTCACACTAAAACAAAAATACAAACTCACACTCAAACACAAAACTGAAATAGACACTCATACGTAAATTGAAACACACACTCATACTTAAACTGAAATACAAACTCACACTCAAACAGAAATACACACTCATACTTAAAATGAAACACAGACTCATACTAAAACGGAAGCACACACTCATACTTATCTATCAGGCCAGTTCCATTTCATCAACTTCCTTTCTTCTTTCGCATCTTTGTAGTCACTGATTTCCTGTAGCCGGATGTCAATAATGTCAGAGCGGACTGTATCCAGCTGGTCCTCTGTTATATAATCCGTCACTTGACAGTTGAACCGGTTACCCGCAACACGACGTTCCAATTCGGTTAGGCCAGAAACTAGATGTCGACGGGATGTGACAAAGACTGGCCACCTAGCTCGCACTTCATCAACACGCCTCGAAATGTTAGGCGGCTGAACACCATCCCTTCCGTACAGGAAGTACATCTGGCATACTAATGCCTCGCAGTACCTTTTACCACCCTCTGGAATGTGCATATTACCATCTTCAACTGACGCCCTCATCAAATACTAATCTTCCAACTCAGTCCATGAACACATTTTTCAGCTTGATTTATCAACTAATTTATAATTTAATGTGAATAAAGCTTCTATTTATAGACGGATCGGTAACAAAAACATTCAAATGAAAACGTAACACGTGTAAAGTAAGAAACCCAAAACTCCCGCTCATTCTCATAAACAAAAAAATCCCGCTCATTCTCAAAAATAAAAAACTCCCTCTCATTCTTGAAAATTCAAAAACTCCCGCTCATTCTCAAAAATCAAAAACTCCCTCTCATTCTCGAATTCAAAAAATCCCGCTCATTTTAAAAAATCAAAACTCTCTCTCATTCTCAGAATTCAAAAACTCCCGTTCATTCTCATAATTCAAAAAATCCCGCTCATTTTAGAAACAAAAAAAGTCCCACATAAATTCACTTCACTATATAAAGGGACTACAAAACCGTTTACATTCATATAATCTTCTCAAACATAAAAAGTTCAACAAATGGAGTTTACTCCCCATGAAGACTACCATTTGCTTCAAGCGGTGAAGATTTCCCGCCGAGAGATAGGTGAAGATACTAGTGATGTTTTTTTCGATCGGGTGCTTTGTAAGATGTACTACGGCTACAGCCGTTTACAAACCGGAGGTCTCCTCGTGCGCAACCGTGAGCAAATCAAGCAGAGGTACCTTTTTTGTCAACCGCTCCAGCGTTTGTTGTTTTTGCCATATAAAATAAAACAAGAAGCGGCCGCCGTCTTCAACATGACGGTGGTAGACTACATCACTAGGGATATGGTAGTGTATCTTCAAGATAGGATTACGAAAAGGGAGGAGGGGGTTGATTCTGACGACAACTTGGGATATGACTTCGATGATTGAGAATTTTTGTTGTAGGGATTTCGTTGTTTAATTATTTTCTTATGTTTGGTTAAGTTAAAGTGTTAACTTGTTGTTTTCCTCTTTATGTATTTCCTTCAATTGTACTTCATGTTTTCGTGTTTATGTACTTCCTTCAAGTGAACTTGTTGTTTTCCCCTTTTTTATTGATATTTTATGCAAACAAATGTATATACAGTGTCGCATGTGACCAGGTCCAAAGGGAGTCGCATTTTGGGCCTGCGATATAAGCCCTCTGTCTGAAAAATAGGGCGAATATTTACGCCTTCTGTCGCATGCGACCAAGCCCAAAGAGGGTCGCATGCGACCAGGCCCAAAGAGGATCGCATTTTCGGCATGCGATGTAAGCCCCCTTTCTAAAAAAACAGGGCCAAAACTTATGCCTACCGTCGCATGCGATTTGCTGCAAAGAGCTTCGTATTTTTGGCATGCGATATAAGCCCCCTGTCTGAAAAAACAGGGCCAATGTTTATGCCTACCGTCGTATGCGATTTGATCCAAAGGGAGTCGCATTTTGGGCCTGCGATAAAAGCCTTCTGTCTGAAAATAGGGCCAATATTTATGCCTACCTTCGCATGCGACCAGACCCAAAGAGAGTCGCATGCGAAAGGTGTTATTTTAACACCATGAAACTAACACTTTTAAAAAAACAGCAACTACAATACATCAAACGCTGGTAGGGAATTTCCAACTACAATATATCAAAATTACATCAAAATTACATAAGTATGTTACATGAAATGTTAGGCAAACTAACTTAAAATGTTGTACAAGAACATTTCAAACGTCGTCTCTAGTCAAATCTGTTACATGTGGTTTTTCGTTCAAGTTGATTTTCCTTGCGGGCATTATCTGTGTGAATTTGTTCAACCGCCGGTAGTAGGGATGTGCGCATTGATTCACTTCTTCGGTTGCATAAGCGGCCCAACAAGGGTATAATGGAGGCAACGGTCCATCGGGTGGAGTAGTAATCTACAAGATAAAAAAAATAAACGAATGCATTAGTAATAATAGCGTAAGAAATTTTGATTGGATACGAAATATATTTACATTAACAAAGTGACATCCATGCACGAAAGCTATCCCAACTTCTATGATTGTTGAATTGTTGACGGGTGGCTTTCCACGGATTGGTAGATACGTTAACGAGGCTGTTTGCGATATATGGTATACCATGCATTGATACCTTGTCGCGATGACTAGTCCAATGTCCGGAAATGTCATCCAATAGTGGCTACTAGGATTGGGCTTGAAGTAATCTAACCTTTGTATCAAATCGTCAAACACCTTCTCCGAACCATATACATCCAACCAACATGCACGGTTGTCCGGCAACTCCTTCAACAACTCGCGTCTAACATCCTCCCATCTATCTTCATCGTTGTATATTGAATGCGCTATGGAACGATATCCGCATTGTCCGTCCGGAAGAACGTCAACTAATTTTAAAATGTAAGTGTGTAGAAAGGTCGGGATGCAATCCGGATATAACGTTAACTTCCCATCCTTAACAATTTTCTTAGGCCTTCCAACTTTCTTTTTTGCTAATGGAGGTTTAGGTGGTACGATGTGAACCACTTTGGATGCGGGTGTGCTCCCTAATGTGTTTACGGGTGTACTACCTACCGAGTTAGCCGGAGTACTAGCACTAGCGGTTTGTTCAATGGGATATTCCCACGAACTAGGGTTCCGTTTAGTCGATTTATCAACGCCTCCCTTTGGTCTATCCTTAGCTCTAACCGCTTCTTTAGGATCTTGAATATGACTTGTCTCGGGCCTCAATATTTTCATTACCTTATTGATAATGCGGTCTTATTGGTCGGGGCGGAAACTACGAATGAAGTTGTCAATTAAGGAAAGCTTTTTTTGCAATTCCTCTTCGCGAGAGCTAGGATCCCTATGCACAATATCAAATCTTTTCCAAAAGATATCCACATCTTCTAAAGGGATGCACCTACCATCTCTAGTTATAAACGCAATTTCACATACACAAGGTAAACCATGCGTTTTCCTAAGGAAACAACCTCCACATGCTACCCGATCTACTCCTATATTCCGAGCACGTACAATAGCAACCATTAGTATCTTTAGCCCCGCATGTGACACATGACCTTTAAGATTTTTCGTCAAAACACCATCAAAGCCGGGAATTGTTCTAAACTTACTTCGCTCGAATGATTCGACGATACCCGCATGCTGCTTCGTTAATAAGTTATGAACTTTCTCCCAAAAAGTCTCAAAGTTGCATTGATTCGTCCCAAGATATTTTTTTAAGGACGAGTGAGCACCCTCCGCCCTACATAGTACAAGTAATAAATTATCAACTTATTTGAAACTAGATAAAATAACTCAACGAAAAATAGGATAAATGGACTAACCTATTTGTAGTTGTTTGGCCATAATGCTTAATCGTGTTCGTTCAGTACGCAAAGAACTTGTCACCATATTTTGTTATCCACGAGTCCATAACTTACGCAAAACACTCCGGTTTAGATGCAAACATCTCCTTCAGTGTATCCAGATTCTTTTGGTAACTCTCAAACGTGTTTGCCTCCGCAACGTAGCCGTAAAATTCAACAAATTGTTTCGCTACCGCATCATCGTGCAATATATTCCAAACCGCCCCAAGAATGTTCTTACTAATGTGCCACGTGCATAACAAGTGGTGCTTTCAGGAAAATTTTTATCGACCGCATGCATGAGAGCTAACTCCCGATCGGTAACAATAATGGATGGAAATGCGCACACGCTATCCATCATCAAACCACGAAGAGTTTCCAAAGCCCATACGTAGTTTCCAATCTTCTCTCCGCTCATAAATACGTACGCAACGGTAAATGTAATGGAAGTGGACGTTAAACCGACAACCTCTAATAACGGCATCTTATACCTAGTCGTCTTGTACGTATAATCCATGAATAACACGTTCGAGAATGTACGTAATAAGTCTACGCTAGTAGGATGTGCGAAGAAAAAGTCAGTGATCACTTTTGAATCATCTTTCAAACGCTCCCACGTCGAGTATCCATTCTCCTTCAACTTCGTCAAAAGATATTGCATTTGCGTTTGTCCCCCGTGCTCAGCATCCCGATGTTTTTGGCGGCAATTGTAGATTGCACGCATGTTCGACATGTTCTCTGGATATTGGTACTTCAAACCACTATATATCTCCCTAGGGCGCGAACCGAGGTGAGACAAACTACGAACTAGTTCCTCTTCATCCAGTTTTAGCCTACAAGCGCGGGAATGACCGTCTAGGTGAACGTAGGGTTCATGATTGTGAGTACCGTTTATCACCTCCAAACGCCATTTCATGGCTAGTACGTCGATCGGATGACCTTTTAGCGCAAACGGACAATTACATTTCTTCGTGGATGTTTTCCTCTTTTTCAAAGTTTCCGGTTTTGCCTTTGATACATATACACCGTATCTCTCGCAAACGTACTCTAACCTAGGAGTCCTTCCCCATTTCCCGCTATCGTAGAGTTTTCTTATTGTGACAAACTTGATTTTCTTTGATTCAGTGTCCACGAAAGCATCCAATTCGTCTTTAGTAAATAATCTATCCGTGTTGAATATTTAACTGTAATCGGCATCCATAAATGGAGGCTGGGCAGGTTCCTCCTGCAAAATATACAATTGAAAAGTATGAGTTTATATAACACTGTTGTCGCACGAGACATGTCTTAAGTGCCGTCGCACGAGACATGTCTCTAGTGCGGTCACATGAGACGCGCTTCTGTCTTTGTCTCATGCGACGGATATGGGTACCGTGTCGCACGATCGTGCGATGACGAAGCTGTTCGTCGCACGAACAGCGCGCGACACGACTAAAAACCGAAATACATGGTTTCGGTTCTTACCTCCATCCGGTAAGCTTCCTCCTCGTCCAGTAAGTCTTCCAGAGACACGCCCATCTCTTCATTGTCCATATATACTCCGATTCAAGATTTTTCGAAGTGGGTTTGATGGGTTTGGGTAAAAAAAGCTAACTTTTTCGATTTAATGGGTTTAGAGTAGTAGATGTTAGTACAAATCTTGTAGATCTAGTGTAATAACAGATAGATTTCAGAGTTTCGGCCGATTTGGAGACTAAATGGCATCAATGTAAAAATCTAGAAAGAGAAAGGGCAATTTCGGAATTTCAACTTTCAGTTTGAAAAAAAGAAGGGAGTAGAGTGAGAGATCTATCAAAATGTGTAATATTTCTAGCCTGACCCATTCATAATTTATATATAGTTTTGGTATATGTTAGTAAATATTTTCCTTTTAATTTGATTAAAAATATTATTAGATCTTCTAGAATTTTGTATTATTTCCAAAAAAAAATAAAGGAAACATGTTTAAAAATATCAAATTTAAATATGTTAGTAAATATTTTTTAATTTAATTAATAATATTATTATTGGACACAAAAATGAAAAATATTTTCAAAAGAGATATTGAAAAATCAAATTCAATATTTAAATGTAGAATATATTTGTCAAAATATACTATATTTATTAGTAGAGAATTTAGGACATTTTATTTAAATGTATATATTTGTTTAATTAACAAATTTAGGATGATATTTTTCAAAATATACTCATTATTCTCAGTTTTGTAAAGAAAAAAAACACTAAAAAAACATTAAAAAAATTAAATTAAATGTTTAAATGTGGAATTTTTTTTAAACCTCTAACCCATCCCATCGGGTCAGCTCAGATCGGATAAGCGGGTTGGGAAAAATTGCAATGCCTATTCAAATACAATAATATTTCATAAACTTTTGAATAAAATTTATCAAATAAAATAATTTGTTTAAAGAAAAATAAAATTTTAAAAAATATATATAATATGCCTTATCAAAATCTAACACGCTTTAACTAGATTCATATAAAATCTAACTTGACATACTAAAATCTTAACAAAATCTAACCTAAAATTTGAACAAATTAGAATCTAATAAAGTCTAAACTTCCTTTACTTAAAATCTTAACAATTGTCTTAGTTTAAATCTTAACAAAATCTAACAGGCATTTACCAAATATAACAAAATATAACGCACGCTAAAATCAGATTCAAATAAAATAATATTTAATATTTTATAAAAAATTAAACAAACATTATTATAAATTTTTTTAGCTAATATATAACGTGTCTTTAACTAAAATATTATAAAATCTATTTGTATTATTTAAAATCTTAACAAACCTATATTACTTAAAATATTCATAAAATCTTATAAAATATAAACCTTTAACTAAAATGTTATAAAATGTTTTTTTTTTAATATAAGAAAAATATTTGTTTACGTTAAAATATAATCAAATAAATTTAAGAAAAACCTACCCGTCCTACCTGAAATCTAACATGTCTTACTTATTTTTCACAAATTTAACATTTAAAATTTTACCAATTTTTTACCCTCTTAACATATCTAATATGTCTTACTTAATATCTTATAAAATCTAACATATTTTGCAAAAAGATAAAATCTCACACATTAACTAATCTCATAAAATCTTAAGATTACATAAGGGAAAACCACCTAGAATCTAAAATAATAAACTAAAATCGAAATGAGAATAAATCCACAAAATCATTTAATATAAAAAAGTCCAATAATAAAAAAGATACTAAAAAAATCTAACAAATTAAAATACTCTTTAAAATCAAATATCATAAACTAAAAAATAAAATTATATACTTCCAAATTTTTGATTTAATTTGATTTACTTATTATAAAAAATATATTTCATTTCACTTGAATACAAGTGACTTATATATTAATGTTTAATTAAAACAAAAGAAAAAAGATAGAACCAAAATACAAATCTAAACAAAATTTAAAAAGATAAAAAAACACAAAAAAGAAACAAAGTCCGCATGATTCAAAACAAAATAACTTGCAGAATGTTAAATATATTATTGGTAAAATTAATAACTTGTGCAGAAATTGAGTATTTTATAACTTGCGCATGAGGTTAAATATTTTATTAGTTGAAAGCGGAATATATATAAAATCATGTATTGGAAAAAAAACGACATATATTATGGGAAAAACTTATATTATTAAATTTGGAAAATAATTGGTTAAATGGAATATTTTATTATCAAATCATAGCTAAATTTTACTCCATAAAAACGTTTTAAACGATCAAATATTTTGTAATCAGAGAGTTAGCCAGTAGTAATCGTCTAAGAACCAAATTAGATGTACCAAAGAGTCAAAGCTACTCTGCGTGTAGTACAACCACGCGTTGTAAAGCACAATACGATATCATCGTCGTCCGTTTCGATTGTATAAACCAAACCCAAACGCAAAACCATTAGCTCATAAAAACACTGCTTTTCAAATGATACTCCTCTTTCTCTCTACAATTAACCTAACCTAACCCTAATCAATCCACAACACCACAATTTTCTTTCCTGCTACCTCTATCTGACACCTAGATCTAATTTATCCTCCTTCTTCAACTACAATTGTCTTCAAATGGATTGTCGGTGCGGTTGATTCGGTGGACTACTACTGTCTGCAGTCTTCCTTTTTTCTCTGTCAGTGGTTTATCTTCTTCTTAACTTCAATTCGATTTGCTGTTGTTCGTATTGTCGTTCTCGATGGAGCCTCGTGTTGGGAATAAGTTCAGGCTTGGTCGAAAGATTGGCAGCGGCTCCTTTGGAGAGATCTACCTTGGTTCGTCGTTTTGCGCTTTCTTTTATCCAACTGCGGTTTTTTTGTTTTTGTTTTACTAATTTTCTTTTGGGTGTGATTTTAGGTACTAATATTCATACGAATGAAGAGGTCGCCATTAAACTTGTAAGTGACTTCATTTGATTTTTTTTTTTTTTTGTGTTGAAAGTAGAGTTTTTTGTTAGGTTGTGTTTTAATCGGTTAATATATGCTTAAACCCTTTCTTCATAAAGAAGTTAAACCTCTGGGTATTAGTCAGAGATATGATTATTTGTATCAAGTTATTGAATCGTTTGGTTTGGTTATTGACACGGAATTTTATTGAAAGAATAATTTTCTGTGCTATATGATGTATCAACTGGAGTAATACATGCAAAGTCTCGTCTTGTATTTATATGTTTTAGTGGTTAGGTGAGCTAGACTATATGGTGGCTCTAAACCATTTGATCACTGTTTTTTTTTCTAACTATGTTGTTTTTTAATATTAATTTCTATTGGTAGAACATGAAACTCTCTTAAGGTAAGTGCTTTGATCCTTAGTTCAATGTCTTCAGTCCTTTGAGACGGTCTGAGTTCATTTTTGTTAATTTTTTGGTCAGAGCATAGGTAAAGGACATGTAGGGGATCTGCAGTGATGCGTATCGCAGTAAAATTACTATAGCTATTCTGTCACCCCCTTACTGGGGTAAAAAGTAAACCCTTAAATAAAAAAATTATCAAGGTCCAGCCCCTTATATCACACCTTTTGTTTGCTGATGATACTATGTTGCCAGGCAGTGTAATGATGGACACACTAGCTTTGGTGTCTTCAAGCGTAGCTCAAGGCTTGAAATTTATTCAGCTGGCTTAGCTTAAAAAATAAAATTATTCAGGGTGTTTAAGATTGGTTCAGCTGGACCACACAATAGTTTGTGTTCAAATGGAATTGACCTTATCTCAAATATTAGTAACATAGGAGGTAGCTTCTATTTAGAACCAAACCTGGATTTCCACAGCTATCCGACAAAATTATTCTAGTTTCACTAATTGTAGAGTATGTTGATTATTTTGCTTAATCTTATTGGGCCCGAATAGATACGAGATGATATTCGAAGTTTAAAAGTATCAAGCTAAGAAAAGCCATTATCGAGCTGAACACTGCTCAGCCTGTGATACGAAGATGAAAATTACCAATTCATGCCCAATTAATATTTACAAAGGCTGTGAGAGTGGGAATGGAGATCTACCTAGTGACTACTTTATAACATTTAGCTGGTATTCTGTAATTTGCTTATTATTTTGATGGTAACTGGTGGGTGGTGGGTATTTATCGACTGCTGAAATATGTCTTTGAGTTTTTCCTGTGTGATTGGATATTTATTGTTAGGAAGTGGTCACCCTAGGTTTTGTAGGAACCTTATAGCCTATATGTAACCAAGCTTTCATCTCTTTGCTATATCTAGTTTTGACATGTAGGTGTTGTTGATGCCTGTATTTTGGGAAACTGCTACTGTAAGTATGAATGCTTGATGCATCACGTTTTAGTTCGACTACATTCTATGGTTGGCACAAGGTAGGTTGATTGTCTTCAATCCTTTCTGGATGATTGATGATCACGGTCTGTTATATTCCTTATCTGGTGGGTAAATTTAATATATATCAACTTAGATGATAAAGCTTATCTAAGTATTGAGGATTAGCGAGTTGAACTCAATTTTCTTTTAGTTTAAAAAGCCGTGCTAAGGTTGGTTGTCATTTCTTAGTTTGTAAGATTCGATATTTGGTTCCCATGACTATATGAATTGAATTACCCACTGCTTTGTACGGTTGGGGATATGTCTAGTATCTCTCATTCATATAAGTCTTGATCCAATAATTGGTTTTCATCAAATCAGTTTTGAGATAGATAGTTGTTTGATGGATAGCTTAGATACCTTTTTTGTCTTTTTTCTTTTTATGCAGGAAGATGTGAAGACAAAGCACCCACAATTGCTATATGAATCTAAGCTATACAGAATTCTGCAAGGAGGAAGTAATGAGATTATTTTAACAGATTAAGTGAATTTTAATATCTTACTTAAATTTATATATCTTACACGGCTAATTATGCCTCCTTCTATTTCTATTGTGTTCAACATTGGCAGCTGGGATTCCGAATGTGAGATGGTTTGGAGTTGAGGGAGACTACAATATATTGGTGATGGATTTACTTGGACCTAGCCTCGAAGACTTATTTAACTTCTGCAGCAGGAAACTCTCTTTAAAGTCCGTTCTTATGCTTGCTGATCAAATGGTAGATTTTTTGAATTTATGCTTTGGTTTTATGAGGTTTTTATTGTGTTCTGAAATGATCAAGTCTTCTACCTTTCGATTTTGCTAGATCAACCGTGTGGAGTTTATTCACTCGAAGTCATTTTTGCATCGTGATATTAAACCAGACAATTTTCTGATGGGCTTGGGAAGGCGGGCAAACCAGGTTTCATGGCTTAATTTGATGAGTTAGAATTTGTGTATATCCTTCCTTTTATCTTATCATATACCCATTGATTTGTGCTTTGACTTAGGTGTATGCAATTGATTTTGGTTTGGCCAAGAAATACAGAGATAGCTTAAGTCATTCCCACATACCGTACAGGTGAGAAACCTATGATGTCCCTGGATCTCCTTGCGTTTGTTCTATAATAATAGTAAGAATTTCCTATTGGGCTAGCTTTGCCAAGTTCTGTAGGCTTTTCAAGGTTATTAAATGATAATATTTTAAAATAGAATCGACAAAGAAGAAGCTCATGCTTGGGGAGTTATCAATTTGTCAAAACTCAAACTATTTGTGAATTTACCTAGCTGATTGGAATCAGTAAAATTTTAATTTCTGGACTGGATTTTGATGCATTTTGAACGGTTAGTAATAAATACAAATATTTAAGTTAATTTGGTGCCCCATTGGTCATTTCCTTACCTCTACTTAGAAAGGCAAACTTTATGTAAACACTTTGTTTTTGGCATTTTTCTGTTTCTGTCTCGATATTGATCACGAAGTCTTCCCGCGTCCATCCCAGTAGTAATGTAGTCCTATCTTCGACTTATTTTCTATTTCTCTTCTTAAATAGCTCTTAATCTCACATTCTTGCTATCGAATATGCATTGGTATTCAGTGCTCATCATATCAATTATATGATTTTGGCAGGGAAAATAAGAACCTTACTGGAACTGCTAGGTATGCAAGCATGAATACTCACCTTGGGATTGGTATTTTCTCAAATTCTTTTGCACTTCTCCTCTTTTACATTTATGGATAGCTCTCTTATTTGGTATTTGGCATCAAGTTAATGTTCTCAAAATATTTCTTCTTTGATGACAATTTTGGCTGGATAGAGCAAAGTCGGAGGGATGATTTAGAATCTCTTGGTTACGTTCTGATGTATTTTCTCCGAGGAAGGTGATAGATCTTACCTTCATGCATTATTGGCTTGCTTTTTTTTTTATGGTTACTTGATTACGTGCCGTATGTTTTGTAGTCTTCCTTGGCAGGGACTAAAAGCAGGAACTAAGAAGCAAAAATATGAGAGGATATGTGAAAAGAAGGTTTCTACTTCAATTGAGGTAAATGTACTATTGGACTTGATGAATATTCGGTTTCCTACATCATTATTTAAAGGAACGTCTTACCCTTTTCAGGCCTTGTGTCGGGGTTACCCTACAGAATTTGCATCATACTTCCACTATTGCCGTTCCCTGCGATTTGATGATAAGCCGGACTATGCTTATCTTAAAAGAATATTTCGTGATCTCTTTATCCGTGAAGGTCTTTTTCCCGACACCTGTCTCGATGGAATTTTTTCCAAAATAATGTTTGTTATAAATCTTACACAGTGTATTGAACCTTGCTATAGGCTTTCAATTTGACTATATATTTGACTGGACCATCTTGAAATATCAGCAATCACAACTGGCAACTCCTCCATCTCGTGCCCTCGTAAGTGCATGCTGTTATGTTTAGCCTTTTTGCTTTAGTGTGATTGGATGTATGTCTATAATTCTGTTTCTTTCAGGGCGCTGGTGTCGGAACTAGTTCCGGGCTGCCTCCTATCGTCAATGCTGACAGACAAACAGGTACTTCCTTTCTTTTTTTGTGTTGGCTGATTAAGTTATCAGTTTGACCTATAAGAGTCTGTATTAAAAGAAATCTAATCTTTTGGAGTTCTTATATATAAATTTGATGTTCTCAGTATCTTTATTGAAATATTTTCCCTGAAAGTGTTTACTTCTATTTTGTTTTACTTCTCGTGGCCAATGAGATTAATCATTTTATTGAAGAGTGCCATTGGGCACACTTTAATAAATAGTTTCAGATTTTTATTTTAAGAATTTGTAACTGTATTTTTCTGCCTGAGTAACCTCATAGTAACCTCATCTTTTCATTACGGGGATGCCAATTTTTATTTATTATATATATGTTCTCTTAGAAGCTGATATGTGCTCTTTGTTGCAGGTGATGAAGAAGGGCGTGTAGTGGGTCTGTCTTCTATGGATTCCTCTCGGCGGAGAATGTCAGGACCAATTCTAAACTCTGGCGGTCTTTCAAAGCAGAAGAATGCGCTTGGAAACGATTCTGCTATTGCTAGAGATGCAACTGTAAGTTTCATATATGATTTACTCCCTGTTAGTTGTAATTTCTTAATTATAATGAAGCTAAGACTGTCTACGCTATATGCATTGAAAGAAAACAGGTAAAGTATGAGATAAAAGGGAAGGAAGAGAAAATAAGAACATGTAATTTGACGACCATCAGTGTCCTAGTAAAATATTATATCGAGATAACTTGAAAGATTGCAATGAAAAATCCAGTGATTGTTATTTTTCTTTTCAAATTAGTTTGTTTTCTTTATTAAGATACTCTTTAAGATTTTGAATTATTTGTTGGTAGTCTTACAGTGAAAGAAAATATGCAAAACGGAATTACGGACAAACTATCAAGACTGAAAAGTCTTGGTAACAATCTTTAACATCTTCAGTAACTATGCAGTTATAGGGGAATAGAAATTTAAGAAAAGCCTTAGTAGCAATCTACAACATCTTCTGTAACTTTTCTCTTGTAGAGGAAGGAAAATTTAAGAAAAGTGTTTTTCCTTTAAAAGAAGTAAAGAAAATATAAAAAATGGAATTGCTGACCATGTTAACAATCCAAATACATAGCTTGTGTTTCTTAATTCTGTCCTGAGTTTTTTTTTATAGATAATAACCCCATCCATAGTCAACTTGAAAAGAGATGCTCACAATATATTTTTGTGGCAGCTACCAAGCTCTACTTTCTTGGGCCGACCAGGAGGATCTTCAAGGCGAGTTACCGCCTCTAGCAGCCGGGATGCAATCATGGGAAGTGAAGATCCGCAACGGTTGCGTGCAACAGAGGCAAGTTCAGGAGCAGTTCTGAGAAGCTCTCCCATAGGAACCTCGGACCCAAAGCGCTCGACATCTGTTAGAAATACCTCTCACATAAAGAACTTTGAGAGTGCCCTAAAAGGAATCGAAACCCTGCAAGTCGATCCTGAGGAAAGAGTTCATTACTAGAAGCGGACCTCGTATAAATATTGGTCGGAATTCGGTTGTGTTATTCACAGTTACTTTAGAAACTGGTGATTATAAATTCCAAAAGTGTGGAATAGAGAGCATAAAAGCAGGCCAGGTCAAATACTTAACTTGATTTGGTAAAAAACATAACTTGAAATCAAGTTGTTGGATTTAGAATATTTCTTATTTAAAATTTGAAATGTACCTGGAAAATATTACCAGTGTAAAATATCTCTCTATTTGTTTGTTCAACAATGAAAATGTTTATGCAATTGACGTTTTGTATTTTCCTGGTTTTGCTCTTGGTACTACCAAGTATAGTTTGAATCTTGCTCAAAATAGTCAGGTCGGTGGTTGATAAAATCCAAAACAATACATCCACCGATGACGATCTCGGTATCAGATGTTTTAGTTAAAGAATACCTGAAATAGTATGTAGTTTTCTGAGAGAGAACATAAATAAACTGTCATTAACATTAATATAATTCAATGCCCTGTATCACTGTGGTACTTGTTTGTTTGAGCTTTGTTAGTATCCGGGAATAAACATATTATATGGCTTCCGGAATTTTATCAATTCATTGCCCTTGCCATATACTAGGGGAGCGTCTGCGAATAAGAGTTAGGTAGAAGAAGTACAAGAGTCAGGCTAAAAATTAGTGCTAAGGGTTAAGCGTTCATGGTTGTGGCTGATACGGAAAAATAAGTGCCGCCATAATAGAAGGGGTAAGACAAGTGTGGTTGAGCTCGCCATGAGCGTCGTGTGCATCGTCTCGTCGCTTCTGATTTGTGCCTAGATCTAGGCCAGTAAAACGCATTAGGTGGAAATCTTCTTTTTATGATGTTTTCAGCTGCACCCCCCTAGAGAATGTTATGTCACTAGGATCATGATTTTACCATCTCGCCGGATTATCTTGATGCAAACGAGTCGATCGTATAATAAAGTCTCAAAGTTATGGACAGAACTCCAAAACAGCTGATTAAACCAAATAAGGGTGCTTCCATCTAAAATCATAGAGAAAGATCGACATAGTAGCCGATCGTCATTTTTATAATCTAGCATTTTATTCATGAATTTCTCAATGTTATGTTTTGCTCGACATTAAAAATCCCAGGGTAATAATCCAAGTGGATGACCACTTGCGAGGTGCCATAATAGGTTGTCCAAATCCAAACAGTGTCCGGACCTGATTTTTTCAGTGGACAAGCTAAGCTAGCATTTATCTCTACGTGCAGATCTTCATATGCTCATACGATCTGTCAATACTAATGGACGTCTTTATATGTAGGTACTTATATTTGATCCCTCTCACCCAACCCTCATAAATGCTTGTATGCCATATGGGAAAGGCTGGCCTGTGCCGTAAGGTCCGTTCGGCATAGGCGCCGCACGGGCGGAATGGTTAAGCCCGTGACAAATGGTATCAGAGCCGGAATCCGTCTCTTTCGAGAGAGCCACGCTGGAGCCAAAAAAGTAAAGACCCGATGACTGAGTCCAGCACAAAACGACCGACTCCTCTGTAAGACCCAAGAGAGGCAGAACAAGGGGAAGATCGGAAAGTGCAAGAATGACTCCTCATCGTGGAGCCTAAAAATAACGAGTGCGCATGTGGAAGGCTGCTAAGACCCAAGAGAGGCAGAACAAAGGGAGTATGTGCGGAGTGCGCAAAATGACTCGAATAGGCAATGAGGGCAAGGCGTAAGGCCAGGAGCGGATGATTACCGGACAAATAAACGTGGCGCAAGCAAATGTTGGATGAAGGAGAAGTACACCAACGTAGGAGCTTCTCAAACAAGTTAGGTGGACTAGCAACTTAAGAAGTCTCGTTGCGGAGTATGGGCGAAGCAACAAGAATTTGGTCGTGACCTTCGAGATCCATTCGGGGTGTTCATGGCGAGGATGCTCACGAATTGGGTGTGGTAGAGTGTCACGGCCGACTTTTCCAGTGGACAAGTTAGCATATACCTCTACGTGCAGATCTTTATATGCTCATACGACCTGTCAATACTAACAGACGTCTTCCTATGCAGGTACTTATACTCGATCCCTCTCATTCAACCTTCATAAATGTTTGTATGCCATATGGAAAAGGCTGACCTGTACCGTAAGGTGCGCTCGGCATAGGTACTGCACGGATGGAATGGCTGAGTCCGTGACACAATGCTACCTTATTATTAGCCCCAAATGATATATTAGTGGCAGCGGTGACGTGAGTGCTGTCATCATCGAAAGATAACGTGGGTACTAGTTGATCTCGGATCAGTGACGGGGAGGTTACCCCAAACAACATGTTTTGTGGAACAATTTTTTGATTGATATGATTTGAAGGTAAATTAAAATCATGTATACCATGCTAACGAGGGGTAATGATTTTGGCCAAGTACTTGGCATCGTACCCAAGGCTCACGAGTGATGATCGGGGTCTCAATTCTAGGAAAATAGATAAACTTCTACTCTTGTAGAAAAGAAACAAGAGAAAAACTCTATGATACATACTAGTTCGGTTTTTACTTTATGACTAATATTGACGATAGTCCGATACAAAACATGTAACGGTTCAACTCAATGGAGAAATTCCAACAATCTTCCACTTGAATCATCATATGTTACCATAGAATGCATCCACTTAATGAACGTTCTTAATTTCTATTGTCACCTTAACAATATCATAAATGACCATTAACGACATATGACTGAATTCATCATCAATGCATTTCAAGCCGCAAATAGATGCATCATTAATTACGATATCGCAACGATCAATTACAAAGATCTATCATGATGAATAAAACAAGAATAATATGAAATGTAATCTTACATATCTATTCTTAATTTCTATTTGTTCGAAAATTTAATATCTCTATGTATTTGATTTCCGCAAATTTATGAATTAAGTTTTTATTATAAATGAATTGGTAAAGAATATTTACAAATTTAAATTTAATTTCTAAATATAAATATTTATTATAAAATTAATGTTAAGTGACATTATAAACCATTATAAAACATTAATATAAGATTAAGTGACATTTTATAAAGTTAAGTAAAATTAATTAGATTAATATAAATTAATTATATTTAGTTCAATACCATAACATCAATTACATTAATTGTATTTTCTCTTTTCTCTTTTTTTTCTGTCTTTCTCTCTTCCTTTTCTCTTTCTTCTTTCCTTTTTTCTGGCTTTCTCTCTCTCCTCTGCGACTCGGTCTCGTTTTCTCTTTCTTCTGTCTCCATCCATTTTCTTTTTCTTTGGGTCTCGAGACCGGGCTCGCCAGAGCTGGAGATCGAGTCCGAATTGTGTTTCGGTCTCCCGTTTTGGAGACCGACACCGGCGGTTAGAAACCGTTTTCGCCCCTCGGTCTCGACCGAGACCGAGGGTTAGAGATGGCCTTAAGTTCGTGATTATCATTGATAATGAGAGAAAAATAAAATGATTACTAGAAAAAATATGCAAAGAGAAGGCCAGGGTTGAATGCTTAGTGGTTAAAGACCAGCAAACATAAGATATATAGGGGTCAAATGATATGCTCCAAGAACTTTTCTGTAAAAACTTCTTTGTAAATAGTCAAAGAGTGGGGGTGAGAAATCCACTTTTATGGTGGTAATTATGTAATTTTACTACCTACCTCATTTACTATATAAAGGATATTCCCTTTTTGGGAAAGAGACCAATGATTAGTCAATTATTGCTACATTTATTCCTTTTGTCTTTTTCTCTCTCAACAAAACAGTGATTTAGCTAGGGGTTGCAGATGGTTCAGGAACCACGGTTCAAAGATGGAGAACTATTTATAAACCGGCGGGTAAATCGTTTAACTGGCCCATTAGGACGGCAAACCGCAAGGACCGCAAACCGTTAGGACCGCAAACCGCCAAGACCGCATAATGAGTAAACCACCAGAACCACAAACTGCCAGGACCGCAAACCATTAGGACCGCAAACCGTTAGGACTGCAAAACCGCGGTTTATTTGTAAAAAACCGCGGTTTATTTGTAAATATTATAAATGTTTTAATTATTTTATAACTAAAATCATATGTTAAGTTATATTTAAAAAATATTTAGATATTGCATATGATTATAAATTATTATTGCATTTTGGTTAGTCTTAATTTGTTTTGGTTATTAATATTTTAAGTGTTGTAATTATTATATAGTCCAAAACTTTAAATATTACTTATGTTATTATTACATTTTGAATATTATTATTATGTTTTTGGATCCAATAATAGTAGTGTTGATATTATGTTACAAACCAAAACTATATCTTATCAATTTAAAATATTACAAGTTATATTTGTTATAATTTTAATATTACATTTTGAATATTATTATTGTGATTTGGTTATAAATATTACAAGTGTTATTTATTATTTTTTAAACCAAAATCATATTTTATCATGGTAAAATATTACAAGTTATATTGTTATTATTTTAATATTATATTTTGAATTTTATTATTGTAATTTTAATAATGATTATAAAATTATTATTACATTTTGGTTAGTATTAATTTGTTTTGGTTATCACAAACATTATTCATAACAAGTGAAAATTAGCGGATGGGTGAGCATTAGTAAGTCTACGTTTTATATAGGCATTTTAAAACTTAAAACAACGTTTTTTTAAATATGCAATAAAATACTAATCGAAACTAATTAATATCGCAAATAATAAAAACTAAATGTAGATTAATACCAACTAATAACAAACAATAACAACTAATAAAATTAGAATTAAAAGAACTAATTTAAATAACTATAACAATTAAATAACTTGATAAATTATACGAAGCTCTTAATTGAGCTATTATAATGTTATCCCAACATTAATTAAGTGTTTATATCAAATAGAAACAATTTGCGGAAAAAAAATCAAACAATTCCGAAAGTAGAACTACAGTATGTAAAATAAGAAATTTGAATTTTCTAGAATATTTAGAACAAGTAGAGAGATTTAGAGAGATATATGGAAGAGTATATGAGTTTGTGAGTTTGGATTTGGGGTCTTCTCTATAAATAGAGAAGACCCAAAATAAATAAATAAAAAAAACGAAAAAGAAATTGTTCGGACCATCTGGACAAATCTTCGGATGGCCCGAATTGTTTTGTCCGGATGGCCCGGACTTTTTTTTTCCAGTTTTATTAATAATTTTTTTTAACAACTATGTTTCAAGCTTGAAGTGTTTGTTTTGTTTTTCTTTTATTAAATGTTATTTAAATCTATCAATTTCAATTTTTATTTTGTTATTTATAATTAATTTATGTTTATGCATATACTTATACAATTCTAAATTTTTTAAATTTAAACTTCAAATATTGAATAGTTCGAAAATACAATAAACTATTTAAATCATCTAAACATAAACTATTTAAATCATCTAAACATAAACACTTCAAGCTTGAAAGATCTAAAGAATCACCTAATAATTTAAAATCAGAATACAATTATATGTCTAATAGGTATATATTATTTAATATGTACCTAAAATTAAATAAAACATCTTAAGTATCTAGTATGTTCAAACAATATACAAATCATTTTACAATTATATTGTTTACGATATCTTTTTTAAGACGATCAAATTATTATTTTTATAATCGAAAAAATATTTTCAATAATATTGAAAATTGTAATCAAAATACAATTAGATGTATATATTTTATTTAATATCTACTTAATATTAAATAAAATATCTTAAATACATAAATATAATCCAACATATCAAAATCAAATTACAATTATATTTTTAGAATGTAATTGCTTGATTATAGAATTTCGATTAAAATGATAACATATTTAAATTAAAATACATTAAATAGCATAATTAACTCGTTTATATTGTACATATATCAAATATTGAAATTAGATTCAATTAACACTTACAAATTAATTTTAAATAACATTATAAAATATTTTGATAAACGGTTCCTAAATGGTTAATCTGGTGGTTAAACTGGTGGTTAAACTGCCAAACTGGCCCATTAGGACTGTAAACCGCAACGACCGCAAACCGTTAGGACCGCAAACCGCCAGGACCGCATAAGGAGTAAACCGCCAGGACCGCAAAACCGCCAGGAGCGCAAACCGCCAGGAGCGCAAACCACCAAGACCGCAAACCGCGGTTCTCTGTTAAACGGTTCCGACGGTTCGCTAAGGATTTTTCGAGTTCATCAATTATAATACAAACAAACTATGCAAAGAAGAAAATTCAGCTGACATCTAAGTGACCATTTTGCAATGACTATGTATCTATAAAATATCTATTTGTTGACTACAACGTTGCCTGAAATGTCTGGAAATATTTTTTAAGATTGTTTGGAATCTTCATATATAAACATATGACTATCTCACACCTAAACATAACCTTGTTTTGGTCTACCAAGCTAGAGACTCATAATGAACGATCATAACTGATATGATCAAAATATATTGGAAGTTGATTTAGAGAGCATTTCAGATTTTTTTAAAGGGCTGTTCAGACTATTAACAAAAATAACGATGAATAAGTTGTGTACCTAACATAGTAAAGCTAAGTGCTTGCTTCATCTTATCTTGGGCTTCCAAGCACACCTAATTAACCTGAATATATTAATCGGCTCAGTTAGCCCATGAATCTTCTAAATCTTATAAATAGGGTAAAAACAACATTTAATGGGGTGGATAAAATTCTCTCTCTTAAATACATTAAATATAACACATCTATTCTCTCTCGACACTCCATAACAAATCTAACACATTCCACGAATACCCCTTGATCAGTTTGTACCTTCACCAGATTGGCGACCACAGTGGGAGCTCGAGGTTCCTGAATAACTTTATTCAAAACCATAATTATAGATTATACTTTGGAATTCTTTAAGGCATGGATCTCGATATGCAAAAAGCCCCCCCTAATGAAAATAAGGGAATAAGAGGTGAGAATGAGCATGCTAATATATCACATGTTAATCATAATACAAAGGAAAAACATATCATGCAAGACGAGCGTGATCAATTGAGTGCTGAAATTGAAGCTTTAAGGGTCCAAAGGCAAGCTGAAACATAATTAAAAAGGAAGTTTGTTACAGGATGTGTTATTGCAGATGAGCCTGACAACAATCACAAACAAGATGAAAGTGATCAATTTTCGAAGGCTCACATGGGTTGAATGGTTGAATGTAGAAAAGAAACTGTTAAAAGACATCAAGGTTGAAGTGGAAAATGAAGCGATAGTGAGTTCCAGGAAGTTCAGATCTGAAGTCCGACAAGAGAGAGTCGAGGCTGATCAAATCCAAGATGCCATTCAACTTGGAAAAAGACAACGAAGGAGAAGCCATCGACATTCCAAAAGGCGAGCTAGATCGGAACAAAGATACGAACCGTCAGAATCTAGAGAATATACCTCCTTGAGCTCTGGTGAATTTTCATCTTCGAACAACGATTCCAGATACAAAGCAGATTGCAGGCAAAGAGATTCGAAGACGCGCAAACACTCTCATCGGACTAGTCAGAGAAAGAAGGAGTCAAAACAGAAAGGTGATCCTGGTAAAAGAAAAATGTACTCCGAGAAGCAGGATAAGACAGGAAATGTTCGAGTCGAACATGTCACTCCTCGGAGACAGCCTCAGTCCGATAGTTATCATCAAGATTACCGTGTCAATAATCATTTTACTTCTCCGACTGAAGAAAGATTGTATATGACAACCAATGATGGTCCGGGGGGGGGGGGCGCTTATAAAGTCAGACATAATTGGAGGTCATCGCCTCTCTCCCCGGAGATCCATTCTAGATATGATCCCAAGTGGTTTGATATTTCCAAGATGGAAAAGTTCGACGAGACTCAGGATCTAGACAACCACATTGAGCAGTTCAAGAACTTCATGATCAATTACGATGAGGACGACAAGTTATTGTGCAGAGAATTATCCCAAACCTTTAAGAGTGCTGCATCCAAATGGTATAATCATTTCCCTCAAGGGTGCATAAAGAACTTTGACATGTTTTGGAGTATGTTCCGATAGAACTTCGTCAAAAGCAAGAAATTTCGGGCAAACGGTGATACCATCATTTATAAAAAGTTGGAGAAAGCTTGAAAGAGTACATAAACGCTTCATTCAGGTCAAGACGGACATAGAATTTTTATGAAGACAAGGTAGCATTGGCTGCTTTCCGAATGGGTCTTATTCATAGGATATTGAAAGACAATGCCGCGGAGACACATTCCATGATATTCAGAGCTTTATTGGACCAGATAGAGAAAATGATCTTAGTTAAAAAAACTAGGGCCTCAGAGATAGAGTTAATGTCTCAATTCTATTAGGATCTAACCTTAGTCACGACCAGTACAACAATGGTGAAGATCCGACCACAAGCTTCACAGCCGGCTACAATTGTCCGACCACGAGCCCAAGTTCAAGCAACGAGCCTAACTCCTCAGTGGGCAGTATAAAATCAGCAATAGGTACCGACATGACAAGCTACTCAACAATATGTTAGACCCATGTCCAATAGGTGGGTCCGACCAGCTTATTATGCCGAGTTGACTGAGTGTGTGTCAACCATTTTTGAGAAAGCACACGCAAATGTGAATTTTCGCAAGCCTTTCCCGTTGCAGATGCAAATGGAGCATAAGAAGAATAAGTATTGTCAGTTTCATGACGATATCGGGCATCATACGAAAGATTGCGTGACATGAAAGAAAGAAGTCCAATATCTGATAGAGAATAGAAAGTTAGTTGATTATGTGAAAAGGATTACACAATCGCACCAAAGCAAGAAGCTGATCCAAAATAAGAGGGAACCATGATGATATATAAAGCGGTTGACGAAGAATTTGTTGATGCGTTCGATATAGCTGCAAAGTACCTAGATCCGAAGCCGGGTAGAAATAGTGTGAACATGGTGGAAGAACCGATCGCTAGAGGAAAGGTTAGTGAATTATGTGCATTTTTTGAATCACTAATCATCTTCGGTGGGGACACAGTGGAAGGTATATCAAACTATTCTCGAAAAAGGCACATTGTGAGTCTGGCGACACAGTTAGAAGCAGGAACCTCATCACACCTGTACGGAAACCCATCACCAATTCCTTACTTCGAGGATGATGACATGAGAGATGTAACTGGTCCACACGAGGACGCAGTGGTGATTGAAGAAGAGATAGCGGGAAATGAGATAAGAAATTTTTTGATTGACACAGGGAACTCCGCTAACATAATGTTTATGTCAACTTACAGCCAGATAACAATCTTACGATCTGACCGAACGATAGTGGGATTCCTCAAGGGAATGATAGATTTGGGTCGAGGACCATTCAAGAAGATAGTCATGATACAATTCGTAGTGGTAGATGCTCTCACTTCATACAACACTATCTTTGGAAGATCTTGGTTGTCTAAGATGCATACCGTACCGTTCATTGTTCATCAGTGTTTTTGAAGTATGTGGTGGGCAGCAATGTGGGAACGGTAGTCAAAAGATGGCCAAGAAAAGTTACATAGCAGCACTGGTCTCTAAGCAGGTGAAGAGGGTCGGATCGAAAAAATAATAGTAATCAAAGGGGTCTCCCACGGATTCCGATCCCGTTGACAACCCGAGGCAGTCCCCAGGGTTCATGGTCCCTGATGAGGGTTTTGAGGATCATGTTTTTTCCCCCGGTAAAAGTCTCAAGATTGGAACAAGGCTATCTCAAGAGGTAAAGGAAAGTTTACTCAAATTTCTTTCTACCAAATTATATTTGTTTGCTTGGTGCACAGAAGATGTCATAGGGGCCCCAGCAGATATCATCTGTCACAAGTTAGCAATACGGAACAGTGTTCGTCCGATCATTCATAAGAGAAGATTTTTTTTCTCAAGAGAAAGCTGAAGCGATAATGACAGAGGTGGACTGTTTGACAAAAGTGAGCCATGTTCGTGAATCACAATACCCTTTGTGGACGGCCAACCCAGTCTTAGTAAAGAAGAAAAATGCCAAGTGGCGGATGTGTGTAGACTTTACTGATCTGAACAGGGCATGCTCTAAAGATCATTTCCCGGTCCCCAGAATCGATCAATTGGTTGACTCGACATCCGGAAATATTTTACTGTCCTTTATGGATGCGTACGCTGGGTACAATCAAATCTAGATGGACCCAAGGAACCAAGAGAGTATAACTTTCATTACTGGAAGGGGTCTGCACTACTACAAGGTGATGCCGTTTGGACTAAAGAACGCTGGAGCAACATATCAACGCTTAGTAAACAAAGTTTTTGAGAGTCAAATTGGTAGAAATGTGGAAGTTTACATTGATGATATGTTGGTTAAATTCCTCAGAGACGAGGATCATTTAGCTGACTTGGAAGAAACCTTCGCCAATTTGGCCAAGATAAATTTAAAGTTGAACCCGAAAAAGTGTACATTTGGGGTAAGATCCGGAAAATTCTTAGGCTACACAGTCAGTGATTAGGGCATCGAAGCTGATCCAATACAACTAAATGCTTTGTGTACTACGGATCCACCAAGAACGATAAAAAAGTGAAAATTCTGACTGGAAGGTTGGCTGCATTAAACAGATTCATATCAAGGTCATCAGATAAATGCGCCCCTTTTTTCCAGTTACTGAGAAAAGAAAACTCTTTCGATTGGATGCAAGAATTTTTGGACGCCTTTAATCACATCAAACAACACCTTTCATCCCCGGAAATCTTGACAATGTGAGAATTTGTTCATTTATCTGGTAGTCTCAGATTTTGCGGTCAGTACGATCTTAATCTGAGAAGAAGCGAATGTTCCGAGGCCGATCCACTATGTGAGTAAGAGTCTTTTGGATGCGGAGAAGCGGTACCTCAAATTAGAAAAGTTAGCACTTGCACTAATAACATCTGCCCGAAAAATGAGCCCTTACTTCCAAGCTCATTCGGTTGTGGTACAAACATATTTTCCCTTGAAGAACATGCTACAAAGGCCCGATGTGTTGGGAAGAATGACAAAGTGGTCAGTAGAACTTGGAGACTTTGATATTCAATTTGAACCACAAACCGCCATCAAAGCACAAGCACTACCTGATTTCTTGGTTGAATTCCATTCTAATCAGGGTGACATGGATATTGATGAAGAAAAATCCGCCCCAGAGTGGATAGTCTGTACCGAGGGGGGATCAAGCTCATCTAGCTGCAGTGTAGGAGTACAATTGACATCCCCGGAAGGCATTGTACGAAGCCATTCGACTCAGATTCCAAGTATTAAAAGATGAAGCAGAATATGAAGTGGCTTTGGCTGGATTAAGACTTGCAAATATTTGCGGAGCAAAACGAGTCAAGTTGATAAGTGATTCCCAACTCTTGGTGAACCATGATTTGGGGCGATAAGAAGCAAGAAAAGATTATTTAGTGAAGTACTTGGAGGGGGGGGGGGGTTAAAGGCTTTAACCTTAGAGTTTGAGGACGTCAGGTTCGAACATGTTCATAGAGCAGGGAATTGAGTGGCTGATTCTTTGTCTAAGGCATCCTATTTAGAGAAACACCCATGGATAGTTACCCAAGAAAGTCCATAAATTGTTAAGGGATCCGATTTGGTTGAAGGAGGCATCGAAGCTTTCCAAATTTCTACAGCTCTAGTGAAATATTGGAGAAGTGAGATACAAGAGTTTTTAGTCCATGCTATATTGCCAGTTGAAAAAGTAATGGCTAAAAGAATACGATTCAAGGCATATGGGTACGTGGTGTATAAGAAATCTTTTAGCCGACCTTTACTTCGTTGTTTAGGGAAGGATGAGTCACAACTGATACTTTCAGAGCTGCACGATGGGGAAGGATCCGCACACTATGGTTACAAAACGTTGATACGAAGGGTTCTTCTGGCTGGTTATTATTGGCCGACCATCTTAGCGGACGCAAAGGAGTTGGTACAGAATTGCGACACTAGCCAACAATTTTCTAACTCAATCCATATGCCTGGGGTTCCCCTCGAATCAATATCAGAGTCTTTGCCTTTTGATCAATGGGGAATCGACCTTGTCGGACCACTTCCGATGATCTCAGGAGGGCGCCAAACGATCATCGTTGTTGTAGATTACTTCTCAAAATGGGTAGAGGCTGAACTATTAGCATGAACAAGAGCGAAAGATGTGATCAAATTTATCATCTATAACATTTGTTTTCGTTTTGGTGTACTAAGGAAGATTACGATGAATAATGGCCCGCCGTTCGACAACAATGAGATGAGAGCTTTTTGTGCTTCCAAAGGGATACAACAGTGTCTCAGCACCCTTCCACCCACAAGAAAATGACCAGGTCGAAGTAACCAATTAGACAATTGTAGATGCTTTGAGGAAGAATCTATAGGGTAAAGTTGGAAAATGACCAGATTACTTAGAAGAAGTGTTATGGGCTACAAGACCACTCCTCGGACCGCAACACATGAGTCGTCCTTCGCACTTGTTTATGGAATGGGCGCGGTAGTACCATCGGAAACCATGTTTCCATCATACAGACTAAGTGAGTATTCCGAGGAGGGAAATGATAAAGGGAAACGCACCGAGCTGGATCTAATGGAAGAAAAAAGAAGAATGGCACAATTAAACTCTTTACACTATCAGACTCTAATGAGGAGCCGGTACCCATCAAAAGTTAGAAGGAGAGAATTCGAGGTTGGGGAAAAAGTTCTAAGAAAAGTCTTCCTTCATACGAAAGAAAAGAGACTTGGAAAGTTGGCTCATACACAATAGCAAAAAAGATAAAACATGGGACGTACATACTAAAGGATAAATAAGGGAGAGATCTTCCCCACCCTTGGAACATTGAGCACCTCAAAGCCTACTTAGAGTGAATGTGTAACAGGTAAATATTTTCTTTATCAGTTTATGTAAGTATCGGTGGCATAATCTTTCCAACCCTGGTGGCGCAGGAAGGTTTTAATGAGGTGCCCTAATAGCCGAATCATATATGAAATTCCATTGCCTTCTTAAAATGAGTCATAGAAAGTTCAACTTTTTGAACTCAAAACATACTCCAAAAAAGTTTGGACAAGAAAGTTAATCTTTTTGAACTCAAAACATACTCCAAAAAAAGTTTGGACAAAAAAGTTCATCTTTTTGAACTCAAAACACACTCCAAATTTTTTTGGAAAAAAACATTCATCTTTAAATCAAAAGTAAACAAATATCAGACAAACTGAGTTAGGGAATAAATGTTTTAGTAAGCATTACTAAAATATTATCCCATCATAAGCCCTTACAACAGGAGGAAAATTGTATATAACAAATGTTGGGATTTTAGCAGGTTCCAGGTACAAACAGTTAACAGAATAAAAAAGGAAATATTCAGTGCTTGCTAGTCGGATGCAGAGTTTTTTTACTACCTTCCGGGGAATCAAACTTCGATGACGAGCTTTCCGAGTCGTCGCTGGATTCCAACTCCTCCTATGACCTGCATCCAAAAAATACCAAGGTACGAATCCAGAAACCTCTCATGCATCTCCAGCACCATAACAAACCTCGGGTTGTCATCTCTTTCTTTGAGACAAGTGACAATACCAGCTGCATATTCGTCAAGGCGTTTTTTCTGCTTAGCCTCAAAGTTTTTCATCAAAGATTCACTTTCCGCTAATAACTTCTCAATGTCTTCGACTACGTTCTGAAAGTATACTTTGGTTTTGGCACAAGACTCAGTGAGGCCATCCACCAGCATCTCCCGTTCAACATTTTTGGTGATAAACCTTTCTCGTTCATCGTTGAATTTCTTTTTCTCCCCGGAAATTTCAGTTTCAAGTGAAGTAATGGTAGCTAAATGATCTTCAGAAGTCTTCTTCTCTTTAGAAAGTTCGCCCTCGACCTTCTTTAGTTGGGTTGACACTTTTGTTGTCTTGACTAGCTCATGGGTCAGCTCTTTCACTTTGTTTTTCAACTTAGCCGCCTCATAGGTCAAGGTCTCTACTTGGGAAGATATCTATGACTGCTTGAAATGCTCAGATGTTAAATCTTTTATCTTGCTCTGCAATTCAGCCACCTCGGAGGTCAATGTCTTCACTTCAGCCTTTTTTTGAAGGACTTCTATTTTATGACGATCTTTACGGTTGGCCTTGCGTTCGAGGAGGACAACAACGAGAAGAAGTTTGTTTAGCTCATTCACGACATAACCGTTCTCGTAAACATCAAAGTAAGCTGAGGCAGGAGAAGGATATCCTCCCTTGCCTTCGTTGAAGAACGAATTCCCTCCCGGAGTCCGAGTCGACCACTATAACTCTCTTTATAGGAGGAAAGCTTGGACAGGTTGTGTTGTCACTCTATCCTCCACTTTCAACCACTTTTTTCTGTTTTTCCTTAACAGTAAGTCTTCTTGGCCTCACAGCACCAGCCCTACCATATGGCCTCACCTCAACGGTGTGGTCAGCTTCCTCCAATCTCTTTTCTTGAGGGTGGGCCGGAGAAATGATCTGAAGGCCTGCTGGGTCCTCTTATTGGACTTCTGGTGGCCTTTCATCATCTTGGGGACCCACCTGAATTTCATCTTGGGGGTTACCTGAATATTCTCTGGAGGACCATCCTGCATTTCACCTTGGGGACTTCCTTGAGTCTCATTTTGGAGACCCCCTTGAGTGCCAACTCCTTGCTCTTCGGGTTAATCACCCTCGGATTCAACATCCTCCTCGGGTTTTTCTGCACCTTGATGGCTCGGAGCCCGAGCACGGGTGGGAAGGTAGACGACATTGTCTAAGCATTCTAAGTGTTTGAGGATGACATCATTTGGAGGAGACACTATAAGCTCAGATATGGACCTTTTCTCACCTAGGTCGCACCTCCAGAGGTTACTTTTTGCAAACTTCATTGGAAGAAAGCTCTGATGGAACTTGTGGTCCCAATGCTCATCTGTCCAGGAACTTAACTTCTTAGAAATATCCTCAACAACTTTGGCATGCCACTTAAAAGGTTTAGCAATCCCTTTCATGGTTGTAGAAGAAAAGTGTTAGAATTATTTGAATACGACCAGTAAGATAAAAGAACATACAAGGATACTTACCCTGCCCGGACTATTTTAGAGTTACCCGATGCGGAAGGTCCTTAGAATCTTTGAAGCCAATCTCCCACAATCCGGATATGAAGACAAATTGTTGTTTCCACTTCTTGTCAGCCTCTAAGAAATCTTTGATTATCTTGAACTGTCTGGCAAAACCAAGAGAGTAGAATGGGTAATGAGAATTTTTAGCCACACTTGAGATGAAGACGAGCTGTTCCATGGTAAAGGAAATCTTAGAGAGCCTGAAGGCTATGATACAAGCTATGAGCGTGTACTACATGTTAGCACCAGCTTCAGAATGACACAGTCCGATCAGGTGAAAGTACTCGAGCAGAGCATGGTCAAGGGGCAGACGAAGGCCCTAGTTCATGAGCTCGGTATAAAGGATTAACTCATTGTTCCGAGCAGACAATGGAGTCTCTCCGACGGTGGAAAACCAAATTGTGATGTTATCGGGAATCCCCCATCGGTCTCTTAGCTTTACTTCCTCAGTCGGATGAAAGTATCTATACTTCACTCTGTATAATTCAAGAAGGTGTTTAGACTCGATGTCGTGAAGATTGTCGCCCAAAATATCCTCTATGTTCGAGGGCAAATCTGTTGTGAGTTTCCTATTCTTCTTATCTTTTTTCAATAAGGAAGTTTCACCGCTTTGAGGGGGTGGACCAGTGGCAGTTTCCGGGGGAGGAGAGGAATCACCTTGACTCGGCTCGGATAGTCCGGGGGAGGATTGATAGCATGAACTGCTTATAAAGGCTGCAATTCGACCACCACCATATCAGGTCGCTCTTGATTGTTATCGGGCTCATCAACCAGATTCCTTTCTTGGAGTTCAGGGATGAATGTTAAAATCGGATCAGATCGGACTGCTCTCGTTGAAGGTCTCCTAGGCAAAACATGAAAGACGAGTGTGATCAGTTGAGGGCTGAAATTGAAGCTTTAAGGGTCCAAAGGCAAGCTGAAACATAATTAAAAGGGAAGTTTGCTGCAGGATGTGTTATTACAGATGAGCCTGAAAACAATCACAAACAAGATGAAAGTGATCAATCTTCAAAGGCTCACATAGGTTCAAAGAAGGAACATCGGGCTAAGCAGTTGATGAACACATCAGATTTTGTTGAAAATTCTACCATAGAATTTGATTCAGATATTTCTACTTCTTCATCTAGTAGTGACCAAGGCCGTCAGAAGAAGAAAGAAAGTCTAACCGATAAACATTCTAAGAAAAGGAATAGGAAGGGCAAAGTGAAAAAGGAAAAAAATATCAAGGGAAAGTAAAAGGATCGGTAGATGACAGTATTGATCATCTGTTAAGTGATCAGTTTGCTATCCAGTCTGAACCAGATATCTTTGCCACGTCTGATGAAGACCATATGTTTAGTCGTAACCACAACTGGAGACAGTCACCTTTGTCTTCAAATATGCTTTCTGGACATCTGCCAAAACGGTTTTGACAGCTCCAAAATAGAGAAATACGATGGAAGCAAAGATCCTGATAATCACCTTGAGCAATTCAAAAATTTCATGATGATGATAAACTTCTATTTCAAGCCTTCTCGCAGACCTTCAAGGGGAGTGCACTAAAATGGTATAACAATTTACCACAATGATCTAATGAAAAATTTGATGTATTTTGGATGGCATTCCGGAAGCAATTTGTGAGAAGTAAAGAGCTTAAAGGGAATGATGATACCATCATCCACTGTGCACAACAACCGAATGAGTCTTTAAAAGACTACATCAGTCGTTTTGTGAACATAAAAAATAGATTGACTGATTGTTTTTGAACAAGTGACTATTGCTTCTTTAATACAAGGTTTAATACCGGGTGAGTTAGCTGATTTGTTGAATCGGAAGAAAGAGATAACCTGGGGAGGATTATTAAATCAACTCGGAAAACAAATCACAGTGGAGTACACCAAAAAATTTAGAGTACCACGCTAGAATAGGTCTGCTCTTGCAACTTCTATCCCACAAGATAATACTCAGTTCCAAGATACATTTAATTATTGGCCTAAAGATTCCGCACAGAGTTCACATCGTCCTAGACAAAATCAATCTATTCAAGGCCAACAATCTAGAGCAAGAAGGAGTCAGTAGGTCCAACCCGAATGATTTGTTGAACTAGGTGAGAGTGTAGCCACCATTTATGACAAAACTAAGAATGTTGCGTGCATTTTTTAAGGCCAACACCAATTCAATCTCCTAAATAAAATTGGAATACTCGCTTTTATAGATACCACAATGATGTGGGTCATGATACCCAAGATTGCATTGCCATAAAGCAAGAGGTACAAACCTTGATTGAAAAAGAAAGTTATATGCTTTTGTTAAAAAAGCAATGGGCAATAATAAAGTTAACTCACTCCCAACCTAGTACAAGCATAACACAAACAACATCACCAAATGTTCAAGGACTAAGTATGGGGGGATCTAGGCAAGAGGATGCTATGTTGATTGTGGAAATAATTGATGTAGACTTGGAATACTTAGACCCTGATCCTGATCAGAATCAGGTTGGGGCGATAGAGAAAAATTAGTGACAATATCCGATTTGTGCAGCTTATTTGAATTTTTGACCATTTTTGGGGGGGGGGGATATTATGACTGCACCCCCAAGATGCTCAAGAAAAAGACATGTAAACAGTCTTAGTACTTAGTTAGAATGTAAAATATCTACACATCTCTATCACAGCCCTACTATGTTTATTGTCTTTGATGACAATGAACTGAGAAATATTGCAGGCCTAGATGAAGATGTTGTGGTTATAGGAGCATCCATTGAATGCAATGATATACGTCGAATCCTGATTGATACATGCAGTTCGGCAAATATTCAATTTTTATCAACTTATAAGCAAATGAAGAACCCCTCAATCACACAAGTTCGAATAATACCATAGTAGGATTTATTGGTAACTCGACCAACGTGATTAGAGAGTTTAAATAAGAGGTCTTGTTGGGAAAAGTACCATTCAAGAAGTTCGTAAGGGTTTTGTTTGTAGTAGTTTATTGTCCGGCGTCTTATAATTCCATATTTGGTAAGTCTTGCTATCTAGGATGCATGCAGTAGCTTCCACTGTTCACCAATGTTTCAAATATACCGTGTGAGGTCAAGTAGGCGTCGTCGTAAGTAGCCAAAGGGTAGCCCGAGAATGTTATGTCACTGCTCTTGCTCCAAAATCGTTAGAAGCAGTGAAAGTCGGCAAAGAATATCAATTAGTGGAGTCTTTTTCCAAATTAAATGATATAGATGATCAGAGGGAGGCTCCTAGTGCTGTGATTCCTTGTTGAAGAAGTTGAAATTCATCACTTCGCATAAGGTAAAAATGTTAGGGTCGGATCTAAATTGCCATTAGAATTGAGAGAAAAGTTATTATTCTTTTTATCTAATAATCTGCATGTGTTTGCTTGGTGTAACAATAATGTAACTAGAGTACCAGCAAGCGTGTTCAGTCACAAATCGTCAGTTAGATCTGATGTTGGGCCGGTGGTGCAAAGAAGAAGAGCTTTGTCCAGATAAAATTCCAAAGCCATAGTCCAAGAAGTATATCGGTTAACCAAGGTGGGACACATTGAAAAAAATAAATACATTGTTTGGACAGCTAACCCGATCCTAGTCAAAAAGAAAAAGGGGACACATTGTATACTTTTATTTTATTGTACAAAACTATCTCAACCTAATTTAAAAGTGAACAAAAGAAACTTTTTTGTGGATATGAGCATACGACGAGATCATTAATCTTTTATATATTATTCAACTAAAACAAGTTCTCGTCATCTTGCGTAAGAATTTTTTTTTGGCTTCATTGTATTTTTATCCATTCAAATTTGACATCTTCCAGCTACTTGTCATATGCTATTTCATTAGTATATCATAAATCATCTTCAAATCATGCTTGTTGAATTGGTAGAGTTTTTTCTTGTTGTACTATCATTTACATATGTATTAGATCTCCTTGTTGAGGAGTTGGTATAAATTTTTGACTTTTTTCTTCTTGTGGAGTTTCTTAATGTAGCTATTGGGGATCTTTTTGTTGTTGAAGATCTTCTCGTTGTTTTGACAACCTTTTTTGTTATTGTGTAAACTCTTATGTCGTTTGTATATTTTTTACTTTCTTTAAGTTTTTTTCTTTAGTTTTAGTTTCTCTGTGTTTGACGTTACTGCTAGTATGTCTTTTATTTTTTCTTGTAAATCGTGTAACGAACCATTTGTTGTATTTATTTCACTTTTAAAATTATCCGTACCACATAAAGTGTGTACGTTCTGCTCAAATTGTAGCTATTTTGTTCAACTTTGTTACTTTGATGAAACATTCTTGATAAAATATAGTTTTTTCAAGGATAATTTGGTGGTTGTAAGGGCTTTGATTTGATCATCTTTTATAATTTATTCTCGTTCAGATGATACTGGTAACTTAATTTCACCATGTAATAGATAATAGATAAATGTAAGTTTAAAAATATTATTTGAAATTACTATTACGTGTGCAAAACATATTGTGAACGACTTGCAAAAATATGTACAAATGACTTGCAAAAGAGCGTCACTTGTGAAAAAATACATTTTCACAAGTGTAAATGACTAGCAGAACCACATGCAAATGACTTGCAGTAATATGTTACTTGTGAAAAAAAGATATTTTCAAAAGTATAAATGACTTGTAGAACTGCGTGCAAATGACTTGCAGAAATACGTCACTTGTGAAAAAATGATTTTTCACATGTGTAAATGACTTGTGGAAGTAATTGACTTACATAAATACATCACTTGTGAAAAATTCACTTTCATAAGTGTAAATGACTTGCAGAAACTCGTACAAAGTGACTTGCTGAAAAATATAATTCTACCATAATTTTCATTTTTGTTATTTGTGAATGCACATTTCTTTCTTCTTTTCTCTCCGTCATTTTTGAGAAATATGTGCCAATAATTCTTGATTTTTGTGCTTCACTTGAACTGACATCACTAACTCTTTTGTTTATGTTGATCTTATTTTTAAGGGGTTGACTTCTAAAATAAGCATTACCTCTCTGAATGTGAGTATAACATGTCTTTTACCAATACAAAAGTTAATCTCCTAGTGTCATAAATTTTTATTATTTCAATTATGATATTTTAGTTAATTATTACACCATAATCATTATCTTTATATTAAAAAAACACATTCTGAGAGACAATAGAATTATGTATCTCTATAAGAAAAAATCATGATCCTAAAAAAACAAATATTTTAGGATTTTTTTTACATTTATATATCAGTAGTTTGGTTCTAAATCTTTGTATGTAATTGGAAAAAATTACAGATCTTTGTTGTCTATAATGTTTGGTCTGAATACGACACCGTCTGTAGAAACCAAAAAATACCAATGAAAAACAACTATTTCAAAATCTAACCTATGAATCACAAGTCTTCAATTTTACAAATCCATGTCAGATCTTCCAACTAGACTCAAGGTCATCAATCATGTTTGAGTTGAAAACCAAATACAATCTAGTCATTTATCTTTTCTAAAACATCAAATGGATGAGTTGTTATACACTCATCTGGTGATGACCATCAACATCCATAATATGATCGATGAACTACAAATTCATCTCATTCACCATCACGTCTTCACTTTGAGGTACAAATGAGTTGAGGACATGGCTTCAAAAAAAAAACCCATTATTCAAACGTTACCTCAATGCCACACCCAACAAGAATATAAATATTCTGGCCAAGGGAGCCATCACCGCCACAAACACCGTTCTTAAAAAATAGAGGTCTAGAGCTCTTTCTCCCTTACCGTGGGAATTCTTTTGGACCAGACTCATATACTCAGTAGCCAAAGCAGAAGCCTTATTGAAAACTATTTACCAATAACTCGCCAATCTGTTTATGTTTCTCTTTTTGGTTGTGCTTCGGAAAATACATAATAAATCTTTATCCGCTATTAAAAAAGATAGGATAATTTATTAATAATCATCCATAATCAAAACTATTTACCAATAACCATCCAAGGTCTAAAAATACTCATAACGACATGTATTTAGAACTTAATTACCGATAACCACCTAAACTAACCAATAATATTTTTCTCTCTCTTGTTTTTTTAATGTCATATCTAGGTATAGGCATTCGGTTCTACGGTCCGGTTCGGTTCGGTTCTTTCGGTTCTCGGTTCTTTCGGTTCTTTAAAAGTAGTACCCATTTAGGAAACGATTAAAATTCGGCTCGGTTCGGTTCGGTTCTCGGTTCTTTCGGTTCTCTAAAACTAGTACCCATTTAGGAACTGATTAAAATTCAGTTCGGTTCGGTTCTTCTCGGTTTGGTTCGGTTATATTCGGATTTTGGTTCCAAATGGTTACTTTCTAACCAAATGGTTACTTTATAACCAGAAGAACCGTTTGGAACCGAACCCAAAAGGAACGAAATGGTTATTTTCTAACAAAATGGTTACTTTCTAACCAAAAAAACTGTTTGGAACTGAACCCGAAAAGAACCAAATGGTTATTTTCTAACCAAATGGTTACTTTCTAACCAAAAGAACTGTTTGGAACTGAACCCGAAAAGAACCAAATGGTTACTTTGTAACCAAATGGTTACTTTGTAACCAAATGGTTACTTTGTACCTAAAAGAACCGTTTGGAACCGAACAGAAAACCATGGATATTCAAAGGTACTATTACTTATTCGGTTCTTTATGGGTACTATTCGGTTCTCGGTTCCGAACCAAACCGAACCGAGAACCGTGGGTATTTAAGATAAGGAACCGTACAAGTATTATAAGGAACCGGAACCGAACCGAATCCATTATTTTGGTTCAGTTCGGTTTGGTTCTTCGGTTCCATACGCATATGCCCATGCCTAGTCATATCTTTCAAACTTTAGTTCCATAAAATCCTAAAATACCATTTATTTTTTTAGGCGAACAAAACTAGATTCGTAAAATTTATTTTTGGATGTTTTATATTTATTTTGTTTGGTTGCGTAATTACGTGTAAATAGGTTGTGAAATAAGTCTAATTGTGTGAAAAAACAAAATACAGTTTGTTTTTGTGAAAATAAGTGTCGACTGAGTGTGAAACAACTAACTTGTTTGTAGTCGCTAAATATGTTATTTGTTTTGTTGAAAAACTTGTTGTTAAATTTTTGTATATTTTAGACCGTGTTAAATTAGTCTGAAAAAATATAATTTGTTTGTATTAAAATATGTGTTAATTAGATGTGAAATAACTAATTTTTTTTAGCTACTAATATATGTGCATTTAACTTATTTTTTAAAATAAATAAATTATGTTAAGGGTGAAAAATTTAAGTGTAATTGAGGTGTGAAAAAAGAAACTTTATTTTAGTAACACATTTAGGAGCAAATATGTTGTGAATATAAGAAGAAAATGGTTGTGTAAATATGACTCAAACTAGAAGAAATAACTGTTTTTCTTAATAGTTGTGCAATCTAACTAAATGTATTATATCTATATATATATATATATATCGTAAATAATTTGGTACCAAACACGAGACAAAATACTATAATATCCTTGATTTGTAATATTCTACAGTATTTTTTAAACAAAAAAGTGGTTTTTTTTCTTTTTCTTAGAAAATCCGTATCTTTTTAAATATAATTAAAAAAAAACTGAAACCACGGTTGTGTTTCTTTTCTCGAGACGAATGAAACAAGTGGTGTAAATGATATGTTTTTAGAACTTTTTATACTGTTAAAAAAGCCTTGTTTAGCCGTTTTAAAACTGCTAAAGATTAAAAGTTGAAACCTAATTGAACTATATAAAACTGTTAAAACTGCTAATTAGCAGTATTATAAAATTTAAAACTGCTAATTAGCAGTATTAGAAACTTAAAACTGTGAATTAACAATTTTAATTCGCAGTTTTAATTTTTTAATAGTGTTAGCTTTTTGTTTTTTAGCAGTTTTAATTTTTTGTTCAAAACATATCATATAGACCACTTGTTTGATTCGTCTCGTAAATATAAACAAAACGGTGGTTTTGGTTTTATTTTTAGAATTATAAATCAAAAGATACGAACTTTACAAAGAAAAAGAAACTTATATTTTGTTAGAAGTTACTGTATTATATAATACAAACAAAAGGCTAGTAAAGCAGTAAGGGTAAGTAAGGGTAAAATATGTATTTTTGGAATGTTTGGCATTAAAATTACTTAAAAGACTTTTTAAAGCCATAAAAGATAATAGACATTTTAGGATGGACTAATATTGGATTAGAAACTTATTTTTGTATTATAATGGAAATAACCCTATATTTGTATATTAAGTAAATAATTTGTGGCTTCCGGCTTTAATTATTTCAATTATAATAAAAACTGTTATTTATTATTTAATACTAAATATATTATATACATTAAAAAGTGATTTTCCAGGCCTCACCGGAACCAAGTATCTCTCCTAATTAAGATGCAAAATTAGTTTAAAAAATATTCTCTAAAAATATCATTCATGAATTTTATTTTATTAATTTTTAAATAATAAAAATATTATTATCTTTTGGAATTTTTAATTTTTTTTAGGGTTTACAAAATATGAAAATTTTAAAATTAAACACAACTAATTATTAAAATTCAATGTGCAATGACATTGTTAAAAGTATTTATGTTGCAAATAGTTCTTAGTAAATTTGGATGGTTATTAATGATTGTACTAAAAATAATTCGGATTCGGGTGTGATTAATTGACGTGTGGAAAGAGTAAATAAGTAAAGCGGTAGACAGAGAAAGTAATATTAAATTCGTCCCTTTCCAAAAAGGTGGGTTTTCTTTATATAGTAATAGTGGACCCCTATTTTGCACTGGTGGTCCTTCTAATTAGACCTTTATATTTTTACACCTTGGTCTTTTATATTTTCCTTACTTGCTAATTGAGGTTATATATTCCTTGAGTTATTTATCTCATATTAAAATTTATTACCCTTTGTCGGGTCATATATTTACTCTTGGCCCAATAACATGACCCAACATTTTACTACCGTATCACTAGCCCCCCGTCTTCACGAGTGCGGGAGTGAAAACTATTTGAACTCGGAACTGGTCACTTTGCAGTTGCAGCAAAATCGAGACAGGAAGCGTCTGTAGTCGGTAGGGTGCAAGTCCGCTATGCTTGGTTCGTCGGGATTTCACTATAGTTACTAGTATGGTCTGACCCCGAACTGGTACTGTCTTTAGGTGTGCCCGCGCCAGTATGGGTTGGATTATCTTCTTATAGGTTTAGCTTTTCCCGGGCTTGACCATGATGAGCCTTGTCCCTCAACCCATTTGTTGTTTTGGCTCGTCTATTGCGCCAGGTGTTCAAATTCTTCTTGCGCCTATAACCCTCGTGATGTTTCTAGCCCCCTAGCACCGCGTTAGCCGTTCAAAAATGACGCGTGTCAAACTTCTACGAGTAGCGTGTTTACTCGTGAATATGAAAAATAAACTTTTCGACTTCCAGATGCTCTTTTTGTTTGCACTTCTCTATATAGGAGTTCGTTGTGGTATGAGGTTTCCTATAAATACCTTTCCTCAATTTTATTATCCGCTATCAAAGAAAATCCTAGAGAGAGAGAGAAACGCGATCTTGTATTTTTCTAGAGATAGACTCTGTTTTTGTTTATGAGAAGACCGGTCCTGAGGCGTTAACGAAAGCCTAAAAAAGAAAAGAAACCTACTTTTGGGCTTATAGACTACTTGAGCATTACCAAAAGAGAAGTTGAGTATCGAGCCGCAAGCTTGAACTGGGATTCTTAATCGACCCGTCTTCAGATAACCACAAAAGTTCATTATAACCACCTGCTCGGTCACAACTTTTAATTAAAGAAAATATTCCAGTTTCAGACCCTGTTTCAGATCCAGCGCACAAATCGATCCTTATCTCTTCAAGTGAAACTACTCTTAGCCCTGCTTCTGCTCCTTCTTCCCTGGTTGCTTCTGACCAAAACAATTCCTGTTGGTGATATCGTCGGGACCTCAAACACTAACGCTTTCCCTTCAAATAAACCTAAACCTCAATTTTTCGTTATGGGGGACTCGATTGCATCTTCATCTCCCAAATTTGTGCAGCTAAATAAAAACATAATTGGCGTTCGTACCAACCACAATACTGCTACCACTCCTAGAGGGGTTGCTCAGCGCAACACAGAACGTCAACGACGGGAAGAGGAGATGTCAAAAGTCTTGAGGGAAACTGGGCCAGGTCATACGCGTATTTGCAGTAAAGAGAGCTTTGCTCATTTGGCGTCTATAAGTAAGAGGATGGCCGCTTCCACCAAAAACATTACGAAAGATCGGGGAGCGGGTATCCCTGCTGCCCCTTAGTCAAAACCAACCATCACAACTGTTGCTCATCCGAAGAGAAAAAGAGTCGCATACCGATTGGAGAAGGCAGTTCATGGAGATGAAATCACTACCAATATTGATACAACTCAAAAGGCTACTACTGTAGAAACGAATACTCTTCCAAGGGCAGATTTGGACCCGAACTTAGTTGATGTCGACGACGTCCAGGTTGCCGACAATGGTGTCACAGATCAGGTTGCTAATGATAATGGTAATGTGAAACATCGAGAAGGTAAAAAAGTTATAGTCTAGGGAGAAACTACTGCTAAACCTACGGTGGTTAGAGAACCCCTTCCGCCTAAAATCGATGCGATTATAGCCGGATATCACAATGATTTGTCTAGGGATAATATTATCACTTTATTTAACAGTAAGTATTTGTATTATAGCTACAAAGAGATGTCCGATCTAGAGGTTACGTGGGGTATTCCAAAAGGTGTAAAACTCCGATTTCGAGTACCCCGGGGGACTCCACTGTTTGTAGGTGAAAGGGATATAATCATTTTTATTGATCTTTTCAACTAGGGTCTTAGATTTTTGGTAAATACCGATATTGTGAGGTACTTTGAAATCCTTGGCCTCTGCCTGTCCCAGCTTACCCCTAATGCTTGGTATACGCTGATGTCATGCATAATGGCCTCTAGATTATCTGGTGTTCCGATGCCAATGGAGGAGTATGTTGCGATGACCGATCTTTCTAAATCACCTAAATTACTCTTCTTTTACTTCTCTTTGGCAAACAACATGAAGATTGTGAACGACCTGCTAGAGGGAGACAAGGTGTGGAAACACCGGTTTGTTTTTATTGGTGGGGCCTGGGAGAATGGTTGGCCTCGCTCGTCTGACAATCTGAGGCGCTTGACTTGCAAATAGGTCGATTAAGGTTTGTAACTCCTAGATATATATATATATATATATATATATATATATATATATATATATATTAACATTAGTTTCATTCAGTGTCAAAGGAAAAAATTCAAAAGTTGAAGAAGGATCACTCCAAGTTTGCCGCAGTGACCTTCCATAAGCTAAAAGAATATGCTCGGAGGAACCGGGGTCGGGCATTTCAGCGTTGTTTTAAGAATACGAACTTGATAAACAGTAATCTGTGATGGTGCTCGACCGAGCCTCTGACCGCTAAACAATTGTGACATCCACCAGATTTGGTCAACCTAGTGTTAAAGACCGATGCTCCTGACGCCTATCTGTTTCTCCCCAGGCGAAACAGGGCTACGAATAAACATGCTAAGTCCGACAAGCTCTCTGAATTCGAATTCAAAAAAGAAATTTAAGTCAATGAACATGATCCTATGTGTGCTGGGGAAGCCGAAAAGACTGTGGTTCTTAGTGAGCAGACGACCAGTGTGAGAGATCCCGTAGCAATGACATAAAGAACGAGGACCAAAATAAGAAGAAAATAAAAAACAACGTGACCGATGAGGGTGTAGTAAAAAAGTCGTAAGGTGAAAAAAAGACAAAAAATTTGGGGTTTTGAAGATTAGTCTGCCAGTTGTGGAAAATGAGAGTATCCCGACGTTATTTGAACAATATGAAAGAGTTGCCAGACCGGTTTCCCTTGTCACGGTAATCGAGGAAAATCTTGACGCAACACCTAAAAGCCATGTGGTAGATGCTGATGTTTCATTCATACCTTCTAAGAGTGTGGGAAAGGAAGAGGTCTGTGAATTTGTCCCAGAACAACTATACCTTAGGCCCTCCAGGAGGGCAAACACGATGGTAGGTACATCATCCAGTGGTGCACGTCTGCCGGTCCTTACTTTACCAGGGAGTGCGAAAGATTTTCCTTTGATTTGCTCATTTGTTCTCGCCATTTCTTTGTATAACACGGTAGGGCCCCTGGCACTGAAAGAAAAAAGAGCGGGGCAATTGAGCCATGAATTGTCAAAAGCCCAAAAACGCTTAGCTGATTTAGAGAAAGATGCATCAGAACAACTTGGGCGTCAAAGGAAATCAGAACAAGATGCCAATAACGTCGTTAATTGGGCAACCGAGTTTGAAATGGAGCTAAAAACTATTCAGACAAAAGAGGAAGAATGGCTGAAAAACTAGTCCCAGCAGAATCAGCTCAACCAAACCTTGAGTAGCTCGCTGTCACAAAGAAAAACCGATCGATATCATAAAGTTCGTTCCTTAGCTGCTTAAAAAAATCAAAATTATTTCCTTCGTCAATTGGTGGAAAAAGGGAAAGAAGATATTAACGAGCTTGAGGTAAAGAGTAAAGAAGAGAATAGTCGGTTCACTGCAACCTGTAAAAATATCATGGAGCGGAAGGTAGCTGACGCAAAAGTTGCTTATGTTTTAAATCTTCATAGTCGGTATCCCCGTATTCCCTTGAGATCAATGTGGCTAGATGTTCAAGAGGAGGAACGTCATGCTGGGATTGATTGTGAAGATAATGAACCTAGCAATGTCAGTTCGTCTGATAAGGATCCTGATGATGATCCTGCTTAAGTAGGATATGTTTTTTAAGATCTTTTTTTGTCACTTCTGGCGGTATGTTTTCTTGTAATGTCTGGTCGTTCTTCACATCCGATGTACTTTTTGTTAACAAAGTCAATACTAATCATACATCCCGATGACTTTGATGTTATTTGTGCATGTCAATTCGTTTAATAATGTTTATTGGTTTAAACTGATAGATCCGTACTGTTCGGGTTACATTTATGTGGATCAGTTATGAACTAAAAACCCTTAAGGTTCATGATTGATAATGTGGATTAGTTCGGAACTCAAAAACCGTTAAGGTTCAGGATAAAATATTGTGCATCAATTTAGAACTGAAAAACCCTTAAGGTTCAGGATAAATTATTGTGGATCAGTTCAAAACTGAAAAACCCTTAAGGTTCGGGATAAAATATACTTTGTTGATCAACTGGAGTTGAAAAATTTATCAATACCTAAGATAGTATATACCAACTCGTCAGCTGGGAAAATTTCTAGGTTCAAATTTTGACAAATCTTTTAATTAAAAAAAGGCTAAAGAAAAATTTAAGAAGATCGGTTGCCATGGACACCTTGTTAAAACCTTATCGCGCCACCGAGATAGGAAAGAGTGTGTCCTCAATCAAAAGTGTTTATAAAAAATCAAGCAATACAATGATAAACTGGAAATTTTAATCTAAATATAACGTGAGATGTTCGATGTTCCATAGGAGTCGCAAGAGTTTGTCATGTTTGTCTTTGATTTTGTAAGTAACAGTCTTTAATTTTTTAACCACCTGATAAGGTCCCTCCCAATTTGGTGCTAACTTCCCAAGAGCCTTGTCTTTGATGTGTAGGAAAACCCGTCGCAATATCATGTCGCATATCTTAAATTCTCTTCGCCGAACCTTTGAAGCGTATTGACTTCTCATCAGTGTCTGATAGAGTAGTGAATTTAGGTATGCTCGACTTCGTCTTTCTTCAATTAAATCCAGGGCTAAAGACTGGTCTTCAAAATTTCCATCTGCAGTATAGTTCCCGACCCTATATGAAGGGAAAATTGTCTGTACTGGTGTTACCCCATCCATACCGTAAAAAACCCCGTAAGGTGATTCATGTGTTGCCATTCGAGGAGTCGTTTGGAATTCCCATAGAATATCCTGAAGGTAGTCCGTCCATTTTCCAACCTTTCCCTCTAATTTTTTTTAAGGCCCTCCACGATCGTCCTATTTATAACTTCTACCTGTCCGTTAGCTTGCGGGTGGAAAGGTGCTGAAAAACCCTGTCAGATACCGTGGGATGAACAGAACTTCCTCATTTTGTTGTTGTCCAATTAAGGGCCATTATCCATAGTTAATCACTGCGGGATCCCATATCGGCAACAAATGTAGGACCAGATAAAATTGATCACATCCTTAGCCTTTTTGTCGATAACGGTTCTGCCTCGACCCACTTAGAGAAATAATCTACAACAAATACTATAATTTGTCTCCCTCTGGACGTCGTTAGAAGTGGTCCGACCAGATCAATCCCCCACATATCGAATGAGATCCCTTCTGAAATAGATTCTTGCGGAACCGCTGGCGTGTGAATTATGTTTGCAAATCTTTGATAGTTATCGCAAGTTTTGACCATGCTCTTGGCGTTGCATGCTATTGTCGGCCAATAAAATCTTGCAACTAAAAGTTTTCAGTATATGATACGGTGGCTAAAGAGTCAGCGTTTACATTTTCGGTTATAAGGACATGTTCATAAGTCACTCTCTTGAAACATGCTGCCAGAACCCGTAAGGAGGCTAAATACTTGACTAGGTGCTCTTTTCTTACCTCTGACTGTCTTGGCGCATGATTTACTAGCAATTGAGAGGCACTAAAGCGAACATATCTGCTCTACAAAGTTGAGCCAACCTTAAATCAGATAGCGCCGCCTCGTATTCGGCTTCGTTGTTTGAGGCTGAGAAACCGAAACGAATCCCCTCGTGTATCGTTATCCCCTTAGGTGCAGTGATTTGAATGCCCGCCCTGCACCCTCTGACACTTGATCCTTCGTTCGTCCGGACAATCTACTTATCAGGTTCAACACTATATCTTCCAAGACCTGGCCTTTTATAGCGGTTCGTGGTTCGAATTTTGATGTTGAAATTCCATAGCTACACCGATCATTTAGACATGCGTCCCAAGATGTCCGGACGTTGCAGAACGTTTTTTTAAAGGAAAAGATGTCCGAGCCACAATTGTGTGGGCTTGGAATTAGGGGTGCATTTTTTGTGTTGCGGTTACTAGAGCCACCGCAAGCTTCTCAAGTTTCAAGTACCTGGTTTCACCGTCCAATAAACTTTTACTCACGTAGTATACTACTTTCGGATTTGGTCCGGATTCGCGGATTAATGCCGCACTCACCGCATAGTCTGTTACTGCTATATATAAGAACAAAGTTTCTCCTGTCAAAGGTTTAGTCAGCAAGGTCGGTGATGATAGATAATTCTTAATCCCGACAAAGGCCTCAACACATGTAGGTGTCCATGGGAAATTTTTAGCGTTTCTCGAGACCTGGAAAAAAGGCACACATTTGTTAGAGGATCAAGATCTGAATCGTTTTAGGGCTGCCAGACGTCCCATCAAGATGTGTACTTCTTTTATGCTCCTTGGGGCCGTCGTGCTATTTAGGGATTTCAATTGTACCAGATCAGCTTCATTTCCTTTTTCGCTAACGAGGAACCCAAAAAACTTTCCAGATCGAACACCAAATTAGTATTTCTCGAGATTTAACTTGAGGTTTATCTTTCTCAAATTATCGAAGGTTTCTGCTATATTGTTTAGGTGGTCCTCATCCGCCCCGTTTTTTACGAGCATGTCGTCAATGTAGACTTTAACATTTCTCCCGATTTATTTCTCGAAATATTTGTTTACCAACCTCTGATATGTCGCGCTAGCGTTCTTTAGACCGAAAGGCATAACCTTACCCCGCCCCGTTATAAAGGTTGTGCTTTATTGATCGTTATGTTTAACTTGATCTGGTTGTATCCGACGTATGCATCCATAAAAGATAATAGTTTATTTCCTGACGTCGATCTACCAATTGATCGATTCTATGTATTGGAAAGGATCTTTGGGGCACACCCTATTTAGGTCGGTGAAGTCCACGCACATTCTCCATTTGTCATTTTTCCTTTTTACCAGAACAGGGTTCGACGTCCATTACGGGTATTGAGACTCTCTGATGTGCCCGACACCGATCAGTCTTTCTACTTCTGAAAGTATTACCTCAGTATTCTGTGTAATCGGTCTGACATTCCGGCATACTGCCAAACTGTGAGTAATCAAACTGTCCGAAATACCTGTCACGTCTTCCTAACACCATGCAAACAAGTGTAACCTTTTCTTCAAAAACAAAATTATTTTTTCACGATAATCAAATGAAAAATTAGTTCTAAGTTTCAGAAACTTACCTTTGTTAAATTCATAGTTCTCGCAATCCTCGTCTGTGGATAACAATCTGGGGGCCTCTCGGGGATCGTCTACTGGTGGTGACCCTGATGCTGACCCTGCTAATTGCTAATCCCTCACGTGTACCATCTTTTGATCACTCTTAACTACTAGGGCGGCCCTGTAGCATTCTCTCACCGCCTTCTGACTGCTTCATACTACACCCACGTTATTCCCGATCACATATTTCAAGTATTGATGGACGATAGACGTTACTGCATGCATTCTTGACAACAAATATCTGCTAAAAATTGCATTATGAGAAGCGGGGACGTCAATGACCACAAACAAGACCGTTACCTTTTTCTTGAAAGGGCCTCGTCCCAATTGATTATTGCGATTCTTGGTGGTACCTACAATACTGATTATTGCGATTCTCCCGAGGAATCTGGATCGGGAAAGGCTTTCAAAAATGTACATTCTTTTTCGCTATTTCAAAAATGGTAGACACACACTCCTTAAGACTAACAAAATGAGCGGGTCCGATCCATTTATTAGAGATAGGTCGGTTGACTGGTTGATTATTTTGCTTGGCGCGCTGCGGCTGAGATGTCGAAACCTTAGTCAGACCAGATGGTACCACGGGTGGCAGGCTACTTATCGGCTGTGGCCGCGGATCGAGTTATATTTTACCAGGTTTTGTTGATATGATACGACAAATTTTTTTGCACTTTGCTGTACTTGTGCGGCCAACTCAAACACCTCAGTCTCTTTGATCAAAATCTGTTTTTTCACTTGGGCTAGTAGTGAGGAAAAAGTAAATGTTTGTTTCTTAGTTAACGCTTGCTTCATAGGTCCGGGAAGTAGTCCCAACATGTATCTTGTCAAAGCTACACTTTATTCGCAATGATCAAGGTCGGTCTTGGCATCCACGTATAGCCTAGTGTAATCTCTCAAGCTTTCACCTATCTTCTGGCAGCAGTTGATAATAATGTCTCCGTTTTCCCAAAAAGTTTTACTTCCGACGAACTGCTATCAAAACATGACCCAGAACATGTTGAAATTTTTTATGCACCCTTGCGGTAATCGATTATACCACTTCGAAGCCTGATCTTTGAAAGTCATTGAGAAATCTCGGCAAAGCAACTTATCATCATTATCTAAGCTTAGCATAAATTTTTTAAACGCTTCTAAGTGACTATCAGGATCTTTTTCCCCTTGTACTTGTCAATTTTGATATGCCAAATCGCTTTGGGAGATGCCCTGACAAAATTTTGTCTGACAAAGGGGACGATCTCTAATTATATCCAAAGCTAAAAGCGCCACTGCCAAGAACCTCAGTGGGGATGCCATACAAAGCTTATCCGTTTGGATTGGCAAACTGACTTCCAATCCTATAACCGTAAGTTTGGCTTCCACGAGGGAACTGTAAATTAAGCTATGTCATCTAGCAGTTGTCATCTAGTAGTTGTTCTTTGTCATGATTATAGTCGATCATTTGCTTTGATTTCGACCATAATGATCGTGATCGGGATGTCCTTCTTCTGATCTCCTGTCTTTGGAACATGAATTAATCTTAGCTGGATTTTTCCCGACCTCTCGTTCCTCAACCGTTTTGGGATTCATTTTTTTGCTATATCGTGATTTTAGAAGAATGGAAACACCTCATAATATCACCTATTTTCCACAGACGGTGCCAAATAGTAGTATATCAACCACCCACAAGATCAAATTCAAGACTACCAACCAAATAAACAACAAACCGTATTTAACAATAGCGATTGACACATTTATTAACCAAATAAAACTACAAACCTAGTCACTGAAAAGTAATCAACGGTAAAATAAATCAAGAACCAAAAAATTTATATAGAAAAACCTCTTTGATGTAAAGAGTAAAAAACTACGAAACTTATGAAGAGTTCACCAAAAACACTTCTATTATTATGATAAGTTGATGGTACAAGTAATAAAAATGAAGAATATTACAAAAACTACTTCAATGTTACAACAATGATTTCTTTTCAATCATAGCACCAAATTACAATCCAACCGGTCAAATTGAAGCATCAAATGTACGAAATATGCTATCTAAAATTCAACCAAAACCAACATCGTTTGACCCATAGTAAATCCGCATGTGAGAGTAACAATACACGTATTGTATTACATGGGTTTTGTCTACCGGATATAGATATCAAAATTTTAGTACGTAGACGGGCAAAATCGAGTCTTAATTTTTAATAAAAAAATAGTGATGATAATAATAATAATACAAATATTATTAGTTTTTAGAATTAAAATAGAATTGGATCGTGGTGGAACGATTCGAGACCGACCTAACTGTTCCAATAATAAAAGGTGATTCCTGCGCGGGTCATGTCATGCTGATTGGCGAACACAAATAATCCAAATTCGGATTAAAAATACTAAATTTGAAACGGCAGATAGGGTCAGATTCGCCCGGAGGACCAAAATATAAAATACGGGTGATACACACCTACGATTATACAATGGATGTCAATAAAATATTTTATATGTATTTTGAAGAATCATTTCAAATTTTGCGGAAGAAATGATGAATTTTTGTAAATAATATTTTAGCGTAATTAGATTGATTAGTCGACCAATGTAGCGGAGAGTGTGGAGTACACGTTTGTTAGAATATATTATGATTAGTGGGTCGAAGGAGCAGAGTCTAGCTGTGGTTAAATTTATTTTGAATGATTATGAAAATTCATGGAAATTTTGAATTTGGAAAATTAATTCGAATTTGAATTTGAATTTGGAAAATTAATTTGAATTTGAATTTGAATTTTGAAATTGTTAAAACAAAACTTCAGAGTTTATCCACAAATCCAAACAATATTCTCAACAAAAGATTGAAATTATCTGTCTTGTATTATGAGGATTTAGAGACGTAAAATTTTTTAAAATCGATGTTCGAAAGAATTTAGAAAAAAAATAAAATACTAAGGTGTTGTGAGGAATTGTTGATGAATAAAAGATTGTAGACAAATAAGTATTTGTTCCTGCAATTTTTTGTGATTTTGCAAGCAGTAACTCATATACAATTGCAGTCAAACCCATTTTAATCAACTGAAATACTTTTAAACGTTTAAAACACTTTTAGTACTCGCAGGAAATGAATATTTTAAATTGAAATTCAATGTTTCCTTCTTGTATCTATTATTTTATTTTGCATGTAAATTAAGTAAACATTATGGGGTGAAATTTATATGGATTTTATATGCAATATTGTAACTCTCGTAAGTATCCGAATGAGTAACTGTTCCAGACTTCATGTCAATTATTTTACAAAGTGGAGTGAATTAAATTAGATACCTGCAGTAAATCACTTTGTGGTTTGTTATCTTTTAAGTAAGATAGGAATGAATACAAATTGAATAAAATAATCAATTTCCTAAGATAACAGTTGTATGCAGTTATGCAATTAGACGGTCATAAATTTGGCATACAACTCAGGATGGAATAAATTTGGCATGGTTGTTTGTATGGTCGGACTCGGTACATATCACTTTGGTAATAGAAATTAATTATTTAATCTTTTTTTTAATTCTCTTACATGTCATAGCATTGATTATGCAACCGTATTAATACATTAAATATAATTGCTATTCACGAAAGATACCATTGTATTAAGGGTATTTTGTTAACTCCAGTTGTGCATTAACCGTCTTCGTTAATAAAAGTTATGCATGAGTATGTTTTTAGGTCAAAAGCTGTGACAGACTTTAGTGTTTATTAATAAATATTGGGAGACTTACCCATTGGGTCTCGAAATTGTTTTTATTTACCCAATCCTATTATAAGAGACCCATTTTACTAATAGGTCCAGCCCGTTAATAAAAAGATTAAATTATCCTCGAACTAACTAATTCAGCCCCAAATCAATGTTTGTCCTAATTTCAAACATCTTTCTCATTTCCAAATTCGTTTCTTTCTCTTCTACTCTCCGGTCTTCCGAAATTCATTTCCAAATTCGTTTCTTTCTCTTCTGCTCTCTGGTCTTCCGAAATTCATTTCCAAATTCGTTTCTTTCTCTTCTGCTCTCTAGTCTTCCGAAATTCATTTCCAAATTCGTTCCTAATTTCTTTCACAAATCTCTTCTACTCTCTGGTCTTCCGAAATTCATTTCCAAATTCGTTCCTAATTTCTTTCACAAATTTCTTCTACTCTTTGGTCTTCCGAAATTCATTTCCAAATTCGTTCCTAATTTCTTTCACAAATCTCTTCTACTCTCTCGTCTTCCGAAATTCATTTCCAAATTCGTTCCTAATTTCTTTCACAAATTTCTCTCAACCGAATCTTCCAAAAACAAATTTCGCTGTCACCGCCGATAGACTCTGATAGACTCTCTTCATCGACTTTCGCTCTGTCACCGCCGATAGACTCCGATAGACTCTCTCCATCGACGAAATCCATGGGTAAGTTGTGATTTACCTTTTCTTCTATCTCTTTTTTACTTTGTTAAATCAATGTAATTGCTGTTTTAAACCTAAAATAGGGTACCTAGTACTTCGCTGGAGATTATTTGTTTGAAACTTAGTGTTAATTAGGGTTTAAAGACAAGATTCTTTTCTGATTGTTATTAGTGATTGTTGTTGATTACTGTTAATTAGTGATTACTGTTATTTTACTGGTTCCTGGAAAATTTGGGAGGCGAAATAAATCCAAATCTAAACCAAAAAGAGGACTACAAAAAGAACTGGAGCCTGAATATGTCTAGTAGGAGCTAGCTTGTTTCCTATCATACAGGAGTATGATCTTCGTTTCAAAAGATAACAGCTCCGGCCACACGACTAATGCCGCGATAACAGAATTGTAAGAAAGAGGTAAGACGTACCTTTGGAAATTGAGAATCCGGCGAACGGCCAACCGAGACGAAATTAACGACAAGCGATCACGGTCCTCGTTGAAATTGATCGAAAAAATGACCAACGGAGACGGTCACAGTCATCCCTTGAAAGCGAGAGAAAAACAGGTTTTGATTTTAAAATCAAAAGAAAAGAGGGACCAAAGTTTGACCTAATTTTGAATTTGTTTAGTAAGTCATAAAAGGGTAAAATTGTATTTCGAATTTAATTTTGGACTAATAAGTAAATAAAGTCTTATTTTGGCTGGTGTAGGTAAAATCTATCTAAGGCCGGTTTTATTGGTAAATTGTGAAAGTTTTATACCCTAATTGGTATAGTACAATTATATCATAATAAAAAATAGAGGAAAGTACCCCTAAATACCCACTCAACTATGAAATACCAAAATGGTACCCGTTTTTGGACTAGTTTCATAAAATACCTAGAGCCATATTTGGGACAATTATACCCTCTAAGGCATAAAAGGGGTTGTTTTGTTGAAACCCACTTTTTTTTACACCTGTAATCAGACTTTTAGGTTCCAATTCCCCCCACTTTCACATTTCTAAATTTGAGGAGAGAGAAACACGTGAAACGAGAGGGAACCCAAAAGACTTTTTTGAAACCAAACGTAAACGGCGAACACGAACCGGCGACAACTAACCTTCGAAGCAACCACTGTCTCTGTTCCGATCTTTCAAGCAACCACCAACGAGCCTCCAACTGCAACGAAGTATCCGTCGAACGGAACCGTCGACCACTGTTTCTGCTCTTCCTTACGCCTTCGAACCGAACCAGGTATCTGTCTACCACTGTCTCTGTTCGAGTCATATGCATCGATGTATAAGCTTCGCCGGAATACCTTTAATACTCCGGTAGTTAGAATAGTCGGTTGTTTTACATTGATAGTCCATGCTGTCTGACGTTTTATACTCCGGTAGTCAGTAAGGGTATTTCTTACTGTTGCTCGACCGGACGACGTTAGGTGATAGTTGTGTTGGTAGTGTTGTCCGTTGCCATCGATTTGAATGCGGCATGGTTGAATCGTAAACGTGTAACGTCGTCTATCATAGCTATAAGGCTGCTGTTCTAAGCGTTGTGAGTTTACGTAGGTTTGTTAGACATCTAGCAATCTGGGTTGCATTATCTAATCAATGTTTGTTAATAGTTTACCTGTTTTGTGCCATCGATTTGAATGCGGATTGGTTGAATCGTAAACGTGTAACGTCGTCTATCATAGCTGTAGGGCTGCTGTTCTAAGCGTTGTGAGTTTACGTAGGTTTGTTAGACATCTAGCAATCTGGGTTGCATTATCTATCGGTGTTTGTTAATAGTTTACCTGTCCGACGCCATCGATTTGAACCTGGCCTGGTTGAATCGTGAACGTGTAACGTCGGCTATCGTAGTTATAGGGCTGTTGTTCTAACCGTTGTGAGTTTACGTAGGTTTGTTAGACATCTAGCAATGTGGGTTGCATTATCTATCGGGGTCTGTTAATAGTTGACCTGTCAGACAGCACGTCTAGGGGAGTAGTATATGATTCTGGTCACTTCTAGCAATCTTCATAATGCAGTGGCTGCTTAGTTTTATTGTTTTAGTTACCATGGTATTACTAACTAGCTTATTATGTAAACGTTAACAGGTCAAAATGACAAAAGCAGGAGTATTCTACAGGTCGGGGTTGGTTAGCATAATCAACGTTCTAAGACGGGATATAATTAAAGCTGAACACATCGAGGCTGCTCGAGGAACCCCTTTCTATACCTTCCTCAAAACCTCGTACGACTTGAGGAACGAGGTTCTGAAGCTTAAAAAGTTCCACTACTTGATCGAGGCGATTTGTGGTTTATACGATGTTAGATGGAAGGCTTTCAAGATTGGACAAAAGTATGCAAGGCTGACGAAGAAAGATGTTAAGGCGATCTTTGGCCTGAAACACGGTAACGAAGAGATGCCGATGAGCTAATCAGGCGTATTTATCGCTCGGTACGGTGATGGAGCTGAGTTAGATTCGATTCTGATGAAGAAATATTTTTTGAGCCCAAGGACGAGGAGGAGCGGGCCAACAAACGATAAATCAGTTTCCAATGCGTTGATAAAGGTAAATAGAGTCTGTTAGAATGTAGTTGTTTTTTAGTTTATGCTGCAGGGTGTTAGCTGTATATTACGTTGGTGGATGGTTTTATGCATCTAGCAATGTATTGGATCATATCTATCAATGTCTTATTAGGGGTAGATGTCTTTAATTGTTATTGTTGTATGCTTGGTATGATGTTGTTTATTTTTGTAGGAAGCGATCGAGAAAGCAGTCAGTGAAGGAGGGGAGGATGAAGCGAAGGATGTTGCTCGGCTCCTGATACTTTTTATATGCTCGACACTGTTCTTTTCAGTGTCGGGCGACGTAGTCGGGTGGACAGCCATATTCTACGTGGAGAATCTCGAAAAGATAAACGACTACGACTGGTCTGGAGCCATCTTGGAGAAGCTTCACAAATCACTGGACAAATGTATTAAGACCGGGCATCCTGGAAGAGTTATCGGATGCGTTGCTATGCTTTTTGTAAGTACAGTGGATTATGATCAGCATGTATGTTACGAAACTGTTTTTTTAATGGTTAGTTATGTTCTGTGCAGCCATATCTGATGGAGCATATTTCGATGAACTTCGACATACCAAGGCCAAACATAATCCCTAGATGTTACAAGTGGTGGGGACTAGAGGGCAAGGAGTCGACATTCGAAATGATCTAGATGGTCAGTGAGCTCGGGGACGATGAGGTATGTAACGCACCTATCAATGTCCATGTTGTAGTGTCAAACAAATCGCATACACATGGTTCTTACAAACTAATAGCAACCATTAATATTAGAACAAAAAAATAAAAATAAACATATATATCGATAAAAATATCAAACAAATAGCATACCATGTAGCATAACGTCATAACTTCAACATGTTCATGGATCATATTTGTCAGTAATTCGCAGTAGTGATTTTAATATGTTGCTGCTCAATGTATATTATACTGTATTTCTTAGGTTATGGGCGGTGAGTTGGTGTTTTCAGCGTCTGAATGTTTTGTTTATGGAGTAAATGACTCGCGGAGGCAGTGCGAAGCTGCTGGAGAAACAAGCGAACAGAGGAGTAGGAAAAGAAAGAAATCTGTTGCGCACAGAAGTACAAGAAGGAAGGTAGATGACGGAGCTGGAAGTAAGAAGAGAAGACTTTCGATGACTGAGGTTGATGATGATGCTACATTGGGGAAATTCATTGTAGAGAGGAAGTCAATAGTTGGTAAAAACAAAGGGGAGAGGTTGAAAAACAAAAACAAACGTAGGTCTAGTATTATACCAAGCTTTGGAGGCCTGTCGCAGTCGGTGCTGTGTGATAACAACAAGCTGAAAAAAAGAAACCGGTTGCGCCGGTTGAAAGTTGAAAACAAGCGGCTTAAAACGTCGTTTGAGGAAAGAAACGAAGAGGTTAGTGTTACCATGTTTTTTAAGTACAGATAACCTCTATATGTTAGTTAAAATGAACATATGAAATGTATAGATGTTGTTTGGTAGCAGCATCATTATAATTGATTTAGCAAACGTAACTATAAGTTGTCTATCAACGATAATATGCTGTATCTATCATTATTAAAATAATGTAACTATTTCGTATGCTCGTTTGATTCAGGTGGAAAAGTTGAAGAAAGATTTGGAGGAGCTGAAACACAAGCTGGAGGTGGGAGGTGAAAGAGTGGATGGTGAGGATGAACAACTGCTGTTGACCTTATCAATGCCATTTTGCCGTATTGATGAGGACGATATTCAACCCGTGGATGCAAACGTTGCTGAGAAGGTGGTTAAGGAAACACTGATTTACAGATCTCGGAGGCATGGAGTTGTTCCGAAGAGGAACCAGATAGTTTCTGACACAGAAAAAACAACAGAAGAAGAGGATGTTCATGGGGAGAAAACAACAGAAGAACAACAGGAGCTTGACAAAGCTGAGGAAAAAGAAAGGGACGTATCGGAGGAGGAGAAGGAAGAAGTTGATGGAGGGGGTGTTGAATCCAAAACACGTGTTGAACTAATGGAAGAGAGTACTATACCGGAAGCTATTGTTGTTGATGTGTCTAGGAAGCCGAAAGGGACTACAACAACTGGTTGTGATGCTGGTAATGGCAAAGGGGAGGTGGCAGAAGAATTATCACCCCTAACTCATACTGCCTTGATGGAGATCGCAGCCACAGAACTACAGGGGCCAGAACCTGTCTCTCACAATGTGGTGGAGAATGTGGCTGAAGATGTAAGTGGATGTTAAAATCCTTAAGATTCATAAATTGTCAGTAATTATGTTTTGGCTTGTTTTGGAATGCTTTAAACTCTAGGTTGGAAAACATTTACAGTATCTGGGTTGTTTTTTGTATGAAAAAGTTGGTTTGACAGTATCTGTGTAGTGTAAGACAAGATTTGAATGATTGTCTCAATGAGTATTAGTTGATGCATGTTTGACAAGCCGAAAACCCAATATGTATGTAGCCTGATTGATAAAAAATATATAGAAGACCGTCTTCATTGTAAACAAATCGCATGTATAGTAGGCGTAAATAGCGTAGTTCTATTTGAATATCATCTATCAATGTTGGTTGTGCTAATCTCGCAATGTATGGTTTCCAATGTTATGTTGTTAGGAAGTGGAAACAGCAGAGCCTGAAGACACACGACACTCTAATGTAAAGACCTTGGCATTCACTGGGATTGGAAAAGCAGCAAAGTGCGAACAACTATCGCAAGCTGTCTCTCCATTAAAGGTGATACAAATTTTCAACGGAGAAGAACAATCCGCAGAGAAGATTGAAAAAGTGTCACAGGTTGAGCCATCTTCGTACGCAACGCCGCAACAACAGAAAGCAGCATGTAATGATCTGATTGTCCGATCGGTTACACCGTTGGCTGACGATACCTTTGTAGACTGCACTCAATCATTTTACGCAGAAGTTGACAAGGCTGTTGAAAATTCAAACGAGAAGAGACGTACACTGGACTCCATCGAGGAAGAACAAACAGACGTTGACGTAAGTAGATATTTTGTATTATCAATAAACCTTAAAAAAGTAATGTTAACAGTTTACTATGATGCTTTATTCTAGGTGCCCGTTGATGAAATGCATGGGTTCAACTTACTTACTCCGACGCAGGTTCAACAACAGCAGACTGAAGTCGTAGATTGGCCGTTCCGGACAGAGACAACGGAACTGATCGATGTAAGTGAGTACGAGAAGGTGCTGACCCTCAAACAGGTAGAACAACAAGAAGATCCAGAAGTATGGTACTTGCCAACAACAGAGTTCTCATACAGGCTTCCCATTAGTGTGTCAGAGATAATGGAACTGCCTAACGAAACTCAAGTTGACTTCAAGGTAATAAGGTTTCATGTTGTATCTATCATAGTGAAATTGTTAGTCTAGCAATGTGTCTATGTACGTCTAGCAAAATAAATAGCAGCATCTAGCGATGTGTCAACCAATCAACCGTGTGTAATCCTTTTCAGTAATTGTCATTCAACTGATTTGAGCTTCTAATTGTGTTTTGATAGGTAATAGATGCTTGGATATATAAGCTGTTAAGAGATTCAGATTGGAAAGTCCCTCTGAAAGGGTTTGATGATAAGTATTCATTTCCTGTTAACGCCATTCAAATAATTGGGATTGCACCTGTAAGTTCCTAGGGAATTATTTGTGTTATATTGGAAACATCTACTTCCTGTAGTAATGGCTTAAATTTACAGGGAACACTCGTTATCAAGGGAGATTTGTCTGTCATTGTGGACAACATTTTTGAAACAATGAAACTAGAAACATATGTTGCATTTGTTCCCCTTTGTACCGTAAACACGGCCGGCGTGAACCACTGGACGCTGCTGGTTATAGACATGGAGAATGGGGCTGCCAGAAGCTACAATCCACTGTTGCCGTTGAGCAAACATATTGCAGATAAGATGAAACACACAGCCGATGCTCTGGTAAGGAATTTAAATGCCAAGTAACCTATTTTGTTTGTCTATCTAGCAATTTCGAATACTGTATCTATCATTGTATATAGTAATACATAGCAATGACTGCTACTCGTAAATAGCATAGTAACTATGGATCACTTGATTTTGCAGCTGGCCTATTGCATGAAGAAGAAATACATACCTTATGTAAAAGGTGGATACAAAATAAAGACCGCGTTAAATATCCCACAACAAAAGAATGACAGCCTTGACTGCGGTGTCTTTGTTTGTAAGTACGTAGAAGACATCATTACAAGAGGGTTTGTTCCGCGGGAATATGGAAAGGAAATGCCGGCAGAAACAAGAGCTAAAATATTTAAGCATTTCATGAATGATTGTAACACAAACAAACGTTGGTAGTATGTAATTTATTTTTTGGTACACATTTTTATGATTCGGATAGATTAGCAATGGGTGAATTAGACAACTAATATGATTTCTGTTGGTAGTAGAAAACTCACGTGTAAAAACACATTTTCACATCACTGTTACATCATTCAGTGTTGAATCTACTAATTTATATATGTTGTATCCTTCAGAGTAGTTTTCAAGTCGTTATCAAAGTTTTTATTATTACCTATCAGGCTTGAACTAGACATCTATCAATGTCTACTTGCTTAACTATCAGAATAATAAACAGGTGGTGTATGTAGATCTATAAGAAATTCTTTTTTAATCAGGTTTAAACCCAAGTAAAAACATTGCCAATGTTTTTATAAACTACCTTGGCATATCCCCCATTCGTTGCATGAATCAATTTCATACCTGGGCAGATGTCTCTAGTATTTTTTATGTTCTAGATATGACAGAGTAATAGTAATTTATATCGCAATGTCTACCTTATTACCTATCAGAGATTTAATAAACTACCTATAATACATATATCCAAATACATAACAATGTCTACCAGTTTATCTATCGGGGTTATAATCAAGTATCTATCGTAGCACGAACTACATATCTGTCAGAATAATTATCTACTATATATGGATGTCCACATGTTAAATTTTTTTGTTACGAACCATATAGTACACTTTTACATATCTGTCAGACTAATTATCTAGACCAGGTAGGTTTTAAATTTTAAATATAATTTATCTACCATTGTAAATTACTCGTAAATCTCATATAACATATTAGTGATGCACGGAATATATATATGGAATGGAGGATATGGTTATTGGTAGATGAGTAAAATTAATTTTTTGAAAGGAATTTTAACCACACCAATTACTCATTAGAAGTAAATGTGTTAAACCTATTGGTTAGATTGAAAGTTGAAAAGACAAAGGTAGATGGACTTGAATGATTACATGCATTAAATAGACGTGTGCCATTAAATTTGTGAAGGTAAGTATGGTTGCTAAATGAGACTCAGGCTTGGGCATTGTGTTTTGCTATAAATAGAGGGTGATATTTGAACCTATTCCTCTCACACTTCCCTACAAAGCAAAAAAAAAAACCACAAAACTCTGGGCTAAGTTGAAACCAAACCACCTTCGAAAATGACACCTTCCTCACCTTTCTCACCAATGAACTCCGGCGACGACGGGTGGTCAACTGACGACTACGTAGACAACAAGGCCTACAAGCGTACCACAACGTCGGAGTACTCCGATGATGAAGAAGATGACTGGTCCGTTTGGTCTGAGGACCAAGAAGACCCCTATGGTTCCTGGGATTCCTGGTCGTTCAACGACAGCTATGAGTCTGACGAAGAAACACTTCCAACCAGGAAGAGATGTAGGAGCAGTTGCAAGTCGGACAAAGAAGACGATGATGGTTTAGATGAGGCAGACGACGAGAAGTCTGACTACGGAGAAGACGAAGCTTTGGAAGAAGAGGAAGAAGACGAAGAAGAGGAGGAGGACGCATCTGGTGAAGACGATTCTGACTAGGTTTATCCATTTTCATGTAGTTTAATGGAACTTTTGGTTTCTATTTTGTTGTTTTTAATGCTTGTTTATGCTTTTTTGGACTGTAACTTTCACCAACCCTGTGCAGTAGTCTCATCTTTTGACAGGGTTGGTGTATTTGGAAGATTTGTAGTAGTGAATGATCTTATGTTAATGTTAACGTTTGATTGCATTTCTTGTTCTCTAGCTTAAACTGGTGGGTTAATTTTGAGATGTGCAACAAGTTAACATATGATATGGTGCAGTTGACGGAAGCAGTTTTAATTGCAGTTATCTCATAGAATCGCATTATATGAAAACTAACATATCAGAGTTAGGGTAACATTAAAAGAACAGTTTATGTAGACCTAATCTATCAGATGTAAGCTACCTTATCTATCAACCACTGTTTATGTCATATTTATGTCATCAATATATCTGGCTATTAAATAACGAGATGAATCAGGCAGGGAAGATGTAAATGACCTCGTGAACAAATGTAAGAAAGGTATCAGATGGATGTACAACAAAACAGCAAACATAAATTGATGTATCTGTCGGATGTATAATCCACAATCTATCAATGTTACATAGTTTGTCTAGCATAGTATAACAACGTATATAACAATGTAGCTTTTAATAGATATCAGAGTCTGAAACAAACAGACATGGTACATGTCAATGTGAAAAGTGTACAAAAACATAAGTCAAAATGATTCTGGTAGTGCTTATCTTTGAGATGAATCAGGCAGGGAAGATGTAAAGGACCTCGTGAACAAATGTAAGAAAGGTATCAGATGGATGTACAGCAAAACAACAAACATAAATTGATGTATCTGTCGGATGTATAATCCACAATCTATCAATGTTACATAGTTTGTCTAGCATAGTATAACAGCGTATATAGCAATGTAGCTTTTAATAGATATCAGAGTCGGAAACAAACAGACATGGTACATGTCAATGTGAAAAGTGTACAAAAACATAAGTCGAAATGATTCTGGTAGTGCTTATCTTTTAGATGAATCAGGCAGGGAAGATGTAAAGGACCTCGTGAACAAATGTAAGAAAGGTATCAGATGGATGTACAACAAAATAGAAAACATAAATTGATATATCTGTCGGATGTAGAATCCACGATCTATCAATGTTACATAGTTTGTCTATCAGAGTATAACAGCGTATATAACAATGTAGCTCTTAATAGATATCAGAGTCTGAAACAAACAGACATGGTACATGTCAATGTTAAAAGTGTACAAAAACATAAGTCGAAAGATAAGGAGTGCTTATCTTTGAGATGTAAAATGTTACAAAAAATCGGTAAATAATGTTTAGAACGGAGCATCACATGACCTCCTATTATGCCCCGATTTGAAACATCGACCATAACGGGACTGGCTGCTGGAAACTTCACCTCTTGATGGAATACGCTTTTTCCTCGGACGCCCAGGTCGTCTTTTAACGTTCAGGGGCATCACCACGGGCTCTCCATCACAATCTGCAGTACTGGATTCAACAAACTCTGTTATAGCCGGTATGTTAAATGAATAGCTGGACCGGTAATTTTGGGTAGTGAAAAACGGCTCAACCAACGTCATAGGATCCTCGTTTAGAGATGCAATTGCAGCCAACGCATGAGCGCAGATGAATAATTCTTGCTGCCAAGAGCCGCATGTGCATTTGAAATCAAGTATGTTGACCACCATGACTGGGTCTGATAAAACCTCAAAATAAGCGGCAGAAGACTTGGGAACTAACCATGTCCGACTGCATTGTACATTCTCTTTGAACATCTTGTCATACTCGGGGCACAAATGTGTGTTCCAACTCAGGCCCTCTCCTAAACGTCGAGACATTTGAGTCATAAGAAGAGCTCTAATCCGGTCGACCAGTTCAACTATAGGCAGATGGCACAACTTTTTAATCTGGGAATTGAACGATTCAACAGCGGTTGATGCCATTGCCCCATACCGTTTGCCTTTGACATATGCCTGAGCCCATTTTTCTGGTGGCAGATTTCTTACAAAGTTGCCAATACGCTCACCGCCTTGGCGCACAAACTGACCAAAACATTCATTAAAAAGTTCCACCGTCGGGGCATAAGCGCAGCTCTTAAACATCACTAGCATATTGTTTTTGTAGACTCTGTTAGTGTGTTCAAGAGCTTTACTCAAGTTCTGGATCAGATGGAAGATACAATAAGCGTAGTAGTCAGTAGGATAAAGAGTTGCGACATCGTTAATAATACCAGCATGGCGGTCTGAAATGAAAGTTATTTGGCGCCCTAACAGATGAGGTTTTAAACTTTCCAAAAACCAAAACCAGTTGTCTGAGTCTTCACTACCAAATATACCAAAAGCTACGGGGAAGAGACCTGAAACGAAAAAGATACAGCTTAAAAACATCACTACATTAACAAAACTACATTAAGGTCGCTTGTGTAATAATAAACATTAAGCAGTGTATGTAACCTAATCTATCACTTAGTGCAACTAAGCTATCAATCAATAATAACTAAAATAGCAGGGTATGTAACCTAATCTATCAGACAGTGTAAGTAAATCGCAAACTATGTTAACCTATGTATCAGACCAAATGTATATTAAAACATGTACTGACCGTTGTTTCCATATTTTGCCACTGCTGAAAGCAACATGCCACCAAGCTTCCTTGTTAGGTGGGTTTCGTCAACGTACAGTAGAGGGCGGCACGAATGGAAACCCTGAAGACACGCCCCAAACGCTATAAAACAACGACGGAAAACATTGCCGGGAGCCAAATCCAGATGACAGTCCGTAGTGATGTCACGACTCTTTAGTCTCTTGAAGTATGGTTTTAGCAATCCGAAAGAGGTATTGCTATCTCCAAATACAACACGACGGGCCTTCTCCAACGCATTCCAAGATAGACGATATGAAATGTCTAAACCGTAGTCTTGCTTGATGGTGGACTGTATAGTCTTAGCTGTTACGGATTGGGAGTTCCGTAGAGAATCGTGAATTTCATCAGCAATCAAATCAGACGACAGATGCCTGCTTTTCTTCTTTGTGAATACGGGACTGCACGTATGGGTACTGACAAATCTTTTAATTGTCATCAAACCGGTCTTAGAATCAACGGAAGCATAAAGCCGCCAGTTGCAGCCGTCCGAATCTTTGTTTACACAATAAACGGTGATCTTGCTAAAGGTATTGGGCATGTACCTAAACGCAAAACCGTTCTCTAATGCATAACGGGATAAGGATAACCTCAGACCTTGAGCACCATCTGGAAAAGACTGTCCAACACCGATGATAGCTTATGCCCATCCCGTTGTTGCTAGATGTCTTTTTTTGGGGGTTGAAATGGCCAAACAGCTACTACTTTCACCGCTAGTTCGTTGCATATGAGAGGATTCATCGAACACTTGAACAGGTTGTTTACGTTTAATGGCGGAGCCCTTATCAGCAACATGTTCTTCGATAAGAAAACTAACACTCTTCAGACGCTCAACATCAAGGTAACATTCCAACCCAATAAAATCGGTCTCCTTATTAAACATACAATTATTCTCAGCACCGCAAGAGTACGTAATGCTGTAGTTTCCTCTAACAAGCCCTTGCCATGTTTGCTCAACGTACTGTTGAAAAGACTCGAAGTTTTCGAATTCGAACAACTTCACAATAGCTGTTTCCGTACCAAATTTGAAAATGAAAACTTTTGGTTTCGACATTGTGTACCCTGAATTGTAGGAGTTTTGGTTAGTTTGTTTAACGTTGGTGTAGAACAGCTGAATGTGTTACTGATATTAGTGAATGGTTGAACATATCTAGCAATATCCCGTAATTAACATTTCAGGGTATATGCATCGTGGTCTATTTTCCAACACATATAGCAAACTGTCATAGCTAAACTATCAGGGTATATGGACTCTTGGTCTGTTTTCCAACACATCTAGCAACATATTATAGCTAACATATCAGGGTGTTTGTAGTCAGAGGAAATGGTTGGAAACATTTAGCAATATCCACTAACTAACATATCAGGGAATATGGAAACGTGGTCTAGTTTTGAACACATATAGCAAACTGTCATACCTAAACTATCACGGTATATGGAGTCATGGTCTATTATCCAATACATCTAGCAAACTATTATAGCTAACATATCAGGGTGTATGTAGGCAGTTGATTTGGTTGAAAAACATCTAGCAATATCACGTACCTAAACTATAAGGGTATATGGAGTCATGGTCTATTTTTCAACACATATAGCAACCTGTCATAACTAACATATCAGGGTGTATGCAGTCAGGGGATATCTCCCAACAAATCCAACATATCAGGGTGTATGCAGTGATCTAGCAACCTCTAACGTACAATTGCAGGCGACAAATCGCAAAGTGTAACACACACAAATCGCAGGGTTTAAAACAGAGGTCAAAAAATGAAATTCCTAACCGGAATGTTATCGGAGCCGGTATGGATGCTTTGAATCGACCATAAGCAGATATTAATAGGTTTCATGCCATTAACGTACATTATATGAGAGTCTAGAATCGATTTCGAAAATGGAAAACAATTTTGAAACTGAAAACTCAGGTCCGATACTGACCTGAAAGCTGTAACGTCGGGCTCCGATAACAGTGGTTAGAAGGTTGGAAACCGGTGGTCTAGGAGGCTGAGAAAAGATGCAAAATCGGAGCTAGGAGGCTGAGCTTTTTCACAGATGACGGAGCTAGGCCACTGTCTCTGTTAGAGTCGTCGTCGAACCGTGTATTCCAGAAATCGCCGGTGAACGGAAGCCTCCCCGAAGGTGTTTATATGGTTCACCGGTGGTTACGATGTGTAGCCGGTGGTTCAATAGTGTCGCCGGAGCTGGTGTGATCAGCCTAAGTTTTTTGAAATAAACAGACGTTCTTGAAAAATGGGTTGTTTGATATGTTAGGAGAGAGGAGAGAGAAAGTGGCTAAGAAATTCTAAATTCTAAATTTAAAATTCAAAAGTAATAAAGAAGGTGCTGAAGCCAAAAGGGACCCTTTTTCACAAATTAACCCTTATATACTATGTTGAGGGTAATTATGGTATTAAAAAAAATAAGGTATTAGAAGTGGATATGTTAGATGAGATGGGTATTAAGTGAGCATTAACCCATTTTTGGGTACTAGGTTGTAATAGGTTTAGGTAAAAGGTACTTAGTGTGTCATTTCCCTAAAAAATACTGTACTTTATAGTATTAGTAATTGTTATATATATATATATATATATATATATATATATATATATATATATATATATTAATGAATTATATTTATAACAAATAAAAATATATTTTTAAAGCATGGGTATATCATGGAGATTTTGTGTCAAGTGAAAATTCTTATATTTAATTAAGTTATTTAGATATAATATAATTGACGATTTTGGTAAATTTTGATGTTATTCGTATATGAGTTATGATTTGTTTACACGTGGGTGACACGTTGATTTTTGATATTGATCAAATTAAGTTGATGAAATTAAGACATTTTTATCGCCGTGTTTTGAGATGAAGGATTTGGAAAAAACTGATAGGTTATTTTGGTATATATATGTCATGACTAGCACTAGGCTGGATATTTTCTTTGTTGTTGGAAAAATTAGTAGGTATACTAGCAATCCTAGTTCACACCATTGACATCTTTAAATAGAGTATTCAAGTATTTGGAAATTATGGATTATGGTTTCATTTATACTGGATTTCCTTCTGTACTTGAAGGATATTCAGATAGAAGTTATATTTTGAATATGGAAGACCACTCTTCCACAAGTGGATGAGTATTTCTACTTGGAGGACGAGATATCTTTTGGGCATCTAAGAAACAAACTTGTATTACCGATTCAACATGGAATCAGAGTTTGTGGCATTAGCAACAACTAGTAAAAAAGGTGACTAGCTAAGAAATTTAATGTATGAAATTCCGTTATGGTCCAAACCGATATCGTCTATATTTATCGGAAGTGATAGTGAAGCTACCTTAGCCAATGTTTATTGACAAGTTCACATAGAAAGATCTTGACACTTAGGTGTTAGACATAGTATGATTCATGAGCGCATCACGCAGACTGTTATTTCAGTAGATTTTGTGACAACTCAATATAATTTAACCGATCATTTATCCAAAAGATTGAGTAAAGATATTTTGTACAAATCAGTTATTTGGATAAGATTACAGTCTATTTAAAATATCTCATGTTAAGATACCTAATTCCCATCTAATATGACATTAGGTGTTGAATTCAATGTGGAAAGCTTAAAATCTAGAGATTGGAACACATTAGTAGTATTATCCCAAAGTTGTTCAGATATGCAAATTGTGAGGTTGAAGTTTATCTTCTCAATAGCTATTTAAAAAAATTCATATGCATGTGCAAGATTAAAAGACCTACCTATTTAAGCATGAAGTTTATTCGCTTCAAGAAGCCTGGACTTGGCTTTGATATGCTTAAGAAGGATAAGTACACAAGGCTAGTAAAAGATAGTGTCAAGTAAGAACATTTGAGAATGTAAATTCGTGTGTATATTATCTTCGAGTATTCATTGTGGATTGTTAAGGTTCAATCCTCAGTGATATCTTGATATTCAAATATGTTAAATGTTTAATATACTAATATGAAATTCAATCGTCACGATATTTCATTTATGCATAAATTTGTTATTTGTTATGATTTTGTTTTAGTTAATCACAACTTGCACTAAAATAGGGGAAGCTTGTTGGATATTTTAGTGTAATTGGATTAACTAGTCGACCAATGTAGTTGTAATATATTATCAAACAAGTCGGAGAGTGTGGAGTACACACTTCTTAGAGTATATTATGATTAGTGGGTCCAAGGGGTGGAGCTGGATGTGGTTAAATTTATTTTTAATGATAATGTTTTTATGAAAATCCATGGAAATTTTAAATTTGGAAAATTAATTCAAATTCAAATTTGAATTTGGAAAATTAATTCAATTTTGAATTTGAATTTTTGGTCGGTTTTATCATTTATAATTGTAACAGTTTTTGAACATATAACTGTTCTACAATTGGAGTATATTGGTTGAATAAATAAGTATGGTTTTGTGAAAATAAAGGCTATCACTATAAAAATATGGATTCTGATTGTTCAAAAGAAACACTATGATTTTATCCGGTTGAAATTTTTGGAGAACCACCAAAATAATTTCAATATGAAATTGTTAAAACAAGACTTCAGAATTTATCTAGAAATCTAAACAAGATTCTCAACAACCTATAGAATAAAGGAAATAAAAAACAATGAGAACTCATCATTTTCCTTATACATTTTATTGTTTTGTTTATGCATTAATATTTTTCTGATAACATATAAAATAAACGAAATATGAAACAATAAAAATTCACTATTTTACCTTATACATTCCATTGTTTTGTTTATCGAGAAAAAAACATGACAAGTCCCTTATGTTTATCAGTTGTCTCACATGAGTTTCTATAATTCACTTTTGTAATAAACATATCTCTTTCGTTTCAAAAACACAATAGAAAGGATTTTATTGACCCCATCCCAACTTTTCTTCCGTAATTGACCTTTGCCTTTCTACATCAGCGTCCACGTAGGAAGTTGATGTGTCAGCAGTAAAAAATTCTAAAATTATTATTAACTTTCTAAACCTATTACTAATTTATAACCCATACCAGACCCAACTAACTAAATTACCCAACCCAAGACCAACTAATTTTATTAAAACTAGCTCAACATAGACTAACCCAACAACATAAATGGCCATTTTTAATTCCACAATCTTAAGTTTTATCTTAGGACATTGACCAAAACTAAGTCTCTTACCCTTTGCTACATGGGTACTTAGGGGTTTGTAATCAGCCAATCCGCAATGTTATAACACACTTTCAATGTATGCCTTTTGTGATAATCCAAGAATAGCACGGGAACAATCCCGATGCATTTGGATTTCTAATACAAGACTAGCATCACCGAGATCCTTCATATCAAACGTTTCTGATAGAAATCTCTTCAACCAATTTTATTTCAAAGTCATAACTGAGTATCACCTCATTAAATTTGTGGTACCATTGACAATAGACATGTTTGAGCGCATAGATGTATTTCTTAAACATGCCAATTAGATTATTTAAGTTACTTTCTACAAGTACTCTGGTTGCCCCATATAGACCGTTTCCTCAATACCACTATTAAGAAAAATGATCTTAACATCAATTTGATGTTGGTCAAGGTTAAAATGTGCAACTAATGCCTTGATTGTTCTAAAAGAATCCTTCGTCTATACTAGAATGAAGGTTTCTTTAAAACCAATCACTTCATGCTAAGTATAACCTTTTGCTACAAGACGTGCCTTATGTCTTTCCACATCACCCAGGGAATCACGTTTGGTTTTCTAAACCCAGATACAACTAATTGTCCTTTTTCCTTTAGGTAATGGAACAAGATCTCATACCGTATTGTCATGCATCGATTTATACTCTTCCTTTATAACGTTAATCCACTTTTGAGAGTCAGATTTTGCCATGCCCTGTTTGTAGGATGAGGGATCATCTACAGTTCCTGCACATGAATCATCATACTCTTGAAGATATACTATAAAGTTTGGGCCTATAATAGTCCTTACTTCTCTTGTGGACCTTTTTAATGGCACTATTTCCTCTTGTTAGACTTCTCGAGGAGGTAGAGTTTGATCATTATGAACGATGTCATTTTGATCTTCTTGTTGAATATTACCTTGAGGTTCCCCTTGTACTATGTGAACCATATCTGTATCCTGCTTAGAACCCTCAAGTGGAACATCAGTGTTGATTCAAGGATTACTATGTTCTAACGGGACTATAATGATTGGCATTAAATCTTAATATTTAGATACCTGAGTATCCTTATTAAATCCTTTATGAATCTCGACATATTATTTCTCAAAATCAATATATGTTCTCTTATGTTTCCCCCAAACTCAACATCCTCTAGAAACTTGGCCGTTATTTTCTGAAATATAATATAAGTGAGAGAATCATAAAACTTAAATACCTTAGAGTGTTAAGAATAACCTATGAAGAAGCATATCGCTGTTTTTGGATCTAGAGTTTTTCCTGAGGTTTGTAGGGCCTTGCCTCAGCTGGACAACCGCACACATAAAAATACTTTACTTGGGTGTATGCTAATTTCAAAGATTATATAGGTTCCTAACAGTAGCATTAGTGGGTACTCTGTTGAGTATGTAAACCACACATTTGATGGCTTCCCCTAAAAAGATAGTGGTAGAGATGAGGGACTTATCATGCTTCTCACCCTATCTTTTAGTGTTCGGTTCCGCCTCTCAGATACACCATTTATATGGGATGAACCTGATATTTTGTACCGAGGGAATATTCCACACTTCTCTAGGTTTTCAGTAAAAGGTCTTTAATATTGTTCACCCGATCTGTCATATCTACTATAGTATTCACCACCATAGTCAGATCTAACGATCTTAATGTTCTTACCAAGTTATTTTTTAACTTTGGTCCTAAAAACTTTGAATTTAAGGGACTCAAGTTTTTTCTTCTTTACCGCATCTTGACCTGGTCCTCTGCCATCTTCTTTCGCTTATGTCTTGCCCCTTTGAAAATATTAGCACATTAACCTTAGGCGCTGCTCTTTTGAGTTTTTTCTCCTCTTGTGTAGCATGGGGAAAACTTACTGGCATTCCATTTTTCTCGCATGCAATTATAGATGAACTAGAAATACTTAAACGAGTCTGCCAAGGACTGAAATATGAACCCCACTATGCATTTCTCAGGAAGTTCTACCCCGATTACCTTTATCTTTTTGGCTAATCGCATACATTCCAAAAATATGCTTACAGATTTTAACTTTGCCATTATACTTTTTGGTAGATAGCTTGTTTATAAAACACTGCATCTCTACCTTCTCATTTTTGGCGAAGATTTTCTCGACCTCCGCGAGAAAGACTGAGAAAGTGGTAACTTTTTTAGGGACAACCCTCCGCAATGTTATTGGAATTCCCTGTAACAATAGACCCATGGAAAGCTTATTAGACTTCTCCCACTTTGCATCTGTCTTAGATTCATCCGGTGTACTTTCTAGACTAAGGGGAGATGGTTTGGGATTTGTTAGTGCACAATCTTAGTCATGTACAAACAATTACAACAACATATTTTCCTTTTATAACTGAAAATCTAAACAATTCAACATGGATGGACGATTCCCCAATATATTGTAACCAGTTGACACTATAATTAGAACTAACAATACACAAAGCACATTTAATATCTTGATATATGACTTAAAAAATATTTATGAACATGGAAAATACACGTTAATAGGATAAAATTTATATGAAGGGTTATTTCGTAATGTAACAAGAGGTAATTAATTTGTGGTAGTGAGTAGAGAGATAATAGAGCATCAAAAGTTAATGTTCAAAGAGAGATAAAGTATTCCATAAGAAGTAATTTATCATACCTTTCATAAATGCCTTAATACACTATTTATAGGCACCTAATAGACCGTTAAATGGTTCTGGCCCAGATCCTAACAGAATCCAAGCCCAAATCTAAATATTGAGCTCATAAGACATACATATTAAATTTAACTTAAATAATTAACTAATTATCTAAACTTATGTTGACTAAAGGAATAAACAAATATATGTTAAATACATGGATAATAGTTTTGTTCGATTTGCCTTTCGAATACTTCTCCATGCATCAAAATATAAAATACCACGATAATAGATATCGTAGGACAAATCACACTAACATGCATTTTATGATTTTGAGAAAAATACATGATCATTATTTTGATTTTATAGTACGAGTGAAACCTTCAATAGGGCTGATTTTACTTACTTTAATTAAAAAAACCTCAACTTAATTTTCATAAGTATCGGTAAAACCTTCGAGAGGGTCGAATTACCTACTTAAAATTAAAAACAACACAAGAATAAATTTCAGTAATTTTCTTCCGTTCATGATTAATTTAAACCGAAACGTGAACCTTCCGGAGGGTCGATAACATTTGAAATAAAATTAATCCCTGAACATTTCGAAGCCTAAGATCCCCAAAGAAATTTATTTTAACTTTCCGGATGGCCAATTAAATTAATACCTTAGTTTTATCTACCGGTTTACGAAACCTTAGTCATGCATCACCACTCAACCATTCAAGCACATGCAATTTAATTTACAAATAGACATACAAAAATTAGCAATTCAAATAAATCACATTTGTGAAATAAATAATATCATACATTTTAAATTAATTAAAACAAATAATTTAAAAAAATAAAATTTCATTATTTTCTTAAAATTAAAATTTCGACGTACGAGTGTGTGTTTTATTACTCGTGAATAGTTTTTTCGATGAATAATATTTCCAACGAATAATGTTCTAAAAAACCACTATTCACCGTCCGGAAACATTTTTCGCACATTGTTTATTTTCCGAAAAAATACTTTTCATCACACTTTTCTTCGATAAGTAGTGTTTTAGAAAAAACACTATTTACCTTTTGGAAATACTGATCACAACACTATTCATTTTCCAAAAAATATTGTTCACAACATTTATGTTGCTGTCAGTATGCAATTCGCTCAGCCAGCGAAACACCTACTACTATAATCACGAAAATAATGAGTTGCGAATTACCTCATGAAGAGGTGTTCATCCACGTCAAAGTCTCTTGGCCATGTTGAAAATCGCTGGACAATCTTTGATCAACGTTAACATTAGATATTAAGTCGTCGATGAGCTGATACCCCAATAGTTTGAATTTATTTGTTAAATTATGGTTGATATGATGCTAATTTTGGGAGAAGAAATTCCAAGCCATTAAAAAACTCATGTTTTTTCGTACAGTTCCTAAATCCATGCTCTAATCAGCTCAACCAAGACATAAATCCAATGAAATGGATTCTTTACAATGAGAAAACATACATCAATACATAAACATGATGTTCAATTATTCTAATAATTACAAAAAGGTGTTTATTGGCTCTCATACTAATTGAACACTCACTCTTCAATCGCGCAAAAAATAATGACCACTTTGTGAAAACATATGAAATAAAGGAAATAGAAAAGAAGGAAAACTTAATATTTATTTGATGAATTCCATTGTGTTGTTTATGCGTTAATGCTTTGCAAGTTTCTGAACTTCGATGATAAAGAGAAAAATAGTGAAAAAAGGTTTAGGTCATCCACTCACTGATGTAGCGACTACGACTGTTTAGGTTTATGGCAAAAAAATTCCAATACCCTAGCCTACTATTTATAAGCTTCACAGCTTAAAAGCCCAAAGTTATAAAGCTCAACATTTTTACTACCTCATGAACGGGACCATACATTAGTAAATTGATAAATTAATTTACATCCTGAATTAGAGTTTCAGGCTTAAGTGTTAAGATTTGGGTCCTCTATTTCAGAGTGCCTAAGTTCAAACCGGTCACTACACTTAAATCCATAACGTCTTTTGACCAACAGGTCCAATTCAGTTAATTATTTAATTAACTCGATTAATTTTATTATTATACTATTTTGGGACAATGACCGAATATGTATATTTTGTATGTCGGTCCAAATTATTGTCGATCGATAAACATATTTTAGTACAATATTCCAATAATATCGGCATAGATCTTCTATTTAATGTTACATGGTCGGGTAAACGATATTAGAAAAAGGCCTAAGTTCCGGATATTAACGGATATCTGATATGAATTTGACATATTGATTGCTTAAGATTAGTTTGAAAATATTTGTTGGGGCTATTTTTTTTAATTTTTACAATTGACATCAATGGTATAATCTAATCGGAATAGGATTTAATATTAAATTTTGTATCCGATTATAAAATATTAACCAAAAAATAAGAATAAAGATTTATTTAGTATACATTAATAAATTTCATTTTCTAAATTAGAATTAGAACTTTATTGATGGGTGCAAATTAAATTTATAACCATATTCCATCTAAAATAGATAATTTTATGAATAATATAACTTCAAACTATTAAAAAGGATGAGTGATGTACTAGTAATTAGCCCAAAATTCAATATTGCAAAAAAGTTAAAATGTTAAAAGATATTTCGATCCAATTTTTACTAAATAGACATTTTAAAATTGAAATGCAAGAGTAGATTTTTTAACAATAATATTTTGTTTCTTAAATTTTGTATTTTTTGGATTGTAGTTTGAAAAAAATATCTTGTAAAACAAATGACTTTGTTTTATTTCAAAACTATATTTATGGTTGATATTTTTTTTTAATTTTTGCACCACGTCATTTAATCCGTATTTTGTAATTCAAATTTAAAAACTAAATTTATTATTATTATTAAAATAGCTTTTGTTTCAGGATTTAAAAATAGCACTTCACCATTTGCGCTTAGTTTTTTTTATATAAAAAAAATATTGTTTTGTGATTTATGATTCGTGATTAACACTTCACGGTTTGTATTATGATTTTTAAAAATAAATTTTTTTTTTTTCGTTCGCGAATCCCATTTTGTTTAAATTTTGTTTTGCAATCTATTTTTAAACTGAAATGTGAAAAAATAACCTCCTTAACTTTTAAAACAACCATTCAAATTAGAAAATTAAGGACCAAAAACCAATACCGGAATACAAATATTATTGGTATAGGTTTAAAAAAAAATACCGAAAGGAGGTTGAGTTTTATTTTTGGGTTATTAGGTTTTAAGTTAGGTTGGATTAGGATGGGCTGAATTTAATTAATAAAATTGAGCTTGAGTTGGCTAATTAATTAAATTGGACTGGGTAAGAGCTATAAGATATGATGATTAAAGTTAGGTAGAAGTAAAAAAATAAAAAAAAAGTGTATTGAGGGCCTAAATGTAATAAAACTAAGTTTATATATATAAATTGTATAGTTGTTAGATGATATTTGGACTACTTGTTGATATGAGGGGTTGCAATGCAATTTATCCAATAATATAACGAAATTAGTTACAAAAGTCGACATACTTATAAATAAAGGCTGAGGCAATGAATAAAGGATAACACTTTTTCATTAGACAGATACTATTTTCTCCCTCTTACTTTCTCTCTCTACAATTAAGATCTCTCTTTACTTTCTCTCTCAAGAAACATGATTCACACTTAACAAATTGGCGACCAAAGTGGGAGTTCTATTTAATTGGTACCTTGATTTCACGTCGAAAACCAGAAATTGTAGAATTCTTGCTTTGTTATATCGCTCTAGATAGATATGGAACCAGGAAACGGTGCTGATACAACGGTTCGAAAATCAATTGAAACTTTGACATCTGATTTACGTATGGAAAAAAGTAAAGAATATGATGAAATTCCAGTGCAACAAGGTCATTTAGAGATTAAAATTCGGATGGATCAGTTGCTGGATAAAATAACAACATTGAATGAGAAGTATGTTAAAAAAGAACATCATATTTAGTCATATAGGCTAAAATATGAGATATAAAAAGTTAAAGAGAAATACGAGCTGGAAAATCAATATGATTGATCCTATACAACACATCAAATTCAAAGCGATTAGAAGAAAATACATTTTGAGTCTGATAAAGAGCATCGTAATTCACGAGAAGAAAAGAAAGATAAACACATGTATATCACATCTAGTGATGATGAATTTGATAGCTCGTAATCTGATGAAGGATCATCTAAGCAAAAGAAGCACTAAGGATCTTCGAAAAAATAAAGATGTCAGTATAAAAATTACGTAAGGAATATAATCCAAAAAGAGTCAACGTGCCTCGTTATTTGAGGGAAACTGAATGCCGTGAAAGGAATACATCTACCAAATACACATGCGTGGCTGATCAGAATTTGTTTGCTGTTTTGGGAACAAGAGGAGAATACCACTACGTACAAGGAGTAGACTAGAGAAATTATCCTTTAACAACAAAGATAAGGTCTATTACTTTTTTGAAGCGTTTTGTTATCTTTAAGGTCGAAAAATTTGATGGGATGCAGGATCCCAATGATCATATTGAACAATTCAAGAACTACATGATGAACTTCGTAGATGATGACAAGTTGGTATGTAGAGCTTTTTTCTCAGACCTTGAAGGGCACTGCATTGAAGTGGTATAGTAGGATTCCAATGGGATCTATTACCAACTTTATAGATTTTTACACAATTTTCCGACGATAGATTGTGGGAAGCAAATAGATGCGTACAAATAGAGATACAATAATACAATGTAAGCAAGTTGTGGGCGAAAAATTTAAGGATTATACGAAGCATTTTATGTTAACAAAAGCATGGTTGGATAATTGTGAAGAGCTAGTGGCTATGACTGCATCTTGACAAGGATTGTTAGCAGGAGATTTGGAAAACAAAAAAAGGAGGGCATTAACTTTTGGGGCCTTAATAGCTCAAGTGGAAGATCATATCAAAGTAGAGGAGTCCACCAGAGTTCGAGGTGGACCTGACTCTATACTAAAAAATTCAGGGCAAGGATATACTAATCCAAGGTATCATCAAACATGAAAGGTTCTTTTCTAAGTAACAACAAACAATCAACATTACAAGCCAATGCCAAATCAGTGGATAAGGCCAGGGAGGCCTGCAATGTTTTTTACCCTGTAACATTTCGAAAACACCTAAAACAGAAATCATCGAGCGTTGTAAAAATATTACGGTAGAAATCAAAGTTACCATAATATCCATCTCATTGTTTTAGAAAAATTAATAATATAGACCTTACAAAATGATCGTTTATATGATTTAAATGATAGATTGTCGGACCAGCAGCTAGCTAACAGTTGATTTTGTTCTCGAATAGAAGTTCAATGCAATTCTTTTTTGTTTGAATTTGATTGGTTAAAACTCCGATTCAATTCAGAAAATTTAAAATGAAATTCAAAGTTTTTATCTGGATTATTATTGGAATAAAATTATTTCAAAACTATTCAACTTTTATCGTTTTACATTTGTTTTTCCAAATTTGTTTGATTTTTATAATATAATATTTTGATTAATATATAAAAATTGACAATTTACCAATAACCACCCAACCTTAAAACTAATTACCAATAACCACTAAAAGTTTGAGAAAGTATGAATAACTACCTGGTTTTAGAACTTAAGTATCGATAACCACATGAACTGTCTTTTAATACCAATATATATCTTTATCGTTTTTTCTTTTTTCTCTTTTATTTTTTTAAAAGTCATATATTTTAAACTATAATTCCAAAAAACTCTAAAAATATCATTGCTTTTGTTTTTTTAAGACGAACAAAACTAGATCTATGAAAGATATTTTTATTATTTTTTGGATTATATTTGGTTGTGAAATGAGAGTAATTGAGTTGCAAAATTAGTCTGGAAAAAGCAAATGTGTTCGAGTTGTGAATGAACATGTAATTTAGTTGTAAAAAAGCAATTGTATTCGAGTTGCGTAATTAAGTATTATTTGGTTGCTAAAAAATAGTTTTAGTTATAGAATTTTGTGCAAATGAGTTGCATAAATATGAAGAAAAAAGTCGCGTAAATATGAATAAAATATTGTGTAAATAAGACTTTGGATGCGAAATAAGTATGGAAAATGAAATTGTGTTCCAGTTGCAGAATTACTTGTAATATGTTGCTAAAAAAATTGTATTCCAGTTGCGTAATTAAATTTTATTGGTTTTGAAAAATATATTGTGTCCAAGTTCCGTAATTACGTGCAAAATGCGTTGCGTAAATATGAATAGTTTTTTTTGTAAATAAGACTGGATGCAAAATAAGTCTAAAAAAATGTGTTCAGTTTTTGAAATTACGTGTAATATGGTTGCTAAAAAAACAATTGCGTCAGAGTTGCGTAATTAAGTGTTATTTGGTTACAAAACTAAATAAAAAAAACAAAAAATCTTCAAAAATATCACTTATAGATTTCGTTTTGGTCGTCTTTAAAAAGTAGAAATATATGTGTTTTTAGATCTTTTTTGAGTTAGTATTTGAAAAATATGGAGTTTTGAAGGTTATAAATAACTACAAAGACAACAATGAAAAATTAAAGGTGTAACAGACTGATATTTTGGTGAAAACTTGATTTAGTAGTTGATTTTATGTTGAAACATTTGACATTTCACTAGAATTTATCATAGAATTCTATAATTTTAGAAGTTTATGAGGTTAAATTTAAGAGAGAGCTGGTTCGGGATTTGAAGAAGAGAGTTCTTATTTTTTCATTTACCCAGAAGTATTGTTGATAAATTTTATGTTGCAACTGGTTATTGATAACTCAATTTTTTGATGGTTATTGATACTTTTAATATTTCTCTAATAATTATCAGCACTTATGCACAAATTTAATAGTCGGATCTAAACTGTGTACGTATCTAAATTAAATTCCAATAATTTTTTTTATCAAATAACACGAACCAAATATTTAATTTAATTTTGGGAGGGTCAGAATGGTTCCCTAGGAAACCTCTCACCTCTCTCGTCGAGTCAAACCCAGATTTCCAAACCCTAGCCCAACCTCTATGATTTTAAGCTCAGTCAATGGAGATCTTCACGTCAAAACATCATCTCAAGGTTTTTAAACCTCATAATCAAGTAATCAAAGGCTCTCTTTCATCTTTTCAAGCAAAAATCAAGAACGAGAAGGCTTCGTACAAATCCAAATCAAAACTTCAAGTTCTCAGTAAATGTGATGATTATCCTAAACATGCAACAATAAGCTTTCACATCTCTCTTATGATTATCCTAAATCAAGTAAGAAGTTAGATTTGGCCATACTTATGGGTAAAATTCATAATCAACCTCACCCCGAGGTTGATTTAAGAATCTAATCAGTGTAAAATCACAAAGAAACATTACATAACACAAGATTCAAGACCTCAAGTTTCAAGGAAGTTGCATGAAAGCGATCTAGTTTCAATAAATCAAGAGATGGAGGCAAAAAAAACTCGACTTCCCACCTTTGTCTTCGACTATCAGGAAGAACGTTGCCCATAAAGTACCTGAGCTAGTAAGCAATCCATTATATGATAGCGCCTATCCAACAAATCAGAAAAATCCTTTTGGAGCCAACATCCCGATATCAAGATCCTACGCGGAGGTGAAATGACTGCAAAAGAAGACTTAATATCATACAAATATTCTCTACCATGATAAAAGACTACACAAGGCTATCATCTTTTAGGAATCAGATAATGAGTTACTTCTCTCTTAATCTAAAATTACATTTTATAACTAAGTTTAGTTTTGACCATCTCATATTAGAGGAATTTAAAGCTCTTTTTATTCTCTTAAATTCACTGGAGAATAATATATATATATATATATATATATATATATATATGATTATAGACATATTTTTATTGAATTTGATAATATATATGACATTAAAAAAATTTAGAAGAGAATTATGTGGATAGTATGATAATTCACATTTAGGCTCTTAAATTGGTCACTAGATTTCAACCCCAAACTAGTCTCTTCTCAAAATCCAGTCCTGGTAACATTCCTTAAAAATACATGAACACTTATACAACCAAAACTCTATAGCTCAAATTGCAAAGGAAATTGGATTGCCTTAGAAGTTTGGGGTTCATTTAAAAATTGAGCAAGCTTGAATTGTTGTAAAGCTTGAGTCGTCATTGATGTTTCCATCCCTCTTCCCCCAAAACAATATGGATTTGTTTTGAGGAGAATGATGGCTTCTGGCAGGATATCACTTATGGTGATATTCCTCCATATTTCTAATCATGAAAACACTTAGGTCATAGGGAAAACAATTATAATAAAGATCTTAAAAATAAAGATATTAATGATATTAAAATCCAGAAAAACTTAGAGCCTAAATAAAAAGTAAATAAACCTACATATCATTTAAAAGAAGTATGGGCTCAAAAACTTAAATCTATGATTGCTAATCCTAAACAACATTAGATAATTGTAAAAAACAAATCACCAAAGGTTAAGGAAAATACAGATTCAAATGATAACTTTGAGTCTGTCAATACTCTTCATTTTAAATATAATTCAACTCAATCAGATTTGAACCATAATCCAAGTCAGAAAACTAAGGGTAAAACAAAAACTATTGACAATGCCTTTAAACAAGACCATAATATATGAGGTAAAAGATTGATAATAACACAAAACTGTGAAACAAATAAGGTTACAGAAAAAACATTATTGACGCACTCCATACAATAGATATAAGCAACCAATCTAATATATTTTAATACCATAAGAGGTTAGATATAAGCAACCAATCTAACATATTCTCCTAAACCCGTTAAATATGGCAGTTTACCATTTTCACCTGAACACATTAAGAAGAATTAAAGCAGTTGTTAAAACTGAACACATTGACTTCATAACTCTTCAAGAGCCAATGATTTCAAATTTATATATTAAAAAATCTCCAAAAAACTAGAATTCAAAATCTAGTTTTATCAATCTTACCGTGTACTATTTTATCAACTCACTAACCTTATTAGCAGAGTTATCCCTAACCATATTTTTCTTTTGACGCAAAGAGTAGGTAATTGCTTGATATGGAAGAGAGGCTAACAAATAAGGTGAAAACGACGGCTTTGAACAGTGAGTCGTCCCTCGACTATCGCGTTTGGTGGCAGATAGTCCTTGGACTTTCAAATGTCCGTTGGCAGTCCCTGGACTATCACGTTTGGATAAAGTTAGTCTAGAGGATCCTCAGATCCACCAGATGCTGCCAGTTGTCCCCATACTCCCCAGTTTTTTGTGTCACCAGTAGTCTCTTGACTTTAGGTCAAACCTCAAACTTAGTTTGCGACATTAAATGACCCACCTACCCCTTTAATTTTCCAACTTAGCATTGAAAATTAAGTCAGTTTATCCATGTGGCATTATTTAGCCTACGTGGAATATTTTCCCCAAATTCATTTATAACATTATCAATCGGTGCGTTACATTTTATGTTTTAATTAATTTAAGTTAATTTATTAAAATAATTAAACCAAATCTAAACCCTAGATTTTATGCATCCCTGAACAGACTATCTCTTTTCGAAGTCCAATCCCTAGAATTTCTCCTCTTCTCTCTCTCTTTTTCTAAATCAAATCCCCAAATCGAATCCCTAAATCTAAACCCTAATCTATACCCAAATCTATCTGCTCCTAAATCTACACCCAAATCGAAACAGAACCCTAAATGTCCTAAATCACTATTACTCTCAAACTGCTGTTTTCGTTTTTTTAAAAATTCAGTTCTTGCTTTGTATTACTCTCTCGTTCTTTTTAATGGCAGACAAATGTTCTTATCATGGTAAACGAATCATGAATCCGATCTAATTTGAACTTTATTTTCGTTCGAATCAAATAGTTTTTTTTGATTGATTGGTCATCTTCGATTTCAATTTAGATCTGGAGTTTATCTATTTTTTATTTTTCTTAATTCTAGTACGGTAGAGAATTAATGAAGTTGTGTTTGCTAGATCATTAATGTTTGAAGGAGATTTTTTAAACTGGATTATCTAACAAACCCTCTTTTTTCTTGTATTTTGGTTTTGACAATAAATGAATTTGGAGATATACTAACTCGACATGTGCTTAATGATCTAAAAACGAATTGTGAAAGGAATTTCAACTGTAAAAAGCTTTGGGTAGATCACCGTAAAACAAAAAACAATAAAACCAAGAATTTGATTCACGGATCGGAATGAAATAAAAGGTTATAGATTTAGAGAGAGAAAAAAAAGTAAAAAGCTTTGGGTGGTCACGGTGAGAAAAAAGAAAGCGTTAAAGAGAACCGAAAAAGGTGAGAGAAAAGAAAGATTTACAGAGGAAGAAGAAGAATGGTGGGTTAAAGCTTGATTACAATATTTATCTAATAAAATAACATAAAAAATTATTTAGCTTGTGCCACGTCAACGACCACCTAGCAATCCAAATGCCAACAATGATTTTAGTCAAAGGGTAAAATCGTATCTAAAGTCAAGGGACTATTGGTGGCACAAAAAAATAGGAGTATGGGGACAGGTGGCAGCATCTGGTGGATCAGAGGATCCTCTGGACTAACTTTATCCAAACGCGATAGTCCAAGGACTGCCAACGAACATTTGAAAATCTAGGGACTATCTGCCACCAAACGCGATAGTCGAGGGACGACTGACTGTTCAAAGCCTCAAAACAGCTACCGAACTCATGGATATGACCTGTCAAGCACAAAAAAATTATCTTATTGGTTCATATATTCAAGTTAAAAGGTGGATAATGTGTCAAAATTATTGTCTTAATGCAAATGAAACTTAAGGTCCTAAATTCATGATCCAAAATATTGTGGTAATAAATATTCTCTTAGTTCCAAACATGTATACCATTTTTTGACCAATAAATTGGTTCAATATGTAACATTTATACCTTTTAAGGCATAATTAATTAATGGAATTTTATCTTTCCTTAAATAAATTGTTTGTGTTATGCCTATTAGTTCGCAAAAAGAATAATACATCCACCGACAAGGAGTCTTCCACTGTCAAGAAAGACAAGATTTGATGAAGATGATGGTGTATGGGCCAACAAAGGAGTGGAGAAAAAGGTTGCAGTTGGGTCTCTAGTAGGGATGAAAGTCATATTTGTTGATGGAGAGTTGGTTATAAATTCGACCACTACACCAGTGGCAAAGGAAGCTAAGGCCGTAGAGCATGTAGTTGATGTAGCCAAAGAGATGGAACCTGTTGAACCTTTGGTCGTTGCAACCTAGAAACTTAGAGATGAAAATGTAAAGTGCTTAAGTGTTTCAAAGCCAATGACCGATGTTACTTCCAAATCAACGGAATGTTCCGAGAAACTAAAACTAAATACTGCATCTCTCCAAGTAATTTCTAGTTGTGTAGTCTCTAGGAGAAATATAGATGCACCAAATTCAAGACCTCTTGTGATGGACATGTATGGAGCATCCATACCTCTTGTATTTTTCTTGGGGCGGATCCTTGAGATGGTGAGGCAGTTTGTAGTTTCAGACAATGCAAGGAAGCTTTCGAACCATATGCTGATTGGGCATATATATATGCTTGAACTTCATTTCCATGTGTTATTAAATGTGAACAGATTCTTATATGTTTGTATTTGCAGTAAAGACACTCATGATTGCCTTGGCCACTATGCATTAAACATGCTAGACTCATGCCACCTTCAGATCCTATTCTCGGCTGATTGTTTAGGTTGTTGGAGAGCAATTTGAGGATATGCCAGAGCTAAAAGCAGTCATTCAAGTAGAGATATATGCCAACAAAAATCCAAAAGCTAAACTTGAATAAAATAGGTGACTCGGCTTCAAGATGAAATTTCCGTGAAAGCCTTTTATTATCAAAATTCCATGGGGTATTCAACGCTATCACCGAGCAATAATTATTGGTTTTGGTGGGTTCTTGCATATACTAAATGTAGTCAAAGACAAAGCTATATCGTAAGAAATTAAATGATTCCAATTCTAAATTGTCCAGAGTGAGTTCAATTTGATAGAGTAGTTGCGTGCACAAGTAGAGGTACCATGAGGCCGAAAGAAGGAACTTAAGGATACTTTGGCAGCCGAACGCACTAAACAGGCTGAAGTCGAGGTTGGTCTTTTAAGAGGAAATGTTTGAATTAACCAATAAATTTATGCATAACACCAAGGAAAACTTGTACTTTAGTTCTATATCAATTATCATAATATAAACTTAGACACATTGTGAGACTGTTTTCCCACGGATGCGAGACAAGAGAAGAGCAAATGAGCCAACTTATTTGAGTAGAAGCCTCTTATATATGTCACACAATGAGGGTATAAAGTGTATGAGCTGATGATTGAGGTTGGGAGGCAAGATTTAACCTGTTTATCTGAAGAAGAAGTAGACGAGTGAGCTAGTGATTGTGCCTCACGGCCAAGTTATTTTGATGTCCTCCCTAGGTGTAGCCGAAGATGCTATTGTAAGACATGGTATTGTTGCATAAACAGTTGGAGGAGGAGGTTCAACCGGCCAAGGTGGGTTGAAGCCGTTTTAATAAAATTTTGATGACTAAGGTCCCCTAACGTAGGGAAAATTTTATGAACCAAAGTCCCCTTGGTTGGGGTGTTTTTATTGTGTGATAGACGCCGTGCATGTTATCACTTATAATTTTTATTGACTTGTGTTTACGTGGTACTTTTGTTTATTCTTGTCTTGTTTCATCAAATTAATTATTAATTGTATGTTCTGGTGTTTTTTTATTCCAATTGGAATAATCAATTCTAAAAGGTAGATCCGAATAAAAATCATATAAGATTTTTGTTTGGATTATATTTAGAAATAAGCAAATTTTATTTGTGTTTTTTATAAATTATGTTCGGATATGGAAGGAGGGAGGAAGCTCATTTCGATGTTGAAGATTGTATCTAGTCTTATTTTTTTTTGTCTTGATAAGTTTGAAGACTGAAGCTCTTCGGGGGTCTCAAGAATATATTTAGACTCATCCTTTTTTATTTTTTATTTTTCTGTATAAAGGTTGATGATCTCCAAGGGGCTGAAGACTATATCAAGGCTTATCTTTTGTTATTTTTCTTTTTGTTCATTAAACGTCGAAGCAATTTAGCAAGAATACATATTATACATAGACTTATCCATTATTTGTTATTATAGTTAGGCTAAAGCCACCGAAGATGTCGTAGACTACCTTAGGCATCATAATGTTATCCTTTGTATATTGATGTGTGGCTTGATATATTGTAAAATGTAGTAATAGATAGATGCAAAGTAAAAATAAATCAAGACACATGTAATGAAAAAAAAAGTTTATTATTAATAAGTATATCCTTAAAATTTTCCCGCGTTATCGAGGTAGAACATAGTACACCCTATGTATACTAAATCGTCTACATATACGAGTACATAATAAATAGATGAAGCTTATGGAGGATGACAGATCTTTAAATACTTGATGCTCCAATGGTGATGATTGTGTAAGGTCATGGGATACATCCATCAACATGTACATGTTTGACTTTACTTTGGCTTCGATTGTGTAAGGTCCTTCCCAATTGAGAGTGAGTTGCCTACAATTCTATCCTTAGTATAAAGCAAGACTTTTCTTTTAATTGTGACTCTCACCTCAAAGTTACAGAAACAAACTTTGGAATCATATTTATTGTGCATCCGAGGTTTTAGTGCTCTAACTCAAGGTGGGCATGGACTATCTTTTCCTCAATCACACCAAGTTAAAGCTTCTTGCTTATGAATTAAATACCCTATTCATATGTTGAAATTTGGTAGAAAAGTATATAAATTGATGATGGTACTAGTATTTTTAGTTCATACACCAAAGTAAATTCTTTTTTGTATGGTCAAACATAAAGTGGTTCCGTAAAACCAGAGGACCTCTTGCAAGAACTGACCAATTGCATGTGACACTTTACAACATTCTTTTGATGCCATCATATATGGTCATGTTGGTCACCTCTACATGGTCATTCACTTGAGGATAAAAATGAGAATAATATTTTTTTCTTAGGACCTTTTGTGCCGTATAACCATGTGAGCCAGTTATTTTGAAATTAGGTCTCATTATTCGTTGAAATGACTCGTGGTACGTCATATGTGCAAAATATGTTTGATTGTAGGAAATTCTCAACTTCTCTGGTCGTGATGTTTACCAATGATTGCCTCTTTACCCATTTGGACAAGAAATTCACTACTATAAGTAAGAATTTTATACTTTATAAAGCATTCTGAAACATTCCTACGTTATCCAAGGTATGTCTATAAAAAGTGTGGCTTTAAATATTATTTTAAGTATCATAAGTGTGACGTAAATATAGTTTGAGAAGCATTGACATGTATTACAATGATTGACTATATTATTGGTATCTCCCTTCTTAGTAGGCCAATAATAACGTGCAACGTGATTCTTCCGTGGAGGCTTTGTACCCACAATGGCCATTGCTTTCTCCATCTTTGGAGCTCCACCACCATGAATCCTACTTCACTGGGGCCGAGACAGCATACAAAGTTTTTGGCGAGACCTTTCTTGTGAGTATTTCTTATTGTCACACAAATCTAACCAATTTTATTTTTATTTTTTGAGCTTTGACCTTGCTCTCAAGAAGTTTACATTCTATGTGGTATTTGATAATAAGTGTGCATAAATCCTCTTATTCTAATTTTTCCCCTTAATTTTCTTGACTCTTGAAAACGAGAATTATAGAGAGAAAAATATTGAGGAGGATGATCGGAGGTCTATTTTAGAATATGGATCACGACGCTAATGTCATACATGCTAAATAGACATCAACTTCTGCATTTTCCACTCTTGGGACTAGTTTGAAAGTGATGTCATCGAATAATGCTACTTGGCACTTAAGCTCTTTTAGGTATTAATGAAGATTTTTTTAACTTTAATCTATCTGAGTGCTTGATGAACCACCATCTATGAGTCTGTAAGTAGTTGAACCCTCTTTCTGCCGCAAATATTGGCCAACCGAAGCCCAACAATAACATATTAATATTTTGCTTCATTTTTGAAAGTTGGTAAGTCAAGTTTGATAAACTATGTTAAGATATCTTCTGTGGAGATGTTAGTTCGATTCAGTTCTCTGAGCCTTGATTATTTTTTCCACCATCTGTTCAGACTTGCTAAATTGATTCAACCTGCTGAGTAATGGGTATTGGTTTTCTCGGTCTAGAACTCTATTAAGAAGTTTGTTAAGGCTTGAGATTTGATTGTAGTTTGTGGTTTTAATCGAATGTCATAGTCTCCTAGCTCAACTGACCATTTGGTTAGTCTGTCAGACACATTCAACTTGCGTAATATGTTCCTTAAAGGGAAGGATATCCATACAATTATTGTGTGAGCTTCGAAGTATGATATCATCTTCCGTATTGTGAAAAATATACTAATGCCAACTTTTATAGTTGTAAGTATCACGTTTATACATTGATTAATGATTTACTTACATAGTAGATTACTTTAGACACTCTTCCTTCTTCTCAGATCAACATAACGATCACAGTGTAATCCGAGAGCGTAAAAAAAGATATAATAAATTTCATGGCTTCGGTTTGGTTAACATTTATGGAGAAGTGAGGAACTTCTTAATGTTATGAACCAGCTCCTCACAAGTCAAACTCCAGTGAACTTTCTTGATCCTCACAGAACATGAAAGAAAGCTTGACATTGTCTAAAGATCTAAAAATCAATTACTCTAACACATACATTTTTCCTTCAAATATTTGAATTTATTTTGTATTGTGTGGGGGATCCATGAAGGCTAGGCTAAATATTTGATTATGATCTACTTCAATTCCCTTCTCTGTCACCATGAACCCAAGGAATTTACCAAACACCAAACACAAAAAATAAGTTTTTTTCCGAATTGAAATTGAGATTGACTCGCCTAATGTTATCAAAGGTTTCAAACAATTCATTTAGATGATCATCTTCTTCAATGTTTATAATGATAAGGGAAAAATATATTTACGTTACGTTGGACCAACATAATGTAATTATATGTGTATTTGAAGTAGTAAAACTAGAAATAATAAGGACTTAATTTTTAATATGAGAACTATGGCTTCGGGTTTTTTAATTTTTCCAACCTCAGCGGAGAAGGATTATACGCAACCCATACAAAAGGTCTAGGAAGTGGGGCATTCAGATTAGGGCATAACTAGAGGTCGTCCTCGCTATCGGATGAGATTCTGCCAGGATACCTTCCAAAGCGTTTCGACATTTCTAAGTTGGAGAAATATGATGGAAATAAAGTCCGTGATAATAATTTAGAAGCTTTTAAGAATTTCATGTTGAGTTTTGACAACGATGACAAACTAATTTGCCGAGATTTTTCAAGGACCTTTAAATATCGGGCTTCAAAGTGGTACAATCGATTACCTCGAGGCTGCATAAAAATTTTCGATATGTTCTGGGTAATGTTCCGACAACAATTCTTAGGAAGCAAAATTTTCCGAACCTATGGAGACACAATCATTAACTGTCGACAGAAGGTGGGCGAAAGCTTAAGGGATTATACCCGACTTTTCATGGACACTAAATCCGACCTTAATCATTGAGAGGAAAGTATGGCTTTGACAGGGCATAGATTGGGATTATTACCTGGTCGTATGAAACTGGAAACCACAAAGAAACAAACATTTAGATTTCTGCTTTACTAGCTCAATTGGAAAAACTGATTTTGATTGAAGAGACTGAAGCGTCTGAGTTAGCAGCACTTATTCAACAAAGCTCACAAGTGGCAATAATGACATACCAGCAGAATGTACAGAAACCGATCCATATTCCCAGTCTCAACCGATAAGTGTTGTGCCACCAGTTGTGCAACATGTACAGGCAAACGCACTTGTTTCACAACCTCATCGAGTATGGTAGAGTGGCCAGTCTGGTAGCCGACCTTTCTCAAATACATGGATCCGACCTGCACACCTTACAGACCTGACTGAGTACGTGTCAACCATTTTCGAGAACTCAAAGAAGAGTGTCTCTTTTTGCAAACCTTTCCCAATTCAAACCACTCGAGAAAGAAAAAATAAGCGATATTGTAAATATCATGAAGATGTGGGCCATGAAACGAAGGATTGTATAGCGTTAAAAAAGGAAACACAAGCTTTAATCGACAACGGGAAACTGACATTGTACGTAAAGAAGCAGGTTCAACAAAATGCAGCTTCGAAGGAGATTATGACAGTACCAAAACCAGAAACGACATGGTTATTTATGAGGTGGTTGATCCGTTTTATATATTTAATGAGTATCTAGATCCCAAAGAGGTTCGAAATATAATTGGGATGATTGAAGGAATAGCTCTTGAAGAAAGTTGAAAGGTTAGTAATCTTTGTAAAATTTTCGAATCATTAACAATATTCGAAGGAGATTCAATGGCAGAGATTACTAATTCTTCTAAGAAAATGCATGTGGTAAGTCTAACTACCATGTTAGAAGCAAGGGCGTCGCCTTACATATACCAAAGCCCGTATCTCACGCTTTGCTTTGATGATGACGATATGAGATCTATTTTCAGGCCAGATGAGGATGCAGTAGTAAACGTAGCTGCAATTGTTGACGAAGAAGTACAAAGAGTGTTAATTGACACCGAGAGTTCAGCAAACATTATTTTCTTGTCGACTTATTCGAAGTTCATACGGTCACCAGTTATTTTAAAGTCAGAACAGACAATAGTGAGTTTTACAGGACCTACAACTGTGGTGATCGAAGAATTTGAAAGGTTGGTATAGTTAGGTCGATGCCCTTTCAAAAAGGAGGTAACAGTATTTTTTGTGGTTGTAGATTCGTCGTCCTCTCACAACAAATTTTTTGGTCGATATTGGTTATCTAGGATGCATGTAGTAACATCCATGGTGCATTAGTGTGTGAAATATGTGATAGGTAATAACGTCGGTGTTGTCTGAAGTAGCCAGGAAGCGACAAAATAATGCTATCGAGCAGCTTTGGCAACAAAAGCTGATAAGGAAATAGTTCAAGCCAAAGATTAGCAATTAGAGGAGTCGATCTTAAGATTAGAACTAGTAGATGATCCTAGGGAGACCCCCGAGTTGCTTTTGACTGATGAAAACTGCGAAAAGGATGAATTTGCTGTGGGGGAAATGTTTTAAAGATCGGGACAAATTTGTCTGGTGTTTTTAGGGAGAGATTAATTTATGTCCTCAAAAATAAATTTCATATGTTTGCATGGTGTTTGGAGGATGTAACAAGAGTCCATGATAGCATAATCTACCATAGTTTGTCCGTACGCCAGAATGTCCGACCTATAACTCAAAGGCGACGAGCTTTTTCTCAAGAAAAAGTATAGACAATCATTATAGATGTAGAAAGATTGAAAAATATGGGCCATGTCAGGGAATCCCAGTATCCGAAATGGACAGCCAATCCGGTCTTACTCAAAAATAATAATAGAAAAGGAGAATGTGCGTAGATTTTACGCATCTTAATAGAGCATGTCCTAAAGACCCTTTCCATATGCCACGGATCGACCAGTTAGTAGATTCAACATCGAGAAATAAGTTGTTGTCTTTCACGGATGCTTACGCATGCTATAATCAGATAAATTTGAATCCAAGAGATCAAGAAAGCACAAACTTCATAACTGGAAGAGGTGTTTACTGTTACAAGGTTATGCCTTTCGGTTTAAAAAATATCGGTGTCATTTATCAAAGGCTGGAGAACAAAACTTTCAAGAGACAGATCAGTCATAATGTCGAGGTTTACATAAATGATATGCTGGTAAAAAGTGTATCTGATAAATCATTTTGACGACCTGGAAGAGACGTTTGACAACTGAAAGAGAACAAATCTTAAGCTAAACCCAGAAAAATGCTCATTTGGTGTCCGATCTGGAAAGTTTTGGGGATTTATAATCAGTAAAAAGGCAATAGAAGTATATTCGATGGAATTGAATGCGTTGTGCAACATGGCACCACCGAGGAATGTGAAAGAAGTACAAATTTTGACAGGGAGTCTGGCAGCATTAAACAGGTTTATATCCACGCCTTCTGACAGATGCCTACCCTTTTTCTAGCTTTTAGGAAATTCTAAGGCATTCAGTTGGACACCTGCTTGTACTGAGGCTTTTCTCGGCATCAAAAACTATCTTTCATCTCCAACATTATTAACAAAACCTAATCTTGGGGAAACTTTATTTTTGTATGTTGCAGTGTCCGATCATGCGGTTAATACAGTATTAGTACGAGAGGTGGATCGAATACCCAAACCATTCTACTATGTAAGTAAAATCGTACTAGATTCAGAAAAAAGTTATCTCAAATTGAGAAACTAGCTTTGGCATTCGTAACGATGCTAGAAAAATGCGGCCATACTTCCAGGGTCATTCGATTATGGTCAGAACTGCTTTTCCGTTAAAAAATATATTACAAATGCAAAATGTTTTAGGATGCATGTTTAAATAATTGGTTGAGTTGTGTAATTTTGACATCGATTTTGAACCAAGAACAACAATTAAGGGCCAAGCCTTGGCAAATAGACTGGTATAGTTCCATTGCAGCCGATTAGAAGAAATGGAATTCGAAAAAGAGAAGGAGCCAGATGAGTGGACAGTCTGAACCGATGGTGGGTCCAGTGTTATTGGGTATGTAGAAGGTGTCTATATCACTACACCATCGGGAATAACGATGCATCAAGCAATACATTACGGTTTTACGGCATCGAATAACGAAGCCAAATACGAGGCAACATTGGTAGGACTGAGACTAGTCCAAGTATGTAGAGCAATTAATATCCGGTTATAATCGATTCCATGTTACTTGTTAATCAAGTCACCGGGCAGTCCGGAGCAAGAAAGGAGCAATTGACCCAATTATTTAGCTGCACTCAAAGTTTTAGCGTTGGTTTTTGAAAATATCATATATGAGCACGTACATAAGTTGTTGTTGACTAAATTGGTATTCTTAAAACACCGGTAAAACGCCAGACCCTAATTCTTTTTGGCGTAAGCTTTGAGCTTTAGGAAAATAGTGTTGGCTATCTTTAGATGCACTTTCTTTATGGCTTGTAACTCCAACTTGATAGCTAAAAAATTATATTAAAAAAGGGTGGAAGTAAATATAGACCATTTTCCCATGCAATATTGGCAATCCATTTACAAGTTAAGCGCCTCAGGTTATCTTTGTTATGAGGTCGACCATTCTCCCACGCTCCACTAATGAAAATGAATCGTTGCTTCCACGCCTTATCAGCCTCTAACAGATCGTTTACTATCTTCGTTTTATTACTAAAGAAGAGTAGAAAAATGGTAACTTAGGGGATTTCAAAAGCCCAGTAACCACTTGTACTTTTCCATGGACATCGGTACTTTAGCTAAGCGAGAAGCCATTATACACAACATTAGTGTGTACCAGGCGTTAGGAGTAAGTTGGGTCAGGAAAATCCCTAAGATCTCGAAGTATCTCACGATTTTAGGGTCGAAAGGAAGCCTTAGACCCTAGTTAAACATTTCGGTATAAACAACTACTTCCCTTTGATGTATTGATAAGGGCGTCTCTCTAGGCTTCAGAAAACATATATTCACACAGTCAGAAATACCCAACGTAGCTTTGAGCTTGGGCTGCTCTTCTAGATTGCAATACAAGTACTTACCACTATAAAAATAGATAATATGATCTCGAGGTAAGTTATGGTGGTAATCGGTAATTATTACGTCAATTTCATGTGGAAGGGGCTCTTCCATTATCGCATGAGTAGTAGAGACAACTTCCCCGATATCGACTTCTTTGACCGTCTCGCTGGGTTATTTTCTCCTTAGAATCTACAGTTTTCTCTACACATCAGTGGGAATAATTTAAGCATATGAAGGGTCAACGGAGGTCAGGTCGATTTGTTGTTAATTCACGATTCTTGCAGCAGCGTCGTGGCCGATTGATTTCAAAGGTAGACCATAATATGTATCTTGTCCAACTACACTATCAACTCTCTCCTGAACTCCTTTGAGATAACATCCATCCCGTGTAATTTTCTTCTTAGGACCCGCTTCCTTAGTAGAAGTTTTTATAGGAGGAGAAGAGGGGGTCGACTTTTACGTTGTCTAGTAGTGTTTTCCTTAGTAGAAACCTTCATAGGGAGAGTAGTGGGAGCCTTTTCATTTTTCTTTCTCTCTTTTGATGGGTAGTGTCAGGAACATGAAGCATTTCTGAGACGGGTATAGAACGGACAAAATTAGAACTACTATTAACACGAACACATTCAGAGTTTGTTTTATGTTACTTTTTAGAGGCAGTCTCTTCAAGAATTTGTCGTTCAGCGTCTCTCTATACCACACCCCTAACTGTAGCCGCAGTATTGTGACTGATTCTATAGCCCACGGTGGTAGGGGTTAGCTGGACCATCTCAGGAAAGGACGAAGAAGCACTGGAATTTCCCATAAGCAAAAATTCCTGATGGAGAGGGTCGGTTAGTTGGAAGTCTCGAAACAGATTTTTTGAGAGACAGATTTTTAGCACATGAAGGGCTCGTCTCAGATTTTTGCTTGGACGACGGAGGTAATGAATTTGTTAGAAAATCGAGAGGGGTCGAGCTCAAATGAACGGCCGACGTGTTATCAATTAGGTCGACTGCTTTATATCAGCAGTCCTTTCAGAGATACTAAGATAGTCGATGGTACCAAAGATTGGTTTTGGCAGAGGGTCGGTTTTCTTTTTGGAAACATGTTTTTTTCATAAACAAAGACGACGTTAGATGATAATTTCTCTCTCTAAAAAATCCATGGAGACAGGAAAGCATTCCCCATTTACAAATGTGTTGAAAGGAAAATTGAAGAAATGAAGGTACTTATAGAAAGATGACTTCTTCAACGGTTTTATTTATGGAGAAGTGTAATAAAAAATGAGCGTCGGGAAGTTCAAGAGTCACATTGGTTAAAATCATGAGTAGATTGTTCCCAAATAGCTAAAAGACACGTGTCAAGTTCTGTCATTTTTTTGCAGGCCTAAGGGATAAGCGATCAAAAGCTAGGAGACACGTTTACATTTATAAAGCTACTCTTTTTACATTTAGTAAATGGGCCAAGAATAGTAAAGAGGCTGGGTGCAAAGCCCATCAAGACTAAGCCTCAAAGACACTCCTTATCAAGAAAGAGCCAATATCAACTGGTCAAAGATCGACCATATTGACCATAAGCTGGTTCTAATCATTAAGATATCACCACACCTATAAGACCTACCATACCGATAACAAAATATTGATAAAAACATTGACATCACTCGACCCTCGGGATCAATATAAGCTGGCTTTAACCCTTGTAATATAACCACTAGAGATTTTTGACCCTGTCACCAGATAGTCTTCATTCATTTTTTCATAAAGAGTGTGGGGCTACTAATAAGGGTAAAAAATATCTAGGTTACTGTAGACTAGCATAATATAATTATATGTTTATTTATAGTAGTAAAACTAGAAATAATAAGGACTTAATTTTTAATATAAGAAGTATGGGTGTAAAATAGATAAAGATAGTTTATAGGGACCACTTATATGAAATGAGTCCCACTACTGTCCCTATATAAGGAAAATATCATTTTTGGGGGCAAGTATGTTTTTAATAAATAATTTTACTCTGACACCTTTCTCTCTCTATAAATCTCACTTTTCTCTCTCTAAGTAACGTCATATCCATTATTGTGGCAAAACTAGCGAACCATAGCTTTAGATATTTCTAGAACTATCAGATAACAATCATATTGTCAATATAATACTATAGGGTTTGGCCAAGCTACGTGGAAAAAACCTTGTTGATAAAATGTTGATACATAGATCTGATATTCTTCATTATGATAGCCATTACTTTGTAGCCATGCAATCCTCCTTAAGTGATTAATATTGTTATTTGCTCTTGATTATCCCCATGCATCTATATATGGTTTTATCCTGAATATGCATCATGAATAAAATTATCTTATTCTCATAATTTTTATATACGAGTTGATCGATTTACGACATAAAGAAATGATAATTCATATAGGAATTGAAGGCTCATGAAGTCGACGCACATTCACCACTTGCCATTTTTATTTTTGAATAATACTATGTTGGCTGTCTAGATTGGGTAGTTGGAATATCTGAATGTACCTTACAAAAATAAGTTCTTCCATATATTTGGCAATGGCTTATGTCTTTTGTTGAGAGTAAGAACATCTCAATATAGGGTATGAATTGGGGTCAAGGTGCAGTGAACTAGCCAGTTGGTGTTAGACCTCATAATAATTCACATGTGGTTTTCTGAAGTTCATAGTGATTCTTGAGAAATGATCCTCTCTATAAATGACTCTGATGGTTTGTATATTGGGATCCAAGTTGAGATACTGCTTCTTTTCTAGCTCAAATATTGATTTGTTGTCCAAAGTTCTCGGCTCATCTAGTGCTAATAGAGCATGACTCTCATGTCTTAGTGGAGGATCTCGATCGTATAATTTCCAATGTCATTGTGGAACTTATAAAATATGTGTTTGTCTTTGTGATCCTTAGTTTTTTTGTAAATTATATGTCTATGGATATGTAAGTGCATCTTTAGTGCGTTCTTAGATAATTTTGAGATTACTGGTGATCTCAGTGAATGGTCCCCTTGTCGAACGTTCTTTCCATTTAAGATTTTTTTTATTATTGTAGTTGCTCATAAGACTCCCTCTGTCGTTTTAAATGTTTCTTGGTCTTGTTCAATGATATGTATTGTTTCTATATGCCTTCAAATGTGGTTTTCAGTTCACCGGAGCCACCGTTAGTTGTTCATTATTTTACGCCAGAGGATGGTATGAAGGGTATTTAGTTAGAGTTGTTGTGTCTTTATAGATCTATGATTTAGAGATATCAACGACCTTGATATGCCATTTCACATGTTTAATTAATTCGTTGAAGTTAAGTTCCTTCTTTTCATATGATATTTGATAAAGATCCTGACAATATTCCCTGTTCATATGTTGTGATGGCCTCCAAGTCATGACATTAACGTAACTTTTTTGTATTCACTAAACTTTGAGTATATTTGTATAAAGCCTCATTCAACTACTTGTTGTAGTGAATTATATAGTATCAATATCCTTTGATCATCTTAGAACTAATAAAATGGTTTCCTAAGCATGTTCTCAGCATTATGAATTTTTTTTATGCAGCCCAGGGGAGGCTATTGAACCACGTCAAGGCTCTGCATCAGAAAGTTATTAAGAAGGCTATATATTTCATTTTTTCATGCATCCCATATCGCATCATCTTACTTTTAAAATGTTTGATATGATGCCAATGCATATGTTTATATTATGGTGGAGGAAGTTTGGTGGAAAATCTCGGTAGAGTATGTTGTGAGCGAAAGAAGATTCTTCATCTTGCAAATTCTCATCTCATTCAGAAGAGCGTTGATCCGAGTGTTGTTTATCTGCCCTAGAAATCGGTAAACCTATTGGTATCTTGGTCTTTATCACTACTCTACCAAATATGTTGTACTAGTTTTGAAATGTCTATGGATATCCCTTAAGGTACTGACCATAATATGAGTTTGGTTCAAATGAAGGAGTGCTCCCTAGGGCTTTCAATTGAACCATGTAGGCTTGTGCTTTAATGTTTAATTGGCTTTCTTTTATAAAATCCATGGGTATCATTTATATGTGGTTCATGTTGAGGGATATTAGTGTATAATTGTATTGAGGGTGACGAATGACTAGAGTTATGTGGTATTGATTATGTTGAATTTATTGTGGTTGGACTGAAACATGATTATATATACAGGTTGGATCCCTGGTGAGGTTTTCCCGAGGTTTGAATGCACTTCATAGAATTAGAGGTCCTATTGAGTTTTTGGGTGAAGTCCCAAAGAAATGTATTGGAATTTTGGTTGTACACTAGAGGATGAGGAAACCTATTGGCTGCTTAGCTGGAACACCTTAGAGGTCTGCTATTCAAGATTCAGTTGGTATGCAGCTGGGGCCTGTTGGAAATTTGGCTCAAATATTGGATGCTGCTGCTTGAAATTCGGGTAAAATACCCAAGGAGTCTGCTGGATATTCAACTAATGTCTCGGTTGTATTGGTGGAAGCTGCTAGAAATTCAACTATACTTGAACATTTATTGGTAGTCTGAACTCGCTTTTACCAAATCCATGACTTGAGGGACTGTGGTATTGGACTTGCTCATCTCTTCACTCACCAATGAGTTCGGAAACGAGTATTTTTTCATTCGTTTGCTTTTCTTCTTGCACCGACGTCTTCCATTATGAGTTGAGGGTACTCGACCAGATTCATCCTAGTTGTTTCAAGCTCTCGCCCATGATGAGGGGAGTTTGCACATGTTGGTAGTTGTTTTGTGTCCCTTTGTAATCATAAAACTCGTAGTAATATCGTCTTTTTCATTCTCGTGACCCTCAAAATGATGAATCACCGATCTCACTTGTGGAGCATGAGTGTAAACCAGTGTCTCCAAAAGTTCAAAATTATTAGCTTCTTCCCATGTAGATTCTGCTTCAGCTGGTGGAAGTCAATGAACGAAGTTGTCAAAGCTGGAGACGGGATGACGTATACCTCAAATTCCATGTCATTATCAACGGTCGGATAAACATATGTAATTGAATTCATCATCGACTGTTTTTTTATTACATATTTTTGTTATTTAAAAAAAATTTAAAGTAGCAATAACTTAGGAACCTAATTTGGGGTGGCAAAATTTGATTAAACAATTTTGCATTTTAAAATCGCCATGTAAATAATAAAATAATTTAAAGTTTGATGGTATAATATTATTTGTTTTAAAAAAAATTATTATATAATATACACATTTTTTTATAAAAAATCGGTAACTCAACAAAAAAGAATAAATTACCTATCCTAACAAATATTTTCATCCAAAAAATCACATATATTGTTTTTTAAATAAATGATTTTTAACTTTCAAATTATAATCTGATTAATTCCTTATATGACCGAATGAAAATTTTCATCTTTATGGACTTACACCGGTACCAAAGTATCACTTGGAATCTTTTGGACACGAGTTAGTTTTTGCGCTTTCGGTAGTTTTGTTATTATTCAATTGAAGTTAGTATCCTTGTTATTATCGTGTTCTGTTTCGGCTAAAAATCACCATTAGTCTTTCATGTTTCACGTTTATACCAAACTAGTTTTTTATGTTCATTTTTTACCCATTAGTCATTTATGTTTTAAAATTTTACATTATTAGTTCATGTATATGTGAGTAATGAGAAACTGACATGTTGGAGCTCAAATTAATATTTTATCTCACTATTGGTTTACAATTTTTTTTTGAAGAATGTGGTTCTCGAATTAGAGACTTAAGAGGAAGACTATGTGTTCCTCAAATTAGATTTTTAGATTTTTGTAGGACCAATTATGAAACAAAATGTTGATGTTTGGGTTACCACATACAAACTTCTCTTTATTCACATGTACGAGGTGACTAATAATATAGATTTTTAAAACAAAGCGTACGAGTGAAAAAAAGTTCAATACAAATACGAAACATAAAAATTTAATAGTGGTTTTTAGTCGTATAATAATTTTAAACTCATTTTTTAGATAAAAAATAAAAACCACAACACATATAAATGAATACTTTTTTACATTAATCTGTAACAAATTAAAAATTGTGTTTATCATTGTCAAGATTAAAAATTGTAACAACAAAAATAAATAACTCGAATATGAAAGTCCGACCCAAGACTAATCCATTAAGCTAGTTAATCTAACTAACTGTATTTCAATTTATTAGTTTCACGTCTAAATAATAATACTTTTATGTAATTTTGATTTATTATAAGATGAATGTGATTCGAATAATTATAAATAAATCATTCAGATATGTTTTTTTAAATATTTTATTCCAATTTCTTTTCACATTATTTTATTTATGGAGTAAAATTTTATTTTATTTTTATATATTGAGTTTATTTTCGTTTTATATGTCATTGTTTATAAAAACCGAATATAGCCATAAAAAATTATTTTAAAAACTAACATGTGAATCACAAACAGATCTTTCGACATTATCCAATATTATCAACCCATCCGAGTTGAAGATCAAATACAATTTAATATTTATTTTTGCTACCACATCAAATGAGTGAATTGTTACACTCTCATTTGACGGTAGCCATCAACATTAGCAATATGATCGACAAATTGTAAAAACCATCTCATTCGCCATTACGTCTTCGCTTCGAGATACAAAAAAGTTGATGATATGAATTCAAACGAAAGAAGCGACTATTCAAACATGCAATTACCTCAATCTCTAAGTCGAGCGAGCCGTCACGACCACAAACACCGTTCTTAAATAATAGAGGTCGAGCGAGCCATCACGACCACAAACATCATTCTTTAAAAGTAGAGGTCCAAACCTTTCGTACCCGTACCGTGGGAATGTTTCCTAGGTCAGAATCATATAATTAATAATCGAGACACAAGCATTGTTGAAGCAGATCCCTTTCTAGCCGACAAACTCGATCAAACCAGCCAAAGGCTTGGATTGTTGCCCCTCTGTCACATACTCTTATACCACCACCTAATTCACATCTAATAATAATCAACCCTATTACTATTTCCTGCATCTTAATGGTTGTCCCCGTACAATACCAACAAACTTTTCCACAGTATCCACCAAGAATTTTATAATATTCACCTAGAGTTCCGCACTACTTCACATATCCTCATCAGTTATAATATGAGGCTTATGGTCACTCTCATCTCCTTCCGAAGTACACGTTATTCTAATCAATGATGAAACTAGAATACATTTACGTGAGATCCTCCCAATATTTAATCAATCCAAGATTATAAATACGGTGGAACATGAGATCTAAAGCATCATATTGAGAACTTTTGCAACAAATTAGTTTTACCGGGGACAACTGTCTCATCTGACGTGCGTTTTTAATGACCATGATGGGTAATACTTTAACTTGGTTCAAAAAACTGTCCCTAGCCTCCATCCATACCTTTGATGGTCATTGGATTTGATTTCATTACCAATCCATTGGAATTAGAGGTATTAAGAGGGATGTAGATTATATAATGGATTATATGTAGGAGTCGAACAAAAGCATTTACGACTACATTCATCGTTTTGTGAATACCAAAGGAAACTGAAAATATTGACACAAGGCTATCAATTTAGCCACCTTTTGACAATGTCTTATATCATGCTACTTATATCAATAAACATAAATGCTCATATAGTTGAGGATTTATTGACACATGTTGAATCGTGGATTAAAGAGTGTGAGACACCTCAAGTCCATATTTATGGATAACCAAACCCAATATCTAGCATACCATATCATTATGTGGTCCAAACATGAACAATTTCACAGTCACGATACAACTTCATCTGTGCCTTTTTCAAGGTTGGCGCATCATGAATACCGTTATGGTCATGCTTCATAACTTCACAAACGACCGGTGATAAAACCTGACTAAATGACCTATAATAGCTCACACATAATGTAATGACGTTGTTTAAAAAATCCAAAGTTTTCATTTATTTTTACAAATCATACCATATATGAAGTATCATCGCAACATAATCCCAATATATAATGTATTTTAACAGTTACATTACTCATCCTACTCTGGAGTATCACACTTTGAAAGAGAAAATTCACACCCTCATGAATAAGGGTAAACTAGTGAACTTTATGCGTGTGCACACCCTGCTACCACAGAATACAATGCAAACTAAGTCATAGCAACCTACCTTGGTTGTGGCACTTCAGCTTGCTGTACCCCATGTCGCTCCAAAACCATATGAGACATGTATGATACTTGATTCTTTTGAGGAATATATATATATATATATATCCAGATCCTGAACGTCAAATACTTATGATGATCGCATGATACGATTTTTGTTTTTGTATGAATGATTCTTCATGCAAGCGACATGTCACATGCATTAAGAATCAAATCCAAGGTCATACATTGGGTTAACTATACCGACAAACTAACATAAATATTATATTTTATAATGATGATTAAACACATTTATGGTCACACTAAAGATGTTATTCGCATAATTTTTGAAATCGCAGTATTGAAGTGCAACACATCTTGGTTGATACTGCCAATCCTGCTAACGTTCTTTTTAAATATTGGCATGATAATATGAGGAATATTTTTCTACTTCAAAATTAAAATGTAGATTGATGTGTTTCATAAGTGATGAGACTTCATCAGTAGAAGAATTTGATGTTGACATTGTCGTCGACCATCAAGATTAGAGACAAAATGTTTAATGTATATTTATGGTAGTATATGTACTATATACTCTTACAAAGATCGTCGAGCATCAATGGTTAAATTTTAATATATACCGTCATTTATATAATTCACTAGTATGCTTGGCATATTTATATGTATGCATCACGATTTATGCAGTAAATAGTTACCCATGAACTCTACTTGACCTCTTTATTGTTGAAACCATAACAATTAACTAGGGGCTCATCCGGTCTACCAAGATGTACTGTACTCTTACTTCATGATTTTTTTGTGTGGCATGCAACAATTTTATATAGTTTATGATAAATAACATATCATCAATATATAACATTAATTGTGAATGTACTCCCATTAAAATTATGAAGTTTATAATACTCTACTAAGTTAATCTCAAAACTAAATAAGATTATAACTTTAAAATATAATGGTATCATTGATGAGACACTCGCTTATTATCATAAATGAATTTCTTAATATTAAAAAGCATTGACCTTAATTGAAATTTACGTGAAATCTTTACAAACTCTTTAATCTTTATTTAGACTGATTAATATTGGTAGCCTATAATACACAACTACTAAGAAAGTGGGTTGTACTATATATCATGCTTTTTTGTCATAATCCAAAAGATATATGAGGCTAAAAAGTACTGTTAGTCCCCCATGTTTACCACTTGTATCAACATAGTCCCTTTCGTTCACTTCTGTGTAAAACTCATCCCCTTCATTTTAAAAATTTGCACGATTAGTCTCTCCGCATATTCTGGGGACCAAAAGTGATATAAAACTTGGGATTTGGGGACCAAAAGTGGTTCAAAACTTAGAATTTAAGTGCCACGTGTCAGTTTTTAAATGGTTTATATGTGTGGGGGGACTATATTTGCAAATTTTTAAAACGAAGGGGATACGTTTTATGCAAAAGTGAACGAAAGGGACTATGTTGATACAAGTGGTAAACATGGAGGACAACATTGTTTTTTACCCGATATATGATCTTAACATTCATTTTATGAGGCTTAATGCTGAAATGTGCGATTTTTACTATAATTGTTTTGAAATAATTATTCATTCAACCAAGATGAAGGTTCAATAAAAAAATCAATATTATTTATTGTGGGAAGCTTGTTTGATATAAGATAATTTTTATATTTTATCATGTTATCTATCGAATCAAGTATAATTTTTAATATGATTTTATAACAAGCTACTATATTTTCTTTAGGTTATGGAAAAGGAACTCAAAACTGAATTATCTTGCATCCGTTTTTAATATTTTCACACTAATTCACGAGTGAGAGTTGGAATTCTATTTGATGGCAGTAAGATTATACTGAAATATTTTTTATATCATAATAATCTCAATGGTCTTATCTAAATCTTTACCACATTACATAAGTTGAAGCTGCATTCTTATGTTATACCAAAAAAAAAAGTTGAAGCTGCATTCTTATGTTATACCAAAAAAAAATATTAACGATCTTATAAAATTCTTTACGACATTACGAAAGTTGAGAATAAATTAGTCTATTGTATCATCAAGAATCATAATTTTCTTTTAGAACACTTGATAAAAATACTTTGCATAAGCGGAATACACAATAGTTTATTTCGCTTTATTGGTGGATTGTTTTAAAGACTATACCACTTTTAGTTTCTATAATTTTTTTGAAGATGTCGAGTTTGTTCTTCATAAAAAACTACAACTATTTATTATTAAGTAAAGGTTTGAACATTGAATCTAGATTAAATGATAGTTCTGACGATTAAAAGATGATCAGTAATGAAAAATCAAATCCTTAGTGATCGTGTAGCGGAATATTAGAAGAGAAAGCAACGATAAAACCCTAACCCTAGATTAGAGAAATAAGGAGACTCAAAGAAATAATTCCTAAAATTTAATTAATCAAAGTCTAACAAAAAAATATGGTATAAGATGTTTTATATAGCAGTACCCTAAACCCTAATTCCAAATAAAAGAAATTATATAAATGTTTTAAAATAAAATAAATAAATAAAATTAACGCTAAAATATTAAAACTGGTTTTTAAAGACTTTACATGTTAAATATGAATACCTGTTTGACCCAATTCCGATACCTCGCGACACAGTTCGCGGTCTTCGTTACATAACTTGCCATTTGAATTTGAACAAACCATTTATGATTATTCCCCTAAAATAAAACAAACTCACTTATTACGTCCCTTGAACTTAATATCATCAAGAATATTGTATCATCTCAAAAATATTTTTGTGGGATCCAAATTAAACTTTCATAAAATGATATAAATATTAAATAAAATAGTTATTATTGTATCATAGTAAAGTTTATCTTTACTGGGCCATAAGATTTTACTTATGCTAAACATTTTTAAATGTAAAAGCATTTCAAGCACAAAGTTTTATACGTTTAAGGTTAATATACTACTTTATAATAACTACGGTGGCTATCGGTCCGGCTCGGTTCGGGTTTTAGAGGAACCGGACCGGACTGCAAAGCTTATCGGTTCGGAGTGGACCGGACTGCTAAACTTTCGGTTTTAATTTTTGGAACCGGACCAAACCGCTAAGCTTTCGGATTGGTGGTCCGGTCTGGTTCGGTCCGATTCGGTTCGGTTTCAGTTCCGGTTTGGTCCGAGTTCGTTTCGGTCCGGTTTTGGTTCGGTTCGGTCCACTTGAAAAAAATAAAACCAATTAAAATTTGATTTTTAATTTTTTTTATTGAAATAAATGATATAAAAACTAAAGTTTATAAGTTAATCTTTGATTTTTTAAAAAAAATAGTTAATTAATTATTAATTTTGGTATTATAATTTATAAAAATAAAAATAATAATAATAAATAATCAGTTTTAACGGTTTTAGTGGTCTGATTTCCTATCTGTTCTACCGGTTTCATCCGTTCGATTCCGTATTGGTTCTATCGGTTTATCGGTTCGATTTCATACGGTCCTATCGGTTTATCGGTTCGGTTCCTAACCGATTTTTTATTTCAATTCCTTATCGAGTTTCCGTTTTTAGAATGGAACCGCGAACCGGACCACTAAAGTTCGGTCCGATTCCGGTCCGATTCTCAATTCTAGAGAACCGTTGATAGCCCTAATAATAACTAATTCCAAATATATTATTTTTAAAAATGAATATCTTTAACTAAATTAAACCTGTCATAACATTATTTGTGGAACTCTCGTACCTCCTCGAATGACAACAACGAAAGTTAGATTTGGGACACTTAATTAAATCTATAAATTTTCACCTTAATCCAACTTATAATATTTAAACTTATTAATACATTCCAATTATAAATGATATAAGTGCATAATAGATCTAACAAATATCATTGAGTAAGATGTATTATCTAGTCATCCATATCTAACGAATAATCTGCATACACCTTTTTGAATTTATTTTAAGACCAATATTTATTTGTGAAAGCATCATGATTCATCTAAGGATGTTAATTTATTAATGCGTGCTAATATATATAATTTATACAATTTGTAAATATTTTTGTCGATGCATAAATTGGTAGTATCTCTAAGAATGATTTATCATTATTTAATTACTGATAATTATATATATATATATATATATATATATTGTGATGGCTGCTACTAGATCTATCAAGTTTTTAATGAGCTAACCAAATTGAAATAAGGAACATATCAAAGACGTGAAAATAATTTCATTAGTCGAGGTAAGTCTCAAACCTGTGAAATTCTTTTTAAAATTGTCATATATATCACAAAAAAATTAAACGTGTTATTGAGTTTACTTAATTATCTTAAAATTTGAAATATTTGCATATAAATTATTTTTCATATTTGTTTGTTTTTTATAGAGATATTTACCATGTAAGTATCTTTATTGGTTAAAAGCAATCACTTTAATTTTAGTGCTTAACTTTTACACTGATAATAAATAAAAAATCTCATCAGTATTGAACTAAGATGAGAAAAATGAAGTTTATAATTAAGAACGACGTTTTTATGAAAAGTTAATCAAAGATAAACTTTGATATTTGACCCTGTTATAGACCTGTAACTAATATTTTGTTCTATAAATTTTACGAGAATTATCTATAATAAATCCTAATGTTAAATTTTAATCTCCACTACTTTTCAAATTTAACAAACTTGGATAAATCCTGAAAATTAAAACATTAAAAATCTGGTTAATTGAATGATGGTAGTGAAATTTACAAGTATTTTTAATTATCTATTTAAACAATATATTCTGATATGCTTAAACAATACCACATAGACTATTTAAAACTTATACGATTGGATAAAACCTTTGTTGGTATAGTTCTTTTATTATTCACTTAAATGTCAGACTTAGAGAAAAAAGGTTCGACTAAAAATATGGTTTGAGAGCTATCCTAGAATTTCTATTGAACAAGCATATCATTTTCCATTCTCCTAAATTAACTTATTATGATTTGTAATTTAAGCTGATTTGACTATATTGTAGTATATTTTACCGGAAATATTTAATATTAAATTCCAGTTGTGTATAAGTATGTGGTATATGAATGTAAAAATTACATCATCCAACGGGTTTCTCACCGCCATAATATTTTTCACATAATATTCTATTGTGCCAACCTATGCACACAACTACGGTGTTTAACACTGAATGTCCAAACTTATTTGATGTATGATTGACCAGTAAATATTCATTTGTCGATGTACTCAGGTTGTCAATATAATTCAAAATGATGAACACGTGAAATGTTCATGTGTGACTTATGTAGATCATTTATCTTCTATGAAATTAAACAATTATATTGCATCACAAACTTCAAACCCAAAGTAAGTAATCAGTGGACCTTCATGATATCACCTAATATATTCCAAGACCCATTTTTAACGGTATTGGGTCATTACCACTACATCTTGATGGTTAAACATTCACATTGTCTCCAATATGAAACCTAATATATATATATATACACACACGAGGAAACATAATTCTACTTCTTATAAAACACCCAAAACATACAAATATACCCATCAAAACTAAATATACATGTATAAAATAGTGTGAAACACAACATAAAGTCCCACCATATCAACATATATTAGAAAATAAAATATATTTATTGTGAAATTAAATGGCATAGACGTGACTTGAAGATCCCATGAATAACACGTTTTGGTCCAAGAATGACATAGTCTATCCCAATCATAGCACATTGTATCTTAGGGCTTGCACACATTAACATAGAATTTAAACATTGTGGTATTGGAACAACATTGGGGCAAGTCGTATGTGAGCCAAATACTGACCGTGGTGTTGTGATAATACAATCGTTGTATTATCGCAAGCCACTATCATCGCATCAATCCACGAGCCTCAAATTTTATAACACAATAAACTTGTGCTCATAATATACCACAATCTTACTGGGTTTAATAAGAATACTTTAATGTCAAACTAAGAGTCTCTCTTTCTCTGTAACCTTAGTCTAACTGGTATCCACACTATATATACCCATGATGTTCCTATTATTATCCGACAATCCAATTGACAACTAAAAATGATTATATATAAATAATTGGACTATAATTATAATAATTAAAATACTCTAAATCATGGATCATATCTTCTAACTTAGAATATGCTAGTGTCTAGTTGTTAAGTTTGTTTGTATTGCTTTAAATCTATAATGTATAAAAGCAATCGAAACCATGTTCCTCTAAGTAATTCTTAACTTTGTATGAGATGTTCCAAAAAGATATGTTTATAAATGTTCTATATTGAATTTTAGACACATTATTCAAATGTAAATGATTTTAAAAATTATTATTGGTAGACAATAATTGTCTTTATTAGAGACTATATTTTAGTATACTGTATTTATGGTTAGATAAATTGGAAATTACTGCTATATTTGGGAATACTGTTATAGATTGGGCAATATTCTTATTTGTATTTATGGTTATATAGATTAAAACACATTCTTATATTGTATTATGCTTAGATTACAGTCTTGTATCTCAAGTTATTCCCTTGATATAATGAGGTTTGTTTTGTGAAAGAGATTATGAGTCAATAAATCATAAACTATGATTATGGTATGAGAGCTTTATATTTTACAAAAAACCTAATTCCTAAGCCAATAATAATCATCATCAAAGACAACAATACTTCATAAGAAACTTACTCAACACCCATAATTTCATCCACCCAACAAATACTACCAGGTTGTTTTTTTTTATGACAGAAAATAATAATACTAGAACTACTTTTCCACAAACTAAATATTCATTTAAAGCTTCAAATAAACTGAAAGCATTTTCTCTAAGTATTTCTTTATTAACAACATCAATTTATATGTCAATAATAATAGTTGAACAACCCGAAGTATCTATAATTAATAACATGCCCATAAAATCATCATCACTACTTAATAACCAAATTTCATAGATTTCTAATATATGAATGTTAATAGATTTCACATTTTTCATATCAAATGAATAAGGTTTTACATATCCAATAGACAAGGTTTCACATTTACATGTGAGTACTAGGTTTTTCATTTTGCAACTATCTACAAAGTCTTTTTCCAAAGACAAAATAGTTTCAAGTGTCAAGAAGCTATCACCATTCATCGTTATAGGGTCAGATTATGAAAATATTACGCCCCAAAGAGTTACTCGGCTCTCCAAGGCCAAAAGTACCCCTCCATCCTTAAAGAATGTTAGCTTAGGAGCAATAGAAACTTCTGCCCAATTCTCTTCGGGTCTGAACCTATCAATTTCTCACAATTAATCTATTCAAACTGAGAAAGAAGTTAAATGTGCTAAAGTAGCCGATCAACGGCCAAGTATTATTGGGGAAAAATAGAAAACTGTGAGGAAGATACCCCACTGGAGATGTCTAGATATATTAGAGATACCACAGCAGTTTGGACTACCAGAGGAAAAATGGGGATGCGAAACACCGAAGCACTTCCAGAATGTCTGGAAAAGAAAAGTAGGGCCCAACTTTTGCAAGGTTAGTGTGAAGTACTTACTGGTCCTTTACAAAGTCTCTTATGCGTATACACATACTGCAGAATTGAATAGGATCCGTAGAAAATGGGGCTTTCCAGAGTCTGTTAAGGTGAGGATCCCCATCCTTCCAAAAACCCCAATGGACTGTAAAGTTGGGGAGATAGTAATATACACTGAGGTGCTGAACTGGGGTCTTCGTTTCCCCTTAGATCCATAAGTAGTAAGGTATTTTCATCAGATAAAGCTTTGCCCAAGCCAACTGAGTCCTAATGCCTGATACACTCTATTGGCCAGCATTATTTCTTCAAAATTATCAAAAATTCTAATGCCTATGGAGAAATTCGTTGTCGTGGCTAGCTTGTGAAGAAATCACCATATTCCTTTCTATCATTACAATATGGCAAACAATTATAAAGTGGTTAATGGTCTGTTGGATGACGCATTTTTTCCACATAAGTGGGTTGGGAGAATGGAAAAAATATAACCACCAAAGGGAATCCAAGACAATTGACCAGATACTGTAAGAGCTCAGGTTACTTCTGTTTCGATTTTTGTTAGTATTTAAATTCTATTTGGTTATACCGAACATAATATTGTGTCTATTTTGTAGTATTTTCAAAAATAGTTTCAGAACACCTAGAGGCTGGGAAGACCACATTCACCAAATTAAACCAATGGACCTCAAAGAAGTAGCGTCTTGGCTTCGATAACTGTTTTACTGCTGGAAATATGGTAAGATCTTACTTGTGGAACACAAGTAGAAATAAGGAGATTTCTTTGGAACAACTTACTACTCCCCCTTCATCGGAGGGCATTCTCAAAAGAACTGAGGCAAAGGACGGTAAAATCTACTTGCCAACCCAGAGTAAAGCCCCTAGTCATCTAGACAAGATAAAAAAGAAGCTGAAGAAAAAGAAGGAAGTTAACCTATCGCATCGGAATCCAGGAGCGGGTGGTCCGAATAATCCTGAGGGGATAAATACTGCCCTGTTAGAGGCAGTTGTTGTAACAGTGGGTGAAACCAAAGAATCGGAACATCCACATCAAACTAAGAAAAAAGGTCATAAGAGACGCAAAGAGGGTAGTGACCGAAGGGTTGGGAAAAAGAAGAAGATAATTATAGGGTCAGAGATAATACTCCAACCTACAGCTGTTCCTCCAACTTTTTCAACTGAAGTTCCTTCACAAGAAAATGTTCAATCTGACCCTCATTCTCTGGTGTTTCCTACAACCGATCAGCCGACTATTGAAAGTGACGTTAATCTGAAAGACCCATGTAACGTGTATTTCAATGAGTTTGATAAGGAGGATTTTGACCGAGCCTTCCCTCAAATAACCATCATTACTAATGCGGTGATTTACAAAGGTGAATCTTTTGAAGTACCAAGTGAGCATGATACCTTAGGTCATGTAGCCTTAGGTTATATCAAGCCAATAGTTGACCTGGAAAGACAAGTTAGGGCTCAGGATAAAGACATTATTTCTATTGGAACAGCCAATCAAGACTTAAATAATTCCCTTTCAGTCGAACAGCCGAAAGTGAAGGAATTAGGCAAAAAGAACAAGCAGCTGAGCACCGATTAAGAACAATCCAAGATTGCATAAGGAGACCTTCAGACCAAATATTCTGAGCTGGAATCAAATACTTCTAAAGAGATTAAGTATTTGAAGGATAAGAAAGTCAGTGATGCATGCACCATTAGAACTCTATCCGAAAAGAAAGGAAAGTTAAAGAAACTTCTTAAAGAAAAAAAAGAATAACTTACTTCCTTAAAGCGGAATCAAACTCAAGGGATAGTTGCAGCAGTGAAGAAATATGATATTGGTGTGGTGGACTCTATGGAAAAGAGGGACAAGGGTATTAAAGCGGATATGGTCTTATTATTCCATGAGACCTTCCCAAAAAAGAACCTTGGAGCCCTGTGGAAGTTCGTACCATACGATAAGATACCTTTCCATACCATACCCTATGGTGATAAACATGGTGTTTCTTTACCAAGTGAGTTTGATTCCGATGAGGGGTCTGATGAAAGTTCAAGTATTGATGCCAAGAGTCCCAAGCAAGATGAAGAGGAAGGAAAAAATCAAGAGAAAGATGAAGGTAAGGAAAAAACCGAAGGGAACGAGCCTTAAGGTTGTTGTAATTTCAGTTTTGTGTGTAAAACTAAACTCTTTGGATGGCCAAGGCATTTTGTGTAATGGTGGATCAGATATCTTTTGATGACTTGATCAGTTTCTAAAGTTGTGTTTTTCTTCATATGCATTTCCCTCTCTTGTGTTTTTATATACTTTAAAAGTGGTATAAATGGACTCTCCCAATCCGGTATTCTAAAAAATTTAAAGTTTAACCAATATTTAATATGTCCGAGCCATTCACCAAGTATTTTATTTCAAGGCTAAAGAATTTTAATGGGTATTTAATTTTTTTTGATGTATTTAATCGGTGTCTAATCCACCCGATCACTTCAAATATATTTCATTTGAAAGCCGAAGGTGTTTAATAGGTGTTTAATTCATCCGATCACCTCAAAGATATTTCATTTAAAGGTTGAAGTTGTCTAATGGGTGTTTAATTTATCTGACCTCTTCGTATCCACTAAAATTCTTTAAAAATACATAATATAATATTTATCTGAAACCGAACACCTCATAAAAATCTCCCCGCACCACAAGGGTAGGATAGAGTATGCCCCAAATATTTATATTAAGGTACGACAAAGTAAATATTTACAAGATGATTTTACTCTAAGTACAACCTGAGATGCTCAACGTTCCATGGGTATTTCAACATGTTGCCTTATTTGTCTTGAAGTCTGTATGTTCTTTGCTTGATTCTCTCGCATACCGTGTATGGGCCTTCCCAATTCGGAGCCAATTTCCCTAATTTTTTCTCCTTGGTATATAAAAAGACTTTCTTTAACACTTTGTCCCATACCTGGAAATCTCTTCTTTTTAATTTGGGTGCAAACTTACTCCTCATCAAACCCTGGTAGTGTGATGTTCTCAAATGAGCCTTTATTCTTCTTTCGTCAATCAGATCCAACTGATTACTTACCAGCATATCATTAACTTGTTCGAAATATTTTTGTATTCGGAATGAGGGCAACATAACTTCTATAGGTGTGATTGCATCCATCTCATAAACAAGAGCAACATGAGACTCTTGAGTAGTTGTACGAGGAGTAGTTCGGTAGGCCCATAATACTTCTTGCAAATAGCTCGGCCATTTCCCTGTAGCTCCTTTCAAATTCTTTTTTAACCATGTTAAAATTGTCCGATTAGCAACTTCAACCTGCCCATTATCCTGAGGATGGAAATGAAAAGAAAAGAAATGTTGAATTCTTCTGGAAGTGCAAAATGTTTCCTTGTCTTTATTGTCAAAATATGGCCTATTGTCTGTAGTAATACACTGGGGAATTCAGAATCGACAACATATATTAGATAGGAAAAACTTTATAACCACCTTAGAAGTGGTTCCAACTAGTGGGGCAACTTCAATCCATTTAGATAAGTAGTTTATTGCCACGATTATTGTTCAATATCCTCTAGAGGCCATAGAAAGAGGTCCAATTGAATTCAAATCCCATCTATCAAAATGTATGGGTTCAAATATTGATTCCGTGGGGAACTTTTGGCACATGTATTTCATTTCCATATTTTTGGCAAAGATCACATCTTCTGACCATATCCTTGGCATCTGTCATTAGTATTCAGCTAATAAAACTCTCCTAGTTAAAGCTTTATAACCATACAATGTTGATCCCTCTCCATCGTGTAATTCAGATAGAACATTTTAGGATTCTTCAAACCCTAGGCAACGTAGGAGAGGTCTAGTAAAGCATTTTTTTTATAAAGGAATTTCTCTCAATACCAAGAAACTATGAGTTTTGTACATTACTTTTTTAGCCAAAACTTTATCTAAAGGTAGAACTTCATCAGTAATAAATTGTTGTATTTCATACCTCCAATCTTTGGATTGTGTACTAGATATGTTCATATTTTCTTCAGCTTTGTCCTTTATTCTTGAACTGAACCTATGGATGGACATTCTTGCACAAGAATCCTTGGATACACTTCAGAGTAGGCTATGGTAGCTAAAGAATCTTCCAAAATATTATCCGATCTAGGGATATGTTCATACCAGACACTTTTAAAACTTATGACTACTTCCTTAAGGACTTTCGGATACTTCACCAACTAATCTTTTTTTGTTTCAGCTTGTCCCTGAGCCTGATGAATAAGTAAGTGAGAATTACTTACTAATCGGACCCTCTTTGCTCCACATAATTGAGCCTTTTTGCTCCACATAATTGAGCTAACCTTAAACTAGTTATAACCGTTTTGTATTTTGCTTCATTATTGGATGCCCTAAAACCAAAACATATGGCTTGGTACATAGTGTCACAATAAGGGGAGGTTAAGCAAACTACAGCTACACGCCCCATCGTGGTAGATTCACTGTCTGTTCGGATTACCCATTCTTTCTTAAACTTGTTTTCTTGAGCTTCATCGTAAGGCCTTTCAATGTGAAATTCTAGCAAGAAATCAGCTATATATTGAGCCTTGATTGCAGTTCGAGGTGCAAAATCAATATCATATTCTCCAAGCTCGACTGACCACTTAGTCAAATTTCCTGATATGCCAGCTTTTTGTAGGATATTCTTTAAAGGGAAAGACGTGAATGTGCTTGAAATTATGACCTTATTTTTCTGGCTTCTATCACAAATGCCAGAGCTAGCTTTTCTAATTTCAAATAGATTTTCTATGCTTCTAAAAAACTCTTGCTTATGAAATACACCGGAATGGGGTAATTATCCACTTCCCTTACTAACACAATACTTACTACATATGCTGATACAGCTAAATACATATAAAGTTTCTATTCTTAAATGGGTTTGAACAAGGTCTTGGGTGAAGATAAGTGCTTTTCGATTTCAAGAAATGATTGATCACATTGTGGAGACCAAGTAAAATCCTTAGCATTCCTCAAAACTTGGAAAAATTGACCACACTTGTCCGATGATCTTAAAATAAACCGATTCAACGCAGCTAATCACCCGGTCAGTCTCTGAAATTATTTAGTATCCCGAGGGGCATCCATGGCTAATAAATCATTTAACTGATATGGATCAGCCTGCATCCCTTTTTCACTTATGACATATCCCAGAAACTTGCTAGATCGGACTCCGAAAGTATATTTCTTAGGGTTTAACTTCAAGTTGATAACATTTAAGTTAGAAAAAGTTTCTTGAAGATCAGATTTGTGATCTTCTTCCTTGATGCTCTTCACCATCATGTCATCTATATATACTTTCATATTTATGCCAGTTTGGCAAGCAAATGTTCTACTTACCAACCGTTGATAAGTAGCTTCATCATTCTTCAACCTAAATGGAATCACCTTATAGAAATGAAGACCTCTATCACTAATAAAGTTAGTGTGATCATGATCATAGTGTGATCATGATCATAGTGTGATCATGATCATTCAGATCCACCTATATCTGATTATAACCTGAAAAGGAATCCATAAAGGATAACAAATTGTTTCCTGACGTAGAATCCACTAACTGATCTATACAAGACATTGGAAAATGATCTTTAGGACATGCTCTATTAAGATCAGTGAAGTCAATACACATGCGCTATTTTTTCTTGACCAAAACGGGATTAGCTGTCCACAAAGGGTATTGAGACTCTTTGATATGGCCCGACTTGGTTAGCTGATCAACTTCTTGCACTATCACATCAGTTTTTTCTTTGGAAAAAGTCCTCATTCTCTGTACTACTGGTCTAGCATCAGATCAGAGTGATAATTTGTGGCATATCACCTCGGTTGGCACTCCAGTTATATCATCATTGCACCATGCAAACACGTGTAAATTGTTAGATAAGAAAAACAATAACTTTTCTTTCAGATTCAATGGCAATTTAGTTCCAATCCTAACATTTTTGCCTTCTTCTATGCAATGGATTTCAACGTCTTCAACATGTATTACATCACTGGGAGCCTTAATTGGATCATCTATTTCATTCTGATTGGTAGAAGGCTTCATTGGTTGATATTCCTTGTTAACCTTAACTGCCTCCACTTACATTGAGGCAAGGGCTGTCACGTAGCACTCACTAGCTACTTTATATCTGCTTTGTACAAGACCCACTTGTTCTCCCATAATATATTTTAAACATTGGTTGAAAGTAGAGGCCACGTCATGTATCTTAGAGAGCCAAGATCTTCCAAATATGGCATTGTAGGATGTTGAACAATCAATCACAACGAATAATATTCTTACCATTTTTAAATGATCCTTTTCCTAATAGTTCTTCCATTTCGATTTCACCGATGACATCGGCCGAACTCCCAGTAAACCCTACAATAGTTTTGTTCGATCGCTGGATAGCTGAGGGATTCTCCATCTGTCTATAAGTAGTTAGAAACAACACGTTTGCCGAACTACCAGTGTCAATCATGATTCATCATAGGTAATTTCCCCTAATTGGCATACCGTTTTCTTAAACAACTTGACGGTGTCGTTGCAGTGTCTCCCCCAAATATGGTTAGTGCTTCAAAAAAAATTACCATATCGGAAACGTTGACACAATCCTCCACTATTACCCCCACTTGATTCTGATCTGGATCAAGGTCAAGATATTCAGTATCCACATCAAATCTTTCAACAATCATCATGGCATCCTCCTGGATGTCCCTGGAAGGGCTGACAAAGTCATTCAGAGGATATTGATATTGTATTGAGTGTTTTCCGATCAACTGCCCCCTTGTCTTTTAACAAAGGCACCGAATTTTCCCCTCTCAATGAGATCTTGAACTTCTAGTTTTAATGTTATACAATCATGTGTGTCATGACCCATATCATTGTGATATTTAGAAAAGTGGGTACTTCAAGTGTCTCTAGGGGATTCTAGTGAAGCTGACCTTCTAAAATGCACGCCATTCTTAGTTTTATTATATATTGTTGCCACACTTTCTCCCAACTCAACAAACCATTCGGGCTAAACCCAAGGGCCTCACTTGCTTCTAACCTGCTGATTTTGATTTGACTGATTTTTTCTGGACAAATGTGATCCTTGTCCGGATTCTTTTGACTTGTAACTGACAACAAGCTGGGATTGAGTTGTCGCTTGTAATATTGATGTTGTAGTAACAGATCTGTTATGGCGAGGCACTTTAGACATCTTAGTTTCTTAAACTGTGATCTATTTCACAACTTGATTTAACATCTCTCCAAAAGTCATTGTTTTTTTTCTAGGTTATTGAGTAAGCTAAATTGCTCGGGTTCAAACCTTGTCTTAAAGAGGAAATTGCCATCTGTTCAAAATAATCAGCGAGCTATTCTTCGTGTTCACAAATCTACTAATATGATCTTTTAGATATTCATTTGGATCCTAGGAACAATGAATAATAGTATCACCATTCCCTTTAAGCTCTTAACTTCCAACAAATTGTCTTCAGAATGCCACATAGAATATGTAAAAATTCTTGAACTGCCACCCATAATATGTACCATTTAAGGGCACTTCCCTTAAACATTTGTGAGAAATTCCTGCATAACAGTTTGTCATCATTATCAAAGTTCATCATAATTTTTTTGAACTGCTCGAGATGGTTGTCCAGATCTTTACTTCCATCGTAATTTTCTATCTTGGAGCTATCAAATCGTTTGGGAAGATATCCGGAGAGTATTTTTTAGGAAAGTGGTGATTGTCTTCAGTTGTGGCTACAATTAAATATTGTATCTTCATTTGGTGTAGCAAATATACCTGGTTCGGATTGAATAGCAAAATGATCAAGTAGTAAATGATCAGTGTGTTGATCGAAAGAACCTTTTACTTTTCCCTAGTACTTGTTGTTTTATTATTATGTCATTTTGGTCTCTTTTTCTTGAATGCTTCTTGGTGAGCTTTAATTTCTTCTTTAGACGACCCTCATCACTACTGGATGAAAGTGACTCTTCAAGGTTTGAGTTATTTGAAAAAATTTCAGAAGACTCTGAGGTTGTACTCACAACTCGTTTGGACCGATATATATTTTTAGAGCTGACATGAGTCTATGTGGACAGCTCATTGTCAGTAGGCTCATCTGTAGGGTGGAGTCCGGACGCATCAGACTTTTCTTTCACTCTTTTTTCAGCTTGCTTATGGGCCCTTAAAGCTTCAATTACAACCCTCATTTGATCACGTTCATCTTGCATGAACTTTCTTTCATCTGGATTGTGATGAGGGATATTGTCATGGGTCACTCCTTCACCTCCTGGAAGTGGATCCTCAACCCATGGAGGTGGAACATCATGTATATTAAGATTCACGCATTAATGATATCCGAACTACTTTTCCTACTAACTGGTTTGAATTTGCTATTCAGGAACCTTCGCCTTCCACTGTGGTCACCAATTTGGTGTGGATTATTTCTGATCAAAAGGGTATTTTTGGTCTTGTGTTTAATAGAGTATTAACTTTTAACGTAGAAGATAGAAATATAAAAGAGGTGTGTGCCTATAGTTAGGATTATTAGAAATTTTTTAAACTATTAAATGTGGTTGGTTGGGGTATTTATACTCCTGGTTTTTGACCCATTGGTCGTTCGACTTGGATCTTGGACTCGGATCCACCTCAAGGTTTCCAAAGCCCAAAACCAGAAAGGTGTAGCACACAACTGTATCATAGTCCACTTGGGTCTACTGCCCATTGAAAATTTAGTGTAAAGTATGTCTAAATGTGGTTGGTTGGGGTATTTATACTCCTGGTTTTTGACCCATTGGTCGTTCGACTTGGATCTTGGACTCGGATCCACATCAAGGTTTCCAAAGCCCAAAACCAGAAAGGTGTAGCACACAGCTGATTCATAGTCCACTTGGGTCTACTGTCCGTTGAAAATTTAGTGCAGAGTATGTCTGAATTACCCCTTCAGATTTTGTCCTAGTGATCTTCCAAACATATCCGATTCTGTTTTTAAAAGCATGATTTTGGCATGATTTTAGGCTTTGTTTTCATAGATTAATGTTGTAGAGTTGTTTGTTACATGCAGAGAAGTCGATTTGACTTCAATTTTATTGGAAATAGTGGTCTTTAGATAAATATAGGGTTTGGTTGTTTGCGTGTTTGCAGATGTTCGTCGCATGTGATCGTGCTATCAGATTTGTTTTGGTCGCACGAAGTTGCGACCAAGATGGGACCTGTTGCATGCGAGAAAACCCATTTTAATTATAAAATAAAATAAAAATCTAATTAATAATAAATAAAAAAATAATTATAATTAATTATCTTACCAGAATTAAAAGAGTTTAAAGACTAAAAAATATATGCCCACACCAATTCATGCAAGTCCAGACCCTAACAACCAGCTGGTACGACCCGCAGCATCGCGAGTCTATAGCGATTATTAGGGTTGTCAACGGTTCTTTAGAATCGAGAACCGGACCGGTACCGAACCGATAAGAACCGGACCGAATTTTAACGGTTCGGTTCGCAGTTCCATTCTAAAAATCGAAAACCGATAAGGAACCGAAACAAAAAACCGGTTAGGAACCGAATCAATAAAACCGATAAATCGATATGACCGATATGGAATCGAACCAATAAAACCGATAAACAGATAGAACCGATATAGAATCAAATCGATAAACCGGTAGAACTGATAGAAAATCGGATCAATAAAACCGTTACAACCGATTATTTATTATTATTATTATTTATTCTTTTATAAATTATAGTACTAAAATTAATAGTTAATTACCAATTTTTTAACAAAATCAAAAAATTAACGTATAAACTTTAGTTTTTATATTATTTACTTCAATAAAAAAATTAAAAATTAGATTTTAATTAGATTTAATTTTTTTTAGTAGACCAAACCGGACCGCTAACGAACCGCGTTACTGAACCGAAACCGGACTGAATCAAAACGGACTGAAACGGAACCGAACCAAACTCGGACCGAACCAGAACCAAACCAGAACCGGAACTGAACTGAACCGAACCGAAAATTTAACGGTTCGATTCGGTTCAAAAAATAGAAAAAAAAATTAACGATCCGGTCCGATCCGAACCGATAAACTTAACGGTCCGGTTCGGTTCTGTCAAACAACCCGGACCACTAACAGCCTAGCGATTATGAATCTCTTTTATTGGAAAGTTACGATTTGGTTGTTGGAGAGATACGATTTGCTGTTGCTAAATCTTTTAAACATCATCTTACTCTATTTCTTTATATGCTTTCTTTTGAGTATTTTGTTGTCGATTGCTATTGCTATGTATTATTTTTATGTATTTCTAAATTATAAAAGCAACAGACTTATAAGGTTTTTGTTTTAAATTTTGAGGTGAATGTGTGAAGATGTTTTATATTGCGGCCACGTATTACTATATTAGCCACGTATTACTATATTATTTTTATTTATGTGCTAAATTGAAAGAATTATCTATAAATTAAATTATTATTATTTTAAACTAAAACCATATAATTTATTATAATCAATTATTATTTTACAGCTGTCAATTATTATTTATAATCAATTTTTTTTATAATGTAATCAACGGGATTTAGTAATTATAAAGATTTAAATCAAAATGTTTATTTTTGTAAGATTTCTTTAATTCTATTCATAGATGTCTCTTTTTAAAAAAAATTAGAATACTACATTTTTTTTGGATAATTTTATTTTCTTCCATCAAAAGTCAAGATGAAGAATCAATATTTTTGTCAGAGTTTTCACATTTAAAAAAAAAATTAGACAGGCTATATTTTATCGAGTATTTTTTTTGTATCATTAACACTTCTAAATATCAACATCGCCTCAATATTTCTCGTGACATGTTCGTATTTGATCCGTAGTATGTTTGGATGTGCGTGATTTTGCGACACTAATAGCGTCCTGAATGCTGTGAGAGCATGTGTCCAAAATGGAGATTAAAATGACAAACACATTATAGTAGATGCTTCTGGTGGTTGTTTTTTTTATTTGGATTGCAGATGATACGAAACAGAATTTCATTTTTTATCCAGTTTTCTCGGTTTAGAGGTTTGCCCCAAATGAAGCATTGGGTCTTTCCGTTTTGTAATTTCGTAACTTTAATGTTCTTCATGGACCATGATTTTGGTGGAATCTATGTTTTTTTTTGAATTTTTTAAAAATGATTGAGAGGATGTGAATAGTGTTAAAATCAATGACACTTCTTTTATGTATGTTTTTAGTGATAGATCTAGATATACTTAAATATTGCTAACATAAAAGTAGTTATACTTAAATATTTAAATATGTTATTATCTTTCTATCAATATGGGGAGAAATTAGTATGATAAGTATGAGAGAAAAAGACGAGAGAGAATATAAATTCATACGATATGGTGTAAAAATTCATTTTTAATGGTATAAAAATTAAGAAAATCATTTAACCGAATTTGAAAAGAATATTACTAAGTCTAAAGTGGTGTACTATTTGGAGTTTTATTAATCGTACTTCGATTTTGCTAACTCTACTTGTTAGAGTTGATCAAATATTCAACACAATAATTTTGACTATTAAACAAAATCAAAGTCTACACTTATTGACGAAACCAGCTCAATTTATTCCAGTTGACTACTGTTGATGAAGTAGAAAATAATTGTGCATGTACAATACGAGTATAATTTTAATATAATTGTCAATTTTAATATTCAGGAAAAGTTCAAAGCAATAATTTATATGATGATCAGTTACGGGCCTAGAGATATCCAATCATATGATTAAGTCAACTTTACACATCATAATACCAATTTATTCTGCAAAATACGAACCAACTTTTCATCAATAAGAAAGTTACAAAATTTGAATTTACTTTCGCAGATTTTGTATGCTAGTTTTAATTTAAATATTTTGAAAATAATAAATTTATTTTTTTTCAATTTTTTTTTTATTTAAGAAAACAATTTTTGTTACTTAAAATATTATCTCATATTTATATCATCATGGTAATACTAGCTGAATGTCATTATCACAAACCATATAAAAAACACAAAAAACAGTAATATACTCCCTCTGTCTCATAATATGTGTCTTTCTAGAAGAATTTTTTTGTCTCATAATATATGTCGTTTTCGTTTTCCAATGCAGCATTATTACATGTATTCCACTTTCAACCAATAAAATAGTTAACTTTCTGCATAAGTTATTACCTCCACCAATCAAATTTATTTTCTTTTATTCTTTCAAAATCATTATTACTTTTCTTAATATTGGTGAAGAAACCTTAAACGACTAATATTATGAGACGGAGGGAGTATTATTTTTATACAGTAATTCTCCACACTTTAGTGGAGTACTCTTTGTAATAAATCCAAAAATATACAAACAGTAAAGATGAGTCTAACTGAGAGATAAGATAGAAACAATTCTACAATTTGAACTTCAAAAAGTTTCATGTTGTTGAAAGTAAAAAAAACATAGATCCTCTAAGAAAACCTTTGAAAACAAAGTACTAGAAAAAATAAATATAATTGTTGCATTTACAGAAAAAAAGAATTGGAGAAAATATGGCAATGAGGGTTGAGAATAAAGACATCAAAATAAAATTTCTTGGTGGTAGTACCACACTTGCACAAAAATCGGTTGTTCACGAAAATATTTGAATGCATTTTTTAAAATGTGGTGTACGAGAGATAAAATTTAAAAATACTAACACAATAAGAGATAAAAATAAGCTAATGTCAAATTGGTGTTTACAAGTAGGAATAGATTACTAATAAAAATGGGTTAGCTGAACGTAAAACTAAAACATTAATCAAAATGTTTAATCTCAGGTTTATCCATCTTATATTGCATGTAAAATAGTAAGGTGAAGACGTGTTAACAACATGTCATATTATAAATCGATTTCTAAAAAAAAACCAAAATATCACCATACGAGGTATAAAAATAACATAAAAAACTGAATATTAGTTACTTCAAAATTGAAAGATGTATTGTCTTTTCTAAGAGTTCGTATTAAAAAGGTTAGAATTAAAGCTAAAAGCTCTAAAATGTGCTTATGTTTGTTACATATAAAATAACAAAGCTTAGACCTATAAGATCTACAGTTTAATATCATATTTTTATACAGAGAAGCCAAATTCTTTGATTTCATGTTATATAATGATAACAAGACTCAAATAACTTCAACAAGCAAGGAAATAGTTTCAAAAAAGTGCATGTGGTTGAAAATCATCAAAGTGAACCTCGTAGTAGTAAAAAAATCCAATTTTGTTTGGACATTATGTTTGTCTAGAATTTGTTTGTTTTAGGTATTATCCGGAATTTCTTTTAGTGTCCAATTAGACAACAAAAAACATATAGGGTTTGTCTAGATATTGGATAGCAAAATATGTTTTTATTTAGTTAACTAAGTAAGTTTAGGAATCAAATTGGATCGAATTGAAAGTTTTAGTATGATTTAATTTTAGAAGATATTTAGAGAATTATGATTCAACATATAAAATAATTACATTAATGTTGAATAGTTTATTTCGGAAATAAATATATATTATAAAAAACCGGGAAATCTAACGAGTTAATGTACAGTGCTGGAGGAATTTTTTCGTCTCAAAGACCGGGACACGAGCACTTTTAATTATGGTTATACATTGTTCGATGACTTTGATTGATATTTTAAATAAATACTATAAAATTGATAATGCAAGTATATTCATTTAAGATACTTATGGAAATTCAATAATATGAAGTTGAAAATAAGTGTATAGATTTAAGTTATCTTTTTACATGTGCATCATACTTATACACGAATTCATATGTATTGGTTAATATAAATGATATGAGGTCATGTGTGGATGGTGTTGATCCAATATGGATAATACCAGGGCATGCGTGTTGTTGGTCATTTGTGAATGATATGAGGTAAAGTGTGGACATTGTTGGTCATGTGTGAATGATATGAGATCATGTATGGACGGTACTGTACATGTGTAGATGATATACAAGTCATATATGGACGGTGTTGGTCCTTGTGGATGGTATATACATGATCTGGTTCATTTATCATTGCGAATATAAGTTATTTTAATTTTCTATGAATGTATTTATCTTATCTATATATTGTGTTATTTATCAGTAGTGAATAGTGATACTCATCTCCATACAATTTTATGTGCAGGTAACATATAAAGTTAGGCTTAAATTAGGGAATAGTCCCTCAACTATCTCGTTTTCTTTCATTTAGTCCCTCGACTTCAAAATTACCGATGAGGGTCTTTAGACTTGGAAAAATCTATAAATTTAGCCCCTCACTTGTAAAATTTATAAATATAGGCATTTGACTTGGTAAAATATATAAATTTAACCCCTAGTAAGTGACCTTTTTCTTGGTGTTAGGGGCTATATTTATATATTTACAAATTCGAGAGACTAAATTTATAAATTTTGCAAGTGAAAGACTAAATTTGTAGATTTTGGTAAGTCCAAGGACCCTCACTCGTGATTTTGAAGCTGAGGGACTAGATAAAAAAAATAGGATAGATGAGAGACTATTCCCTGATTTAATCCTATAAAGTTATGGTCGCGGTTTTCCTAGTCATGTTATGAATCTAAGGAAATAATTCATGTTATTTTGTTAATCGTGAGCCAAGTTATACACATATGGGCCAATGTTAATTTGGACGCATATATAGTATTTTGTTGTATTTAGTTTTTGTTTATGTTTAACACACTTTAACATTGAATGTCGAGAATCTTTGAGTCATCAATGTGTATTTATATGATATAATATACCATATCCACACTTTCTAGTTATATATGAACATCGCTTTTTGTTTATAGTGTTGCATTAGCATACTGTAGGGTTGGGGTTGCGACAATATATAGCTTCATTTATTAAATCTGACATTGTATTGAATTTTATTGTGCTGAAAATAAAAAATGATTATAATATGTATATGAGTTATACAAAAAACATATAAACATGAATACATCGACTATCATCATTGATCGTTGATAAAAATATTTGATCATTGACATATATATATATATATATATATATCCAACACATTCAAGAAAATGTTGAATATCAGCAAAGCATTCGATTAGTTTTTGACGTTAAAATGAAACATCACATTTACTAACACCCATCTATTTTTAAAGGTTAATTAAGAAAGAAACATCATGTTTATACTGACATGAAGTTTGGTCTAAACATCAGATTTGATAAAAAATTCATCTTTAATACAGACATTTGGTTTGCTATAAACATTAGGTTTGGTATGAAAATCAGGGTTTAAGACATATATCGGGTCTAACACAGATATCAGATTTCATACATACATCACATATAGTTTAGCACCCACATAAATCTATGTTATATCTAATCCAATTACTAAATCTCTTGTTAACTTATATTAGGTTTCATGTTTTCAAGTAATTCAAGATCTTATAAAAAAATATTGTTAATAAAGGTCACATAATTTTAGTTTAACTATTTTGATCAAGCTTGCATTTCAAATACTTTTGCTCAAGTTTAAGGAGTACTTTTGTATAAAAATGAAAGAATATAAAAAAAATATAATAATATATATCTAATTTAAGTTTAATCAATGATTAATAGATTATTTAACATCTAATATATATATTTATATATCAACGACCAAATTTATAGATATTATATATTTATGTATCCCAATTATAATAAAAAACTAAACCTATAAATAAATAAATATTTTTCGCTAAATTTCTTATTTATTTAGAATTCTTATAATCTGAAGGAGAGTGAAACGTAGCACAAGCTTAAAAAGGGATAACCCTAATTTTTTTATTAAACAAAAACATTTCCCCTAACAATGAATAGAAGATAGGTTTATATAGAGTTCAAACAAAACCCTAAAACTAAAAATAGGAAAATTACAAAAATAGCCTAAAGTACTAAAAGTGCGAAAAAAGAGGATAGATGAGCCCGGATGCCTAAAAAAGCCCATAGCTCACAAGCGAAACTGGTGACTTGCGTTCGTGACGTCGTTTCCTTCGAAACAAGGTGCTGTGGGTAAAAAACTGACACCGGAGCTCCAAACTACTAATTCACCGAATTGTCTGCATCATTCCCTCCGGGATAGAAAAGATTCGCCCTCGAATCTGACCCGGTCTCCCCATCAGAAGAATCACCTGCATAAGGAATCAGATGCTTAACATTGAAAACATCAGTTGTGCGGACATGGCTAGGCAAACGTAGTTGATAAGCATTCAGATTGATCCGCTCCACAATCTCTACTGAACCAATCTTCCTAGCGGCTAGTTTATTGTATTCACCAGCAGGGTACCGATTCTTTGTCAAAACAGCCCATACATAGTCACCAACTTCGAACTGAACAGGACGACGATGAGAATCTGCCTGAGACTTATATTTGGCGGTGCTCAAGACCAACTGATCATGAGTCTGTTGGTGTGTTTGGCAAATCTGTGAGACAAGTTCTCCAGCAGTTGTATGAGGACGAATCATGCTAGGCAGGGCTAACAAGTCTACTGGACCCCTAGGCACAATACCATACATCACCTGAAAAGGACAAAAACCCGTGGATCTATTAAGAGCATGGTTATGGGCGAACTCCGCCTGCGGTAAGCGCTGATCCCAAGCCTTCGGATGATCTCCTACCAGACTGCGCAACAAGTTACCGAGAGAGCGGTTAACCACTTCTGTCTGACCATCCGTCTGAGGGTGATAAGCACTACTAAAGTTGAGCTGTGTATTCACCATACGCCATAAGCTGCGCCAAAAATGACTCACAAACCGGGTGTCACGGTAAGAAACAATGGTACTGGGAAGGCCATGAATACGATAAATCTCCCGAAAGAAAAGCTGCGCAACACACACTGCATCAGATGTTTTTTTACAGGGAATGAAGTGTACCATCTTAGAAAAACGATCAACCACCACAAAAATAGAATCGAATCCACGCTGAGTCCGGGGTAAACCAAGAACAAAATCCATACTGATGTCGGTCCAAGGCTGAGCCGGAATCGGCAGGGGTAAATAAAGACCTGCATTTGTAGATGTTCCCTTGGCCAACTGACAAATTCGACAACGGGCGACAAAACGACCAACTTCCTTCCGCATCGATGGCCAAAAATAGGAGGACGACAGCAACTGGAATGTGCGATCACGGCCCACATGACCTTCATTATACAGCTCCTGGATCAGCCGCGGACGCAAACTACAGTCAGGGATACACAACTGTATGCCACGAAAGAGAAAACCATCTTCCAATAAAAAATCAGAATGTTCGCCCTGCTGAATCCGTTCCAGAACCCGAGAAAAGAAAGAGTCAGTAACATAAAGGTCAACAAAAGAATCAAAGCCAGGAACTTGAACGCGCATCTCACTCAACAGAGTGTGACGTCGGCTCAAAGCATCAGCAACCCGATTCGTAATACCAGCCTTGTGCTTGATAACAAAAGTGAACTGCTGCAAATAAGCTATCCAAGCAGCATCTCTATGAGATACTTTGTCTTGACTACCAAGGTACTTCAAAGAATCATGATCAGTATATAGTACAAATTCATGCTGAAACAAGTAATGACGCCAATGTTTGATAGCCTGAACGATCGCATAAAATTCAATATCATAAGTACTAAATCGCAATTTGGCATTTGCCAATTTCTCACTGAAGAAAGCCACGGGACGCCCTGATTGGGAGAGAACTGCCCCAATACCAAATTTAGACGCATCACAATGAAGCTCGAATGGCTGGGAAAAGTCAGGCAGCACCAAAATAGGCGCTGTGGTAAGACGCCTTTTAACTTCTACAAATGCTGCATCAGCATCGGCGGACCAACTAAATTTTGTGCCCTTCATGCAATCCGTAATCGGGGCCATCATACTGCTGAAATGGGGAATAAAACGCCGATAAAACGATGCTAAACCATGAAAAACTACGAATCTCAGTAATGGAAGAAGGTCGAGGCCACTGGTCTACAGCAGCAACTTTGCTCGGATCAGCTCGTAACCCGTCAACAGAAACAATATAACCCAAAAATTGAACACCTGGGGACATAAAAGAACATTTGGCAGGAGCAGCATAAAACTTATCTCGACGCAACACCAATAACACCTCACGTAAATGGGATAGATGCACAGAATGGTTCGAACTATAAATCAGAATATCATCAAAGTAAACAACAACAAATTTACCGATGAAAGGCCGCAATGCCTGATTCATGATACGCTTGAACGTGCTAGGCGCGTTGGACAAGCCAAACGGCATCACCATCCACTCAAACAAGCCCTCACGCGTCTTAAACGCCGTCTTCTACTCATCACCAGGACGAATCTGAATCTGATGGTATCCACTCTTCAAATCAAGCTTGCTAAACACAGAAGCACCACCCAACTGGTCTAACAGATCATCTAGGCGCGGTATAGGGAACCTGTAGCGAACAGTGATCTTGTTAATAGCTCGGCTGTCCACACACATACGCCAAGAACCATCCTTCTTCGGTGTCAGTAATGCCGGAACTGCACAAGGGCTGAGACTTTCCCGGATATGTCCCTTCGCCAACAAATCCTCCACCTGTCGACGTAATTCTTCATGCTCCTTCGGGCTCATTCGGTAGTGGGGTCGATTTGGGAGGGCAGCACCAGGGACCAGGTCGATCTGATGTTGAATATCTCTCAGAGGAGGTAATTCGGGTGGCAAATCCGCTGGAAACACATCAGCAAAATCCTGCAATAGAGACTGAATGACAGGACTATGGTCTGCCTTGGAAAGAGGCACAACAGGGTCACAGAACAGTAGGAAAACTACGCCAGCCTCTTCCATAGCTGTCTGAAAAGAAGCCCGGGACAGCAAAGTCGATGAGGGAGGAGTAGAGTGAATGCTCAGGGGTCGAGGCTTTGATGGCATAAGAACGATCTTTTTTCCCCGAAAGAGGAATGAGTAGGTATTTGCCCGCCCATCATGTAGAACAGACAGGTCGTATTGCCAAGAACGGCCAAGCAGTAGATGACAAGTATCCATAGGGACAATATCACAGAAGACTTCATCATGGTATGTTTGCCCTACAGAAAAAGAAACAAGCACGCGCTTGGAGACGGTGATATCCGTACCTTTACTTAACCAGGCGAGCTTGTACGGTTGGGGATGCGATTCTGCCCTCAACCCTAGCTTCAAAACCGCTGCTTCGGAGACGAAATTTTCGCAGCTGCCAGCATCAATGATGAAGGTGCACACCTTCCCGCCGATCGTACACGTAAACTGGAACACGTTACTCCTGCGAAAAGAGACCCCTAGCACCCGCAGCATTGGGACACTCGACCTGACGATGCCCTAATTCGCCACAGCCATAGCACCGTAAATTGCTGGAAGAACGGCTTGGTGCACTGCGCCCAGGAGGTATCGGATCAGGTGTTGGGCGGCGCCCAGGAGGGATCGGATCAGGTGTTGGGCGGAGAGCTGGTTTGGACACCGGTCCGGGTCCGGCGAGCCGACTGTTTTTCTGCCTGAAGGGCACGCCGATGGGCTTCGGAAACAGAGGCTGGATCGAACATATTCAGCGTGTCTTGAAGTTGGAGGCGTAGCCCGCCAATGTAGCGGGAGACCCGCTGGTGCAGCGACTCGGTCACATCTGTGCGAGCCAGCAGCTAATAAAATTCTTCGGGATATTCATCAACAGATCTGGGTCCCTGACGAAGATTCTGCAGTCGCTGGTAGAGTTCCCGCTCGAAGTTGTAGGGAAGGAAAGCCTTGCGGATTTTTCTTTTGAATTTTTCCAAACTCTGGACTTTATCCTTGCCTGCACGCGCGCGGTTATGCTTCACCTGCTGCCACCAAGCCTGTGCCCTACCGCGTAGGTGGATGGTGACTAATGCAACTCTTCTCTCCTCCGGGACCTCCTTGAAGTCCATGACTTCCTCAATCTGTGATAGCCAGTCGATAAGTGCCTCCGCCTTAAGGCTGCCATCAAAATCCGGGACGTCTAGCTTGAAACCAAGCTCCCAGCGGTGTGGGTTAGAAGTAGTCTGGACGCTCCCCTCCCCAAAAGGGTTAACCATACCCTCAACCTCTGTGCTTTGTTGCTTGGCGGTAAGAACAGCCACCTGCCGGGTAAGATCGGCTACCTGACGGTGTAGGTCAGCATCTTCACGATCATCAACCTCACTTGTATCTCGGTACACTCTAGCGCCACCGCGACCGCTGGTTCTTCCTCGTACCATCGCGCAGGACTGCATGTGTCTGATACCAATATGAAGGAGAGTGAAACGTAGCAGAAGCTTAAAAATGGATAACCCTAATTTTTTTATTAAACAAAAACAATTCCCCTAACAATGAATAGAAGATAGGTTTATATAGAGTTCAAACAAAACCCTAAAACTAAAAATAGGAAAATTACAAATATAGCCTAAAGTACTAAAAGTGCGAAAAAAGAGGATAGATGAGCCCGGATGCCTAAAAAAGCCCGTAGCTCACGAGCAAAGCTGGTGACTTGCGTTCGTGACGTCGTTTCCTTCGAAACAAGGTGCTGTGGGTAAAAAACTGACACCGGAGCTCCAAACTACTAATTCACCGAATTGTCTGCATCATAATCTTTTCAATTTACTTTTTAATTGACACTTCAAGCTAACCCTATACATAAGGGCAGATATTTCATATATAATAATAAACTTAATTAGTTTATTAGCCCTCTAAGTATAAAATATTATAACACTATTATTAGGGTTCTTATATATTTAAAATGATAAAAAAAATTGTGCCTTTACTGTTTTATCTTTAAAAATACTTGAGGCAAGCATATATACAAGTTCGATAAAGGAATAAGTATTATTTTTTAGAGACAATCTTATTTTTTAGGATGTAAAGTAATATATCTATAAATTTTATTCAAATTTAAAATTTGAGTTAATATTATAGGCCAAAAGATGAAAAAAGGTCGAGTGATTGAGAAACTTATCACTAACATCTAGTTATATTTTTTTAAATATATAACGAATAGTCAAATAAATTTAGGTAAACTCTACAACCACATATATAGTGGAAGGTCTAGGAATACGAGTCTTAGAGATGAGTAGGTATAAAAAAAAATTACAGATAGAATCATGTTGGTCTAATAGTGCATTCTAGTGAGAACATATCAGATTTGTTTCCTAAACTCTTATTTCAAGAAGTCGTAAAATCAACATCTAGCAAAATAAACTAAAACTTTTAAAATGTCATTTTTACTAATGATGATCACCTAATTCGACTATAATAAATATCTAGAGACTTAAATAAGAGAATAGTCTCTCGACTATCCCATTTTCTTTCATTTAGTCATTTAAATTTGAAATCACCGTTAAAGGTCCCTAGAGTTTGCAAAACAATATAAATTTAGTCCATGACTTACAAAATTAATAAATTTAGTCTCTCAACTTGGCAAAATCTATAAATTTAGTCCATGGTGAAGGTTTTTTTTTGTATCAGGGACTCAATTTATAAATTTTACGAAGTCAATAAACTAAATTTATAGATTTTGCAAGGCAATGACTAAATTATAGACATTTTCATGTCCAAAAACCTAATTGACGATTATGAAATCGAGACTAAATGAAAAAAATGGGATAATCGATGAACTATTTACTGATTTAATATAATATCTAAACATCAATAAAATAACTTTTATTTATAAGTTTTCATTAGTAAATGATGATAGTATGTTTTTTGTTACTAACTATAACTTAGCAATTAGTAAATTTTTTCTCATGTTTTAGTTCAAAGACTTAACATACCTATTAAAGTTATACTCCCTCTGTCTCATTATATAAGTCGTTTTAGGTTATACACAGGTATTAAAGAATGCTATAGTTGCTTTTTTATTTTTATAAAAAGTGAAAAAGAAACCCATTTAATTGGGAGAAATTAATAAATAATAAATTTGCATTGATATCCTAAAACGATACGTAAAATGGGGCAATAACAAATTTCCTAGAAAAACATTTATTTCGCGATGAAAATAGTATGTATCAACATATTTTAAACCTACAAATCTATATTCGTGGTTCGGAAACGCTATAGTTTAGTTTACAATACATATGAGATATTATCTATTTTATTTTTTCATATATTATTTATATATTTTGTATGTAAAACACGTTCTTGAACAAGTTCCAAGGGCAGATCTATAACTAAGATTAAGAGTAAGCCAAAAATAATATAAATATTTGAATATTACATTGTAAAAATTTATTAATATTTCACTTGACGAAGAAATAGAAGTAGATTCTTCGAATGATCTTTCAGTCGATTCTGATAAGAGAGTAATTCGTCGGTCTTAATAGAAAAAGAGTTAATTGCATAAAGGAGAACTGGAATATGCCCATTATTGTATTTATTGTTTATTAGAAGACAATATGTAAATAAAGTAGCTTGTAAAGGACTAATTGTGAAATAATACAAGACCACCAAGGACATAAATGGGTCCCCACCTTCCCCACTATAAAATAGAGCTCATTTATTCTTGGTAGGTGGACAATTCTATATTATATTCTCTTTCTACTCTCTCTCTCTCCACTTTGAGCTCTAGTCACATCAGGTCCAGGATCCAAGATTATTTATTCTTGTCATTTATTCTCTCATCATTGGCGCCGTCTGTGGGAAAATTTTCAATCATACATTGATCAACAGAACCTTAACAGGTTTTTTAGTGTTTAACTGATCCACATTTTTTTCCGACCCTAAGGGAAAATTTTCAATCATACATTGATCAACGGAACCTTAACATGTTTTTCGGTGTTTAACTGATCCACGTTTTATTTCCGACCCTATGGGAAAATTTTCAATCATACATTGATCAACAGAACCTTAATAGGTTTTTCAGTGTTTAAACTGATCCACATTTTATTACCGACCCTATAGAAATTTTTTACTCAAACAATGAAAACAACCATGCCCGACCAGATATCGAATCACAAAAGCATATTAGAGAAAACTTCAAGATTATGGGAAACTTATAAAGTGGTCCGTTACAAAACAAGTCAAACGGGTTCTACCGACCCGGAGGTTACGAAATTTCGATAAAAAAGGGGATTTTAACCGTCTTCATCCTCAGGCTCAGTCTCTGTGTCGTTCGACTCTTCATCCTCCCAGACCACATCAGATGAACGATCTGACTCAGGAAACATCCAACCACATGGACCCAAGGGGAAGTTCAGGGAAATGGTTGTGGAAGGTCAGCACATATACAGCTTTAGCCTCAGCAGTCTCTTTGTCCGTCCATTTGTGACACTTGTCAGCAAATAGACCATTGGCATTTTTCAGATCGACAATCTATTTTTCTTTCTTCGCCGCGGAGTAACGAAAGAAACGACTCCGAATTTTCGACACTACCAATTGCCCGGTTCGGTCGTCACGGTTTTTTCTGACCCGCACCAAGGTTTTTTCAACCTTCTTCAGCTTATCCTCCAATAACCTTTTTGTTGCCTCTCCTTTTTTCACCTTCTCTTCAAGCGCGACAATTTTCCCTTCCGCATCCGTCAGCTTCTGGCTTAGCTCCACTGCACGCCTTTCTTTCATCGCCAGAGGCACGATCATATTGTACAAAGACAAGGACAACCCTTCAGTTACCCGCAAAGGAAAGGTGTGAGGACTCCCGGGAACTGACAGCACGGGCAGTTTAGTACCACTTGATGACGCCCCGGCAACTTTTGATGCCTTTGAGGTGCCAGCATCATCATCATCGGGGTTCACCAATACCGGAGCTCTCTCCGACGGTACAGCTGCGGGAACGACCACATCCCCACCTTTGACCTCCTCATATTGCTCAAATAGCGCCGGGATTGTTGAATTATCGATAAGAGCGGGAGCGTTGGCAGGACTACCCTCCTTCTTTCATCGTTTCGATCTTTTAGCTTGAGCACCATCTGCCTCAGTCTTTTCCTTCCGTTTCTTGGTCAGCTCCTCAGACCGATGGGCCTCGCCATCCTCAGCATCAACTTCATCCCTCTGTCCCATCACATCGACCTCCGCTGCCTCGACATTTGCCTGCTCGGCCGCCTCGTCTGATTTTGAGCGCTTGCAAGGTACCTTATTGCATTTCAGAAGGAACATGTGTGGGTCAGGCGCATCTGTCTTTGCGACCAAATCCACCATGATGGGTGGTTGGCGCAGCTGCTCCAAGGGGAGCGGTTCAGCAGAGCAACGCCATAGGTTGCTCATGATCAGGTTCGTGTTCTTGAAGGCGCGGTGGAACGCCCGACCCCAACTCTTCCTGGCAAAGTCCTTCAAAATTTGGAAGGTCACTTTGCCGGGTTTGAAGTAGTCTTTCTTCAACCCCTGGATGAATTCCTTTGACACTACACAAAGGATCGGTCTTTTCGTTAATAATAATAATAATAATAATAATAATAATAATAATAATAATAATAAGGTAATATGGTTACCATCGGGAACCCATGTCCGTAGCAACTGCCTCGGGTTCTCCTTAGTATATGGGCGGCCATTTTCCCAACATCCACTAAGGAAGACAAACCGATGCTTCCAGCCCTTGTCACCTTCGAGGAAATCATTAACAATCTTCCAAGTGTTGGCCAAGGAAGAGTATAAGAAAGGCGATTTGGGGGATTTCTAGAGCCCTGACATGGAAATGTACTCAGTCATCGGCATAACCCGACCCGATAGGGGTGATGCCATTATGCATGACATTAGTGTATACCACGCATTGGGTGTGAGCTGTGAAGGGCATATGCTAAGGGTCTTAAAATACAGAGCGATCTCAGGATCCAGAGGAAACCTGAGGCCCTAGTTGAAGAGCTCTGTGAAAATGACGATCTCCCGCGACCGAACATGCACTGGCGTCTCACCAGGAGCAGGGAATCGTACGGTGATGCACTCCGGGATCCCCCACCGGATCAGAAGTTTTGCCTGTTCCGCGACAGAGAAGTATAGGTATTTTCCTTCAAAGAGGGAGATAACGTTGTCCCTTGGCAACAACCAATGGTAAGTCGTAGTTATGACCGCTTCTATCTCCGGGGGAAGAGGTTCCTCGGAAGGGCCAGCAGCAGCAACACCTTCCCCAGCAGCTAAGACATTCGCTTCTGGCTCTTCAGCATCTTCTGCTTGGTTATCATCAGGTTTAGGGGAGCCGGCCGCTGGAGGATCGACCGACTTGGACAGAGGCTCTATAAAACTGGAGCTACTATCGATGCGAGCGAGCTTTGATTCTTCTCATTGTTGACGATCACGCTCGATCTCCAGGTTTTGACGGTCAAGATCCCGTCGGGCAACGCTCAAAGGGGTACATGCGGTATTGACACCCGTCTGGTACCCTTGTATCGTGGGAGTGAGCTGGACTATCTCGGGAGAATTACCCCCCGCAGGCGAAATTGAGGTGCTGGAGTCTTCCATGGAAAGAAATCTAGTTTTGCCTTGGTGTCTAGGAAGAAAAGGGGTAAAGCTAGCATGAGAATTTACCGACAAAGGCGTCGGGTGGTCGGACCGTGCGATAAGAGAGTGTGGAGAGCTGCTGTTGGAGGGGATAACAACAACTTCCGGGGTTTGAGCATCAGCCGGTTCGGGTACGATGAAGGATTGAACAGGAGTTGGTATGGGAAGGACAAGGTCATGGGGAAGAGGCACGGGTGCGAAGGGCTTTGTATCAGAACTCTAGATCAATCCCGCAACTCGATACTCTTCAGCTCGGTCGCTAATGCTGGCCCAATCAATAAACCCAAATGCGGACTCGTTCTTCTTCTTCAGTTTTTGTTTTAGCCTCGGGTTCTTACTTTTCATAAACTCTGCTCTCTCTCTCTAGAATGATCTGGGCAGCACTTTCTCTCTCTAGAATTTCTCTGAGAGCGATTTTGGTGAATGAGATATTTATAGGCAGCTCTACTTAGCCGTTTTACGCATGGGGGAGTCCAAACGACAAAAAGCAGCGGGAAGTCAAAAAGCCTTCTGGAGAGATGTGCAGACAAGCACGCTTCGAATAAGGGGACGACACGTGTAGACTTAGCTCAGGCTAGCATCGTAGGTCTGCACCGATTAGTTCAGATGGGTACGCTAGATGGGCTTCACATACCCGGTTTGTCTTCCAAGGCCTGATTACCCGTTTGGGTCCATGGGGAATTTGTCAATCAAGGTCAGTGGTAGACCTATGATAAGGATTTTTTAGCATCGGGGACAATTCGTAGCTGTCCCAGAAGCTCTAACGGAGAGTATAAGGGGTCGGTCATCATTTAGGAGAAAACGATCGGTCGGGGATAGAGGCAATACGATCAATGAATATAGAGGCAATACGATCAATCGATACCGAGGCACAAGGGACAAAGGCGTTTCGAACTAACTTATTTACAAGTCTTCATTCCCGACGGTCTTGAAGACTGGGGGGGCTACTGATAAGGGATTAATTCGTCGGTCTTAATAGAAAATGAGTTAATTGCAAAAAAGAGAAGGGAAATATGCCCATTATTGTATTTATTGTTTATTAGAAGACAATATGTAAATAAAGTAGCTTATAAAGGACTAATTGTGAAATAATACAAGACTACCAAGGACATAAATGGGTCCCACCTTCCCCACTATAAAAGGGAGCCCATTTATTCTTGGTAGGTAGACAATTTTATGTTATATTCTCTTTCTACTCTTTCTTTCTACACTTTGAGCTCTAGTCACATCAGGTCCAAGATCCAAGATTCTTTATTCTTGTCATTTATTCTATCATCAGATTCATTTCCGATAATATAAATATTAGACTCTAGAAGTCTAGGGGTAGGCGTAAAAGACTTACGCAACATATTCTAAACAAATCAAACTAAATCATCTATTAAACACTAGACAAACAAAACAAAATTCACTAAGTAATATGAAAAACAAAACTAAAATTAGTAACCAAATCATTTGAAAAGTTAAATAGAATTAGTAATCAAATCATTCTAAAACATATTTTATTATTATAGTATTTTATTATTTAAGTATAATTATTTAATTAGTAAATTTGGGGTAATTTTTTATTTAATAAATTATATATATATATATATATATATATATATATATATATTCTTAATAAAATCATTAATGGATAAAATTTATAAAAATAATAATAAACAATTATATATGTAACTTAAATATAATCAGTAATTAAATCACTCTAAAACACATTTTATTATTAAAATTTTACTCTTATTATAACATCTTAATATTATTGTTTAATTAGCAAATTTAGGATAAAAAATGATAAGGAATTACCATATACTTTTATTTATTTATTTTGAAACAAATATTCTAGGTATATTTCTCTTTATTTTCTTAGAACTAATATTCTAATATATATGCCTATTTATTTATTTTAAAACAAATATATTTTTCTATAATCACAAAAAGAGAAATCAAAATTGTTTTAAAATGCGCTAACATCCACAAAGCCAATTGAAAGAGAGGAATTTGGGACAATTAGAATAGAGAAATTAGGGAAAATGGATAATTGAAAGAGAGAAGTTGGGGAAAAAAAGAAAAATCATAACCTTGAGAAAATAAGTACGACTCTATACCATTATAGTAAACCCTTTTTTTCTAAGTTAGGGTATGTCATGACATACTTGGCTGCCCTGTTAACCCGTCCTAGTGAACAACAAATATTAAATATTCCTAAAATCTCAAATCCTCGTAAACACAGAGTTGCACGATATTCAAACATCTTTAAAAAATATACGATTTTGATATCATTTTAATGCCTTTTTTCAGATCTGAAAACACAACATTTTAGTTTCGTTGATATATTGTTAATTTTAGGGTATTTATACAATGCACATGATTAAACCGGGAGGAAATAGGGTTATCATCTTGGTGATTAAACCAAGAAAATTGGAATCCTGACGCTCTAAGATCGTCAAAGAAGCACCACATACAGCAATTATTAAACATGTCAATAGAACTGTTCCAACGCGGGTCAGCACTAGATCTTTCATGGGGGTTTCTGATGGTATTGAAATCCCAAAGATCGATCCAAGGGAGGCGGGAATTAGTATGAGCATAAGAACATAGAGTGCTCCAAAGGGGAAGGCGGTCTGATGGGTCATTGAAGCCATAAATAACGGTGAGGCGAAGGGAGGTATTTCTAGCGGTCCAAAATAGCTCACAGTGGAGGGTTTGGGCAGTAATGTCTTTAACGGTGATTTGGTAGACGTTTGGGTTCCAAGCAATCCAGATTCTACCTATTTTATGGCAACTATGGTTTGAGTGGTAACACCAGAAAGGCAGCATATCGGTCATAATATGCATAATGTTATCAATTTTGAATTTAGTTTCTAACAGACAAATAACGTTAATACCATTAGAGAAAACAAAGTCTTTTACGTCTTTTTGACGGACCGGGTCATTCAACCCTCTTACGTTCTAACATGCAATTTTCATTCAATAAAAGTAATAGATAAGATAAAGGTAAAAGAGAGCTAATACAACATTGGGGTGTCCCCATACATACTTACGGTTTTGGGTCTTGGTGAGGTAATTTCAGAGGATGATGGATCTTCTACATCCTGGTCAATCTCGGCAGCCGCGAGACTGTTGCTGGAAACGATAAAATTGTTGGTCTGATTGCTTTGTGTGGTAATACGGCGAAGAGGTTCTGGCGAGGCTGATTCACTGTTATTTAAGTTCGAGAGACTGGTGTGAGAATGATTTGGGTCAGTCATTGGTTCTTTTCCTGGTCGACGGGTTGGAGTGGCTGAGGTTGGTGGTTCTGCGGGAAAATGGAAGGCAGCGGCTATATGGCCAAATGATAGGCAGCGCTTGCAAATCGTAGGGAGGCCTTGGAATTCCACTTGTATCGTGTGATCTTTCCCAAGGCAGCGCATGGTGATGGTTGACGAAAACGGAGCAGAGGCTTGAATGATAATACATATTCTGGCGTAGTTAAGTATGAATATGTCTACGGTTTGGCTGTCCACGTAGATATGGGTCCTTAAATAGCTTCCGAAGATTCCCAGTCCCTTTTCCGACCAGATTTCATGGGGTATGCCATGAAACTTGACCCAAAGCGGGATAGCTTTTGAGGCTTCTTTGGTCAGAGTTTCCATGGGTTCTCATCTCTTTAGGAACACAGGATGACTGCTGAGAAACCATGAAGATTTTTCAAAGACTTCAGTAGTACTATCTGCAGACGAAAACTTGAAGAAGTAATGCCCTGAAGGGGTCGGTTTGCACTCTTGTAAGCCGAAAGGGCCCCAAACCTGGTTGGCCATGGCTTAAACATGGGAAACAGCCCGTTTTGTTGAGAGGAAGTAGCCAGAAAGACATTTGGCCCAGTCTTCCTTGTCTTCAGTCAGAGCATCATCATGGAACACAAGAACACCATTTTTGATTTCTATTGCTTCTGTTTTTTTCTATTTTCATAATGGATTTGATATCAGGATGAGAAACTACATGAGCCCATGATCTGGGTTGTAATGGGGTTGGAAGGAGCGGGCCTTGATGGGAGAAATTTACCATGGAGGCAGATTCTGCAGCGAGGTGGGGCGGTATGGAGTTGCTGTTATTTTTTAGACTCCTAAAAGCACTACTAGTTTTTAGGGAGGAGGGGAGTTTAGTTCGAATGCCTAAGGGTCTGTGAGCTTTGGAGGGACGGGAAAAAGCATGCCCTTTGCTGTTCCTTCCAGGAAAGGATTCTGGGAACGGAGACGAAGTAGGGATCGGGTTGAGTTGAGGAACATGGACCGATAGTTGGCTTGAGGAGTGGATTAATGTGGAGTACTGCTGGTGGTCGCTCGAGAGAGAGGAATTACACGCCTGGATAGCCTGTTGAATAGGTTAAAACTGTCGTGGACAGTATACTCGTGTTGGGAAGGGTAGCAGGGAGGGTCGAGGGGAAGGAATTGCTAAATAGTTAACGACTTGAAATCGCAGTATACATCAGGTTGGGATGAGAGAGAGCTAGGGTTTGAAGGGATGAGGAGTGTTGCATGTTGATAGGGCTTTGGGTTGCATGCATGGCAGATGAGACAAAAATTTGCATGCATGCATTCTAGGGTAACAGAGAAAATGAACGATTTAGTAAGGGAGGACGTTGGTACAGAGTCATTAAGAAGTGAGGGATGGGTGGTTAACATGGGGGTTGTCGAGGAGTCTGGGCTTGACAGGTCGGTGAGCTTCAGGCCAGAATGGTAGCTGCATCGTTGCCGTGGAGAGACGACCTGATGCCAGAGCTCTGAAAGGGCTCAGTTCGATGCGGGAGCTCTTCCAGAGCGGTGATGGCGTGGAGGAGATTTTTGTTGCCATCGAGCATGAACTGAAGTTACTTTTCACTAGAAGAAGAGGGAGTTATATCAATTTCGGAGGGATCTTCATCGTCGGAGAGAACTTGCATGTCGCCTCTGGAACCAGGAGAAGAGAGAGAGTGGAGACGCCTCTCTATCATTTTTGGTCGAGTCATGGGACTGCAAGCGGGGGGATCTCTGGTGTTGCTTCACAGGTGGGGGAGGCGATCGGTGGATAGATAGTGGTAGCCCCAATATGTCAGAAAATTTGGGAGAGGAGGGTGAGGATTATCTGGTTTCGAGGGATATCGTGGTACTTGGGCTTGATGGCACGAGAATCAGAACAGTGAGGGGGGGGGAAGCGATTTTTTCGTTAAAACATGGGGTTATCTTTCGGGTAGATCGACAGAAGGAAGTGCTCCGACGAGTTTCAACCATTTTGCTCGATAGAGGAGAGAGGAAAGGAGTTCTGGTAGGGGAATAGAGACAGGAGTTCTGGTAGGGGAATAGAGCAGGGTTACCTCCACGGCTGGGGGTTGCATTAATGAGGAGAGAGGTCTCATTAATGCGGGCACACCTTCACAAGTTAGTTTATTGGTCTATTTTTAAAAACTGAACAGGCTGCAAAGAGATTTAAGATTTTGACCAATAGAAGGGGGGTCTGGTTTTGGCCGGCTGGAAGAGATACTGACGATGAGAGAGAGAAAGGCTAGGCGAGGGAGCTTCAGTCTCCTGGGGGTAGTTTGACGGGCAGAAAGCATTTGCATAATGCTTCTGTAGATTTAGCATGGCTCAAGGGAAAGCGGCCAGGTAGGTGATGATGAGGGAGAGAGAGTGACGAAGTCATGGCATATTTTGTCAGAGGCGAAAAACAAGTGAGGGAGTCTTCCATTAATGACGCCGGTGAGAACTCGAAAGATATTAATGTTTTGTTCACCAAAAGTGGTGACAAGACCTGTATTGTACGGGAAGGTAGAGTTTAATAACTCTAGAGTTAGAAAGAAGAAACTTGAATCTCCCTATCAACAATCTTAGGAGCTTGTGATGGGGAATTTAGAAGCCAAAACGAAGAACCAGGGTTAGTAATCACAGGGAAGTAGATGAGTTTTTTGAAAAATCTAGAGAGTTTCTCTCTCTAGAAAGTAACGACTATATTTGAGATTAAGAGTATATTTGACTTGGTAACAATAAGGTTCTTTGAGGATGTTAAGTTGTTGAAGAAGAATTTAAAAGCAAATGTTCATTTTCAAGAAGAATGCAGAGAGATTCACGAAGTTTTAAAACAATATATACTTCATGACGCTAACATATCATTACACATTGATCCATGCTGTCTAATGATACTCATGTATTAGATTATTTTGTTTCAATGCTAATTATTTTAATTCAGTTAGGAAATAAAGATAATCAAGATGATATATTTTATCGACATAAAAACAAAATTATGTTTTTTAAGAATACCAAACTCCACCTCCACAAGAAGTGAAAACTAAGAATATAGTTTCATTAAGAAGGTCCACTAGATATATGAAGAACACTATATATTTGGATCATATTAATGTATCTTAAAAAATATGAAAATTCATGTGGTGTAATGGTATCGTTTCGTCGTATTTAAGTGAAGTCATGAAGAGTTTTGCTTCTCATGAAAAAATAATACAAGTCAATAAAAGATAACACGTTTTTGGGAGCTTGTTTGATTACCTAAAGAAAAAGAAGATGCTTAGTTCTAAGAGAATTTACGAAAATAAACGGGATTTCAAATATATGTAAGAGATATAACAATGACGAACCATGTAATACTCCTCATGAAGTGGCAAACGTGTTTGCCAAAAAATCCCTCTCAACTACCATGGCCTCAATGGAATCAACTGTTTTATAAGAAAAACATCAAATCATTCTGACAAGCATTTATGATTTGGTCAATCACCTAGGAAAAACTTAAAAGTTATATTTTTGTATAGACAATAACAAGGTCGACGGACCTGATGGCTACAATGCTAGTTTTTTTTAACTTATGGATCCACCATATGCGTAATTTATGTAAACATATCTACGAGTTCTTCAATACAACTCACATGGACCCTAATTGGAACAAAATTATCACATCCCTCTTTCAAAAAACGGTATCTCTTTCTCATGAATAGCCTATTGTGATATCACTTATAAAGTTATTTCTAAAATCTTAACTAATATGATAAAAACTCAATTGCGTAACTTAATGACTCTGCTCAATCGGTATTTCAGTGGTCAAAATGTCTATGATAATATCCTCATATCTTAATAGAGTTTGAGAAGTTATAACACCAATCACAAGGATCCAAGAGCTACCCTAAAAAGTAACCTTTTGAAAGTGTTTGCCATCGTTCGTTGGCGTCTCATTCTTGATAGTCTTGTTTTTGCAGAGTTCCCATATAAAATGATCTCTTGGATCATCCAATACATCTTAATGCCCTCTTATACCATAAATTTTAATGATAACCCCCACGACTCCTTTACAAGAAAAAAATACCTTAGACAAGGTGAACCCCTCCCTCTCTTTTTCTGTGTCCTCATCATGAAAGTCCTCTCTTCAATCTTAAAAAAAAGTTAAAATCATAGTTTCAAGTTTCAACGAAAATATAATAACTTGAAAAATTGTAAACAGCTGATTTGCACATGATCTTATGATCTTTAATCACGTAGACTTCATCCTACTTAAACTCATCCAAGAAGGCCTTGACATATTCTCTATTATTTCTAGCTTTTATATTAACCCACAAAAATTAATTTTTTCTCTATAAATTAAATACTGTCACCGTTAATCTATTTCAAATGTTCTTAGCTTTAAAATTGGCACCCTCTCCATCTACTACCTTGGTCTTCCTCTTATTACCAATCACTTATTCTTAAAAAACAATCACCCTCTCTTCAAGAAAATTACTCCTCGTATTGGATCTTGGTCTTCCACAAATCTATTTAAAACTGAAAGACTCCAACTCATAAATTACTTGTTCTTTGTCAGCTAAGTTTATTGGTATTTTATTTTTATTCTCCCGATTGAAGTCCTTAAAGAGATCTCCCAATAACTTAGACATTTTCTATGGTATGGCTATAAGGTGAAATATGGTCTCAAAGTTGTTTGAACTAAGGTTATAGTGCCCTAAGAGGACAACCATTGGCATAATAGACCTAAAAATCTTGAATCAGACGGTCTCCTTAAAACATCTTTGGTCCATACTGAGTAAAAAAATTAAATTAATATGGTATGATTGGATTAAGTCTCAGAGAGTGAAAAATAAAAACATCTTGAACATCCCGCCGCTTCGTACCACATTTAGGCTTGGAGGAAAATTATCTATCGCAAACCTATTATTGTTAACTGTACAAATCAATTATTAATAAGGGATAGTCCATTTACCCGTGGAACGATCTATGGCTATTTCCAACCTCTATTGTCAACCGTTGCGGTACAAGTATAAGTCATGTTGTTAGAATTAGTAGCAACAATAAGTATTCAATATCATTATCAATGACTCTTGGAATTGGCCAACCATATTAGATCAGGTAACATAAGACAACAACTCTACTTACATGAAACAGGTAGTCATAGTCTAATATTCTCTCTCCCTCTGCTAGATGACAATAATGACAAACCATTTTGGTTGCTTAATACAAGAAGTCGCATTTTTACAACTAAAAGTACCTAGAATTCTATACGTCAGTCAGTTATGCATGCCAACTAGGCCAATCGCATTGAAATAGGCACAACATTCGTAGACGTTCCAGGAGTATCAACACATCTGTTATACAAAGAAAAATTTCCACTAAAGACTAGCTAATAGCTTGGAGTGTCAACATATCTCCTAATTTCGTGTTGTGTGATAGTTCTATCAAATTTATTAATCACTTTTTATTTGAATACGTTTACTCTTGCTCCATTTAGAATGCATTAAGCATGAAATTTAGATTCCCACTCCAAACAAATATTGGTCTTTTTGGCTACAATCAGCCAGTTTCTAGACCACTTCTAACACCGGACAATACCATATATGGTACACTAGTTTCTATGTTGTGCACATATGGGAAGAGAGAAATGCAAAAAACTTCACAAATATCATATTCCTTGCATCCGAAATATCACACCATATTTTCTACAAATTGTATGGTATAAAGGTCGTTTGGACTAATTGGTACTATGTTATGGTTTCCCATATCTGAGAAGAGAGAAATGAAATAATCTTCACAAATACCAAATTCTTTGCATCCGCGATGTCAGACCACATTCTCTCACAAATTGTATGACACAAAGGTCTCTTGGACCTTATAACTATCCACCTATTTTTTTTTACAAACTCACCCTAGGATATGCGGTGATCCGTTGTGCAGTCTCGTCTCTCCAACATGATGCAAAACACTTTAACTCATCCACTGCTTCAGTTTTTACACATGTACAAAAAATATATGTGATCTTAGTAACTTCTGGAGAATGATTTTTATAAGCTTTTGAAAACGTCTCCGGTATTTATAACTCTAATACATTCATAAAACAGTTACCATATATATATATATATATATAAGTATCTTAATCCAAAAAATATCCATAATATATTATTTTAAAAAAGTAATAATAAACCGATTAAAAAAACAATAAAAAAAATAAATAATAGTTTGATCTTACTTTGAATATTTATAGTATAGGTATGGCTAAAACTGTTGGTAATTTGGATAAGTAGTTCTAAGTATAAGTTTACGAACATTTTTTCTAAGTAGTTCTATTTTGTTCCAAAAATACCTTTAGTAAAAACAATAAATTACACTCTGAATATACTAACCAGCCCCAAATTCAAAACCTTTTACCACCTCATCTTCTTCCTAACCTCATATTCTTCTTAAACATTATCAAAAACAAAATCTCAAAAACTCATGGTTCATCACTTTATTTTTTTAAGAAGAAAAAATTAATTGTATTTTTCAAAAAACTAAAAAACTACTCATCCATTTTCTATTTTTAATTTATTTAATGTTTACTTTTGAATTGATTGTTTGGTATAATCAAAATAGATAGAATGATAGTTAGTTTAAATTAGTTCAATGTAGGAATATAATCAATTTGGTAATGATTTTAGGATTAGAATGGATTTAGTTAATAACTTTTTAATCAATTTTGGTAAATGAGGTTGGGGTTTTGTGAAATATTGTTTTGAGATTTGAGATTGTGTTATTTTATTTTGTTGAATGTGATTTTTAATTAAGTATATAAGTAAATTGATGATTATATTATAAGTGAAAATAAATAAATTTAAAAATATTTTATCGCTAATTAAGTATATTTTAATTTTTTTGATTTACTGAATAGATAAATTTAAGAATATTTTGTAACTAATTTAAAAATATCTTTAAAAATATCTTTAAAAATCAACTATCATTATCATTTATTATTTATTATTTATTATTTATTATTTATTATTTATTATTTATTATTATATTACAATTAATTGAACCCAATAAATTACACGTAAACTACATATTTTGAATTATAAATATATAATTGACTAAGAATCAGTCTACCAATATTTTCATAATAAATTCAAATTTATAATATATTCTTCTATAAAATATAATAAATTTAAATTATATTAAAATCGTTTGAAAAATTCTATTTGAAAAGCATTTATACCTACTTTGTAAGTCTTTGTACTGTAACCTTAAACGCCGTCTACGTGGGAATGGGAAGCTAGGCTGGCTCTGTCCTTTTATGAGAAGTTTATATCTATATATCAAGACGAGCCAGGGCGATTATTTTCATCTCGACAACTTTCTTTCTCAACATGCAAAGCCCTAAAAGATTCTCTAGCTGCAGAGGTGTGTCTTTTGAAATCAAAACTCATCCTTATCCCATCACTACTAAAACGACACGAAACAACAGCCTTGTTGAAGTTACACCCACAACTATCGGTAGCAATGGACTTCTCCAATTTTCTTGGATGTCAAATCCTTCCATACAAAGATCCACTAGTTTCGCCAGCAGTCATTTCTGCGACGTTGAAAATGATGAAGATAACGTTGAAAATGACGAAGATGAAGTTCTGGAAACACTAGAGGACGGAGGAAAACAGGAGCATGTTCAGAAGAAGCAAGTATCATCAAGGTTATCTATCATTCTTCTTGACCAGGGTTTGTTCACAGTTTACAAAAGACTTTTCGTGTCCTCTTTCACACTAAACATAATCTTTTTGGTGCTTGCAACAACTGGACACTTCCCTTATGCGAGATCACATTCTATTCTTTTCTCTATCGCGAACATTCTAGCTTTAACGCTATGCAGAAGCGAAGCTTTTTTGCGAATAATATTCTTTTTGGCTGTCGAGATTTTAGGGAGACCTATTGTGCCTCTCCGTATAAAGACATTAGCCACATCATTTCTTCAAAGCCTTGGTGGATTGCATAGTGGTTGCGCTATATCCTCCATCGCGTGGTTGATTTATTCTTTGGTCCTCGCTATTAAAGAAACTACCACTTCGCGTGAAACGATTGTGATCGCGTATGCTATTCTTTCTCTTCTTTTTCTCTCTTCTTTGTCTGCTTTTCCTCTTGTCCGTCATTTACACCATAACGTGTTTGAAAGAGCTCACCGGTTATCTGGCTGGACAGCACTAGGCCTCCTTTGGGCATTTCTACTACTATCATTCTCTTACAACCCTACAACAAAATCCTACTCCAAGCAACTCTTAGCCTCGACAATAATCAAGAAGCAAGAATTCTGGTTCACACTCTCCACCACTGTACTAATTATCCTACCGTGGCTAAGTGTAAAACGCGTGCCTGTAAAAATATCAAGCCCGTCAAGCCACGCAGCTATAATTAAGTTCCAAGGAGGTGTCCAAGCAGGCTTGTTAGGCCGAATAAGCCCATCACCGTTGTCTGAATGGCACCCGTTTGGAATCGTTTCAGATGGAAAAAACGAACACTTTATGTTGGCTGGAGCAGTAGGTGACTTCACCAAAACCCTAGTCTCCACCTCTCCACCTAGCCACCTTTGGATCAGGCAGGTCCGGTTCGCTGGACTACCTTACTTAACAAACATGTATAACAAAGTGTTGCTGGTGGCAACCGGTTCAGGAATCTGCGTTTTCTTGTCGTTTATTTTGCAATCTACGAAGGCTGAGGTGTTTTTGCTTTGGGTAGCTAAAGATATCGAAGCAAACTTTGGAAGTGAGATTAACGAGATGGTGAGTAAAGAGAAGTATCACGATAGGGTTATTGTCCACGACACATCGTGTCTTGGTCGGCCTGATATATCAAAAATGACCGTTGACGCATCTCGTAAATGGGGAGTTGAGGTTGTGATTGTTACTAGCAATCCCGAAGGAAGTAGAGATGTTGTTAACTCATGTAAAGCTGTTGGGATTCCAGCTTTTGGTCCTATTTGGGATTCTTGATTTATACTTTTTTTTTAGTTCGTCATTTGTCCAAATTCTTCCTGTATTTTGTTTCTTGATTTGTCTCAAGATTGTAATCATGTTTGTTATTTTTTTTATTTCTTTTGCTTTATCATTTGTCCAAAACCTTATTGTATTCGTTTGGGGGTTTCTCTCAAGATTGTAATCATGTTTATTTCTTCAACTTTAATACTCAACAGCAACATCATGGTCGGCTGAATTATACATTCTTCGGATAAATATAAATATTTTTAAAACTAGAAACACAAGTTGACTCCTATAAAAATATCAATAAGAAAAGAATATATAAAGATATATAAATCTTATCTATATAACTTCTTTTCAGAAACTCATGTCCACATCTCTATTATCTTCACATAATTAGTTTGATAAAGGTTTTGTCTTTCAACTTGGAGAGTTCATACACTCATACACATATTGTGAAATAGGGTTGGTCAATCAGGGCTTGTGATCCTTAATTTTATGGAAAAGCTATTACATTTTGCGTGTAGTCATATTAGTATCTTTTTATGTCAGGTTAGCTTGCACTTTCATTTATTCCGATCTGCATGACCTGAGTCTCTAAGGGTTCCTCATGGACAAGAGAAATGAAACGGGAAACTATGCTTTTCAAGATACCATCCTCTTAGGCTAAACTCCACTTTAAGAAAACATTATAACCGAACAAACAGTTTTCAAATGGTAAATTATAATTAAAAATTTAATATATCGACCTTCTTTTTAATGCATACCAAGTTTCAAAGTCAAAGATAGAAGAAAACTATAAGCTTTATTAAATTCTCAGTAAAAGGATTGCTGTCAATCTCACCGCAAGAACGAATTCAGACTATAGTATTTTCAGGTTTATTTCCGATAAATACCGCACAAACATATGGTATTAACCTAATCCGACCGTACATTCTGAACTTTATTTTGTCGTCAAAACTAATAGTATTAATTTATAAAAAAAATTCAAAGCAAACTTTTGTTATCAATTGATAGAATACAATCATGGCTAAAGCGCAGTAACTATGGTGTAGCCGATAATGGACTGAAAATTTAACTAAAATTTGGTTATTATAGCCCCTAATTAACTGAAAATAAATTAAAATTTTGGAGGGAACTAAAAAATTTGACGGAACTTGACTCCATATCTTTTAAGTCGAGCTGAAATCTTTTACAACTTCTATCAGGCACTTGTTTTTCGAACTAAACAACACATTGCGTTCGATTTTGGATATTGAAGTCCAATTTCATTACCAAAATAACATCCAAGACGTAATATTAAAGCTCCTAATGTAGAACCATCCTTATTCATTTGAACAAAGAGTTATCTTGATTTTAGAAGAATTAGCCTGACAAGATATGAATGGTTTTTCTTTTTCAAGATTTCTCTATTAGTTTTTCTTTTAGATCTTAGAACATATCCTAGCCACTTGGGAAAAGTTTTATCTTTTCGAGTTGAATCTTCATCAGAATTCTAACATCCACAATTCTTCTATAGTTTGAACCTGCAAAAGTAATAGACTTCTACAAGGAAGGAAAAGTCAGGTAGGAACATGCTTGAAGAGAGTTAGTTTATAGTAATCATGTAATTTAGAATATATTATTATGCGTTAAAAATCATTGAAATAAGATGCTGAAAAGTGAGCATAACAAAATCTACTAAGCTATTAAGGTTTGAGTTTAGACCAATCAGGACAAATGGCCATAAGATAACCTTGAGAGACTATTTATTTGATCTTCAAAGTATTGTACCTTGAGAGGTTATTATTTTTATCACCTTAATTAGCCAATTTCTAAACTTTTAAGAAGAACAATTGTTTTTTAAGGATTCAGATATTATTCGTGGTTATAGTTTAGTTTATTTTATTTTATTTGAGAGACCGTTTTGTTGGAATTTCTCCATTAAGTTGGACCGTCAAATGTCGTATCGATGTATCGAACTATCGTTAATATTAGTCCAATAAAAGTAATCATAAAGAAAAGAACAGACTAGTAGATAAAATATGTATCATGGAGGTAATTTTATAGATACCAGGTTTAATTCCGAATACTGTGAAGGATTGGATTCGGAAATAAACAACTTAAGCAAAACGTAAAGTTTTGGGGTTATTTTGTAAAACAAAATAATACCGGGTTATGGTCCCTAAGAGTGGCAATTTAATAAGGACTGGTCTTCATTAAGTAACTGTCTGGAAGTTACAGACAATTAAGAGAGAAGAACCATTACTGGTCTTCATTAAGTAACTGTCTGGAAGTTACAGACAATTAAGAGAGAAAAACCGTTATTGGTCTTCGTTAAGTAAATGTCTGGAAGTTACAGACAATTACTTAATGAAGAACCGTTTTCTCACTTCAGTTATAAGAATGAGTTTCTCATTCTTGAAAGAAACGAAAAGAAAATACAGAGAGAAAATCCTTTAAGAAAAACAAATTGATTCTTCCTTCGAATCAATTACAAAAGTGTGTTTTGGTTGTCATCTCTTAGAAGAATAAATAACCCAGCAAAGGATCGCCGATCATCTGCTCTAAGTCAAGAATCTGAAGATCAAAGAATGTCTACATCCTGTAAGTATTTATTCCGCATTATTATAGGATGATTTAACTTCATGGTTCAATAAGTTAGATTAGAAATCCGTAAAGTATTAGAATTTCTATCAAGTGGTATCAGAGCCACCATGAAATTAAATTCTTAGTTTTTCAGATTATAAAATTAGATCATATATATTAGATCTATATATTAGATATGATGTCGGTTATCGGAAATTACACAAACAATTAAACAATTACGGTGGTATAATTATATATGCAGTTAAAAGATGTCGTATGCGGCTACTATAATTAATATAATTAAATTAAAATCTGAAATTATTAATTTAGTAACTGTCCTTCGCCTAAAAATAGGCGAAATTTACGTGACCAGCGATAAATGTGTAATTAAGTTTGCTTATATATTATATAAAGTTATAAGTGAATTATTACGAGAATTATATTATATCATTGAAGTTTATTATATATATAAATATATATTATAGTATATATATGAATAAGTTTTATATATATAAATAAATACTATATTATAATATATATTACGAATTATATTATAATATAATTAAAGATATATTACAATATAATTAAAGATATATTATAATATATTAAATTTAAAGTGTAAATTTAATTTAATTAAAGATATATTATAATTAAAGATATATTACAATATAATTAAAGATATATTATAATATATTAAATTTAAGGTGTAAATTTAATTTGATTAAATTATACATAGACTACGAAATAGTTTGGACATTAAGTAAGGTAGTCGTATAGTATTTTTCGAAATAATTAGCATGTTTTAAGTTGTCCGAACTTCGGTAAATAATTAATGATTCAATATATCGCCAAAGCGATCCCTATTGCTGAATTAATTATTTTAGAGTTTTGACAAGTCTATGATTGACAAGTATGTAAATTTTAATCGGCCCAATGGAAGGTTAATGTTTGACATAGTTAATCTTAGACACGAGATAGTTATTTGTGAATTGACCATTAAGAAAATTGAACTAGGAAAAAATCGGCCAAAAGGAAGATTTTTTTTTTGTCAATTAGAAGGATCAACATTAATTATGCTCAAACTCATACATATACAAATTAATATGCTTGCCCAACGGTATCTTATTGATGTTGTAAGAGTATGTTTTATTATGCTATGTTTATTTGTTAAATACTTTGGAGGTTATATGTTAAGTGATGTTTTTGGCTATTTATTGTTTGTTGTTTGTTATGTTAGCAAATTCGTGTTTCTATAACCCGGAAGGCAAAAAGGCACCCATACTTAATGGGAGCAACTTTGAGCTGTGGAAAGAAGATATGTTGCTGCACTTTGATGAGTCTGAATTCAGCATACTCCCCGGAAGGGTCGGTTGTTCATCACACCGATAACCACAGAGAGCATGAGGCTTCCAAAACTCATGTGAGCACCAAAAAGACTCATGCTAGTTCTAAAAAGTCTCACCGGTCCAAGCCTGTGGAGAGTTCTGACTCAAGTTCAGAATCTTCGGGCAGCTCTTCGGACAGTGAGGGAAATAAAAAATCCTTGTCCTCTAGCAGTGATGAGGGTCGAACCAAGAAAAAGCAAAAGCAGGTTAAGAAATATTCAAGAAAAAGAGATCACCATGGAAGAATGAAAAGGCATATTGGAAAGGGGTCATCTCACCACCGGAGGTATACGGATAAGATGCTCATGGATCCTTTTGCTTTCCACGATGAGCCAGGTATCTTTGCAACTCCCAATGAGGATACTGTGTTCAGTCATGGAAGGAATTGGAGGCAGTCTCCATTGTCTTCTAAAATCCTGTCCGGAAACCTCCCCAAAAGGTTTGACAGTACTAAGATGGAGAAGTACGATGGCAGTACTGATCCGGACAATCATCTGGAGCAATTCAAGAACTTCATGATGAACTTTGATGATGATGATAAACTACTGTGTAGGGCATTCTCCCAATCTTTTATGGGGAGTGCTCTGAAATGGTACAACAGCCTGCCTCAAGGTTGTATTAAAGACTTTGATACGTTTTGGGTGGCCTTTCGAAGGCAGTTTGTAGGGAGTAAGGAGCTGAAGGGCAATGGAGACACAATAATCCATTGTGCCCAGGAGCCAAACGAGTTTTTGAAGGAATACATAAGTCATTTTGTGAACACAAAGAATGGGTTGGCTGATTGCTTCGAACAGGTGGCAATAGCATCCCTAAGGCAAGGTTTGAACCCAGGCAATCTGGCTGATTCAGTGACCAGAAAGAAGGCCATGGCCTGGGGAGGGTTGCTAAATCAAGTTGGTAAGCAAATAAATGTTGATGAAACAAAGAAGACTAGGGTGCACAGACAGGTGAGGTCCACCCTAGTGGCACCAACTCCAAATCAAAACCAGTCCGGGAACAAAGCAAGAGAAACCGGACAGGGGCATGGTAGGGCAAAAGCCCAGTCTCAGCCAGCTGCTCCTGCTCAAAGTCAACAATCCAGAAACAAAAGAGGGCCATGGGTCCAACCGGAGTGGTTCGCGGAGCTCAAAGAAAGCGTGGCCACCATTTTCGATAAAACAAAAGATGAGGTACACTACCGGAGACCAGCAACCTTGCAGTCTCCCAGAGAGCATCGTAATAACTCCTTTTGCCAATACCATAATGATATTGGCCATACCACTGATGATTGCATAGCGTTGAAACAAGAGGTTCAAAACTTGATTGAAAGGGGAAAGTTAGGAGCATACGTTAAAAGAAGAGGAGGCAACAGGCCTGACAACACTCACCGAGTTGGTCCAAGTAATGCTGCCCCAGAGGGGGCCATGGTAATAGTGGAAAGGTTTGATGTGGAATCTGAGTACTTGGATCCTGATCCAACACGAAATAGGGTGGGTGCGATAGAGGAGTGTTCTAGGACGGTCTCCGGGCTCATTAAATTCTTCGAGTCACTGACAATTTTCGGAGGGGACACTATGACAGCTCCAACTGCTTCTTCAAGAAAGAGGCATGTTCATAATTTAGCCTCCCAGCTAGAAGGGGGCATGACATCTTACCAATCACGAAACTCATTCCCATTCATTGTCTTTGATGAGGATGATTTAAGAGACATTGCTGGCCCTCATGAGGATGCTGTTGTCATAGGAGCATCTATAGGGGGCAATGAAATAAGGCGAATTTTGGTGGATACTGGAAGCTCTGCCAATATCCTGTTCTTAACCACTTATAAGAAAATGAAAAATCCAGCTGTGATTCAAAACTCGGACAGGTCAATCGTGGGCTTCACGGGCAGCTCAGCCGATGTGATCGGAGAATTTGAAGAAGAGGTGTTATTGGGCAGGGGCCCTTTCAAGAAAATGGTTAGAATACTCTTCATCGTGGTGGATTGTCCCACTTGTTATAATGCTATACTAGGGAGATCTTGGCTCTCTAGGATGCATGTAGTGGCTTCAACAGTCCATCAGTGCTTAAAGTATGTTGTTCAGGGACAGGTTGGGGTTGTCCGGAGCAGCCAAAAGGTTGCAAGAGAATGCTATGCCACTGCCTTGGCTCCTCAAACGCTGGGGGCAGTCCGTGTAAATGATCAATAGCAGTTTGAGGGTCTTTCTGGGGGTGAGGGTGAAATTGATGACCCCATAGAGACCCCTGGAGTGTTGATTCCAATTGAAGAGGTTGAAACGCACTGTTTGGAAGAAGGCAAAAGTGTCAAGATAGGGTCCAAGATGCCACCAATGTTGAAAGAAGAGATGTTGAAATTCTTGAAAGACCATCAGCACGTTTTTGCTTGGTGCAATGCTGATGTTACTGGAGTTCCATCAGAAGTGATATCCCATCACCTATCTGTCCGGAAAGATGTGGCACCAGTGGTTCAAAAAAGAAGAGCTTTTTCAAAAGAAAAGGCCGATGTCATAGTATAAGAAGTTGACAGACTCACAAAGATGGGGCACATTAAAGAATCTCAATATCTTTTGTGGACTGCCAATCCTGTCCTGGTAAAAAAGAAAAACGGAAAGTGGCGCATGTGCATTGATTTCACAGACCTCAATAGAGCTTGCCCAAAAGATTTGTATCCGGTCCCCGGGATAGATCAGTTAGTAGACTCTACTTCTGGGAACAAGCTGCTCTCCTTTATGGATGCCTTCTCCGGGTACAATCAAATTCAAGTAGATCCAAAAGATCAAGAGCATACCACGTTTGTCACTGACATGGGTCTACATTGCTACAAGGTGATGCCTTTTGGTTTGAAAAATGCTGGGGCTACTTATCAAAGGCTAGTCAACAAGGCATTTGCTGATCAAATTGGAAGAAATATGGAAGTTTACATTGACGATATGATGGTGAACAGTGTGGATGAGCAGCTACACTTATCCGGCCTCCGAGAAACTTTTGCCAACTTGGTAAAAGTGAATTTAAAATTAAACCCTGAAAAGTGTGTTTTCGGAGTGCAGTCCGGGAAATTCTTAGGGTATATCATAAGTGAGCATGGAATACAGCCCGACCCGCACCAGTTGAATGCTCTTTTCCAGATGGGACCTCCTCGAAACGTCAAAGAAGTACAGCGGTTAACGGGGAGATTAGCTGCCTTAAACAGATTTATCTCGAGGTCTTCGGACAGGTGTGCTCCTTTCTTTCAAACTTTGAAGGGTGCGAAGGGATTCGAGTGGACCCCGCAGTGTGATGAGGCATTCAGTGAAATCAAGAAACATCTCTCCTCTCCTAAAACTTTGTTCAAACCAGTTGATGGGGAGACTCTTATTGTGTATCTGGCCGTTTCAAGTTGTGCCATCAGTGCTGTGTTGGTAAGGGAGGTCTATGGGTGTCCCTACCCAGTGTACTACATCAGCCAAAGCTTTATTGATGCTGAGAGGCGTTACTTGAAACTCGAAAAACTGGCGTTAGCTCTGGTGATAGCTGCAAGAAAGATGAGGCCTTACTTTCAGGCTCATCCTATTATCGTCCGGACATCTTTCCCTTTAAAGAATGTCCTTCAAAAAGCAGACATTTCAAGCAGAATGACAAAATGGTCAGTTTTGTTGGGAGACTTTGACATAGACTTTGCTCCCCGGACAGCAGTAAAAGCCCAAGCTGTGGCTGATTTTCTGGTTGAATTCCACTCCGATAGGGATTCAGAGCAACCTACTGATTCAAAAGACAAGAAAGTGTGGATTGTCCGAACAGACAGAGGGTCTAGCACCATGGGATGTGGGGCAAGTATATGTCTCACTTCCCCATACGGGGACAGCATGTACCAAGCTATTTGTTTTGCTTTCAGGGCGTCTAATAACGAGTCCGAATACGAAACAGCTATAGCTGGGTTAAAGTTGGCCTACATCTGTGGAGCTAAAAGGGTCAAGCTACTAAGTGACTCACAGTTGCTTGTCCACCATGCCTTAGGCCAATCTGAGGCTAGAAAGGAGCAGTTGGTCAAGTATTTACTCCTCCTAAAAAATGAAGCGTTAAAGTTTAAAGCTGTTGTCTATGAACACATTCCCCGCGCAGAAAATGAACTAGCGGACTCGTTGGCAACAATAGCATATACGGAGTCCTACCCATGGATCCATGTGCTTGAAAGTCCTTCTATTCAACTCAGTAAAGGTGAAAAAGAGGAAGTTTTTGAGCTACAAACGAATTGGCCTCAAGATTGGAGATCTCCTCTCATACAATATCTGTCCGATGGTATTGTGCCTCCAGATAAATCACAAGCCATAACATTGAAACACAAGGCTCGCGGTTTTATTATGTTGAGAGAAGTGTTGTACAAAAAATCTTATAGTAAACCTCTCCTACGTTGTTTAGGGGATGATGAGTCACAAGTGGTCCTCTCCGAATTGCATGATGGTGAGGGATCAGCCCATTGTGGTTTTAAAGCTTTAACAAGAAGAGTACTACTCTCCGGATATTATTGGCCATCAATTATGAAAGATGCTAAGGAATTGGTGAGGAGGTGTGATCTATGCCAGAGGTACAGCAATGAAATTCATGTACCAGCCATTCCTTTGGAGTCCATTTCTGAGCGCATCCCTTTTGCTCGGTGGGGGTTGGACTTAGTACGACCTCTCCCTGTGGCGTCCGGAGGGCGTAAAACTATAATTGTGGCCATTGACTACTTTTCAAAGTGGATAGAAGCAGCCCCCCTAGCAGGGACGACATCAAAAGCTGTCATAAAATTCATTCTGTCCAATATATGTTGCGGATTTGGTGTCCCTCAGAAGATAACAACAGACAATGGGCCACAGTTTGACAACTGAGAGATGGAAAGCTTCTGTGCCTCAAGGGGTATACAAAATTGTTTCTCTTCACCTTTCCACCCACAAGCCAATGGACAAGTTGAAGTGGCTAATAGAACTATATTGTCCGGTTTAAAGAAAAATTTGGAAGGGGCTGCTGGGAAGTGGCCTAGTTATCTACAAGAAGTCTTGTGGGCCTACCGGACAACGCCTGGGGCTGCAACACAAGAGTCTCCCTTCGCCTTGGTCTATGTAATGGATGCAGTAGCCCCCATAGAGAAGACACTCCCTTCCTTTCGTGTTCACAACTTGTCCGGACACGCTAATGAAATGGCAATTAGAAATCAATTTGATTTGATAGAAGAAAGACGGGTTAAAGCTCATCTTAGAATTGCACATTATCAGAGCTTGATGAGAAGTAGGTTTGCTTCTAAAGTTAAAAGAAGAGATTTCCAACCAGGGGACAAAGTATTAAGGAAGGTCTTCTTGCATACTAAGGAAAAGCTCTTCGGAAAGCTGGCCCCAACATGGGAGGGTCCGTATACTGTGGTTGAAAGAATCAAGCCTGGGACTTATTGGTTGGAAGACAAAGATGGCAGGGTTTTAACTCACCCTTGGAATATTGAGCACCTTCGAATGTATTTGGAATAACACTTGTGTAAATATTTACTTGTTTAAACATCCATGTAAATATTTGGGGGCATACCTTCCCCTCTTCGGTGGCACGGAGAGCTTTCAATGAAATTTGATGCCTTCTTCAAAATTTTCTAAGTATTTTCAAAATTCTATCTCTTGTCATACTACCCGGACTAAAAGATCTAAGGGCTATTTAAATTCTAGCCGAAGAGTCTTAATACTCTCACAATGCAATAAAGCTACTTAAACTCCAGCTATTTAAACAAAAACAAATAATGAAAGAAGATGATGGTTGAGCAAAATAGAAACATTCATTCAACAAACTTAAAATTGCCTTGGCCTTCCAAGGACTTTTGAACAAGTTAGGGTACAGCACAAAAAATCTGTCCGAATAATACCGGACACCACAACAAAAATAGTGCCTTGGCCTTCCAAAGACTTTAGTTTGAGTAAAAGATAAATAAAGTACACCATAAATTAAGGTTGAGCCTTTGAAGATGGCTCACCCTCATCTACCTTCTTGCCTTTGACGTCGCTCCCCCCTTCTACCACTTTCTTGCCCTTGGGATCATTCTCCTCTTCGCCTGGACTCTCTCCGGTCTTCTCTTCATTTTCAGATGAGGACTCACTGGAAAATCCCTCATCAACCATTGTATAAAATGGAAGATCATCATCATCTACATAGAGCCATAAGTCTCCCAGGGTCCTCTTCGGGAATTTCTCATGAAAGAGGAGAACCATATCAGACTTCACCCTTTGAACCATTAGCTCTTCGCTTTGTATCATCTCCCTGGCATAGGCGTTGATCTTGGCCTTGATTGTGGCCTCTTGGTCCCTTACCAAAGCAGCCTTCTCTTCAGCAGCCTGAGTCACTGCATTTTCTAAAGCAATCTTGTCAGTGGTCAGGTTGGTGATGAGCTTCTCCTTTGCTGCAGTTTCTCCCCTTGAGGTTGTCAGGTCCTTCTCCATACCGGACAGCTTATCCTGAGGATCTTTTATGGTTTCTTCTAGGGTGGAAACTTTTGTGTTGCTTTCATTTTGCTTCCTCTTCAGCTCCTCATTTGCTTCCTTAAGCAAGTCAGCATTGGTGGTGGCAGTGCGGAGGTCTTCGGACAGCTTTTCCTTATCAGACTTGAGGTCTTTGATAGTGTCTGCTTGACTCCGGACTTGCCTCTCCAATGTGAGCACTGGCTGCACATTACTAAGCAAGGAATGGGCTATAGTGTCCTTCTCACTAGAAACCATGAAAGTCTTACCATTGAAGGTGACCGTATTGGAGCTACTCGGAGGGATGTAAGGCCCTGCGAACTCGTCTCTAGGAAGGCCAAGAAAATATTCACCAAGTCCACCCAGACCGGTGATGTCCACTTCATCCAAGTTAAGCTCTCCCCCCTCAACTTCATCAGTGTGAAACTCTCTGGGGATCTCTTCGGCCAGCGTTGGGTCAGAAGGGCCTGTGGGAAAAGAGGGCTCCGGATCCCGGAGAGCGAGCTCATCTCCTTGTGAAGTCTTTTTCTTCTTGACTACCCGGTCAGCGCTTTCACTTGCTTGCTTGCGAGTCCTCTTGGGAGCCCTTGGAGGTTTTGGAAGGTCTACTTTCTGCCTCTCGGTCTCCTGCTCCACCACCTGCAAGAGGGTTGCATCAATTTGAACTTGGGCTGGCCCCTCTGGATCTGTTGGGGCATCCTTCTCAGCATCGCCCGCCACTTTTTTACCTCTTCTTCTGCCCTTCATTTTTCTTGGGGCTTTGGCCCAGGCAGGCAGGTAGAGTGTCCCATCTAGCTCATGGGACCTTCTCAGCACAGTGTCTTCATCGGGCTGGGTGGTGAGTTCCTCCCAAGTCAGATCTCTCCAACCTGTGGTGTTCCATAGGTGAGACCTTGCTAGATTTCCAGGGGTGAAGGCCTTGTGAAATCGATTCTCCCAATTCTCTGCGGCCCAAGCATTGATTTTGCCACAGGTAGTCTGTCCGGCCTTCAGGTAGTCCCCGAACTCCTTTGGCAGCTCTGATAGAACAGAAGAGAAATTGGTTAATATAAACTTAAATTAAAGAAAAAGAGAAAAACTAACAGAGACTCAAGTTAAGGAACTTACGGTCACTCCTCCACCTACTCCTGAGGAGGCTTGGGTTCTCTCCGACCTTGATTTTCTTTCCGTTTTCCCATGAGCCACTGACAAACAAGAATTGGCTCCTCCATTTTCTCTCCGACTCCAGGAGATCATCAACAGCCTTGAGATCGTTTCCCATGTTAAAATGGTAGAAAGGGAACTGATGATGCTTGCACGGGTTGGCCACTGCTGCGAACTCTTCCATAGGAAGAGGAATCCCAGATAACCTAGACGCGATGATTCATGACATCAAAGTGAACCAGCCATTGGGACTTAGCTGTGTTGGGCAGAGCTTGACCAGGTGGAAGTAGCGCACGATCTCCGGGTCTAGTGGGAACCTGAGTCCCTAGTTAAATAGCTCCGTAAAGAAGACTATTTCGTTCCGTTTGCAGTCCATTGGGGTCTCCGGATCAATGGGGATCCTTATCTTCACGTTTTCGGGAATCCCCCATTTTGTGTGCATTCTACCCAGATCAGAGGTATGGATGAATGCATACTTGGTGTTCTGCAAGGCCAAGAGGTACTTAAGCTCGACTTTGTGGAAGCACGGCCCCACTCTCCCCTCAAGGCACTCCGGCAGGTCCGGATGCCTCAGATACAAATTTTCTTTGCCCTTTTTGGCAACAACAGCAGTGGTATCAGCCTGTCCGGAGGACTCGGACTCAAAGGGGACCTCTTCAGTAGAGTCCTCCATTCTCTCCTCCATAATTGTTGGGGGGACTTCTATGGAAGTGGTTCGGGGAGGATTGAAGCTTGGCATAGCCTGCCCTCCGGATTGTTGACTGCCCGTATTCATCTGACTTCTCACCTCAAGTTGGGTTTCTGAGGTAGAAGATTCTCTAGGGGGTGCTGGGCTGCTGGCCTCCGGACCGGACGACCTCTCCCGGGGAGCTCTAATGGGCACTCCAGACCCGGAATCACTGTTCTTTGCCCCCGATTTTGAGGGAGTATTTTTAGAGGTTAGCCACTTGACTAACCGGCTTGGCCTCTTGATAACTAACTTCTCCGGAGAATGGTCAGAATCAGACCCCATAGCTATAAACGGAGAGGGTTTCCTGACACTTGTAGTAGTAACTCCTGGTTCAACAGCAGGTATTGACTCCTGAACTGAGGAGCCAGATACTATGGGTGAGAGGGTGGATTGAAAGAGTTTTTTGGCTTGGTACCTTTGGAGGAGGATGAGCCCCTATCAGATTCTGCAACAGAGGTGGCTGGTTTCTCAACAGGTGACGATGGTAGCCCTGCGGCTATTCGCCTTTCCTTATCGACCTTTTGCGCTTTCTCCAACTCCGAAAGGTTGAGCCAACCACCTTTGATCAATGCTGTTCTTGCTGTAAACATAAACAGCCAAGAGAATTTTTGTTCTAGAGAGAGAAAGCTCTGGGTAAAACTTGCAGAGTAAAAGTTGAGAGAGATAGTAAAACAGTGGAAAATGAATATGAATTTATAGTAGATTTAAAAAAAATGGAGTTGATTCCTAGGAGAATCCGAAAGGTTTGGCAATGATTAAAAGACGGCGCTGATGTCATTATTGGTACTTAAAGAGGTTACTTGTTAAAGAAGGTGGTGCGAAATTCAAGGTGAAAAAACGGCTGAAGTGGCCAATCAGAGAGCGACACGTGTCCCACTAACTCTGGCAAAAACCGTTTGGAATTCGTAAAGCTTAACCTGTCCGGGTATACCCACTATTCTGTCCGAATTAAGAACCACTTCATTCATCGGACTGTTTTTCAGTTCTTTGACAAGGACACTTGCTCAAACACCTAAAAAATGGGCTCCTGATGAGTCCGAATTCAGCATACTCCTCGGAAGGGCAAATCAGTCTAAGTCTCTCCGAATACCGGACATACTACAAGGACATAAACCGGACAGATCATTTGGACCGGACAGATCACTTTGAACACTGTAACCTTAAGGTTGTTCGAACTATGACTAAAGTACTAAAAAACCTAAACACTTCCTGACTAAGCTACCTGCCCTCCTGCTTAGAACTCATGGGTCTTTAAACATGACCCGGGTCCCTTAAACATGACCCGAAAGCCCATAAGGGACCAAACATCATACTATAAATACCCAACCACCAGCATTAACTATGGGTAATGAGAATTAACTGCTACCAAGCTGCTTAATCATCTCTCTACCCCATACACCATCGTTAAACACCCATACACCACCTTGAAACTCCACTTGAAATTACTAGCCTACCCTCAGGCAATTATTATCCACACCACACTTGATGTGCCATGATTACGACTTAGAATTAAGGGTCGATGAACCTAAAACTCTGACTGATGACAGTTCTCCTACGGAGAAAAAAGAGTAAGAGGCGTGGGAAAAGTCGAACAGGATAAGTCTAGGGATCATGACGCAAGAAATTCCATTAGCATTCCGTGGCGCGGTTTCACCTGAGATCACTAATGCGAAAATATTTCTCGAAGAGGTAGAGAAATGTTTTGCCAAGAACGATAAAGTAGAGATTAAGACGCTGCTTATTAAGCTAGCCTCTATGAAATATCGTGGCAAAGGGACTGTTCGTGAGCACATCTTGGAAATGTCAAACATCGCTTCCAAACTGAAAGCACTTAAGATTGACCTTCCCGAAGATGTTGTGGTAAGCTTTGCTTTCACTCTTTCCATCCTCAATATAAGAACTTCGAAACTTCTTATAACTGTCAGCGCGAGAAATGGACTCTCAACGAGCTCATCTCTCAGGCAGCGCAAGAGGAGGAAAAGATGAAGCAAGAACATCCAGAAGTGCAAATGGTGAAAGCTCAGGTGGATAAGGGAATTAAGAGAAAGTATGAAGGTTCAGATGCACATGCATCCGGTTTGGGACAAAAGAAGCATAAGGGTACGTCTGGTAAAGGGCGTTGCTTCCATTGTAAGAAACCGGGGCACTTTAAGAAAGAATGTGAAAAATAGAGGGCTATGATGAAAGCCAAAGGTATTTTCACTTCTATGGTCTGTTCTCAGATCAATTTAGTTTTAGTGCCAAGAAATACTTGGTGGGTTGATACAGCAGCAACAACTCATGTTTGTATTTCTTTGCAGGGTATGATAAGAAACCGAAGCCTGAGTGATGGTGAAACATCCATCTATACAGCTGATGGCAGTTCGTGTTTAGTTCATTCTATCTGTGATTTTCGTTTGTTGCTTACCAGTGGACATTTTTTGTATTTAAAAGACGTATTGTATGTACCTTCTTTTCGAAGGAACCTAATTTTTTTTCCGTTGTTGGACAAATTAAGTTATTCTTGTCTATTTGGAAATGAAAGTTTATGTCTTTATTTACATGGTAATGTTGTTGGTTCTGGAAAGCTAATAGCAAATGATAACTTGTATTTATTGGATACTATAAAGGATCACAAACAGATAATGAATGTAGATGTACCTGGAAAACTAAATTGTAAAATGGAAAAATCAGCAAAACTTTGGCACAAGCGATTAGGTCACATTTCTAGAAATAGAATTGAAAAGCTTGTTTCAGAAGGTTTATTAAGTGAACTGGATTTTTCGGACTTCAACGTTTGCGTTGAATGTATAAAAGGAAAACAGACCAAAGTGAAACGATTAGATGCATACAGAGCGAAAGGGGTCTTGGATTTGATACATACAAACATTTGCGGTCCGTTCCCTACAACATCATGGAACGGCCAACGATATTTTGTATCTTTCATTGACGACTTTTCACGATATGGGTATCTATATCTCATTCACGAAAAATCAGAGGCCATTGACAAGTTCAAAGTCTTTAAGACTGAAGTTGAAAAACAACTTGGTAAAGACATTAAGTGCGCCAGATCGGACCGTGGTGGTGAATACTACGGGAGATATGATGGTTCAGGTGAACAACGTCATGGACCGTTTGCAAAGTTCCTAGAAGAGTGTGGTATAGCCCCTCAGTATACGATGCCGGGTTCGCCCAACATGAATGGAGTATCTGAGAGACGAAACCGTACATTAAAGGATATGGTAAGAAGTATGATTAGTCATTCAACATTACCTATATCACTCTGGGGAGAAGCAATAAAATGTGCGACCTACCTACTTAATAGAGTTCCGACGAAAGCAACTACTAAGACACCGTATGAACTTTGGACTGGGCGTAAACCTAGTTTAAAACATTTACATGTTTGGGGATGTCCAGCTGAAGCGAAGCCTTATAGGCCGAATGAAAAGAAATTGGACTCCAAAATGGTTAGTAGTTATTTCATCGGATATCCCGAGCAGAGTAGGGGTTTTAAGTTTTATGATCCTTCCACAAAGAATATATTTGAGACGGGTACAACAAAATTCTTTGAGGATATAGAGTTTGGGGGGGGAAGAATTTAGTAACGAACATTCATTTTGAGGAAGAATCAATAGAGATTCATGAAGGTTCTAACAATGATACTATAGTGTCAGATGATGATATGGTAATTAGAAGGCCAATCATCACTTCAGATTCGTTAGAACATATAGATACTTAAGATGATGTTAATCTTCCTCCTATGGATGTTGTTCCAATGGAGCAAAATGAAGTTGTTCAAGAAGAACAAACTCTATCTCCTCAAGAAGTTCAAGTGCAAAATGAAGAAATTATGCCTTTGCCTAGATCTACTAGAGAAAGAAAGAGCGCTATATCTTCAGACTATATAGTGTATCTTCAAGAACATGAAGAATTTTATGGTTCAACAGAAAACGATCCTTTAAGTGTTCGTAAATCCATGAAAAGTTCTGATTCTCACTTCTGGATTAAAGCAATGAACGAAGAGTTTAAATCAATGCAAGATAACGCGGTATGGGAGCTTGTTCCCTTACCTGAAGGAAAGAAGCCGATTGGTTGTAAATGGATTTTTAAAACCAAACGGGATTCTAAGGGTAATGTGGAGAGGCATAAAGCGCGACTTGTAGCTAAGGGTTTTACTCAACGTGAAGGGATTGACTTTAAAGAAACATTCTCTCCAGTTTCTTCGAATGATTCTTTTCGGGAAATCATGGCATTAGTTGCACACTTCGACCTTGAGCTCCATCAAATGGATGTAAAGACCGCCTTTCTTAATGGAGACATTGAGGAAACGATCTATATGTTACAACCTGAAAACTTTGTCTCTGGTGATCCAAAGTCGACGGTATGTAAACTGAAGAAATCTATTTATGGTCTCAAGCAAGCGTCTCGACAATGGTATCACAAATTCCTTGAAGTTATTGTCTCATTTGGTTTCGAGATAAATTCGGTAGAGGATTGTGTGTATCAAAAAATATTCAGTGGGAGTAAATTCATATTTCTAGTGCTGTATGTTGATGACATATTATTGGCCACGAACGATAAGGAATTGTTACATACGACCAAGAAATTTCTTTCGGACAAATTCGATATGAAAGATTTTGGTGATGCATCATTTGTGTTAGGAATTCAAATTCACAGGAATCGATCCCATGGAATTTTTGAGTTTATCACAAAAGGCGTATATTGAGAGTATGTTACAACGTTACGGGATGGCTAACACCAAAGGAAAGGAAACCCCTATATCAAAAGGTGAAAAGTTTAGCCTGAAGCAATGCCCAAAGACAAAACTTGAGATTGAGGAAATGCAAAAGGTTCCATATGCTTCGGCTGTTGGAAGTCTGATGTATACTCAAGTTTGTACACGGCCAGACATTGCTTTTGTGGTGGGTGTGTTAGGGAGATACGTAAGTAATCCGGGGATGGAACACTGGAAAGCAGTCAAAATAGTTCTCCGGTATTTGCAACAAACAAAACATCACAGGTTAACATATAAGAAGTCGGATAAACTGGAGGTCATAGGGTATTCCGACTCGGATTTCGCCGGATGTGAGGATTCTCGTCGTTCAACCTCAGGCATTATATTCCTTTTAGCGGGAGGTGCAATATCATGGAAAAGTGTTAAACAAACACTCATTGCATCTTCCACTATGGCTGCGGAATTTGTTGCTTGTTTCGAGGCATCCAATCAGGCGCTTTGGCTGCGAAATTTTGTCACGGGACTGCGAATCGTAGAAGGGATAGAAAAACCCCTTAGATTATATTGTGACAATAACTCGGCAGTTCAGTATTCTAACAGTAACAGGAGCTCGGTTAAGTCCAAACATGTAGATATCAAGTTCCTGTCTGTTAAAGAGAGAGTACAGAGTGGTCAAATTAGTGTGGAGCACATAGAGACAAACTCAATGTTAGCAGATCCTCTTACGAAGGCATTAGTACCTAAAGTTTTTATTGAACACACCATTAACATGGGTGTTGTGTACTTAGAGGATTATTAGTTTCAGTGGGAGTTTGTATTAAGCTATTAAATTTGTTTGTATTATGATATTCGCGAACTTAAGGTCATTAATGCAAACATATTTGTATACAAGTTTTCAGTGTGCTCTTGTATTTGATTATTCGTACTCTGCTGTAAGTAGACCTCCAATTAAGTGGGACTAGTTAAGAATAGATATGTAAGGTTACATTTCATACTATTCTTATGCTATGCACCATGATAGATCCATGTAGTTGATTGTTGCGATATCGTGATTACTGATGCATCTATTTGCGGCTTGAAATGCATTGATGATGAATTTAGTCCTATGTCGTTAATAGTCATTTACGAGATTGTTAAGGTTATCTATGTGACGATAGAAATTTAGAACGTTCATTAAGTGGATGCATCCTATAGTAGCATATGATGATCCAAGTGGGAGATTGTTGGAATTTCTCCATTAAGTTGGACCGTCACATGTCGTATCGATGTATCGAACTATCGTTAATATTAGTCCAATAAAAGTAATCATAAAGAAAAGAACAGACTAGTAGATAAAATATGTATCATGGAGGTAATTGTATAGATACCAGGTTTAATTCCGAATACTGTGAAGGATTGGATTCGGAAATAAACAACTTAAGCAAAACGTAAAGTTTTGGGGTTATTTTGTAAAACAAAATAATACCGGGTTATGGTCCCTAAGAGTGGCAATTTAATAAGGACTGGTCTTCATTAAGTAACTGTCTGGAAGTTATAGACAATTAAGAGAGAAGAACCGTTACTGGTCTTCATTAAGTAACTGTCTGGAAGTTACAGACAATTAAGAGAGAAGAACCGTTATTGGTCTTCGTTAAGTGAATGTCTGGAAGTTACAGACAATTACTTAATGAAGAATCGTTTTCTCACTTCAGTTCTATATAAGAATGAGTTTCTCATTCTTGAAAGAAACGAAAAGAAAATACAGAGAGAAAATCCTTTAAGAAAAACAAATTGATTCTTCCTTCGAATCAATTACAAAAGTGTGTTTTGGTTGCCATCTCTTAGAAGAATCAATAACCCAGCAAAGGATCGCCGATCATCTGCTCTAAGTCAGGAATCTGAAGATCAAAGAATGTCTACATCCTGTAAGTATTTATTCCGCATTATTATAAGATGATTTAACTTCATGGTTCAATAAGTTAGATTAGAAATCCGTAAAGTATTAGAATTTCTATCACGTTTGTCTATCTAATCAACAACCATATATATATAGAGAGATTATTGTCATGTTAGAGTTGATAAGTTTTCTGCGATAGTTGATAAGTTTTCTGCGGTAGTTGATGATGGAAGCCAAATATTAAGGAGATTTTCCTTTTAATAATATTTCAGTGAGTAACCTTGAATCAGTCTTATCCTTACATAGTAAAAGAGCATAAAGCGAAACCCTAAACTCAATTATTATCGGCGTTTGTTTACCATAAATTCTTCTAAATTAATTATTCATTCACTTTTGATGTCTCTAATCAAGCCTCTTCCCCCTTGTTTCACCAGCTAGTGAACAATGTGTTTAGCTTGTATCTATTATCTATAGGTTTTTTTCCATTTAAGAGACAAACAGACCATTGGTTTATTATGGTGATTGAAACAACCAAGCTTCGTGGCAGAATTCGGGTCCTTGTTCCAATGAGGTCTCTTTAAGAGGGAGGCATAATCCAAACTAGATCGCATATACTTTATATGCTCTTACATTGATTTTGAGTTTATAGTTTTATCTTGATATTTTATTTTGTTTCGAGAATACTAAATGACCCAACATATAATTTGAGAGTTGATTGTTCTAATATGGACCTCTTGATTGGTGTACCATAAACAGCTTCTAATCATGTGAGGAATATACAATATTCGTGTTAATTAGAATCCAAAAAAATCCCCAGAAAAGTATTTTTATACTTCTTAGATATTAATATATCGAAGAAATAGGTGCTTGATTGTTTCAAACGGCTGATAAAATTGACATTTAGATGCCAGTGATAAATTTCATTTTAAAAAAATAGAGTCCACTCGTAGCCAATTGTTAAGTAATCTCCAAATTAGGAATGAGCCCTTCTTTCACATAGTTGAATTCCATATTCTTTTAAAAAGATTAGACTTATCTCCTTTGAGTCTAATTTCATTACAGGTATCCTTTGTGTTGTAGTTCCCTGAGGAAGAATGGTCTAGTTGAGGGAGGAAGAATGGTTTAGTTGAGGGAGTCATCTTTTGATTCATTGAGACGAATTTTCCTTATTTTCCAGATATCATAAGGCAAGACCATGTCCATTATTATATCTACTAATGGTAACTTTTTTCGAACTCGCGGGTACCCGACCCAAATCGACCCGGTGGGATGGGTTGTGAGTTCTAAAACTTTCCCACTGATGGGTTATGGGTTTAAAAATTTACTATCGGGCGAGTCTCGGATTGGTTATAAGTTTAAGAAATTTCCCATGGATAGGTAATACCTAAGAGGTATCTACCCAATTAATATTATGTAAAATAATATATCATTTAATATTATTTATCAAACTTTCAAATAAAATTATAATATTAGTGTCTTTATTATGTAATACCAAAGCTATATATTGTTTGCTAATATATATAATATATATTTTTTAAAATATTATTTTACGTTTAAACATTAAATTTGATTTTTTTTTTCTATTACTAATATTACTAATGAAAATAAAAATAAACTACTAATTGATTATTAATAACCTAATAAAAATATACAATATTTGCCAATTATCACTAGTTTCAGTATATTTTGGAACATATCATTCTACAATTAAACATTAAATTTGATTTTTCAATATTTTCCCTTTTTCGGTCCAGTAATAATATTATTAATTAAATTAAAATAGATTGTATACTAACACATGCCAAAACCATATATTAAATACCAAAATATTTGCTAATCAATATGCCATATATTTTCAAAAAAAAATTTAATAAACATTTTCCTTTTTCTATAATTTAAAAGAAAATGATTTACTAAGATAGACCAAAACTACATATTAGATATAAATTTGTTTTTTAAATAATTTTTTCAGCGAGACTCATACAATTAGTATCAAACTCATTTTAAATGTATATTTTTTTTCTATTTTAATTATTTTTTTAAGACTCATGCAATCAGTATCAACATCAAATTATTTTTTAATTTGTTTTAAAAAAATTGTTTTTTCTCTCCAAGATTATAGTATAACTTAAATTATAATTTATGAAACCTAATTTATAAAAAAAAACATAAATATGCTCTAGGAATCTAGAGTCAATGAGGAGAAAAATAAAGTTAACTATTTTCTTCGCCGCATCAACTTAGAGAAAATAATTTATGAAACTCATTTAATATATGAAAATTATTTTTTTGGTAATTATTTATGAGAACCTTTACATAACGAAGACGAATCACGTTGAAGTATTTTTTTTTTGTTATCGGTGTGTTTTTTATCTTGGATAATTTTACCATGGATATTTTTTTTACATAAATTACTATGGCATATAGTTTTCTAAAAAAATAGCTTCATTGGGTATCCACGGATGGTACAATGTTTCATTTACCTACATTCCAATAGATGAATCTTTCAGCTAAATATCTGAATGCTAAAGAGTTTTTTCCAAGTTTTGGATCCTCAATTAGTTGCTTGGATCTATAGACTTATAACATATATTTAGCCCATAGAAAAAATTTCTCTCTAAATTTGAACCAAAGCTTGCAGGAATACGTAGTCTGTAGGCCCTCAATCCTTCTTATATTTATGCCACCTTCTTAGTAAGGTTTACGTGAGTGATTTAATCTTGATCAGTGAGTGATTTAATCTTGATCAATTGATACATTATTTTTCTTCAGTGGACCCCATAGAAACCTATTACACATACCATCAATCTTCCACCATATGAGAGGATCTTGTGTCCCACTCTAAGATCATATTTATGATTTTATTATTTAAATGGACAATAATATCAAGATATTTGATAGGAAGCTGACAGAGAAACGAGATAAGTCTTCTAGCATCTTTATCCTTGTTTGAGATAAACTTGATGAAGTAATAAATTTGGTTTTTTCCTTGTTAATGATTTGACCAGATTTCTCTTGATATTGCTGCATGAAGTTACGTAGAAACTTTATATTTGATGGGCATCCATCACCAAAAATAATGAAATCGTATGTGAATGTCAGACAAGGTATGTCGATTGAACTCCTTGATTTATATCTCAAGTCTTGTTTATCTTTGAATAGCTTCCTTTAATTTCCTATTAAGGAGTTCCTCAAAAATGATAAAAAGGCTACGGGATAATGGATCCCTCTGCCTAACACTCTTAATAAATTTAAAAAAAATCCATGAAGCTTCCTATTTACAATAATTAAAAAGTAAAAAAAATATTTTTTAAAAATTATGTCTACTTTTGTAATATCTAAATGAATCCAAAACCTTTATAAAAATTTGAAAGATAAGCCTATCAAAGGATTTGGATATATCGATCATGAATATTCTTTTTTCATTTAATACAAGAATATTTTCGGAAATTATTCATTTTAATATATAGTATGCTTATGCATAAAATAGAATATTTATTTTTTACATAAGAAAATTTTTTTATCTTTCAACCGCAACTTTTATTTAGTTCTTTTAAACCACAAACTTCTTAATGTAGTTTAAGATTTTTCGCCGACAGCATTAACCCAACATTTTTGTGTTTAGTTAAGGTTCTTAAAACCCTAATTTCTATATTTTTTACTTAATTATATTGTTTCTTAATCTTTAGTTTATTTTGAAAATAAAAACAAATGATTATTTAATTTTTTTTTTATATATTCTTTATGTTGCTGTTTTTTATTCCTTCAACTTATATATTGTTTTATTGTTGATTGTTTATATATTGTTCATTTTTTCATCCCTATATTTATTTACTATTTTTTACTATTTTACTATTTGATTTTATTCCCTACAATGTTGCATCATTAATGAGGCATTTGTTTATGCTTGAAGTGATAAAACTGATCTTGAAAATAATATGTACTATATTAAACCATAAAAACCATTGACCGTTTGTTATTGTTTTGTTGTTGATTGTTTATATATTATTTATGGTTTTGCTTTTCTTCCTTGTATCATTTACCATTTTTAATCTTTTACTATTTGATTTTATTCCCTACAATGTTGCATCAATCATGAGACATTTATTATGCTTGAAGTGAGAAAATTGATTTTGGAAATAATATGTATATTATTAAACCAAAGAAACCATTGAGCATTTGGTATTTGTCTTTCATTGATTTTACTCTCTTATCCTTGGTTGTTTGGCCACACGGCTACGTAAAATGTACAAACTAGTCGAACTAAAATTCAAAGTATGATGGTTGGTCTTGTGTGGTTCTTTTTTAGTTGTTTAGAAAATTAAATTGATATATTAATTATGGTTGACATGTCATTTATTTTCACATAAAACCACATCAAATATTTTGATACCCAATTCTTCTCATTTTGATCTTAAACTGATATTTGCATACATGCTTCATCTCTTTTAGGACTACCACCAAATATTTTTATCAACTTTTATTGGAGTTTGTTGGAAGAGTGAAGCTCAATGAGTCTTTGTTTCAAGTTAGTTACTCTTTCAATTTGTTAAATAAATCATTATTTATTTCGTTGTATTATATTTATTAAAATGCCAACCGTCATATCTATAAAATTAAATATATATTTTTCTTATAATTTTGCTGAAAATGGCTTAATTTTGGTTGGTTTATGAGTTTTTTATTATGTATTTAGATTGGATGAAATTAAGTTATAAAGCAAAAGTTTTAAGACCCATTAATTGGTTGGAACAAGTTAAATTTTATTTTGAAATATTATGCAGCGAGAGCCAATATATGTTAGAGACTCAAATATGTTATACCAAACTTTGCAGAAATTGAAGTTTGGGTTAATAAATCTTTAGTTGTAACTTTGTGAGGGTAAATTACTAACTTTATAAATGTTATTAGAACTTGGTGAGTTGAATGCTGATTTCTGGTTAGAGGTTAAATATTTACTAAGGTAGCATTATGAACCAGTCTTGCTCAAGAACTTTGTTTTCTTTTGCTTCAAGTTGTTAGTACTTGTGCTTTACCAAGTAATTATATCATTGAACTATAGAAGTTCATTATTTCTCAAAATATTTATATCACTTTGAGGGTTTTGTAAGTTATTTTCCTTATTTTATTAATGGAATTTCAAGTGTTGAGGCGGCTCATGAAGTCTTTGTTTGTATTTAAATACAACCATTCAACTACAATGCATATTATTGGTTATTTAACCAGAATATTGTAAGTTATAATACCCAAATTTGTTAGAATGACTTCGTATTGGAGAATTATTATATTGTTAGTTTTTATACGACAACTCCACTGTCACGCTGTTGTAGCATTGCACCAAAGGTTGGTAGATTTGCAAGAACTCAAGCGACTGAGTGTTATATGAAAAATAAAATTCAGTGGTAAATTTTTTAGCTTAACTAGTGAGGATGTGTAAATCCTTTAATGAAGCTCAAATGTTTTCAATAAATTGGTTCCGTAAATTTTCTATTTGGTGTTTGATTCATGAATATCAGTGTTATGTAATCTTTGTTAGTCAATAAGATTTATACCTTCATGTCTATCTCACTTTGTTTTAAGTTGATAATTTCAACTATCGGAGTTTAACTTTCAAATAACTATATTAATATATAAATTCCAAATGGAATGACAGATGCTTGATGTTGAGTAGTTTTTTTCGTCTGCTATGGTTACTATTTATTTTGAGGCTGCAAAATTTTGATGTTAGAGCAATAATAGAAATCTATAATATATGCACTCTTGCATATGCAAGCCAGATAAGGGTACTTCAATTGCACGAACCTGAGGCTGGAAAGTTAGGATCTTGAGAGGTTCCATGTTATCAATTGTTTTTTTAGGTATCATAGCAAAGAAAAAAGTGACGGGTTAAACAAAATTAAAGTTGAAGCTTTATATATATTTACAGAGAAAAAATCAGGAAATACAATGCGCATGTTTGGTAAATATCACGTCATTTTTTCCATAGAGAAAAAACATAATTAGAAATATATGGATTTACATTTTAATGATGTATTTAGTCATGCTCATAAGACTGTACAATTAATAAGTAATCATTTGATTTATATAAATAGGAATTTGACTAATATGCCTATTATGGAAATATAAATATGGATACTAGGTTTAAATTTGGAATCTATAGATAACTAAACTCAAATAACATTTAAGACTAAACTAATATGTTCATAGACTAAATTTATTACAATCAATTTAGTGGGCTATAATCTCTATCCACAAAGAAAAGTAAGACGTACGAATACATTTAGTGTAAAATTAAAACCCGATTGCATCGTACATAAAGATATAATATGACTATTATATTCCTTCAAGTTAGTTAGTATCAAATTGGTCGTTGTATTCGTGAGATTCACCAAAACACTAAATGATTTTATTTTTTAACTTGGATTGTTTTTTAGTTTAAGAACACAAAAACGAAGAACAAGGTTGAGGAAACATAACCAAAGACAAGATCGGCGAGATATAAGAGGATTGCGTCTACTATCCTACTACAATTTGTTGTTACTAGTATGAGTAACTTAACAAATAAATATTACGCACAATATTTTTTTAATAAATGAAAATATAAAGAGGAAATATTTTTTGTTTATGTATAATTAATCTATTGCGTTATTCAATAGATAAATTAAATTGTTATCAGAGCTAAGAGTCTTTTGTGGATCCATGTGGTATTGTATGTATGTTTTAATTAATTGTATGGAAAATATGTTTATTTAATTTTGTAAAGAATATGTGCTTATGAGATTATATGTTAATTTAGACGATTATAAGTGGATTTAAGGTTATATGAAAAGAATATTTCAATTAATTGAATTGCATAAGCATGTTTAGGATTGCATGTTTTGGTGTTTAATGTTCATAAAAGACTAAATTAGGAGTTTTTCATTAAATAAGGTTAATTTATTGCTGAAAATGGTTTTTTACAACAAAGAGGCCCTATATCGAAGAGTAAAAAGAACACACAATGGATTCCATCGACATATTCATCGTAATCACCCATGATATGACCGCGTTGAAGGGTAAAAACACCTTCCCTGCAATCACCATCAGCTCGCTGTGATGAGCATGAGGTTGCTGCAACGTCCGTTTTTTATTGCAACAACAGACCCATGAGGGTTGTTACACTTTGCTCTTCTTTCCCTTTGTGACATGTAACCATGACTATATGTTTAGTCTTGATAGTTTTTATGTGTATGTGGTTAAAATCAGATGTGTATTTAAATTCTTATGTTGATATTTGTGACTAAGGTTGTTTGGATTATGATAGGAGAATCACTAAATCAATTAATCGGCCCAAAAGAAGATTAGTTGGTAGATTGATGATCTTAAGGTCTGAATAGTTGATGGATTAAGTTTATTGCAATTATGTTCATCCCAAAGGAATATCAATACTTAGCATGATCAATCATGCACGAGAGAGACAATCATTGGAATAACCAACCTAAAGACGGATTTCACTATTACTTAACTAATTAAAAATTAGATTAATTGTGGTTTTTTCAAAATTATAAATACATGTTAGTATGTTTTCCCACATGTGTCTTGTTATCATTGTATGTTATATTTTATATGTATTATTCCATTTTAAGCATGTTTAAGTTTAAGTGTTGTATGTCAATGAAGTGTGTATGTGTTGTTTGTTATATGTAAAGTTGTTATACGTATAACCCATAGAGAAAAATAACTTTAGTTTTGATTTTTTTTAATTTTTCAAATGCATGCAGGTCATGGAATTTTATTTGGATTGTTATGATCATGACCTGATATTAAGGACTAAGAATCTAATGTCCCTCATTAAATAAAATTTTAATAAAAAAAGAAATAGTTTGAGGCGTGGAGGGAGTCTCATAGGTTGAGCTTAGTAATCATGAAAGAGTGAATACCTTTAGAATTTCATAAGATTGTCCCAACTCTGATTACTTATGCAATTGAGTCTTTCGAAGCAGTTGAAAAACGTTTTCCCAAGGTTTAATAAGGATGCGATTAAAATGTTATTGTTGCAACTCTCCACCATGAAGTTTAATAGAAAAATGATAATAATATAACATGTTTTTGCAATTTCAATGATCATCTCAAACTTAATGACACTTAATATTAACATCCTTAAAGAAGTTGCAATAAGCTTTATGTTTTATTTTTTCTCTATCTGAGAAGAGAACAGTTAGTAAACTGGCTTCTCGTTCTACTTAGAAGAAGGAGAGGTTGAAACAAGAACCTTCTAATATTCATAAGTTGAGCTCTCAATAGGGAAAGTATAAAAGAAAAAATATGATAAAACATTTAATAAAGCTTCTGATTTAGTAGAAAGAAAACATAAGAAATCATCTGTTATAGGTTGGTGTTTTGTCTGCAATAGGAAATGCCATATCAATAGAGGAGTGTGAAAAGTATCAAGCTTAAATTAAATTTAACGTTAATCTCCCAACTCTTGGTCTTTTCATAAATCAATTTATTTTAAGTTGCATGAAACATATGGTGGGTTGGTATGCTTAAGACAACATGTGTTTGTATTGCTCTTAAGGATATGATAAAGATTGAGATTAGTGTATGTGATTTGCGATTTTCCATTGTTGCTTTATAGTTCATATTTATTGTATTTGAAATATTTCAATAGGAATTTGATTTTTTTTTGTACGAAACACCTTAAAAGATGTCTGAGAATAATTGAAAAAGAACAATTGAAAAGTTAAAATTATATAATTTTTTACAAAAGCACATAAGTAATATCCTAAAAATACAAATGGATAAGCTTGTCGTTTAGAGATTTATAAATCCCACTTGAATAATCAAAAGGAAATAGACCAACATAATCTTAAAATTGAGCCATATCGACATATGTGGACCTCTTAAGTAATCATGAATCTGGTAACGCTACTTCATACCCTTCATAGGTGACTTTTCTTCTTACGGGTACCTTTACCTTATCCTTGTAAACGTTTATAGCTTCATACCATTCTTGTTACAAACTATTAAGTGTGTTGAATCTTATAGTGGTAGTTAATGTTATGTCATATATGACAGTTAAGGTAAAGAATGTCAAAGACCATTTGCTAAATACCTAGAGGAGTGCAGTATAGGTTCTCATAATACAAAGTCAAGTTTGTTCAACATAAAAATGTGTATATGAGAAACAAAATTGTATGCTTAAGCATATGGTGAGAACTGTGATTCATCATTAAACCTTGCCACTATCACTCTTGGGAGAGAGTATAAATGTGCAGTATACATTCTCAATAGAGTTCCAAAAAAAAGAAACCATAAAGGTACCAAATAAGCTTTGGATTGGGCGAAAACCTAGCCTAAAGCATCGAATGTTTAGGAATGTTCATCTAAAGCAAAGCACCATCGGCGGAATATAAATAAATTAGACGATATGAGGGTTAACTATTATTTTATTGGATATTTTGATCATTTAAAGGGTTTATAGTTGTATGATTCTCCCAATATAAATATGTTATGAGATAAGAGTATTAAGTTTTTTGGAGGATGTTGAATTTTGGGAAAGAATTTAAGAATAAATTTTAATTTTGAGGAAAAATCTAAAGAGATTCATAATACTTCTAACAAAGATAAGTAAGTCATCAAGCCTACATATCGGTCCCAATGAAGGTTTTGGTGAATTGATGATCAAACATAAATTGGTCATAAAGCTAGCATAACGGCCCGAATTAAAGTTGTTGGTGGATTAATGTTAATGTTGATAAGGGCGTAAATTATCTGGCCCCAAGCGGGTCAGCAAGCCCACTAGTATTTATGCATTGAAATAATAGGTTGTAATAAGAATGATAAAGTAAGAAATAAGGACTTAAATTGTAAATAATGAGTGCATGAGTAGGATTACAATAAAAGGGGTGGAATATACTAAAGTGGGTCACCCATGTGGGTTTGGACCCACTACATTTACTATATAAGGTAAGATTTCATTTATGGAGGGTGATGAGCTACCCAATCATTTGGGAAGATATCCGGAGAGTATTTTTTAGGACAATGGTGATTGTCTTCAGTTGTGGCTACGGTTAAATATAGTATCTTCATCTGGTGTGGCAAATATACATGGTTCGGATTGAATAACAAAATGATCAAGTAGTAGATTATCAATGTGTTGATCGAACGAACCTTTTACTTTTCTCTAGTACCTGTTCTTTTTTATTATGTCATTTTGGTCTCTTTTTCTTGAATGCTTCTCGGTGAGCTTTAATTTCTTCTTTAGACGACCATCATCACTACTGGATGAAAGTGAATCTTCAAGGTTTGAGTTATTTGAAAAAATGTCAGAAGACTCTCAGGTTGTACTCACAACTCGTTTGGACCGATGTGTTTTTTAGAGCTGACATGAGTCTTTGTGGACAACTCATTGTCAGCAGGCTCATCTGTAGGGTGGAGTCCGGACGCATCAGACTTTTCTTTCACTCTTTTTTCAGCTTGCTTATGGGCCCTTAAAGCTTCAATTAAAACCCTCAATTGATCGCGTTCATCTTGCATGGATTGTCTTTCATCTAGATTGTGATGAGGGATATTGTCATGGGTCACTCCTTCACCTCCTGGAAGTGGATCCTCTACCCTATGGAGATGGAACATCGTGTATATTAATATTCATGCCTTAATGATATCTGAACTACTCTTCCTACTAATTGGTTTGAATTTGTTATTCAGGCACCTTCGCCTTCCACTGTGGTCGCCAATTTGGTGTGGATTATTTCTTATAAAAAGGGTATTTTTGGTCTTGTGTTTAATAGAGTATTAACTTTTAACATAGAAGATAGAAAGATAAAAGAGGTGTGTGCCTGTAGTTAGGATTATTAGAAAAAAAATCAACATATTAAATGTGGTTGGTTGGGGTATTTATACTCTTGGTTTGTGACCCATTGGTCGTTCGGCTTGGATCTTGGACTCGGATCCACCTCAAGGTTTCCAAAGCCCAAAACCAGAAAGGTGTAGCACACAGCTGGGTCATAGTCCACTTGGGTCTACTGTCCATTGAAAATTTAGTGCAGATCTTAATTACCCATTCAGATTTTGTCCTAGTGATCTTCCAAAAATATCCGATCCTATCATATATATATAACCTTTAAGAACCATTCATATGGATTTATTAGAGTATCCTTAAGCTCAAAAAGACATTTACAATTTTTTTAACTAGTGAAATTTCTCTTAAGATCATTTATGGCTACCGCTCGATCATATCATCTGTATCTCTCGCATTCAAAAATATTCGAAGATTATTCATATCATTCATAACATCATAATTTTTATTATAATTACCAAATCGTGTTCTTTTCCGATCTTCTTAACTCGATCAAACAATTCACCTTGCGTATAACATTATATTGTAAAATACATATCAGTAAAATCCTTTCTATTCTTATATGTATCATTTCCATGCAATTCCAAAATACATGAAATAAAAAAATAAGAAATAAAGTAAACAAATCATAAACAAAAAGTGCAGGCCAAAAACTAAAAAATGCACACCCAGCGTGGAACCAGGAAATCGATGGTGCGGTGGAACTATATAAAGGATATACAAAGGTGTACTTTCGATCAAATGACCCGCACCACTGATACAAAATCTACGTACCAGTTGTGTAACCTAATATCCGACGGTAAAAAAAGTTACTCCGAATTAGTGGTTTCCTTCGTACACGGTCGATCCTACCTTTCTAACTTTATTTTTATCTCCTTCCCTCACATTACATCATATTTCATTTTGTATTGTAAAGCGGAATTGTTTTTCTTAAAGATCTACTTTTTCTAAGAATAATATTATCATTTTGAAAAAAAAATGATGTTTGATTTTGTTATGCTTTTTATATTTCTATAGTAAATGTTAAAAGATATGGTCAAATTTTTTAATTAATATTATAATTATAAATAAATTGGTAAATACAATAATTTAAATAAAAAAATCAAAATTTTAATTAGTTTTAAATTTTAAATAAATAAATATTATTTTTGGATAAAAATAGCCTAAAAACGATAATGCCCAATAATTTAATTTAGGTTTTTTTTTCACCAATTATAATTTGTATATTGATACGAACATAAACGAATTCTATACAAAGACGGAATGAGGTTTGCCTTTCTGAATACAACATTTACTCTAAGGTGGATTTATCTACGAAACTACCATTAATGGAAATATAATATTAAGAATATCATATTCTCATCCAATTTCAAAACCAACCTACTAACCCCATCCAATAATAGTAGTTTATTCTTCTAAAATTAAACTTATTTTTATAAAATTTTAGATGTTCTCACAAAACTTTTACTAGTTCATCAACATTCAAAACTTGTTCGTCAACATTTAAAGCTTGTTTTTTTTTTTAACTTTTCTTAAAAAAACATAACAAAACATGATTCAACCAAAAGATAAGATTTCTATGGAACTTTTGAACGAGTGGTGTGGGACTTTTGAACCACGGGTTTTGAGGCCATGCGCCGGTGGTGCATCCCCCAAAACAATTTGTCCTAAAAAGTGAACCATTGGTTCGATTTGTTTTTTTTTAAATTTGATTTTTACCCGATTTAATAGGTTATTTTTTACTTATTTACTTTGGTTTGTTTTTTAAAATTTGGTATTGCATGGCGTGGATGATGGATATGCTAAAAATTTGAGTACTTAATATTTTTGAATGCAAAGTACTGGCTACACTCGAATATTCTTTGAATGCGAGAGATAGAAGATTGATTTAATACAAATTATTATTTTTTAAATTAAATCAAAATATATTAAAATTTTATGAGATTTATTAATTAAAGTTTAAATTTAATTTTTTAAACTCACCAACATTTATTGTGTGTATTCATTGAAATTTTATGAGATTTAAAAAAAATAAAGTTTAATTATTAAAATTTGTAGTTTACCGGAATGTTTTTATTAATTAAAGTGTAAATATAATTATTATTTTAGATATTGTATAATATAAAAAATGGTCCTTTATCATATATTTACCAAAATATTGTGAGATTTTATTAATTAAAATATTTTTTATGTAATTTTATAAGATTTTACTGAAATATTGTGCATATTCATTGATTTATTTTAATACAATTTATATTTAAAAAATGTAAATGAAATTAATATTTTTATTTATTAAAGTTTAAATATAATTATTATTTTAGATATTATAATTCATTACTATATGTTTATTTATTGATTTTTTGTGAGATTTTATTAATTAAAGTTAAAATTTTAAATTTTTGTAACTGACCTAATCATTTACCGTTTGTATTTATTCAATTTTTTTCTAAAATTATAAGAAAATAAAATTTCAATTTAAAAAAAAAAGAAATTTTAATTTTAATTTAAATATAGTACGTTTATATTATAATTAATTTGTAATATAAAATTGGAAATTACGCCTAAGGTACCCACTCAACTATTTTATTGTCATATAGTACCCAAAGTTTGATCTATTATCTCTTAATACCCATCTCAACTACTAATTACCACCTAGTACCTAACATTATTTTCATACCCTAACTACCCTCACCCTTCATGAACAACCACGTAACCAAAATTTCTCTTTCTTACTTTTTCTTTTTATTTTATTTTTAAAAGATCTATATATTTCTCTTTCTTACTTTTTATTTTATTTTATGATTAACCCAAACACAAGTTGTACACAACTCTTAGGACTACATGGGAATTGTATGCAAACAAATTTTACCCAGACACAACTTGTACAGAACTCTCAAGACTACATGCGAATTGTATGTAAACAACTTATAACCATACACAACTTGTACACAACTCTCAGGACTTCATGCGAATTGTGTGCATTCTTATATGATGAAAATGTGAATTTTACTATAACACACATGCACCCAGATGCGAATTGTTCTACTTTTTACATGCACGTTACAGGAGCCTGAGAAATATGGAAAGAGCACCATAACCAACACACAACCACCAAAAACTCATCTAATATGCATCACAACACGCACAAAACGGTTATCAGTACATGCAACCTAAGAAACTACTTTGTTTGACGATAACCCCATAAACCAAAATGCCTAGTTTCGATCCTAAATACTTGATTTCGGTCGAGATAAACAACTTCGACCGGCGTAGAAACAACAGTCGAAATCGGGAGTAAAAGACGGTCAGCAGTCACCGGTCGAAATCGGGTGAGGATGGATTGGATTTCGGGTTGAAGGGTTCTGTGGAGGGAAGAGAAATATGGTTATATATAGTCGGGGGTATTTTTGTCCAAAATTCAAGTTGAGGTATCAATTGAGTTATCCGAAAAACGGATATTACTCGGTAATTAGGTAGTTTAGTAGGTATTTACTGTTACTTTTCTCTATAAAATTTGTCCGGAATAAAAGATGAAACAATTTAAATTTACTACAAAAGATAAGAAGTTACATTAAATAAATTTCATACACATAAATGTTCAGAAAGATAAATATATGAATGTTAAAAAAAATTAAAAATAAACTTTCGATGTATATAGCCCAAAGATCTTCCATCTTTTGTGTGTATCAAAGAATCTGAATCAATAAATAATAAATATTAGATAAAAAGAACTAAAAAACAATTGTTAATGACTAAATTATATAATAAATATATTTTAAAAAAACAAGATCAATATGCTTATAATTTTAAAAATAAAATAAAATATAATATAATTTTTTAGACAAAATTTAAAAAGAAATTAAATTTTTATTTTAACAATATATGCCGACACCGATAGATGCAAGTTCAAACACTAACACACTGCTGGTAATATAAAATTTGTAATATATGATTAATCATAATGTTATATTATGATTAATTTGTAATATAAAATTTGTCCCGATGAATTTCATACAATGGTCAGAAAGATAAATATACGAATGTTTAAAAAATTAAAAAGTAAACTTTCGATGAATATAGCCTAAAATCTTTCGATCTTTCGGTGTATCGAGAATTTGAATAAAAAAATAATAAATATTAGATAAAAAGAACTAAAAAACAATTGCTAGTGACTAAATTATATAATAAATATATTTTAAAAAAAACAAGATCAATATGTTATTAAATTTTAAAATAAAATAAAATATACAATTTAGAATAATAAAAAGCCTAATAAGATGAAAGATTGAAGGTTTCTTTCAAAGGGTCAAGCTATATATACCCAAATGTGCTTTAAGTATACCCAATTTTGAGTTTACCCAAAGGTGGTATAAGTTTAGCCAAATTTTGACAAAAATACCCTTTTCATGGTATATAAGGTTTTTTTTACTAATCTTATCCACCTCATTTTTTCTCTTACACTCTCTAACTTCTCTCTAAAACCTTCAAGTTCTCTCTAATTTATCCGGCGAACTAAAATCCGGCGAACTAAAATATGGAAACTTAGTCTTAGTATCAAAATTTAGGGTTATGGTTGAATTAGGTAAAAAAAATCATAATTTTAGGGTGTTTGGAGGCCATTTTCCGGCCGGAATTTGGCTAGAAAATGACCATTTGCAAAGGTTGAGCGTACCATCAGTACAGAGCGTATCGTACCATTGGTTCTAAATCCTTGTATATAAAAGGAAACAATTACAGATCTCTGTTGTCCGTAATGTTTGGTCAGAATATGACAACGTGTGGAAAAACTGAAAAGTACCCATGAAAACAACTACTCAAAGACTGATGCATGAATCACAAGTCTCCATCATTAAAAAATTATGTCAGATCTACCGACCAGACCCAAGGTCGTCACTCGCATATGAGTTGAAGACCACATACAATCTAATCATTTATCTTTTTTATAACATCAAATTGATGAGTTGTTATATACTTATCTGGTGGTGACCATTAACATCCGCAATATAAACGATGAACGAAAAAGGTCATATCATTTACCATCATTTCTTAGGTACTTATAGGTTGAGGACATGACTTCAAACGAAGGAACCGACATGACTTCAAACGTGAAATTATCTCAACATTATAACGTACAACAAATATATACATCTCATGTCTGAGGGAACCATCAAAACCATAAACGTTGTTCTTAATAAAGCAGAGGTCTAGACCCCTCGTTCCCTTATCGTGGGAAATGTTTCTGGGTCAGACTCTTATGATCGGTAGCCAATGCATAGGCATTGTAAAGTTGGTCCCCTTCTTGGCAATTCACTCAATCAAACCATCCAAAAAAAAAATTGGATTTTTATCTCGACTCACCTATCGTTAATAGTTTTTCTCTGATATTCTCTACAAGAATGCTAGAAACTAATATCGCATAACCTGCAAAACCACTGTCTTTCATGTAGGTTCAAATTCAGGTTTTGTTTTCTAGATTTGGTAGTTGGACCTAATATTTGATGTTTTGTATTTTGATTGTGATATTTATTTTGGTAGCACTAGCCTGTTACTAGTATGAGATATTACAAATATAATGCAGGTCATAAAATACCTAAAAAAAATTTATTTGCTAAAAAAGATAGGATAATCTACCGATAACCAGCTAGAATCAAAACTATTTACCAATAACCGCTCAAGATCTTAAAAAATACTCATAACCACATGGTTTTAGAACTTAATTACTGACAACCACCTAGATTTTCTGTTAATACCAATATACTTTAATTCTTTTTCTCTCTCTCTCTCTCTCTCTCTTTTAAATTCATATCTTTCAAACCCTAGCTCCACCAAAATCCAAAAATATCATTGGTTCTTTTAAGACGAACAAAATTAGATCCATGAAAGATATTTTTAGATATTTTTATTTTTTCTTGGTTGTGTAATTACATGTAATTGGGTTGTGAAATAAGTTTGATTGTGTAAAAACAATACAACTTGTTTTGCGAAAATAAGTGTTAATTGGATGCGAAAGAACTAATGTTTTTGTAGTTACCACAATATGTGCATTGAAAAAACTTGTTTATTTATTAAAAAAGTTAGACTATGTTACGTGTATGAAATTATGTGTAATTATGGCGTGGAATTAGTTTGAAAAAACAAAATACAACTTGTTGTTATAAAAATAAGTGCTAATTGTGATACAACTAACTTTTTGTAGTTTCAATAATATGTGCATTTTTAGGTTTTTAAAAATTATTTTTATTTAAAAAAATTAGATTGGGGTAATGATACAAAATTACGTGTAATTGGGGTGCGAAAAAACAACTTTGTTCTGGTTTCGTAATTATGTGTAAATGTGTTGCGTAAATAAGAAGAAAACGGTCGCCTAAATATAACTTTTGATTGTGAAATAAGTTTGATTGTGAGAAAAATAAATTACAACTTATTTTTATGAAAATAGAGTGTGAAACAACTATTTTTTTAGTTTCTAAGAAAATACGTATTTTTTTGTATTTAAAAATATTCATTTTATAAAAAAAATCAGAATGAGTTAAGGGTGCGAAATAATATGTAGTTAAGATGTAATATTAATCTAAAAAAATATTCTCCAAAAAAAATACTAATGGATTTCATTGTTATTCGTTTCTACAAAGTAAAAATATGTTTAGTTTTAATTTTTTTTGAATAAGAAAGCATAAAGTTTTGAAAGTTACTAAATTATTAAAATTGTACCTATTTTATGTTTTCAAAATATTATGGAAAATATTTATGTTATATATGGTTATCCTTAAACTTAAAAACAAAAATTCAATGATTATTAATAACTTATTTTTTAAAATTATTGCTAACCTAAAAGTAGTTATACTTAAATATATAAATATGTTATTATCTTTCCGTCAATATACGGAGAAATTAGTATGATAAGTCTGAGAGAAAAAGTCGAGGGAAAATATAAATTCATACGATACGATGTCGTACTACGTGTGATTTAGTCTACTTTTAATGATAAATACTAAAAATTAGAACTTAGTATATAATTCATTTTTAATGGTATAAAAATTAAGAAAATCATTTAACCGAATTTGAAAAGAATATTACTAAGTCTAAAATGGTGCACTATTTGGGGTTTTATTAATCGTACTTCGATTTTGCTAACTCTACTTGTTAGTGTTGATCAAATATTCAACACAATAATTTTGACTATTAGACAAAATCAAAGTCTACACTTATGGACGAAACCAGCTCAATTTATTCCAGTTGACTACTGTTGATGAAGTAGAAAATAATCGTGCAGGTACAGTACGAGTATAATTTTAAGGGTTCTGCTAACCGGCCTCTACAAAGAACTTTTGTTTTTTTTGTTTTGAAATAAAATTTTAAATTAATTGAAATAGGGTTCATACAAGAAAACTCGGACATACCCCGAGTATACAATCACATCTAAATGAAATAAAATAAGGTACGATCAAATAGAAAATAACAGATCAGACTGGCAAAGTAGAAGTGTATCGGTCCTACAAAATGGTCATCCGTGTCAGCTGCCAAACATCTACCATAGAACTCCTCGAGCTGTACACGCCAGGACAGGACCTGCATTAAAAAGTAAAAAATTAGAAAGATATTATACCGGCCAGCTAGTCTTGGTACCTTGGAATCTATACCATAGATCTGAAAAGATACGATAAGAAACCGAGGAGGCGGTGGATGGAGAGGAACCAAAGACTCTTGAGTTCCTCTCCTTCCAGACGTGGTAAATTACCGCGACAAAGCAAGCATTCCAAAGTTGATGGTTACGAGATTGAGACCAAGTGGATGCTTCAGAAATCCAAGACTGCCATTTATTACTTGAAAAGGGAAAACCAAGTTTATTACTCGCGTAAGTCCAGATACTCTAGGCGAAACTGCACTCAAAGAGGAGATGAGAGATAGTTTCCGGATCAGAGCGGCACATGGTACAATCAGTTGGGATATTGTAACCCCAGTTGATAAGCTTGTCTTTGGTGGCAAGCTTGCCTAAAAGAACGAGCCAATAAATGAAAGAATGACGAGGAATATTGAATTTATTCCAGACAAACCCGGCCCAAGCCACATGAGGGTTAGGCTGACGAATGGCAAGGTAAGTGTCTCTGATTGTAAATGAGTTGCATCCAGCCTTCGCCTTCCAGTAAGGGATGTCCATAAACTCAATGTTGGGAGGCGGGAGGGAGAGGATTAGGTTGTGGATTTCCAACGGATTAGCACGGCTCCGAGATCTCGCGGGTCTAATGTTGGCGGGCGAGTTCCAGGGGCCATTACTAATAATGTCTGAAACGTTTAGGTTTTCCCCAAGCCTGGAGTCCGAAATAGTGTTGTCGCCATAATGAGATGCAAGAGAAGAGGAGAGGAGCCAAGGATTATACCAGAAGGAAGTGTTCGAGCCATTTCCGATGGCCACCCTGTACAGATTATAAGCCAAAGGGCGAAGACGTAGAATTTTCCTCCAGATCCAAGAGGAAGAGGATCCGATCTTGAGGACGACCGTCTGATTCTAGATTTTTAGATCCAGAACCCCAAGGCCGCCCTCCAACATGGGCAATGTAACAGTAGTCCAAGCAACTTTGGCACCATAGAATTTCATAGCAGTACCCGACCAAAGAAAACGACGAAGATTTTGGGACAGTTCTTTGAGAATTCTAGAGGGGAGGATGAAAATGGACGACCAATGGACCTGACCAGCGAATAAGACTGATTTAATAAGCTGGAGTCTACCGGCATACGAAAGATGACTAGAAGTCCAAAAATTAATACGAGAGGTAATTCTGTGGAGGAGCGGACGATAGTCCGAGTAGGTGAGGCGACTGGTGAGAAGGGGGACTCCTAAGTATTTAACGGGCAGAGAGCCTTCCGAGAATCCCAAAATCGAAAGAAGGTTAACCCGAAGGGAATCTTCGATACCCGAAAAATAGATGTGAATTTTGGAAGGGTTGACTTTGAGACCAGAAAGGGAATAGAACTCGTCAATGGCCTCTTTAATAAGATGGAGGGACTTTTCGTCGCCATGGCAAAAGATCATGAGATCATCGGCAAAGCAGAGGTTAATTATTTTGAACTTTTGACATTTCCAACCGAAACGAAACTGCTTATCCTTACTTTTCTCCTTGAGGATGCTAGACAGAACTTGCATAACAAGGAAAAAAAGAAAGGAGGAGAGAGGATCTCCTTGAGGATGCTAGACAGAACTTGCATAACAAGGAAAAAAAGAAAGGAGGAGAGAGGATCTCCTTGTCTCAATCCTTTCCGACCTTTGAAATTTCCATACGGGTCTCCGTTAATGTTGATAGAATACGACGGAGAGGAAATGCATTTAATGATCCAGGTGATCATTTTCTCGGGGAAATTCATAGCAACAATGATATCAAGTATGAGGTGCCATCTGACATTATCAAATGCTTTCATTAAGTCTATTTTGAGAGCGACTCTTTTGTTGCTACGATTACAATGGTACCCATGGAGAAGCTCCTGAGATAAAAGGATGTTATCCGAGATATTCCTACCCTCCACGAAGGCCGATTGGGAATTATCAATAAGATAAGGGAAAGAATCCTTAATTCTTTTGGCTAAGATTTTAGAGATGATTTTGTAAAGAACATTACAAAGAGCAATGGGTCTAAAATCGGCAGGCCCCGAGGGGAATCCTTTTTGGGGATAAGAGCAATACAGGTGGAGCTCCAAGATGGGTCCAGAGAAGAGGTACGGAAGAATTCGAGGACACCATTACAGATGTCATGGCCAACAATGCTCCAATTAGTTTTAAAAAATGAGGAGTTGAAACCATCAGGACCCGAAGATTTATTGCTTTCAATACTGAAAAGAGCGGATTTGATCTCTTCACAAGAGATCTCACGAATCATCGAAACCTGGTCAGAGTGGGTAACTTTAGAAGAAAGAAGGGATGAGACAGTTTCTAGACCCGGATAACCATCAGAGAGTCTCAAACCTAGATAGTTTTCAAAGTATCTCACAAAAACATTGGCCACACTGGTTGGAGTAGAGACAGTAACTCCAAACTCATTGTTAATAGAGATGATTTTATTACGGAAAAGACGGGCCTTTATACTATTATGAAAAAATTTAGTATTTTTATCCCCAAGCTTTATCCAGTTTTCCCTAGATTTTTGCTTAAGGAAGGACTCTTCGGCTCGACCGAGGAAGATGAAGGAAGTTGAGGCTTCACTTTCATACGAAAGAAGAATCAGGTTAAGCGGATCATTAGCCAGATTAGACTGCGCCAGGAATAATTTATTTTGGGCACTCGAAACTCTGGAGCTAATGTCACTAAACTCTTTACGGTTAAGACCAACAAGATCAGACTGCAATCTTAAAAGTTTTCTGGTAACCAATCTCATCCCAGAAGAAGCAATAGGATGATTCCAATTTGAAGAAAAAATATTTTTAAATTACGGATGAGCTTGCCACATGTTAAAAAATTTGAAAGGCTTTTTCCGCTTTTGACGAGGCAAACTAAGGTTTAGCATGACCGTGGTGTGGTCAGAGGTACGCAGGTAACCAAATTGGGAAAATGACATAGGGAATAGGTCGTCCCATACAGGGTTGACAAGAACTCTCTCAAGCTTGGAGAGAATGTGATTCTCAGGCTGCTTGTTAATCCACTTGAAACGGAAACCAGAGGATCTAAGGTCGCTAAGCTCACTACGGAAGCAACAATAGTCAAAGTCGTCAATGGTCGAAGTCCAATTCTCAGAGGAACCTAAACGCTCATCCGGGTGGCGGATGGCATTGAAGTCTCCGAGAGAAACCCAAGGAATATGTTTATCTACCATGGATATAGTAGACAAGTCATTCTAAAGTTGAACTCTCTCGGAAGCTTCATTAAAAGCATAAATAGCAGTAAAACGAAACGAGGCAGCGATATTATGACAACTAGCTAAACAGTGGATAAATTGCGGGGATTGGGAAACTTTAGTAATTGTTATTACACTAGGGTTCCAAACAATCCAAATTCTACCTAGCGGGTGATCAGAGTGGTTAGAAATGACATGCTAAAAAGGAACCATCTTCTTAGTTATAGATTCTACTTTGAACAACTGGACTTTAGTTTCTACCAGGATTAACAAAGATATACTATTACTGATAATAAAATCAGTAACGTCTTTTTGTCTAACATGGTCATTTAGTCTCTGAACATTCCAAGATGCTATTTTCATGAAATAGAAGACTTACAGAGCTCTAGTCGATGGTCCTGTTGGAAGACAAATCCAAACCTACAGCGCACTAGTCGATGGCTCATTTCTTTACCGCTAGCGACAAAAGTAAAACCTAAGTCATAATTATCCTTTATCAGGCTCGCCACCATCACCCGACTATAAGCTTCAGTGGCAACTACGATCCATAAATGAATTAAAATAAATCCATTAATATAAGTTTTTACAACTATTAAAATATTTTTAACATGATATATTTGACTAGATGACCCCACGAACTTAGCAAAACAGCACCACACGTCCACGAGAAAAATAATTAATAGGATAATTTAAAAATAACTATAAATATATATAGTTAAAACATTTAAAGTACTTTTAAGAGAATAAGATAGATTAGTGGACCGTAAAGATATGGTAAAACAACCCCTCCTCTCAAGGTGACACATATCTCTATGTGCCCCAATATCTGATGACGATAAAATGGAGAGTAGGATACAAGCATTCTGATTAGCCAAGATATAAAGCTGGTACTGAAGGTAAGCGGTCGTGAACAGGGAAAGCCGACTAGGGGAAGAAAATGTGGTCGCGTCCATCGACGGAAAGCAACCCGTGGGTATATATCTGAGTTTACCAGCGTTGTCATCAAAAACCGAAAACCAATCATCGACGGCAACGCATACATCAACGGCGATGTCACATTTAAAAGAAAACCCATGACTTCTTATACAGCTGCAAGAACTATGGTTAACGCCTCCGACGGAGACACCACCACAACCAGCGACAAGGATGACACGTTGAACCAAAATACATGAACCAGGGAGAAAAGACACGGGATGTGGATGCGTAAACACCACCACACTGGCCGATGGTAGTTATGACGCCGATGAAACCAGTTAAAAAAATATCATAAGTCATCGACGGTGTTTTAATTTAAAAAACTCTTTTCTAGAAAGAGAAAGAGCAGTTGTAGAAGAAGACTATTGTGACTAACTTTTTATGGAACACGTTAATGAAGACTTTAATTACTACTCTCGAAAATATTCTACCCTAAAATATTTAATTTAATTTATTTTAATTTTATTTAAAATCTTTTCGAAAGAAGTAACTGACCTCTTTTCGGTACTCGAGGGCACCGAGTAATATTTTCCTAATTTTAATATATTTGTCAATTTTAATATTTAGGGAAAGTGCAAATCAATAATTTATATGATGATCCATTACTGCTCAGAGATATCCAATCATATGATTAAGTCAACTTTACACATCATATTACCAATTTATTCTGCAAAATACATACCAACTTTTCATTAATAAGAAAGTTACAAATTTTGAATTTATTTTTGCAGATTTTGTAGGCTAGTTTTAATTTAAATATTTTTTAAAATAATAAATTTAAATATTTTTCAAATTATTTATTTAGAAAAACAATTTTATTATTTAAAATATTATCTGATATTTATATTATGAGAATATTTGCTGATAGTCGTATATCACAAACTATATAAAAAACACAATATGTATTTTTTTTTATGATATATAGGTGTTTCAATATAATGTTTCATATGTTCATGTAATAATTTGGGCAAGAATTTTAAAATTTGAATCTGTCACCCCAGTTATTTTAGAATTTTAATCGATATCTGTAATTTTAGTTTCTCACCACGACAACGAGCATGTTTTACCATAATAAATTAGGTTCAAAATCTATTATCCAAATATTATTTATTTCTCTGTAAAAATGGTCCGCGTTTTCGACGAGACATTTCACCGTGATAATATGCTAAGTATTTCAAGATAGTGCAAATATGAGGTGATTTAGATAATTATAAATGTCGTGTGCAACAAAAATCATAACCGTGTCCATTTGTAGACATGTGTTTATTTTTTTAAATCAATATTATAAGATTATTTATACCATTTTGTTTCTTGTAAATTAAAATAATAATTAAATAGTATCAAGACTACTGATACAGAAATACCAAAAATTAATATGATGAATTAAGATATCGTCTTTATTTTTTATTTTTTTTCGGAGGGAACCCGCAGCCGCTACTCAGAGTGCAATGAGTGCGCACAGGGTAAACCCTCAGTCTGACGCGATAGCTTGCAAACCAACGCCAGAAGGTAAACCACACAAGGTGACAGGCTCAGCCGAGAAAGCGTATGTAGAGGGACTCAAACTCATGACCTTTTGGTAATAAGAATGCCATACTCAACCAACTCGGCTACCCCATTGGGGGCAAGATATTGTCTTTATAGATTGTTTTGATGGGGTTATATTTACAAGATGATAATATAAAAAAAATCATACATATCACTCTCATGGTGTTTAATATCTTTAATCGTAATCTAACTAATCTTTAAGAACCGATCTCTGCTAGCATTATCGAACATAAAGAAAAAAAATATTAAAATGCGAAGAATGTACACTCATGATGTTTGACATCTTTGATCCTAATTTGACTAACATTTATGATCTTTATATAAGAATTGCTTTGGTGTTTAAGATTTAGAAACTCTTGAGAAAATTTTCAAAACCGAGGAAAAATGTATAAAAAAGTTTTTAATATTACAATACTTTGAATATAGATTTCAAGATATAAAAAAAGATTATTCTATAAGTTTATGAACTTCAAGCTAAAATCAATAAATTTAGGCTTATAAAAAAATTTCAAGTGGAAGACATAATAACAAAATTACACGACTCATAGGAAAACTACCGAAATAGAATTCTCCATACTTTAGTGGAATACTCTTTGTAATAAATCCAAAAATATATAAACAGTAAGGATGAGTCTAACGTGAGAGATGAAATAGAAACAATTCTAAAATTTGAACTTCAAAACGTTTCATGTTGTTGAAAGTAAGAAAAAAAAACATAGGTTCTTTAAGAAAGCCTTTGAAAATAGAGTACTAGAAAAAATAAATATAATTGTTACATTTATAGTTTTTATGGATACTTTACAAGATATATAATCTTTACAAAAAAAATAATGTAAACGCATTGTAGAAAATATTACAATGAGGGTTGAGAATAAAGACATCAAAAATAAAATTTCTCGGTGGTAGTACCAAACTTGCACAAAAATCGGTTGTTCACGAAAAAATTTGTATACACTTTTTAAAATGTGATGTAATAAGCCAATATCAAATTGGTGTTTATAAGTAGGAATAGATTACTATTAAAAATGGGTTAGCTGAACGTAAAACTAATACATTAATCAAAATGTTTAATCTCGTGTTTATCTATCTTATATTGCATGTAAATAGTAAGGTGAAGACGTGTTAACAACATGTCATATTATAACTCGTTTTCTTTTTATAAAAAAAACCAAAATATTACCATACAAGGTATAAAAATAAAATACTGAATATTAGTTACTTTAAAATTGAAAGATGTATTGTGTTTTTTAAGGCTCGTATTAAAAAGGTTAGAATTAGAGCTAAAAACTATAAAATGTGCTTATGTTTGTTACATATAAAATAACAAACCTTAGATCTATAATATGTAGAGTTTAATATCATATTTTTATACAGGGAAGCCAAATTCTTTGATTTCATGTTATATAATGATAACAAGACTCAAGTAACTTCAACAAGCACGAAAATAGTTTTAAAAAGTGCATGTGGTTGAAAATCATCAAAGTGAACCTCGTAGTAGTAAAAAAAAATTCAAACATTTTTGGACATTATGTTTGTCTAGAATTTGTTTGTTTTAGTTATTATCCGGAATTTCTTTTAGTGTTCAATTAGACAACAAAAAACATACAGGGTTTATCTAGATATTGGATAGTAAAATATGTTTTTATTTAGTTAACTAAAAAAGTTTAGGAATCAAATTGGATGGAATTGAAAGTTTTATTGCCAAAAGTTTTATTATGATTTAATTTAGAGGATATTTAGGGAGTTATGATTCAACATATAAAATAATTACATTAATATTGAATACTTTATTTCTCAAATAAATAATATTATATAAAAAATCGAGAAATCTAACGAGTTAATATACAGTGTTGGAGGCAAGTTTTCTTCTCAAAGACCGGGACACGAGTACTTTTAATTATGGTTATACATTGTTAGCTGACTTTGATTGATCTTTTAAATAAATACTATAATATTGATAATGCAAGTATATTCATTTAAGATACTTATGATAATGCGATAATATGAAGTTGAAAAATGAGTGTATGAATTTTGGTTCTCTTTTTACATGTGCATCATATTTATACACGAATTCGTATGTGTTGGTTATGTATGAATAATATGAGGTCATGTGTGGATGGTGTTGATCCAATATGGATAATACCAGGCCATGCGTGTTGTTGGTCATTCGTGAATGATATGAGGTAAAGTGTGGACATTGTTGGTCATATGTGGAAGAAATGAGGTCATGTATGGACAATATTGTACATTTTAGATGATATAAAAATCATATATGGACGGTGTTGGTCCTTGTGGATGGTATATACATGATCTGGTTCATTTATCATTGCAAATATAAGTTATATTAATTTTCTATGAATGTATTTATCTTATCTATATATTGTGTTATTTATCAGTAGTGAATAGTGATCATCACCTCCATACAATTTTATGTGCACGTAACATATAAAGTTAGGCTTAAATTAGGGAATAGTCCTTCAACTATCTCGTTTTCTTTCATTTAGTCACTCGACTTCAAAATTACCGATGAGGGTCTTTAGACTTGGCAAAATCTATAAATTTAGACCCTCGCTTACAAAATTTATAAATATAGTCATTCGACTTGGTAAAATCTATAAATTTATCCCATAGTGGGTAACCTTTTTCTTGGTGTTAGAGACTTAATTTATAGATTTTACAAATTCGATGGACTAAATATATAAATTTTGCAAGTCAAAGACTAAATTTATAGATTTTGGCAAGTCCAATGACCCTCCCTGGTGATTCTGAAGTTGAGGGACTAATTGAAAGAAAACAGGATAGACGAGAGACTATTCTCTGATTTAAACCTATAAAGTTATGGTCGCAATTTTCCTGGTCATGTTATGAATCTTAGGAAATAATTCGTGTTATTTTGTTAACCGTGATCCAAGTTATACATGTATGGTCCAATGTTAATTTGGACGCATATATAGATTTTGTTGTATTTAGTTTTTGTTTATGTTTAACACACTTTAGCATTGAATGTCGAGAATCTTTGAGTTGTCAATGTGTGTTTATATGATATAAGATATCATATCCATACTTTCTAATTATATATGAACATAACTTTTTGTTTATAGTGTTGTATTAGCATACTGTAGGGGTGAGGTTGCGACAATGTATAGCTTCGTTTATTAAATTTGACATTGTATTGAATTTTATTGTGTTGAAAATAAAAAAAATGATTATAATATGTATATCAGTTATACAAAAAAACATATAAACATAAATACATCGACTATCGTCATTGATCGTTGATCAAAATATTTGATCATTGACTAACCCATTAAATAATATTAATAATTCAATGCTAGAAAATAAATAATTTTTTATTATCTTTCATGATGGCAAATACACGCGTCCAAAGGATTAACTAATGCATTCATTCAAAATGGTTAACTTTTACATCAATTCACATATCTATTATGGATGATTAACTCATTCATCTACTCAAGAAGATTAACTTATGAATCTAAGTAGTACATCTATTCAAGAGTATTAGCTTTTGCATATATTCAAGATGACTAGCTCATCCATCCATTTGTGATGACTAACTATGTATCCACGTGGAATGACTAACCCGTGCATCAATTCAAGTTGAATAACTCATGCATAAATTCAAGATGAATTGTTCGTGCATCCATTCAGGTAAACTAACTCATTCACTAATCTACTAAAAATCATATGTGTGTATATATATATATATATATATATTCCAAAACATCTAAGAAAATGTTGAATATCAACAAGGCATTCGATTAGTTTTTTACGTTAAAATTAAACATCACATTTACTAACAGCCTTCTATTTTTAAAGGTAACTTAAGAAAGAAACATCATGTTTGATACTGACATGAAGTTTGATCCAAACATCAGATTTGATAAAAAATTCATATTTAATACACACATTAGGTTTGGTATGAACATCGGGTTTAAGATATATATCAGGTATGGCACAGATATCAGGTTTGATACATAGGCATACACATAAATCTATGTTATATCTAATCCAATTACTAAATCTCTTGTTAACTTATATTAGGTTTCATGTTTTCAAGTAATTCAAAATCTTATATAAAATATTGTTAATAAAGATCACAAAATTTTAGTTTAAATGTTTTGATCAAGTTTGCGCTTCAAATACTTTTGCTCAAGTTTAAGGGGTACTTTTGTACAAATATCAAAGAATATAAAGAATAATATAATATTATATTTCTAATTTAAATTTAATCAATAATTAATAGATTATTGAGCATCCAATATATATATATCAATAACCAATTTGTATAGATATTATATCTTTATGTATACCAATTGTAATAAAAAAACTACACATATAAATAAATAAATAAACACTTTTCACTAAATTTCTTATTTATTTACAATTCTTATAATCTTTTCAATTTAGTTTTTAATAGACACCTCACGTTAAATTTTTTATTTATTTTAATTTCTTATATACATAAGGGCGGATATTTCATATGTAATAATAAACTTAATGAGTTTACTAGCCATCTAAGTATAAACTATTATAACACCATTATTAGGGTTCTTATATATTTAAAATGATAATAAAAATTTGTGCCTTTATTGTTTTATTTTTAAAAATACTTGAGGCAAGCATAAATACAAGTTCGATAAAGGAATAAGTATTTATCTTTAGAGACAATGCCATTTTTTAGGATGTACAGTTACTATATCTATATATTTTATTCAAATTTAAAAGTTGACTTAATAATGTGGGCCAAAAGACGAAAAAAGGTTGAGTGATTCAGAGACTTATCACTAACATCTAGTTATAATTTTTTAAATATATCACAAATAGTCAAATAAATTTAGGTAAACTCTACAACCACATCTATAATAGAATGTCTAGGAATACGAGTATTAGATACGAGTAGGTATAAAATAGATTACAGATAGAATCATGTTGGTCTAATAGTAAACTCTAGTGAGAACATATTAGATTTGTTTCCTAAACTCATATTTCAAGAAGTCGAAAAATCAACATCTAGCAAAATAAACTAAAACTTTTAAAATGTCATTTTTACTAATGATGATCACCTAATTCGACTATAGTAGATATCTATAGGCTTAAATCAGAGAATAGTCCATCGACTATACCATTTTTTTTTCATTTAGTCCTTTGAATTTGAAATCACCGTTAAGGGTCCCTAGACTTGGCAAAACAATATAAATTTAGTCCATGACTTAGAAAATATATAAATTTAGTCTCTCAACTTGGAAAATTCTATAAATTTAGTCCATCATGAGGGGTTTTTTTCTTCGTATCAGGGACGCAATTTATAAATTTTGCGAAGTCAATAAACTAAATTTAGAGATTTTGCAGGTCAATGACTGAATTTATAGATTTTTTCATGTCCAAAAACCTCATTGATGATTATGAAATCGAGACTAAATGAAAGAAAATGGGATAATCGGTGAACTATTTACTGATTTAATATAATATCTAAACATCAATAAAATAGCTTTTATTTATTAGTTTTCATTTGGTAAATGATAATAATATCTTTTTTTGTTACTAACTATAAGTTAGGAGTAAGTAAATAATTTCTCACGTTTTAGTTCAAAGACTTAACATACCTACTATAGTTATACTCTCTTCGTCCCATTATATAAGTCGTTTTAAGGTTATGCACGAGTATTAATGAATGTTATAGTTGTTTTTATTTTTATAAAAAGTGACAAAAAAACTCACTTAATTGGTGGAAATCAATAAATAATAATTTTGCATTGATATATAAAACGACATGTAAAATGGGACAGAAAAATTTCCTAAAAAGACATGTATTTCGCGATGAAAAGAGTATGTATCAACATGTTTTAAACCTACAAATCTATGTTCTTGGTTCGGAAACACTATAGTTTAATTTACAAAACATATGATATATTATCTATTTTATTTTTTCATATAATATTTATATATTTAGTATGTAAAACACATTCATGAACAAGTTCCAGGGACGGATCCAGAACTAAGATTAAGAGTATGCTAAAAATAATATAAATATTTGAATATTACATTGTAAAAATATATCAATATCTCACTTGACGAATGAATAGAAGTAGGTTCTTCGAATGACCTTTCATTTGATTCATTTCCGATAATAGAAGTATTAGACTCTAGAAGTCTAGGGGTAGGTGTAATAGACTTGCGCAACATCTTCTAAACAAATCAGACTAAATTATCTATTAAACACTAGACAAACAAAACAAAATTCAACAGGTAATATGAAAAACAAAACTAAAATTAGTAACCAAATCATTTGAAAACTTAAATAGAATTAGTAATCAAATAATTCCAAAACATATTTTATTATTATAGTATTTTATTATTTAATTATAATTATTTAATTAGTAAATTTTGGATAATGTTTTTTATTACTTAATAAATTATATAAATATGATTAATAAAATCATTCATGGATAAAATTTATACAAAAAATAATAATCAATTATATATGTAACTTAAATATAATCAGTAATCCAATTACTCTAAAACACATTTTATTATTTAAATTTTAGTCTTATTATAGTATTTTAATATTTTAATATTATTGTTTAATTAGCAAAGTTAGGATAAAAATTGATGAGGAATAACCATATAATTTTATTTATTTATTTTAAAACAAATATTTTATATAAATTTATCTTTATTTTCTTAGAACAAATACTCTAATATGTATTCCTTTTTATTTCTTTTAAAACAAATATATTTTTTCGTAATCACAAAGAGAGAAATCAAAATTGTATTAAAATACACTCACATACTTAAAGCCAATTGAAAGAGAGAAATTTGGGAAAATTGGGAAAAAAATATGATTGTTTTGGGTAATCCACAAAAAAGAGGTCCCGTTTTTGGGCTATTAAAGAATCGAACCCATAACCTAAGAAAATAGGTAGGACTCTTTACCACTATACTAAACCTTTTTTTTAAAATTAGGGTATGCCATGGCATACTTGGCTGCCCTCTTAATTTGCCCTAGTGAACAACAAATATTAAATATTCCTAAAATCTCATATCCTCGTAAACACATAGTTGCATGATATTCAAAGATCTTTAAAAAAAATACGATTTTGATATGATTTTAAGGCTATATTTTTAGATCCGGAAACACAACATTTTAGTTTCGTTGATATATTGTTCATTTTAGGGTATTTATACAATGCACATGATTTTTCTATTTTAAAAACATCTCACATTTATAAAAATTAAACTGATATCATTTTGATATCTCCTTTTTAGATAAAAACAATATTTCAATTTCCAACCCATGTGATATATTTCTGTTTTGATATGTCTATGATCTACATTGCTTTTTTTTGTCAAACATTTGTACCATATTTACAATTAAACTCATATTAATGCACTTCCAATATAAGTGTTAGGATGGCGATATGTGGGTAAAATCCTCAGATGACGAACATGTGACTAGAAGTCAAGAGTCATATTTAAGGTGAATGATATGTTGTAGAGATTGAGCACCTGATGGCTCATCAAGCAAGTGGCTTGACCAAAGAGTGGCACAATGCCCTTTGATAGTGATCATATAGATACGCCCTAATTTTAGAGGTTAGCCATCTCTCCACCTCACTAGAGTAGGCGGATTAGAGTCAATTGAGAGGAGGCTAGAGTAGTACTTTGTTCGAGATGAGGATTGTTAGTTGAGACCATAGACCCATATCCCAGATCGGTTATATGTGGGAAGAAAGATCAGTATATAAGATAAGAATATATTTCTATTAGTGTGAGGTTTTTTAGAAGTGGACCAAAAATCAAAATTGTGCGGGCCAGTAGGTAGGACCTCATATTCCCTACAATAAGACCTAACACATTCAACAAAAAAAAATTAAATCTAACATGTTGTACTTTGAGTTTTATAAATTGAGAATGTACTTGGTTAATATTAATTATATTTATATACATATAATAAATAATTAATTAATTTTGTATTTTTAAAAACATTATATGTTTATTTTAATGTCATATTAATGAATGATACATAGTTTATAATATTCAAAATACTAATTTTGTATTTTTATATTTATTCATATGTGGTTCCTGATGAAAACATTTATTCGATATTCTTATAGTCAATTTTATTTGTTCATGTTAGGCGTAGGCTAGAAGTAACTAGTTAACAAAGGTATATTCCTAAGAATACATGGGTGTTGGATATGATGTTACATGTATAAACAAGAACTATTGAAAACTCCCTCGTGTTTGAGCCGTGATTTAGTTGTAGAGACGTGTGTTAATCCTAAAGGTTGGGACAAGTTGTAGAAGACTGGTGACCACTGGGTAGAAGGAAATATGTATTGAGTCAAAGCAGGATGGTTAGAAGCAAGCTGATCAAAAGCACCGCTCTGATCCAAAGCGCGTTGGATCGTTGCACTAGTGGGTCGAAGCAGAGTATTAATTTACTAGGTCTCTTATATTTATCTGGAGTTATATCAACCATTGATTATTAGGTTTTAATCTAGAGCGTCTGATGAAGAATTATGGTTTTTATTAGACATATAAATAGAAGAAAATATTGTTGTGCAACGTGTATGTGATAGTTGCGTGACTATGGTGGTGTAATTATGTGAGAAGATATTTCATGAGTGAGTGAAATAAGTATAGGTCCTTTGAGAGATAAATATGGTACGAGACAAACAATAAATAAAAGGATTTTGTTAATTATTTTATCTTATGTAACCTACTTATATAAAAAAGAGTGTATGTTGCCCGTGGATGTAGGATATGTTCACAATCCAAATCACGTTAAATAATGTTTTGTGTTGGTTTTATAATACTTTATTTTTATTTGTTGCTCATCTTTTATAGCTAAATTAAATCGTTCTTTCGTAGGTTTATTTAATTAAATACCGGTTCTTATCATGATCGATCAGTGTACTAGTTTCCCCTAACAAGTGGTACGGTGAGTGCGAAACAACGATCTAAAGAGTGGATCGATCATAATCCGTAAGTTGGAGAATTAGACATCTCATAGAAACTGTAAAAGACATTAAATATGAGTTCCATGAAGTTTAACTTATAGAAATTTGACGAGGGTAATACTTTCAATCTCTCGAGAATGAAGTTTAAGGCTTACCTAGTACGGAAATGATTGGCAGCTGATGTCGTCGATATATCTACACATGTTAATGGTGTGGTAGTGTCTAAAGCTCATAGTATCGTCATACTGATCTTGGGAGATGAATTGATAGAAGAGGTATCTGCAGAGCCTACGACGTTGGAGATATAGAATCAACTTAAAATGATTTACATGAATACCTAAAACAACTTTATTTGTTGTTGATAGATAGTAACCAATCAATCATCCTCTTGAGTTATCTACTAAACATGTATGAATAATTTGTAAACACCATACTTTATGGGAAAAAATTCTTTAAAATGTTCAAAGTCGAGAGTGTGTTGAACGCGAAAGATCTTCAAAAGAAGATTGTTCTGAAGGGTGACTGTGAATGACACATACTGAGTGTGAGAGGTCGTTCATGAAAATAATATTCAAGTACAAAGATAGGGAACTATCGGTCGAAGTCCAAAGGGGCTGGGATGGGTTCAAATGAAGTATGTTGGATATTGAGAAAGAAAGAACATATTTGTCAGAACTACCCAAAAAAGGTAAATAACAACAACTATCTAAAGAAAGAAGCTGAAGATACTATAATCGTGTATGATGAATGTGAGTATAGTGATAGGTTAATAACTTTTTATTCTTATCAGTACAACAATAAATAGGATTTGAATTCGGGTACGTTATCTGACCTGACTTCCAATAAGCATTGATGTTGATCTTCAGGAATAATGAATCCTACGATGTCAAAAGGATTGAAAGGTGTGAATCAAGTTTTCTACATGACTTGAGAGAGTAATTAACAATGTAAGGTATATATCTGAAGTCAAAATTAACCTTCTTTCTACTGGATGTTAGATTAAGAAGGGTTTACCTATAGAGGTGTAGACAACAGATTTAGGGTTTTGCAAGGATTCTTTGTTGTTATAAAAGCCTATAAGATTGATTGTGTGTTAGTTCTTGAGGGTACTACAGTGTAGATGGTGTGTCTATTATGGTAAAATATTATACCAAGTTATGACATTAGTAAACTAACTAAACATGGAATGTTATATGGTACATTAGTTCTGAAGCTAAGCTATTATGAAAGCTGTGTTTTGAATAAGAGCAATAGGGTGAGCTTTCTGGCCAACAACCATACATCAAATGAAGTACTTGATTATATTAATTCAGACCTTTGGAGTCCATCACAAGAACCTATATAGGCGGTGGAATGTACTTCATATTGCTGATTGATCACTATTCCAGGAAAGTGTGATTCTACTTTTGAAGACCAAATATGAAGCGTTTGTTTCCTTTATGAACTGGAAGAATTTGATAGAGAATCAAACCGGAAAAGTACCGAATAAGCTTTGTATTGTTAATATCTTGGAATATGTGAAGAAAGAGTTTACTAGCTATTTTCAAAGTTTGTGCTAGACACCGAACCGTACGTGGGGCTCCCTAACATGACGGGCTTTCTAAGGGAATAGATCGAACTTTACTAAAACAGGTTAGATGTATACTTCATACAACTGGTGGTCTAAATTTCTAGGTATAAGTCGTGACAACGACTACAGATATCATAAACAAGAGTACATATAAATCTTAAATTTCTTTATTGTGTAGAAACCCCGGACTAGAGAGAAATCTAAGTTAGAATATTTGAGAGTGCTCAGATGTGTTGTTTACACACATGTAATGATGTAAAGCATGATATGCTTAGGCCAAGATAACTTCAAGTTTTGTTCCTCGGCTATCCAAAAATAGTAAAGGGTATAGATTATGGTGCCTTAAACTTGGACATCATAAATATTTAATTAAACAGGGACATGGTTTTCAATGAAGAGGACATGTCATTGAAGAAGGCGGTGTGGAATCAATCTAGTACTGCCATATATGTTGACTCCGATTATACAGGCTGGCTCGACACGAGAAAATACACTTCATACTATCTGTTTATTATTCTTGGAGGAGTGGTTCATTACAATTCTTGTATATAGAAGGTCGTTATGTTTTTGTATTCGAAATCCGATTATATGGGTGCTACGGAGACCATGAAGGAAACTATTTGACTAAAAGGATTGTTGAGTGAACTCACTACTATTGAGTAACATGTGACTATGTTATGTAATAATATGAATGCCATTCGTTTGATTAAAATTTCAAATTTTTATGAGCGAACTAAACAGTAGATATTAAGTGGCACTTTATCAAAGATGTGATGGAGAATGAGCAAGTAAAGGTCGCTAAGGTTTCTATAAAATAAAATCCTTCAGATGTTCTTGCCAATGTATTATTGATTTCAAAGCTCATGAACTATATGGGACTAATGCAAGTCTGTAATGTAGGTCATATGGTCTCTAAAGAGTAGAAATATTGAATGCGATGGATAATCGAGTTACTAGAAGCCTAAGTGGAGATTTTTTAGGTGTAGGCTAGAAGTAACTCGTCAACAGATGTATTACCGTAGGTTTACATGCGTGTTGGATTTGTCGTTACATGTATACGCAAAAACTGTTGAAAATCTCTGGTGGTTGAGTCGTGACTTAGTTGTAGATACGTCTACTAATTATAAGAGTTGAGGAAAGATGTTGAAGATTGATGAGCATTGGGTCGAAGAAAATATGTACTAAGCCAAAGCAGGATCGGTTGAAGCAAGGTTATCCGAAGCGAGCTGATAAGAAGCACCATTGATCCTAGATGTGTTGGATCGTAGTAACAACGGGCCGAAGCGTAGTATCCAATTTATTAAGTGTCTTAACCATTGATTGCTAAGATTTAATCTGAAGCGATTGATGAAGAATTAAGGTTTCCTTAAACATATATATAGAAGAATATATTCGTACGCAATATGCGATATGATAGTGGCGTGACTGTGGTGGTACATTTACATGAGAAAATATTTGATGCGTTTGCAAAATAACTTTAGGTCTATGGAGATATAAGTGAGGTGAAATATAAACATTAAATAAATGATTTTATGAATCATGATAACTTTTATTACAAAAAGTGATTGAGTACTTTGTATTTGGAGAGTCTCTATGTAACCTACTTATATATAAAAGAGTGTTTGTTGCCCATGTATATAGAATTTCTTTTCAATCTGACCCACATTAATTATTATCTTGTGTGCTTGGTTTTATTACGTTTTCTTTTATTTTTTGCGTCTTGTTCATGACAATTACTGCTGCTTACCCCTATTTGAAGGGTAGTTCGAACTGAACCATTACCATGAGAAATCGAACAGGGGAAAATTAGTGGAACATGACTAAGCTACGCTTTTGTCATTTCATATCTTGGCCCAATGGGTTCTTAAACTTAACTCAAGCCCACAATACGACCCGAAAGGCCCATGGGTCATTAATTAAGTGTAACTACCCCCAATTACTTTCATTAATGGGGGTGATCACAATTTAATGCAAGCACACACCTGAATTTAATGCGAGCAGTCCCTAAAGACTCATCTCAACTCCAAGAAAAAACATCAATCTAAACATATGGAGAGCCCTACATCGGAATCCTCCAGCAGTTCATCTAATGAGGCAGAACTTGAAGAGTCAGTTTCCTCCAGCAGTGATATGGGCGGTCGAAAAAGAAAATGAGGCCGACTAAAAAACATTCAAGAAAAAGGGATAGACATGGCAGGCTTAAGAAACATCATCGGAAGACAAAGGGTTCAGTTGACCAGCATATTGACCGTTTTTTTATTGATCCCTTTGCTTTCCAGTCCGAACTATGTATTTTTGCTACCCCAAATGAAGATACTATTTTTAGTCGTAACAAGAATTGGAGGCAATCGCCTTTATCTGCAATACTCTCCGGACATCTTCCTAAAATATTTGAAAGCTCTAAGATAGAGAAATACGACGGGAGCAAAGATCCCGACAACCATCTTGAGCAGTTAAAGTTTTTTATGATGAACTTTGATGATGATGATGATAGACTATTGTGTATGGCCTTCTCTCAAACCTTCACATGAAGTGCCCTCAAATGATATAATATTCAACCTCAGGGATCTACAAAAACATTTGATATATTTTGGGTTACCTTTCGGAGGCAGTTCGTTGGAAGCAAGGAGGTTAAGGATAATAGGGATACCATCATCCATTGTGCTCAGGAGCCAAATGATTCTTTGAAGGAATACATCAGCCGGTTTGTGAATACAAAGAATGTGCTAGCAGATTGCTTTGAACAAGTTGCAATTTCTTCCCTCAGACAAGGTTTAAACCGGAAACTTAGCCGATTCAGTGACTTGGAAGAAAGCTATGACCTGAGAAGGGTTGTTGAATCAGGTTGGAAAACATATTAATGTTGAGGAAACAAAGAAATCCATAGTGCCTCGTCAGATTAGGTCCACTATTACAGTATCAACACCTCAAGCTACTAACCAGTCCGGTTACAGATCAAAAGAGAGTGGACAGAGATCTAACCGATCAAGGCAGATCAGTCCAACCAAAATCAGAACCAACAAGTTAGAAAAAAGAGGGGACCATGGTTCCATCCTGAGTGGTTTGCTGAATTGGGGGAAAGTGTGGCTACAATATATGATAAAACCAAAAACGAAGTACACTTTAGAAAACCAGCAGCGTTGCAGTCCTCGAGAGAAAACCGGAGTACCCATTTCTGCAAGTACCATAATGACATATGGCATGCTACCCATGATTGTATAGCCTTAAAGAAAGAGGTCTAGAACCTTATTGAGAGGGGTAAGTTGGAAGCCTATGTCAAAAATTAAGGGGGGAGCAGACTAGATAATCTGCAATCCAATGCCAACACTCCTCGAACTACTCCTTCAAGCAATCGTGGAACGTCTACACAAGAAGATGCCATGGTGATTGCTGAAAGGTTTGATATAGACTCTAAGTACCTTGATCCGGATCCGAGTTGGAATCGGGTGGGGGTTGATGAGTCCGGATTCTGTTACCTCTTCGGACAGGGACAGTTCGGACAAAGACCATCTAAACCGGGCAGGGCAGTTCGAACCCATCATCCATTTGACTGTTCGAACAAGGACTAAAGTATTTAAAAAACCTAATCACTTCTTGACTAAGCTGCCTGCTCTCCTACTAAGAGCTCATGGGTCCTTAAACTTGACCCGGGTCCATTAAACATGACCCGACAGCCCATAAAGCCCAAACATAAAGGTATAAATACCCAACCACCAACATTAAATGAGGGTAATGAAAATTAAATACAACCAGGCTGCTTAATTCTCCCTCTACTCTCTACTCAAATATTAAATACTTACAAAACTTCCACAAAATCTAAACAAAAATTACAAATTTACCCTCAGATAGAAATAAACCACACCAAATTGGAGACCACAGTAGGAGAGAAGGGTGCCTGAATCAAGCATTTAAAACCAGCAGGAAAAATCAGTCCGAATGAATTCGGACGCCCCGGAAGTACCATCACCCTTGCTTCAAGTGGTGGGTGAAAATGATGAGTATACTATCGTGGAGCGTGACAGATTAAAGGGCGAGTTAGAAGCTCTGAGGGCAGAAAAGGCTAAGATGGGCATGAAGGATAAGTCAAAAGTATCATTTGCTCATCATACCGATAACCCTAGAGAACATGAGCCTTCAAAGACTCATGTAAGTTTCACAAAGACTCATGCCAGCTCCAAAAAGTCTCACCGGTCTAAGCCAGTGGAGAGTTCTGACTCAGAATCTTCTGGTAGCTCCTCGGATGAGGAAGGGGTTGAAGAGTCCTTGTCCTCCAACAGTGATGAGGGCCGATCCAAAAAGAAGAAAAAGTTGATTAAGATATATTCAAGGAAAAGGGATAGACATGGGAAATTGAAGAAGCATATAGGCAAAGGATCATCTCACAGCCGAAGACATGTAGACTGGATGCTGATGGATCCCTTTGCCTTCCACGATGAACCAGGTATCTTTGCAACTCCCAATGAGGATACTGTGTTCAGCCGTGGTCGGAATTGGAGACAATCTCCATTATCTTCCAAGATTCTGTCCGAGAACCTCCCTAAGAGGTTTGATAGCACTAAAATGGAAAAGTACGATGGCAGTACTGATCTGGACAACCATTTGGAGTAATTTAAAAACTTCATGATGAACTTTGATGATGACGACAAGTTACTCTGTAGAGAATTCTCCCAATCCTTTACGGGGAGTGCTCTGAAGTGGTATAACAGCCTACCTCAGGGCTGCATCAAGAATTTTGATACCTTTTGGATGGCCTTTCGAAGGCAGTTTGTTGGGAGTAAAGAGTTGAAGGGCAATGGGGATACAATAATCCATTGTGCCCAAGAGCCAAACGAGTCATTAAAGGAATACATAAGTCGTTTTGTAAACACCAAAAATGGATTGGCTGATTGCTTCGAACAAGTAGCAATAGCATCCTTGAGACAAGGCATGAACCCTGGAAATTTGGCTGATTCGGTAACCAGGAATAAAACCATGACTTGGGGAGGTTTGCTGAATCAAGTCGGAAAGCAGATCAATGTTGATGAAACGAAGAAAACTAGGGTGCATAGGCAGGTGAGGTCTGCCCCGGTTGCACCAAACCCTAACCAAAATCAGTCCAGGAACAAGGCAAGGGAGACCAGACAGGCACATAATAGGGCCAAAGCTCAATCTCAGCTAGCTGCGCCTGCCCAGAGTCAACAATCTAGAAATAAGAGGGGGCCTTGGGTCCAACCAGAGTGGTTTGCAGAATTGAAAGAAAATGTGGCCACCATCGTAACAACTCTTTCTGCCAGTACCATAATGATGTTGGCCATACTACTGACGATTGTATAGCCTTGAAGTAAGAGGTTCAGAACTTGATTGAAAGAGGAAATCTGGGGTCATATGTCAAAAGAAGAGGAGGAAATAGGCTTGATAATATTCACCAGGTTGGTCTGAGCAATGCTGCTCCGGAGGGGGCTATGGTGATAATCGAAAGATTTGATGTAGAATCCGAATACCTGGATCCTGATCCAACTCGAAATAGAGTAGGTGCTATTGCAGAACGTTATAAAACTGTTTCCGGATTCATTAAGTTTTTTGAGTCACTTACAATTTTCGGAGGGGATACTATGACAGCTCTTACTGCTTCTTCGAGGAAGAGGCATGTTCATACTTTAGCCACCCAGCTAGAAGGGGGCATGACCTCCTATCAGTCACAAATTCCATTCCCCTTCATTGTTTTCGATGAAGATGACTTAAGAGATATAGCTAGCCCTCATGAAGATGCTATTGTCATAGGAGCATCCATTGGGGGCAATGACATAAGACGAATCTTGGTGGATACTCGAAGCTCAGCCAATATCCTCTTCTTAACCACTTACAAAAGAATGAAAAATCCAGCCGTAATTCAGAGTTTGGACAGATCGATTGTGGGCTTCACTGGGAGCTCAGCAGATGTGATCGGGGAGTTCGAAGAAGAAGTTTTGTTGGGCAATGGCCCTTTCAAGAAGATGGTCACGATACTTTTTATTGTGGTGGATTGTCCCACTTGTTATAATGCTATTCTAGGGAGGTCTTGGCTCTCTAGGATGCATGCAGTGGCCTCTACAGTCCACCAATGTTTGAAATATGTTGTCCAAGGACAAGTGGGAGTTGTTCGAAGCAGTCAAAAGGTGGCAAGAGAGTGTTATGCCACAGCACTGGCTCCACGAACGTTGGGGGCAGTTCGTATCAACGAAGGATAGCAATTTGAGGGGCTTTCTTGGGGTGAGGGCAAAATTGATGACCCCAGAGAGACCCCTGAAGTGTTGATACCAGTTGAAGAAGTTGAAACACATTCGTTAGAAGAAGGAAAAAGTGTTAAGATAGGGTCCAAAATGTCGTCCGAACTGAAGAATAGAATGTTGAAGTTTTTAAAAGACCATCATCATGTTTTTGCTTGGTGCAATGCTGATATAACAGGGGTTCCAGCAGACATTATATCACATCACCTATCCATCCGGAGAGACATAGCACCTGTGGTACAAAAGAGAAGGGCTTTTTCCAAGAAAAAGGCTGATGTTATTGTTCAAGAAGTTGACAGGCTCACAAAACTGGGGCATATAAAGGAGTCTCAATATCCTTTATGGACTGCCAACCCGGTCTTGGTGAAAAAGAAAAATGGCAAGTGGCGCATGTGCATTGACTTCACAGATCTCAATAGGGCTTGCCCAAAAGATTTATATCCGGTCCCCCGGATTGATCAACTAGTAGACTCCACTTATGGGAATAAACTACTTTCCTTTATGGATGCTTTCTCCAGGTACAATCAAATTCAAGTAGACCCGAAGGATCAGGAACATACCACGTTTATCACTGACAGGGGTCTTCATTGCTACAAGGTGATGCCATTCGAATTGAAAAATGTTGGGGCTACTTATCAGAGATTGGTAAACAAAGATTTTGCTGATCAGATTGGAAGAAATATGGAAGTATACATCGATGACATGATGGTGAAAAGTGTGGATGAGCAGCTGCACTTGGCAGACCTCCAAGAAACTTTTGCCAACTTGGTAAAAGCGAATTTGAAGCTAAATCCAGAAAAATGTATGTTCGGAGTACAGTCCGGGAAGTTCTTGGGTTACGTAATAAGTGAGCAAGGGATACAACCCGATCTGGACCAATTTAATGCTCTGTTTCAAATGGAGCCTCCTCGGAATGTTAAAGAAGTACAACGGTTGACGGGGAGATTGGTTGCTTTAAATCGATTCATCTCAAGATCTTCAGACAGATGTGCCCCATTTTTCCAAACTCTAAGGGGTGCAAAGGGATTCGACTGGACTCCACAATGCGATGAGGCCTTCAATGAAATTAAGAAACATCTATCCTCCCCTAAGACTTTATTTAAACCTGTTGATGGAGAAACACTCTTTGTATACTTGGCAGTTTCAGGTTGTGCCATCAGTGCTGTATTGGTAAGAGAGGTAGATAATTACCCCCATCCGGTGTACTACATCAGCAAGAGCTTGATAGATGCAGAAAAGCGTTATTTGAAACTCGAAAAATTAGCGTTGGCCTTGGTGATTGCTGCCAGGAAGATGAGGCCTTATTTCCAGGCTCATCCTATTGTCGTCCGAACATCTTTTCCCTTGAAGAATGTTCTCCAAAAAGCAGACATTTCAAGTAGAATGACTAAGTGGTCAGTGGAATTGGGGGACTTCGATATTGATTTTGCTCCTCGAACAGCAGTCAAAGCCCAAGCTGTGGCTGACTTTTTAGTTGAATTCCACTCTGATAGGGATTCGGAGCAGACCACTGAGATGAAAGACAAAAAGGTTTGGGTCATCCGGATGGATGGTGGGTCGAGTACTATGGGATGTGGTGCCGGGGTGTGTTTGACTTCTCCATATGGTGACAAAATGTACCAGGCTATATGTTTTGCTTTCAGGGCTTCTAACAATGAGTCCAAATACGAAGCAGCTATAGCTGGTTTAAAGTTAGCCTGTATATGTGGGGCCAAAAGCTACAAGCTGATGAGTGAATCTCAGCTTCTTATCCACCATGCACGAGGTCAATCTGAGGCCAAAAAGGAGCAACTAGTTAAGTACTTGCTTCTTCTTAAAAATGAGGCTCTTAAATTCAAAAGTGTTATTTATGAGCATATACCTCGGGCAGAGAATGAATTAGCAGATTCACTGGCAACCATAGCCTACACTGAGTCATATTCTTGGATCCATGTGCTGGAGAGCCCTTCCATTCAACATAACACTGGTAAAGAGAAAGAAATTTTTGAAGTACAGATGAAACAACCACAAGACTGGAGATATCCTCTCCTACAGTATCTCTCTGATGGCATCCTGCCTCCGGATAAAGCACTACTAAGAAAAATGAAGCACAAAGCTCGTGGTTTTATCATACTAAGAGACGTTCTGTATAAAAAGTCTTACAATAAACCTCTTTTGTGATGTTTGGGAGATGATGAGTCTCAAGTAGTCCTCTCCGAATTGCATGATGGTGAGGGATCAGCTTACTGTGGATTCAGGGCTCTAACATCGAGAGTTTTATTGGCTGGCTATTACTGGCCCTCTATAATGCAGGATGCTAAGGAGCTGGTGAGAAGGTGTGATCCATCCCAGAGATATAGCAATGAAATTTATGTCCCAGCCATCACTTTAGAGTCAATTTCTGAGCCTGTAACTTTTGCTCGATGGGGGTTGGATTTGGTGGGACCTCTTCCTATGGCGTCCGGAGGACGCAAAACTATAATTGTTGCTATAGATTACTTTTCGAAGTGGATCGAAGCAGCCCCTCTGGCAGGAACAACGTCAAAAGCTGTCATAAAATTCATTTTGTCCAACATCTGTTGCAGATTTGGTGTTCCACAAAAAATAACGACAGACAATGGGCCACAGTTCGACAATAGGGAAATGGAGAGTTTTTGTGCCTCAAGGGGTATACAACATTGTTTCTCTTCACATTTCCACCCACAAGAAAATGGACAAGTTGAAGTGGCTAACAGAACTATACTGTCCGGTTTAAAGAAGAATTTGGAAGGGGTTGTTGGAAAGTGGCCTAGTTATTTGCAAGAGGTCTTGTGGGCCTACCAGACTACACTTGGGGCTGCAACACAAGAGTCACCCTTTGCCTTGGTCTATGGGATGGATGCAATAGCTCCCATAGAGGCAAATCTCCCTTCATTTCGGGTTCACAACTTCCCCGAGCACGCAAATGAAGTGGCAGTCAGAGGCCAGCTTGACCTAATAGAGGAAAGACAAGTCAAGGCTCACCTTTGAGCTGCACACTATCAAGGTTTGATGAGGAGCAGGTTTGCTTCTAGGGTTAAAAGAAGAGATTTCCATCCGGGGGACAAGGTATTGAGAAAGGTTTTCTTACACACTAAAGAAAAGCTCCTCGGCAAACTAGCCCCAACTTGGGAAGGACCTTATATGGTCATTTAAAGGCTTAAACCTCGAACATATTGGCTCGAAGACAAGGATGGAAGGGTTTTAAATCACCCTTGGAATATTGAGCATCTCCGAATGTACTTGGAATAAAAGTTGTGTAAATATTTACTTGTTTAAAAATCCATGTAAATATTTGGGGGCATACTCTTTCCTACCCTGGTGGCACGGGGAGGTTTTAATGAGGTGTCCGGGCTTTTTAATAAAATTTGATGCCTTCTTAAAAAAAATTCGAAATGTTTTTACTTTGTTTTTTGTCACACCATCCAGATTGAATTAAGGGATTGATGACTACTTAAACATTTGTCATCGGAGAATTTTAACACTCTCACTTTAGAATGCTTATGAAATAACTAAGGGCTATTTAAACACTAGCCACCAAAATTGAAACAAACTATGAAAGGATGCTATAATTGTGCAAAACAAAGATGTTCATTAAAATAACTTAAATGCTTTGGCCTTCCAAGGACTTTTAAATTGTCAAACAGAGCAAAGGATCTATCCGGTCAGATACCGGACACAATAACAAAAAGAATGCCTTGGCCTTCCAAGGACTTTAGTTTAGATAACATAAAAGTGAAATGATAATTCATGATTTAAGACTGAGCCTTTGAAGATGGCTTAGCCTCACTTATCTTCTTCTTCCCCTTAGGATTGTCTTTCTTTTCGATAGGGCCCTCCCCGGTATTTTCTTCTGCTTCGTCAGAAGAGGAAGCACTGGAATAATCATGCAAGTCTCCATCAGCCATGGTTTGGAAGGGAAGGTCTTCGTAATCTACGTGAAGCCACAAATCTCCCAAGTTCCTATTCGGGAACTTCTCATGAAAGAGCAGGACCATGTCCAAGTTCACCTTGGCAGGCATTTGCTCTTGAGTGTCTATTACATTGTTGGCATAAGCATCGATTTTGGCCTGGATTTTGGCCTCTTGCTCCCTTAGCAGATCAACTTTCTCCTCTGCAGCCTTGGACACTGTGTTCTCAAGCGGAATCTTGTCACTCGTCAAGTTGTGGATGATTTGATCCTTGGCCTTGGCCTCCTCTTTTGAAGCAGTGAGATCTTTCTCTACTCCGGACAACTTTCCCAGAGCTCCTTGATAGTATCTTCTAGAGTAGCAACTTTGGTGGTCCACCCCTCTTGGTTCTTTTTTAGCTCCTCGTTCTTCCCCTTTAGAATGTCAGCATGTTGAGTGGCAGTAAGAAGATCATCGGACAGTCTCTCTTTGTCAGACTTGAGATCTTTAATAGTATCTGCCTGACTTCGAACTTGCTTCTCCAGCACAAGCACCAGATGAACACTACTTAATATAGAGTGAGCTATAATATCCCTTTCACTTGAAACAGTAAAAGTCTTACCATTAAAAGTGACAGTGTTCGAAGCACTCGGAGGGAGGTAAGGCCCAGCAAAATCATCTCTGGAGAGGTTGGCAAATTAGTCACCAAGCCCATCGAGACCGGTGATGTCAACCCCATCAATGCTCAGACCTCCTCCTCCAACCTCATCGGTTTAAAAATCACCAGGGATCTCCTCTGCCTGTGTTAGATCAGTAGGATCCACAGGGGGGGAGAGGCTACGGAGGCCGGAGAGAAAGTTTATAACCTCTAGAGGTCTTTTTCTTCTTAGCCTCCCTATCCTTGCTCTCCGCTCCCCGTTTTCGGTCTCTTTTGGGAGCTTTTGGGGGCTTTGGGGATCGAGCATCTTCCTTAACACTCTCCTGCTCTACCGCTTCTAAAAGAGCAACATTAATATGGCTTGGGGATGGCCCCTCAGGATTTGTTGGAACAGCCTCCTCCACCTCGGCAGGATTAGCTTCACCTACCACCTTCTTGCCCTTCTTCTTGCCCTTCATCTTACTCGGGGCCTTGGCCCGGCCTGCCAAGTAAAGTGACCCGTCCGGTTCATATGTTCTCTTCAGGACTACATCCGGAGGGGGTGGGGTAGTGAGTTCCTCCCAGGTCAGGTCCCTCCGACCAGTGGTGTTCCAGAGGTGAGACCTTGCCAAGTTGCCCCCTGTAAAAGCATCGTGAAACCGGTTTCCCCATTTCTCAGAAGCCCAAGTGTTGATCTTGGAACAATTAACCTGTCCGGACTTTAGGTAGTCACTAAAGTCTTTGGGCAGCACTGCTAAGAAAAAAGATAAGAACAGTCAGTTTAGGAAAATTTGATAAAAGCAGAAAAAAGAATATAAAGTAGGAGCGTTACGATCACTCCTCCATCTACTGGTGAGAAGACTTGGATTGACTCCGACTTTAATTTTCCTCCCATTCTCCCAAGCACCACTTACGAACAGGAATTGGGTCCTCCAGTTTCTCTCCGACTCAAGCAGATCGTCCAGTGCTTTATAATCATCACCCATGTTGAAGTGATAGAGGGGAATGTGGTGGTTTCTGCAGAGACTGGCCACAGCTACGAACTCCTCCATTGGTAGAGGAATCCCGGAGAGCCTGGAGGCCATGATGCAGGCTATAAGTGTGTACCAGGGATTAGGGCTTAATTGACTGGGACAGAGTTTGATGAGATGGAAATACTGCACTATTTCTGGATCCAAGGGGAACCTTAAACCCCAGTTAAAGAGCTCGGTGAAGATGACTACTTCACTGAGTTTACAATCCATGGGGGTTTCAGGATCTATTGAGATTCTTATCTTCACATTCTCCGGAATCCCCCACTTTGTACGCATCCGGCCCAACTCAGCTGTATGGATGAAAGTGTAGTTAATCTTTTGCAGAGCAATGATATATTTAACATTGACCTTGTGGAAAGAAGGTCCCACTCTTCCTTCAAGACACTCCGGCAGATCCGGATGCCTTAAGCATAGCTTTTCCTTGCCCTTATCCTTTAGGGCAGCAGCAGCACCACTAGTATGTCCGGATGGTTCGGACTCGAATGGAGCCTCATCGATGAAGTCCTCCATTATTTCCTCCATGATTGAGGAAGGATTTTCGGTTGTTGTTGTATGGGGGAGGTTTGGGGTTGGATCAGCCTGACTTCCAGACTGATGAGCTTCAGTACCCTCCTGGATCCTAGCCTCCGGTTGGGGCTCTGATGTAGATGTTTCCATTCGGGGACTTGAGCCAGTGGCTTCCGGACCGGATAGCCTAACCCTGGGTGATTTAATGGGTACCTCTGACCCTGTACTGCTGTCCTTGGCCCCCGATTTCGAAGGAGTGCTCTTGGAAGCCTGCCCCTTGACCAGCCGGCCTTTTCTTCGATCAACTAGTTTGTGAGGAAACGTTTCAGCATCTGACCCCATGACTAAGAATGGGGAGGGTTTTTTAAGACTGGTAACTGTTAAACCTGGCTCAACGGTGGGTTCTGACTCTTGAACCGAAGAACCTGAGATGATAGGGGAAAGATTGGTTTGAAACAACCTCTTCGGTTTGACACCCTTTGTGGAGGAAGAGCCCTGGTCAGACTCTGTGGCTGAGAATGCTAGTTTGTCGATGGGAGAAGTGGGTAAGCCCGTTGCAATGCGTCTTTCCCTTTCGACTTTTTGTGCTTTTAATAGTTCAGATAAATTGAGCCACCCACCTTTGATCAGAGCGTTCCTTGCCGTGAACATAAACGACCTAAACAAGAACTTGTGTTTGAGAGAGAAAGCTCTGAGGATTATCAAAGTAAAAAATGAAAGTGATGGTAAAACAGTGGAAAAACTTCTTAATTTATAGTAAACCTCAAAAAGAAGCCTTGATTCCTAGGATAATTCGAAAAGATTAGCACTTAAAAGACGGTGCTGACGTCACCTTCATTAATGAAGAGGTTACTTTAAAGAGAAGGTGGGTGCGAAATCCAAGGTGAAAAAACGGCTAAAGCAACCAACCAAAGAGTGACACGTGTCCCAAGAACCCTAGCAAAAAACCGTTTAGATTCAAAGAACTTTTTTACCCCGGATAGAACGATGATGCAATTCGGAAGACATGTCCGGATAAAACTGCCACTGACAACGGACTGTTTTTCAGGTTTTGACAAAGGTTATTTGAACAAACACCTAAAAAAGGGGCTACTGATGAGTTCGGATTTTGTTACCTCTTCGGACAGGGAGAGTTGGGACAAAGACCATCCAAACCGGACAAGGCAGTTCGAACCCATTATCCATTTGACTGTTCGAACAAGGACTAAAGTATTTAAAAAACCTAACCACTTCTTGACTAAGCTTCCTGCTCTCCTACTAATAGCTCATGGGTCCTTACACTTGACCCGGGTCCATTAAACATGACCCGACAGCCCATAAAGCCCAAACATAAAGGTATAAATACCCAACCACCAACATTAAATGAGGGTAATGAAAATTAAATACAACCAGGCTGCTTAATTCTCCCTCTACTCTCTACTCAAATATTAAATACTTACAAAACTTCCACAAACTCTAAACAAAAATTACAAATTTACCCTCAGATAGAAATAAACCACACCAGGGGTAATAACAGACAAGACTACTACTGTCTATGGTTTGATTATATATTTTGAATTTTTAACCATCTTTAGAGGGGACATTGTGACTGCACCTTCTAGTTCTTCAAGGAAGAGGCATGTCCACAGTTTGACCATCTAGTTGGATGGAATAATATCAACACACCTGTATCAAACTCCAGCTCCTTTCATAGTTTTTTATGAGGATGACTTAAGAGAGATTGCAAGGCCTCATGAAGACGTTGTGGTAATAAGGGCATCAATATGGGGAAATGATATACGTCGAATCCTGATTGACACAAGAAGTTAGGAAAACATCTTGTTTTTAAGATCCTACAAACAGATGAGAAACCTTTTGTTTATAAAACGTTTGAACATAACCATTGTGGGCTTCACATGGAATTCTGCAAATATGATTGGGGAATGTGAAGAAGAAGTATTGATGGGAAAATGACCTTTTAAGAAAATTGTGAGGGTATTGTTCGATGTGGTGGATTGCCCAACGTCTTATAATGCCATATTTGGGAGTTCTTGGCTCTCTATAATGCATGTTGTGGCCTCTACGGTCTATCAATGTTTAAAATACGCTGTCCAAGGACAATGAGGTGTTGTCCGGAGCAGTCAGAAGGTAGCCAGGGAGAGTTATGCAATGACCCTTGCCTCTAAGTCTGTAGAGTCGATCAAGATTAACAAAGATTAGCAACTATTGGAGCCTTCCACTGATGAGAATAAAATTTATGATCCCAGGGAGGCTTCTAGTGTCATAATACCCGTATATGAGGTTGAAATCTGTTCCCTAGTTGTGGGTAAAAGTATTAAAATTGGTACCAAGTTGGCACCAAGTTTGAAACAGAGGCTGTTGTTTTTTTTAATGAGTAATCAACATGTATTTTCATGGTGCAATGATGATGTTACCTGAGGTCCAGCTGATATAATTCGTCATAAGTTATCCGTACGAACTGATGTTACACCGGTTGTACAAAGAAGAAGATCTTTCTCTAAAGAAAAAACAGATGTTATTGTTCAAGAAGTTGATCGTCTGACCAAGATAGGCCATATAAAAGAGTCTCAATACACTTTATGGACTGCCAACCATGTTATGGTCAAGAAAAAGAATAGAAAATGGTGCATGTGTATCGACTTCACTGATCTTAATAGGACATGCCCCAAGGATCCTTATCTTGTTCCTCGGATAGATCAGTTGGTAGACTCTACTTCTAGGAATAAACTGTTGTCTTTCATGGATGTATTTTTGGGGTATAATCAAATACAAGTAGATCTGAAGGATCAAGACCACACCATTTTTATTACGGACAGAGGTCATCATTGTTATAAAGTGATTTCGTTCGAATAGAAAAATGTCAGGGCTACCTATCAAAGGTTAGTAAATGAAGCCTTTGATAATCAATTAGCAGAAATATGGAAGTTTATATAGATGACATGATGGCAAAAAGATTTGAGGAAGATGTGCATATATCTGACCTTCAAGAAATTGTTTCCAACTTAGAGACTGTGAACTTGAAGTTAAACCCTGAAAAGTGGGGTTTTGGGGTCTTGTCTGGAAAATTCTTGGGTTATATAATAAGTGAAAAATGAATGCAACCTGATCCGGATAAGCTCAATGCTCTATTAGTTATGGATCCTCCTCGGAGCACCAAATAAGTTCAAAGATTGACCCGACGATTGACTGCGTTGAACAGGTTTATTTCAAGATCGTCAAACAAATGTGCTCCATTTTTCCAGGTGTTTAGGAATTCCAAAGACTTTAATTGGTCTCCACAGTGTGATCAAGTATTTTTTGAAATCAAGAAACATTTATCTTCACCCAAGACTCTCTTTAAACCTGATCAGGGGAAAATGTCTACATGTACTTAGTTGTATCAGAGTATGCAATAAGTGTTATGCTAGTAAGAGAGATGGATAATTACCCTTGTCGGGTGTATTACATTGGTAAAAGTCTGTTGGATGCTGAAAGAAGATATTTGAAATTAGAAAAACTAGCATTGGCCTTGGTAATTGCGGCAAGAAAAATGCGACCATACTTCCAAGCTCATTCCATTGTAGTTCGAACTTCTTTTACCTTGAAGAGTGTTCTTCAGAAAGCTGATGTATTAAGCAGAATGACCAAGTGGTTAGTTGAGCTGGGTGATTATGATATTGATTTTGCGCCCGAAACAACGCTTAAAGCCCATTCAGTGGCCGATTTCTTGGTAGAATTTCATGTTGATAGATCCCTCGGATAGATACTAGAAAACCAATCTAAGAAAGTATGGGTAGTCTTAACTGATGGCGAATCTAGTACTATGGGATGTGGGGCTGGATTTTTTTTAACTTCTCCCTATGGTGATACTATGTACCAAGCTATATGTTTTGGTTTCGGAGCTTCTAACAATGAATCTGAGTATGAAGCAGTATTAGCTGATCTTAAGCTAGCCCTTATATGTTGGGCCAAAAGAGTCCGATTAATGAGTGAATCCCAACTACTTATTCACCATGCTCAACGGAAATATGAAGCAAAGAAAGAAAAATTAATAAAATACTTGCTTATGTTGAGAGAAGTTGCTGCAAGCTTCAAGAGTATCCACTATGAACACAACCCTAGATCGGAGAATACTGTGGCAGAATCTTGGGCAACCATATCTTATTTTGAATCTTACCCTTGAATTATGATGTTAGAATTTCCATCAATACAGACAGGCCAAGAAAAAGGTAAAGAGAATGAAGAAAGTATGAGCATAGTTGTCATTCAACCTGAGGACTCGAGGTATGATATTCTTCAGTTTATTTTCGATGGGATATTACCTCCAGATAAATCCATGGCTAAGAAAAATAAGTATAAGGCTCGTGGTTTCCTGGTATTAAGAGAAATTCTTTACAAAAAATATTTTAGCAGACCCCTCTTGCATTACTTAGGATTTAAGAAACCCAAGTTGTGTTATCTGAATTGCATGACGACGAAGGGTTTGCACACTATGACTACAAATCCCTAACCAATAGAGTCTTGTTAGTTGGGTACTACTGGTCAACCATAATGCCAGATGCCAGAGATATGGTAAAGAAGTGTGATATTTTCCAAAGATGTGAAAATGAAATTCATGTGCCAGCAGTTCCTATGTAATCCATATCTGAACCAATACCCTTTGATAGATGGGTGTTGGATCTAGTTGGGCCTCTTCCCATTCCATTTGGTGGATGTCGAACAATCATAGTTGTTATTGACTATTTAAATGGATAGAGGCAGCTACCATAACTGGAACCACTTCTAAGGAAATTATTAAATTCATCTTATCTAATATATGTTGTAGATTTGGGGTTCCCCGGAAGATCACCACATGCAATGGACCACAATTTGATAATAAAGACATGGAAATGTTTTGCACCTCCAGAGGAATTCAACACTGTTTCTCTTCTCCTTTCCACCCGCAAGCAAATGGGCAAGTTGAAGTTGCTAATCGGACAATCTTGTCTGGGCTGAAGAAAAATCTGGAGGGAGCTGCAGGAAAGTGGCCAAGCTTTCTATAAGAAGTATTGTGGCCATACCGAACTACTCATCGGATTGCTACACATGAATCTCATTTTTTCACTCGTTTATGGGATGAATACTATCACACCCAGAAGCCACTTTACCATCTTACGGAATCCAAAACTATTATGAATAGGAAAATAATATGGCAGTTAGGAATCAGTTGGATCTTATTGAAGAAAGAAGAGTTAAAGAAAATCTAAGGACAGCGCACTACCAGGGTTTGAGGAGGAGCATATTTGCCTCCAAAGTTAAAACAAGAGATTTTCAATTGGGGGACAAAGTCTTGAGAAAAATATTTTTTGCACACCAAGGAAAAACAGTTCGGCAAGCTGGCTCCAAATTGGGAAAGTCCTTATATGGTATATGAGAAAGTCAAACCAGAAACATACAGACTTCAAGACAAAGATAGGAGAACACTAAAGCACACATGGAACGTTGAACATCTCATGTTATAGTTAGAATAAAAATATCTTGTAAATATTTACTTTTTGAATGTTAATGTAAATATTAGGGGGGCATACTTTTTCCTACCCTGGTGGCGTAGGGAGGTTTTAATGAGGTGTCCGAGTTTTTCAATAACATTTTATGCCTTCTTCAAAAGTCTGGTGCAAAATTCTTCTTCACTTAACCATAGTGTGGGGAGTCTAGATATTAAATACTTATTAAACACCCCGACTCTTAAACATCTTTGAGTTGATCGAATATTTTAAACATTTGATCACATTTATTAAACATTTGTGATCGGAATCGCTTAATATACTTATTTAACAGATCTGAAATATTGAAGGCCATTTAAACATTGGCAATAAAGAGTTAAACAAAATTTACACAAAGGGAAATATGATATTAAAGTCTGACCGGAATAGACCCAATCCATGGTTCACAAATGCCTTGACTATTCAAAGACTTTGAGTTTTAAGAACATAAATTAAACAAACAACACAATAAAATACCTTGGCCATCCAAGAACTTTAGTTTTTTTTAACAAAAAACACACAGCAAAAATACAAATTTACGGTTTATTTTCTTTAGTTTTTTCATCACCGTCACCTTTCTTCGGACTTTTGAGAACAACACTTGAACTCTCACCAACTCCTTCATTATCTTTGGAATCTTCTCCACTTGAGTAGTTGTGCTTATCGCCATCAACCATTGTATGAAAAGAAAGGTCATCATATTCCACAAATCTCCACAAAGGACCAAGAGTCCTCTTAGGAAAAGTCTCGTGAAACAGTAAGACCATATCGAATTTAATTCCATCGTCATTTTTCTCCAAAGAGTCCACCACTCCAGAAGCATACCTCTCTATACTTGCAGCTATCTCTTCGACTTGATTTTTTACAAAAGGTGTATTTTCCTCTATCTTCTTCTTAAGAAGATCCTCTATGTTGACTTTGTCTTCGGATAAATTCTTGACAGTTTTATCTCTTACTTCCAGTTGCTCCTTTAGAGTCTTGAGCTCGTCGGAGGAAGAAGTTTCCAGTTCAGAATACTTAATCTGGAGATCTTTCTGAGCATCTTTTACTTGCGCAGTTTGATAGCTAAATCCTCTTTTTCCTTCTTCAAGGATTCTATACTTTGCTGAGTAGTAGAGAGACTATTCGTCAAACCTTGGTTCTCTGTAGTCAGGGAAGTTATGGTAGTTGTTTGATCCCTCATGTGGATTTGCTGGTCAACTACCGGACCGATGTAACCTAAGACGGAATGACTCAGAGTGTCTTTTTCGCTTGATATCACATAGGTCTCACCGTTATAGGTTACAACATTGGCCGAATTGGCAGGACGATAAGGACCTACAAAATCATCCTTGTCCAGATAATTAAAATACATATTAATGTTCTGAATGCATCAAGATTGACCTCTCCATCAGTAGTGGCTTGTTCGGAATAAAGATTAGATGGATTTTCTTCTTGCAGAGTAGGATCAACAGGAACAGGAGGCGGAAGCTCAGAAGGATGCAGAATTATCTCTGATCCCATAGTAACTTTCTTCTTCTTTGTAGCTTGCTTGCCTTGCGCCTCTTATCCTTCCTTGAGATCTGAGGTGGATCATCCGACCCACCAGCCTCTTTAAGTGTAACTTCAACTGCCTCCAGCAAAGCAGCGTTGATTCCTCATTGATTCTCCGAACCGACCGCTTCGTTAATTGGCTGAGGTGGTTCTGCTGTGATTTTTTTTTTGTTCTTCATCTTGTCGAGATGGCCATGGGCTTAGACCCTGGAAGGCAGATAGAGTTTGGTATCCTTAGCCTCAGTTCTCTTCAGGATGACATCTGTAGGAGAAGGAGTGGTCAATCGTTCCCAAGTGAGGTCTCTTCTCCTTGTAGTGTTCCATAGGTGAGACCTCACGAAGTTCCCTGAAGTAAAGCAGTTCTGGAAACCATTCCCCCTTTCTCCGAAGCCCATGCGTTTAACTTAGCACAGGTGCTTTGGCCTGCCTCTAGATGGTCTGAAAAATTCTTCAAAAAACCTGAAAGGAGACACAAGTCAGTTTGAAATAACCACACAGTATTTAAAAAACTAAGGAAACATAAATGGGTCCTCCATGGTTTTTTGGCTTGAATTAGAGTCAGTTTTAGCTTTTCTCGTTCTCCCATGCTTCACTGATGAACAATAATTGGGTCCTCCATGGTTTTTTGGACTCCAGTAAATCATTTACTACCTTGTAGTCATTCCCCATATTGTAGTGGTAAAAGAGGATGAGGTGGTTGTTGCATAAACTCGTCACAGCAGCGAACTGCTCCATTGGTAGTGGGATGTTCGACAACCTTGAGGCTATTATGCCAGCCATCAGAGTGTACTATGTGTTCGGACTCAGCTGGCTTGGGCATAACTTTATCAGGTAAAAATACATGACTATCTCTGGATCCAAAGGAAACCGGAGTCCCCAATTCAGCACCTCGGTGTATACTACTAGCTCGTGAGATTTGCAGTCCATAAGAGTCTCTAAAGTGATTGGGATTCTCACTTTAACAGAATCTCGGAAGCCTCACTTTGTTCTGAGACGACCCAAATCAGCAGTATGAGTGTACACATAAGCGATATTTTGGAGGGCTATCAAGTACTTCACGCTGACTTTCTGAAAGTTTGGCCCCATCTTCCCTTCCAGACACTCTATAAGTGCATCAGGATTGGATAGACCCATTCTAACTTTGCCTTTCCGATTTTCTGCAGTGTTCTTTGTCTGTCCAGACGCCTCAAAAGGAGTATCTTATATACTATCCTCCATGGTTTCTTCCATTATGTTTTACTGTTGTTCAGATGGCTTAGTTTCCGCCAGGGGCTTTATCGTCTCCGAACAAGTAGGTTTCGAAGAGCTACGAGTAGTTTTAGCTTTATCAGCGAGGTGTGTTTTTCTCAGTATACTTCTCTGCATCCAAACCCATTGCTAGGAAATGCGAAGGTTTCCTAACAATAAAAACTGTCTTTTCTTTTGGTAAGGGATTTTGGAACTCTTAAACATAAGACCTTGATTAAAGAGGATATAGTGTTTGGACAAAAGGTAATTTTCTGACGTTTGATGTCTTTGATGACGATGAACCTTGGTTTGTGCTTTCTTTTGGTCGATCAATTTCTTCACCAGGAGAGCCAGGAAGACCAGCTATAATTCTCTCGTCTCTTGTAACTTTTCTCGCTTTTTCCAAGTCGGATAAGTTCAGCCAACCTCTTTTTACCAATCCGGTTCTGGATGTGAACATAAATATACCCATACACAGTTTAAAAAGAGTACCAATCTTTCTCTCTCTAGAAGTATTTGTATTCTTAGAGACAATAAAACAGTAAAATCGATTTATATAACAATGAAAATGTGGGAGTTTACCTTAGAGAAGACAAACTGATCAAATTGATGATTAGGGGCTATAAGGTATGGGGGTTACACCCTAAGTAACTTTTTAGCCTAGTAGGTACAAGAATCTAGGAGAAAAAATGACTGAAAGGTAAAACCATAATTCGACACATGTCCCACGTTGAAAAATGACTTTTGGAATTCTTAACGGTAAAGTTAGTTTGTTTGAAATCCGATTAGAATGACTTTTCGGCTTCTTAACAGTAACGATAATTTTTTCAGTTCGGATACCAAAGACAGATCGAAAGATCACTTTGAATATACATCAAGTCTTATTTTTTTGAGTTAGCTCTTCCAAAGATTCTTTGCAAGACCTAAAGGGGCTACTGATGAGGTCAGATAATTTTGACACTATTGCTTACCCTTATCCGAAAGGCAGTTTGGACTGAACCATTACCATAAGAAACTGAACAGGGTAAAAATTAGTGGAACGTGACTAAGCTAGGTGCTGGTAATTTCATATCTTGGGCTAATGGGTTCTTAAACTTAACCAAAGCCCACAATCCGACCCGAAAGGCCCATGGGTCATTAATTAAGTATAAATACCCCAACTACTTTCATTAATGGGGGTGATCAGAATTTAATACAAGCACACACCTGCACTATCTCTCTACCTTCCACCTTAAACACTAAATTCCCTAAACACTTTACGAAATTACCCTTAATCATAAATAATCCACATTAACCCAAACTATCATTTATGCTTAGGTATGACCCATCTCAACTAAATTACTCCCATTCAATACTAAATTATTTAATAATACCTCAAATACTCATGCTTCATCACCAGCCACGTAACCACTTCTAATTCTTGAACCAAAGTTTATCTTTCTTACTTTTTATTTTTATTTTATTTTATAAAAGGTCCATCTATTTCAAACCGAGCTCAGAAAAATATATGAAAGTACAATCGAATTTTTTAAGGCAAAGAAAAATAGATCTATTAATGATATTTTTGAATTATTTTTAAAACTATTTTGCTAGTAACATGCGAATTCAACCATGATTGCTATGTACATTTTTCATTATGTGAGTTTATTGAATATTAGACATGAGAGTTCTTCATTAGATCCTTATGGTTCAAACAATGAGACTTATATACATTTTTAACAATGAGAATTCTGTACATTATGTTTCCAACCATGAGAGTTATGTACATTTTTAACCATGCGCTTTTAGTAAATATTAAACAAGAGAGTTCTTCATTATAACAAATCTTGCTAGTTCTAGTATATTAAACCATTCGATTTGTACCATGAGAGTTCTGTAAATTTTTAACCATGCGAATTTATTGAATATTAGATATGAGAGTTCTTCATTATAATCGAGTCGTGAGAGTTCTTCATTAGATCCATATAGTTCCAACGAAAGTGCTGTACATTATGTTTCCAATCATGAGAGTACATTTTTAACCATGTGATTTTATTGAAAATCAAACATTAGAGTTTTTCATTATAATCTAACCGTGCGAGTTCTTGTATATTGAACCATTTAATTTTAACCATGAGAGTTTTGTACATTTTTTACCATACAAGTTTATTGAATATTAGACATGAGAGTTCTTCATTATATTCTAACCGTGAGAATTCTTCATGAGATCCTTATGGTTCCAACCATGAGAGTTCTGTACATTTTTCACCATGAGAATACTATACATTATGTTTACAACCATGAGAGTTATGTAAAATTTTAACTATGCAAGTTAATTGAATATTAAACATGAAAGTTCTTCATTATAATCTAACCGTGCGAGATCTTGCATATTAAACCATTGAATTTTAAGTCTATTAGTTGTGCTAGATTCTTATGTTTCCAACGAAGAGAGTTCTGTAGATTTTAACATTGCGATTTTATTGAATATTAGACATGAGAGTTCTTCATTATAATCCCATGGTGCGAGTTCTTGTATATTAGACCATTCGATTTTGAGTCTATTAGATGTGCTCTTTATGATTATAACCATGAGATTTCTGTACATTTTTAACCGTGCGAGTTTATTGAATATTAAAAATGAGAGTTCAATATAATCAAGTTGTCCGATTTCTTGTATATTAAACCATTCGATTTTAAGTCTATTAGTTGTGCTAGATCCTTATGGTTCCACCCATGAGAGTTCTGTACGTTATTAACCATGTGAGTTTATCGAAGATTAAACATGAGAGTTCTTCATTATAATCCAACCGTGCGAGTTCTTCGTATGTCCTAGCACAATACAACCATGCGAGTTCTTCATACAATTTCTAAAGAAAATGGGAGTTTAATGTATTTTCAGAGGATAAAGATGCGAGTTTATTGTTACTTTCACATGCACGTTGACTAAAAATAAAAAACTGAGGTTCACAATGTTGGTTTTGCCTAGTCTCACATAATTGGTTATGCATGGTCTCGCATGTTACAGACACAAAAAATTCCAAAACAAATTCAAAAAGTATCATTAATGCATCTACTTTTGTTCGTTTTAAAAGACCAAAGCCGATGATAATTTCGATTATTTTTCGAGCTACGGATTGAAAGATATGGATTTTTTTTTAAAAGACAAAATTTGATTTTAAAATGATTACTTATGATTTTTCACCATGGTAGATGTATCTATTCATAGTATGCAATTTTTGGGTAGTAAATTTAATGAGATAGCCAAATGTGAATTTATAAATATTATTATTTTATTTATAAATATTATTTTTTTTATTTTTTTTTTACCGATCGTTAAATCTTATATATATATATATAATCAAACAAAATAGAAAATATTCAAAAATAATAATATATTAAATGATTTAGAATCGAATACCTATATGAATAACAAAACATATTTGGTTAATATATTGATTGTTAAAATAATATTTTTAATAAGACATGCCATTCGAAAAAATCAACGCATGTTATCACTATTCATAAATATAAACATATATTTTAATTTTCAATGATCTATAATATATTAAATATTCGAAATATTAGTTTTAAAATATTTTTTATTGATTAATTAATTAATAATAAAATGTAAAATATAATCTGTGTTTCCAATATTCGTTCAAATATGAGGTTTGAGGAACACAATTTGAAAAATCAATTTTCAATCTAATTACTTTTAAGGCAAATAAATTTTTATTAGGTAAGGTTATTTTGAGATTGTTTTGGCTATATTGAGACCATTTTATAATGAGACCTCATTTCGTTATAATGAGACTCCAAAAATGATCAAAATATCTTTGTATAAAAGCTCCAATTTTTTTTTTCTCTTCTCCACACAAAAAGTTTTCAAAATCAGCAAAAACAAAACTCAAAATTTCTCAATTCCGAACTCACAAACACGTTAAGGTATGAATCCTATTATTGATGTAATTTTTATGCAATTTAGTTAGGTATTTTTAGTGATATTTAGAATTAGGTTCTGCCGAAAAAATCGAATTTTCATTTAAATGTTGTTTTTTTTAAAAGTAAGTTATAGATATGTGTTAGTCTAGTGATTGTCGATGTTTTGGTATGTTGTTTGTTATATTTGGGTTAGATTTGAGGGCTTAGGGTTCTTGGGAGTTTGGAGGCTATGGTTGCTGTCTGGGCGCGATTTGCGAACACCCAACTCGCAATTTTGGGCAAATTGCAAACAGCCAACGCGCAATTTGCCCCAAATTGGAGTTGGTAGTTGCGAGTTTGGTACTCGTGATTTGACCAAAATTACGAAGGCCATGCTCGCGATTTTTTAATTTAAATTTAATTTAGCATCTTTGGAACCTATTTAACTTGGACATTCATCTCGCTAGTTTTTATCTTACATTTAAACATATTATAATGTGTTGTTTTCAGTTTCAGCATGCCTCGCAAAGCACAAACTCCAGTTCGTCAGTCGAGATCAGACAATGATATAGAGGAGCATGAGCTTGTTTCACGGTCACGATCACGGTCAGTTAGGCGTATGGCTTGCACCGTCATTCCTGTGCCTAATGCATCCTTTGTGCTTGGGAGTCTGGATCAACAGTTCTGGAGAGTTAATCCCCACGTGTCGGCTCTTTATCCGGACTACACACAGCACGAGGCATACAACGTGTTTATGGAAGACGTAAGTTATGCTTTGTTTGACGTGAAGTGAATGTTATTTTATATAATGTTTAACTTACTAAAATATTGTGTATGTTCGTCGACCGTCGTGGTGCTACTAGATGTACGGTACCCATCGTGAATGGGATCTTGTCGGGCAGGGCAGGGAGAGAGATAAAATTATGATGTCTTGTTTTGCTCCCCTCGTCGGTGTCTTGGAGTGTTGGAGTACCAACGTGCACTTGGTAGATGCGTTTATCGAGAGGTGGCATTCGGAGACCAACAACTTCCAGTTCTCGTTTGGTGAGATGACCGTGACGTTAGACGGCTTCCACGCTATCACTGGTCTTCTGGTCACAGGTGATGATTTCGTGATTAAGTCTTTTCCTAATAATGGGCAGTGTTTAGCATGGTATGTAGTTCACTAGATATACCCGTGGATGCTCTTAGGACGGAGTTAACGAACAACAGGAGGGGTAGTTCTAGATCTGTGCGGTTACAGTTTTTACGTGAGCAGTACATCCAGCCCTATATGAATAACACTAGGTGTTATTTGCTCCAAATGTTAGGCTGTTGTATACTGGAAAACAAGACGGGGAACAATATCTCGTTAGGTTACTTATAGTTCGGAGCGGTATAGGTAATCCGTTAGATATAACTGGGTCCAGTATTTTTTAGCTCAGATGTATCACCATCTAGGGATGTCGTCCATACACAGCACGTTAATGATAGCTGGTTTTGTTGCCATGTTGGAGACGTGGATATACAATCACTTCCCCCTCCCTCTTTTTGACGCGGATGACGAGACTCGTATCAACATCCATCATTTACTGTCTTCATTGAGGGAGCATAATGTAAGTTACGAGGATTTTTTATTTGTTTATTAGTCATCCTTTTATTATTAGTTATCGTTGATGCAATCAGTTTTTAATTATGGTGTAGGTCTGGTTCATGTCTTACGAGGATATACGTGAGCATTTCCCTTTCTGCGCTGTGGCCTGGATAGACCATACACTGAAGATATTTGACACACTCGAGGCGTATTATCTATTGCGGGTCGCTCGTCAGTTTGGGCATATTCAGGATATACCACCTGGAATGCGACCTGTTTTACCAGCAGACAGGAGGAGGCGTGTCAACACGCGCTATTTGTGGAATGAGGCTACATGGAGCTCATGGCAGTCGCACGTCGTTGATCGGAGGATTCATGGTGACACATATGTTATAAGCGGTCCTAGTACGTCCTCTTTTTACAATGTATGGACCTAGGACCACCTATGGTACACCCTGATTGATCATACGTGCGAGTCATCCGGTGCACATGTTCCAGATACCCCGAGAGCGATTATTTTGGAGGAGCGACTGTTTGAATTGGCTGATCATGTGATTGATGGATATTCTAGAGTGCACGAGATGACTATGGAGCAGATGCGTCGAGAGATGCATGAGTGTTCGTTTCCGGCGCACTGGTACCGCGTGACTGGTTGACTGGATTTGTATTGTATGAGTACTTATGATAGATACCGCGTGACTCATTGATGGATATATTATCTTATGTTTTGGCTTTGGTTCTCGTTTTAGTGTTTAGATTTTAAGTTTTTGTTAGTTATTCTGAATTTCTTGTGCTTGATGTTTTTATTCTCAATTTTAGTTTTTTGTTATCATTTACATTACTAAATTCTAAATTATAAAATAAAGTAACATTCAAACCCATATAGTTAAAAAGTGCTGGTACAATTACACCGGTGTGAGTTTAAAAGCCAACTATAAAATCAAATTAATCAGTCATTCTACAGTAAAATTTAAATAAAAGCAAAGACAATATAATCTAAAAAAGCGTCCATTCAATCAAAATGTTATCGTATCATCCAAGCTGTTAATAAACTGTAAAACAAAATTATAATTAAAAAAAATAAATTAGTCTGACCGTAAAATTTGTTTTCGAGAAATTAGAATGAGAGATTGGAAAGTATGAATGTATAACCGCAAAAACAAAGGAGATTTTGGCGGTTGGTCTGATCCCTACAATTGGTTTGTGCAAATTATATAAAAGCATCCTTAATTTTAATTAAACCTGCGTACATAGTAGAATAGTTGAATGCAATCAACATAAGACCCAAACAACAATAAAAAAACAACTTAGGAAAGCATGCAAACTCAAAACATAAGGGAATAAATCAGGATGCTCAATCGTCGAAGTCGTATCTCATGTTGTCTTCAGAATTATCCCCCTCCTCCCTAGTGATGTAGTCCACCACCGTCATGTTCCAGATGGTAGCCGTTTCTTGCTTAATTTTAAGTGGCAAATAGAACAAACGTTGAAGTGGTTTGACAGAATGGTCTGGCGTCTGATTTCATCACGGTTGCGCACAACAAGATCTCTTGTTCCTCCACGGTCTTAGTTGAAATATATCATACACATGACACGATCAAAAAACGCATCGTTGGTATCTTCCCCCATCCCTCGGCTGGAAACCTTCACCGCCTAAAGCATATGGTAAACTCCATCTGTAAAAAGTATTAGTATTTTTTTTGGGGGGGGGGTGGAATGTTTTATGGTTTTCATGTTGCATGATATTACATGTCTTTTTATAGGTGGTTTCCATTTGGCGGAATTTGATATTAAGTCTCGTTATAGCAAGACCCCTAATAGTAGAACCTCCGCTATAATGAGACCCATAATAATGGTGGACGAGATGTTTGTACGTTTGTAAGTATTAGGCGTCGAACAGTTATTGGTCTACTTGGTTTGCGTTATCCTTATCTTAAAAGTGTCGTTTATTTATTGGTCTATTACGATTACGCTATCTGAAGTCAATAAATAAAACTTCCGCCATAATCACTCACCGTATACCCAACTTTGCGCCAACAAACATTTGGAAACAATAACAAAAAAACAAAAACCAAGATACTATTGATGGATTTAACTGTGGCTGAAGACTACCATTTGGTTCAAACGGTGAAGGTTGTCCTTCGAGAGATGGGGGAAGATACTAGCGATACTTTCTCCGAACGTGTCTTGTGTAAGATTTATTTCAATTACGGTATAGTTGGGAAAACTAATTACATAGCGCGCAAACTTATTGACACACATCATATGGAATTTTTGTTGTTTTTATGTTTTCCTTTGATTATATCTTATGCTATTAGAACAAAACAAAAACAAAAACTAAAATTTTAACATATACAGTACAAAAAAAATACTACAGATATGTGTCTTTGGAATGAGTTGGAAAATAAATATCTCATGAAAGCATCGATCGAAGTTGGTAAAACTATCCAGGTAGAGGGCGGCGGGGGGGGGGGGGGGGGGGGGGAACAATTCTGGATAACAATGATGTGCCAGATGTACTTCCTTTTCGGCAGGGATGGAGTTCAGCTGCCTGAAATTTCAAGGCGCTTGGATGAAGTGAAAAGCCAGGTGGTCCGTTCTTGTGAAGTTTCGTGTACATTTGGTTTCAGACCTGAGTGACATGGAACATCATTTTGCGTTCTAGCGGTTCAACTGCCAACCGACAGATACTATAACCGAGGACCAGCTGGAATATGTCCGTTCCGACATGCTTACCATCAATGAAGAGGAATTGCGTGACTACCAAGATGCGAAAGAAGAAAGGAAGTTGATGAAATGGAACTGTCGTGATAGATAAACTTCCTTTATCATGAGTTTTTGAAAATTATTTTGTTAGTTGTTGTTTGAGTTCATGTTTTATCAAGTTTTTGTTCCACTATGAGTATCCGTCAATTCTGTTTTAATTTTGTGGATTTCTAGTGTACATTTATCGCAGTTTGAATCTAATTTGAAAGTGTTTTTTTACCACATTTTGGATTATTTTTTCCGTCTAAATTTTGCATCATTCATTGAAAATGACTAATGTATAATATTGGTAAAACAATGAGTTTTGAACTCGCGAACTTAAAAAAATGATAAATGGAAAAATCTCCAAAGAGTTTCGTGTATATGAAGTGTCCAGTTTAGCCAAACCTGTGAAAACATAGTGTCTGATTTTGTCAAAATTGGGCATTCAAAACTCGTGATTTTGACAAATTGTGGCGTTGTCAGTGCTCAATTTTAACAAAATCAAAGACTATGTACTCGCGAATTTGCCACTGTTCCGAATTATGGTAATTGTATTCCGTAACTTTGGATGAAATTAAAAGAAAAGGTTAAGATGATTATAAATAAAACTAATATTTATAATAATGAAGAAAGTGGAAATTTCGAAATAAATAAATCGTGGTAGTATATATTAAAAACCATTAGGAAGTTCAAATAAAGTATTTGTAATTGCGAAAGGAAAAAACTACCGATGGATCAACAAATCATGAGTCTTCGGCCAATTCGTAGACATGTGGTGGCTCTTCGCGTACGGTCGAAGGTTGGGTGAGCTTGATTTGGTTATGTTTGTTGAATCGTTTGTCGAGCGGTATTGCCCAACCGGTTACAGCTTCTTCGGTGCGAAACGAAAACAAAGTAGGATAGATTTTCGAAAGTGGTCCATTCAACACAACCTACACGAAGAACAAAATAAGATATATATTCAGAACAAAATAAGATATAATATTCTGTCACAAAATAATAAAACATTTTTAGTCCATTCAAACGGAAACTAAGATATATATTCGGTCACCAAATAAAATATAATATTAAAGGATTCATTGGTGTACTTACTTTCACGAAACGGTTACCATGTACAAAACCTATACCAACTTCCATGTTAGGAAACGGTCGAGGATGCACACCGCGTAGAGGTAGATACGTGTAGGATTGGTGGAGCGATACGTGGTATACGATATACTAGTATCTAGTGGCTATCACTAAGCCGTAGTCGGGTAACGTCATCCAATGTCGACTACTGTTACCATACATTTAAAAAACGTCCAACCTTTTGACTAGGTTATCTACACGTTATGAACCATCAAACATTCTCTCCCATAGATCGCATTTATTTTTCAATTCGTCGATCAAATCCCATCGAACTTGGTCTCATGAATCGGAGTTACCGTAGACCGTTAAAGCAACGACACGGAATCCGCAATTACCGTCGGGAGATACATATCCTACGCTAGAAATGTACTCATGTAATTAGTTGGGAAACAAATTCTCATAGCCGCTAAATTATTTTCCCTTCAATGATTTTTTCGATCGAGTCACTCTCTCTTTCTTGGGTTGAGCTTTGGCTTTCGCTTTCTCTTTCGCTTTGTCTTTTGGTACTAAAAATGTTTTATTAGCTACCGAGGCGGCCGAGCCACCTATCTTATCGGGAGTGCTAGCGCCTAGACTACCATTGTATTCCCACTCGGATGGTTCCCGTTTAGTTGATTTGTCCCAGTCGGCTTTTTTCCTACCTTTGGTGAAAATCAGCTCCTTAGGTTCCAAAACATGACTTCTAGCGGGATCTAGGATTTGCATCATCATATTTATGATGTGATCTTGGATGTGTGCATCGTAACTGCGGATGGTGTTATCTATTAATCAGAGTTTTCTCGTGAGCTCGTGTTCGGTACCAACCTCGTCGTTAGCTTTGGTCTTTAGTGTACTCCAATAAACGTCACACTCATCTTTTTTAATCGCCCTTCCTTCTTTATAATTCAAAGCTAACTCGCATGCACATGGTAAATTATGAGTTTTCTTAATAACACAACCACACATTCCGGGAGTGAACCATATTTTCAAGGCCGTTGCAAGATTCATCTTTATTAATTCTATAGTCGTACATGAAAGTTCACCTTTGATGTCCTTGTAGATAGTTTTATTAACCCCCCTAGTTGAGTTTCTTGGACGATACCTACTACGCTCAAAGGATTCGAAAATGTTAGAGTGTTGAGAGTTAAGCAATGCATGAATATCTTTCCGAAATTGCTCAAACGTGCATAGACTACTGCCGATTGCCCGTTTGAGGCTCGAGTGAGAACTCAACGTAAGATAAAATAAATTAAAATTCTAACACTTAATATTAAAAAATAATGTATGGATAAGGTAATATAACTCAACGATTGCTAGTTTGATTTCCCAAATGTTTAAATTTGTTCGTGTGGATATTGAGAAATTTGTGTCAATAATCGGATATCCATTGCTTCATCACGTACTCGACAACCATTGGAAAAAATGTGTACATGTGGTGTAACTCGGCAAGGTTTTTTTATAATCTTCGAGTGTGGCGGAAAAGACAACCCTTTGATAATATTCGAAAAACTCATCGGCCATGTCCGAATTCGGTAAAACTTTCTTAGCATAAGAGTTGATGTTCCTACTAATATGCCAAGTGCATAGCATATGAGTGGCATCCGGAAATATATCATCGATAGTGTTTATTAAAGCCAACTCTATGTCGGTGACAATAATATTAGGCAATGCACACATGTTGTTCGTCAAAACATTCTTTAGAACGCTCAATCCCCAAGTGTAGTTCTCTTGTTTCTCGGAGCTCAAAAAAACAAAAGCGACACAAAACATCTTTTTCGTCGAATTTTGACCAACTATTTCTAGCAAAGGCATATTATACCTTGTATTCTTATACGTGCTATCCATTATAAGAACTTAAGGAAATGTGCACATGAAATCGATGCTTTTAGGATGTGCAAAAAACAAATCGAGTATCTCGTCCGTTGCTTTGCAAGTTCGCTCCCAAACATAGTAACCGTGTTCTTTTAACTTACAAAACAAGTATTGCATTTGGGTCTTGCCGACTTTATCAACCAACTCATGTTTTTAGTGCAGGTTGTGCGCATGCTAAATAAATTTTACGGGTCTTTAATCTTCAAACCGCGGTATATCTCTCTTGGTCGATAACCGACTTCCGTTTGACTACGAACAAACACCTTTTCTTCTACTTTTAGTCTAGCGGCTCGTGAGTGACCATCCAAGTGCAAAAACGGGTTGTGGTTATGTTTCCCGTTTAGCACTATCAATTTCCAATAGTCGGGTAGCTCTAAGACTGGTTTTCCCCTTAAATAGAACGAACCCGTGCATTTTTTGGATGAACATTCTCGGCGCTTTTTAACATACCTCGGTTTGGGGTTAGGTGTGAAAACCTCATGCCTCTCGCACCTAAAATACATCCTAGGAGTTTTCATATTTTTTCTACCTTCGTCGTTTTTACTACGCAACACAATGAATCCTAGTTTTATTCTTTCGGATTCGACACATCGGATCAAATCGGGTTTGGTGTACAAGGTGTTCGCACTAAACATTTTTGTGTAATTGGCCATCAAACATGGCGGTTGGTCCGGTCCTTACAAATTATTTGTGAAAATTATGTAAAAACATCCTTAATTTTAATTAAACCCACTACCCAATAAGCATGCATAGAAAAACAAAACTAACGGTCAATATCTCGAACATGGAACGCTCGATTTTGACAAAATTGCGAACACCGATCTCGCAACTTTGTCAAAATTGAGCGTTCAATGCTCGTGATTTTGACATAATTACGAAGGTTGTATTCGCAATGTTGTCAAATTCGCGAGAAACGAACACCCAATTTTGACAATGTTACGAATTCGGGGTTCGCGATTTTGGTCAAAATCAAGCGTTCCCAGTGCTCGATTTTGACAAACAAACACACGTGGATCTTCAAAGTTCGTCCTATTCGTACCGTTGGTAGTGCTATAATCGCACTGAAAGTTCAAAAAACACGAAAAATACATCTTGGATTTCAAGATGGTCCGTCAAAAGTTCATCCTCATCCGACGCGAAATCATTAATATTACAGCTCAACTCTTCATTCAAATCGTTCAAATCCATGATTTTTGGTATTCTTTTTTAATTTTTATTTAGTTAGAAAAAAAAATTATAAAAAAATAATAATTAATTTTCCATTAAAAATTTGATTTTATATATAAAAAATAAATTCATCCATTCACATAAAAAAAGATTTATTTGAAATCTCGTTATAGCCATATAACCAAAAGAGATCCAATATAGCCTGACACTCAACGTATTGCTATAGACAAAGTCGTTAATTTTAATATTCAGTCACGGTTCAAATCAATTACTATTAATTAGTCTCACACCTATCCATTGACACCTATGCATTGATATGATTATGTCTGATTTACGATTTCTTATAAGAGCACTAACTTATTACCGATTTAAACTAACTTGAAAGGAAGCGAAATTGTGCTAATCGTTTCTAAATATATTTTCAGAATATTTGTTCATTTTTACAAGATTTTAGGCTGGATATTTTGAAAATAAATATGTTATTATTTTCAAAATATAAAATTCTAAAAACAAAGTCAATTTTATTTAAGAATGAGATAAATCAAAATTTGAAAAAAAAAAATAGATTTAAAAAATAAAAATTGATATAAAAATACGATCTCAAATTTAGAAAATATTTTAAAATAATCATTGCATGTCGTATTTTATAAAGATAACTAACTCATTCGTGGACGTGTAATATATAAACATGTTATCATTCATGATTTGATGCAATTGCAAGACAATAACAAGAGTTTGATCATAATGATTTGAGGACTAAATCAGGAAACAGTTCATCGATTGTTTTGGGATCTTTTTTTTCCATTTAGTTTCCCGAATTTAAAATCATTGATTAGTCGATGGTCTAAATTTATAGATTATTCCAAGTCAAGGGATCATAACTGATGATTTCGAAGTCGAAGGACTAAATGAAAAAAACGGGATAGTCGGTGGACTATTTCTTGATTTAAGCCATGATTTGAACACATAATTTAAAATTTATAATTACATATCTATCTTTATAATAACTAAAACGTTTATGAAGCTGTGAGAGAGAGCAATGAACATGTTTCTCCATCCGAGACTAAATTTCAGGAGGTACTCCCTAAATACTATTCACATTGTTATGCAAAAAACTGCTTATTGATGAGATAATTTCCTCCAAAATATATTACGAAAAGTACACACATGAAGTATTTAAAAAATTATACTTATCATCTTTTGTGACAAACCTTGTTATTCATTACAATAAGTGACAACCTAATAAATTTATGCATAATTATTTATGTATTGAGTATTTTTACTATATTAAATATTTTTATCTTATAGGCCGAATGAAAATAAATAGGATACTAAGGCGGCTACCTGTTATTTAATTCAATATTAAAAACATTCAAAGAGTTTTAAGTTATATTATCCTTCCCCTAAAAGTATATTTGAGTTGGTAACAACAAGGTTCTTTGAGGATGTTGAGTTGTTGAAGAAGAATTTAAGAGCAAATGTTCATTTCAAGAAAAATGCAGAGAGATTCACGAAGTTTAAAAAACAATATACACTTCATGAAGCTAACATATCATTATACATTGATCCATGCTGTCTAATGATACTCAGGTATTAGATTATTTGGTTTCAATGCTAATTATTTTCATTCAGTTAGAATATGAAGATACTCAAGATAATATATTTTATCGACATAAAAACAAAATGAAATTGTTTAAGAATACCGAACTCCACCTCCTCAAGAAGTGAAAACTAGGAAAATAGTTTCATTAAGAAGGTCCACTAGAGATATGAAGAACACTATATCTTTGGATCATATTAATGTATCTTCAAGAACATGAAATGTCATGTGGTGTAATGGTATCGTTTCGTCGTATTTCGGTGAAGTCATGAAGATTTTTGTTTCTCATGAAGAAATAATACAAGTCAATTAAAGATAACACGTTTTGGGAGCTTGTCCGATTACCTAAAGAAAAATAAGTTGATTAGTTGTAAGAGAATTTACGAAACTAAATGGGATTTCAAATATATGTAAAAAGATATAACAATGACAAACCATGTAATACTCCTCATGAAATGGCAAACGTGTTTGCCGAAAAGTCGCTCTCAGCTACCATGGCCTCAATAGAATCAACCGTTTTATAAGCACAAAATTAAATCATTCTGACAAATCGTTTATGATTCGGTCAATCACCTAGGAGCAAATTAATATTTATATTTTAGTATAGACAATAACAAGGCTGGCGGACCTGATGGCTACAATGATAGTTTTTTTTAAACTTATGGGTCCACCATATGCCAATTTATGTAAACATATCTACGAGTTCTTCAATACAACTCGCATGGACCCTAATTGGATCAAAATTATCACATCCCTTCTTCAAAAAATTGTCTCTCTTTTTCATGAAAACGACTACATACCAATAACCAATTGTGATATCACTTATAAAGTTATTTCTAAAATCCTAACTAATATGATAAAGACTCATTTCCGTAACTTATTGACTCTTCTCAATCGGTCTTTTTCCGTGGCCGAAATGTCTATGATAATATCGTCATATCTTAAGAGCGTTTTAGAAGTTATAACACCAATCACAAGGATCCAAAAGCTACCCTAAAAATTAACCTTATGAAAGTGTTTGCCAACGTTAGTTGACGTCTCATTCTTGATGGTCTTGTTTTTATAGAGTTCCAGTATAAAATGATCTCTTGGATTATCTAATACATATCAATGCCCTCTTATACCATAAATGTTAATGATAACCCCGACGACTCCTTTACAGGAAAAAATACCTTAGACAAGGTGAACCCCTTCCTCTCTTTTTTCGTGTCCTCATCATGAAAGTCCTATCTTCAATATTAAAAGAGAAAAGTCAAAATCATAGTTTCAAGTTTCAATAAAAATTCAATAACTTGAAAAATTATAAACAGTTGCTTTTCACATGATCTTATGATCTTTAATCACGTAGACTTCATCCTACTTAGACTCATCAAAGAAGGTCTTGACATAATTCTCTATTATTTCTAGCTTTTATATTAACCTAAAAAAATCAATTTTTTCTCTATAAAATTAATTACTGTCATCGTTAATCTATTTCAAATGTTCTTAGATATAAAATTGGAACTCTCTCCATCTGCTACCTTGGTCTTCCTCTTATTACCAATCACTTATTCTTCAACAACCATCACCATCTCTTCAAGAAAATTACTCCTCGTATTGGATATTGGTCTTCCACAAATGTATATAAAATCGACACACTCCAACTCATAAATTATTTGTTCTTTGTCAACTAAGTTTATTGGTATTTTATGTGTATTCTCCCGATTGAAATCCTTAAGGATCTCCCAATAACTTAGACGTTTTTTGTGGTATGGCTCTAAGATGAAATATGGTGTCAAAGTTGTTTGATCTAAAGGTATATTGACCTAAGAGGACAACCATTGGGATAATAGGCCTAAAAATCTTGAATCAGACGGCCGGCCTAAAACATCGTTGGTCCATACTGAGTTAAAAAACTAATTCAATATGGTATGATTGGATTAAGTCTGAGAGAGTGAAAAATAAAAACATCTTGAACATCCGGCTGGTTCGTACCACATTTAGGCTTGGAGAAAAATTCTCTATCGCAAACCTATTATTGTAGACTGTACAAATCAGTTATCAATAATGGAGGGTCCATTTACCTGTGGTGCGATCTATGTCTTTTTCCAACCTCTATTATCAACCGTTACGGTACTAGTATAAGTTAAGTTGTTAGAATTAGTAGCAACAATAAGTATTCCATATCATTATCAATGACTCTTGGAATTGACCAACCCATATTAGATCAGGTAACATAAGACAACAACTTTACTTACATGAAACTGGTATTCATAGTCTAATATTCTCTCTCCCTCTGCCAGATGACAATAATAACGAACCATGTTGGTTGCCTAATACAAGAAGTTACGTTTTTACAACTAAAGGTACCTAGAATTCTAAACGTCAGTCGCTTATGCATGCCAACTAGGCCAATCACATTTGAAATAAGCACAATATTTGTAGACGTTCCTGGAGTATCAACACATCTATTATACAAAGTTAAAAATTTTCACTAAAGACTAGTTAATAGCTTGGAGTGTCAACACATCTCCTAATTTCGTGCTGTGTGATAATTCTATCAAATTTATTAATCACTTTTTATTTGAATACGCTTACTCTCGCTCCATCTAGAATGCATTAAGCATGAAATCCAGATTCCTACTCTAAACAAATATTGGTATTTTTGGCTACACTGAGCCAGTTTCTAGACCACTTCCAACACCCGACAATACCATATGTGGTACACTAGTTTCTATGTTGTGCACATATGGGAAGAGAAAAATGCAAAAATCTTTACAAATATCATATTCCTTGCATCAGAAATATCACACCATATTTTTACAAATTGTATGGTATAAAGGTCGTTTGGACTATATTGGCTCTATGTTATGGTTTGCCACATCTGAGAAGAGAGAAATGAAATAATCTTCACAAATACCATATTCTTTGCATCCGCAATGTCGGACCACATTCTCTCACAAATTGTATGACACAAAGGTTTCTTGACCTTATAACTATCCACCTTTTTTTTACAAACTCACCCTAGGATATGCGATGATCTGTTGTGCAGTCTCGTCTCTCCAACATGATGCAAAACACTTTATCTCATCCACTGCTTCAGTTTTTACATATTTACAAAAAATATATGTGATCTCAGTAACTTCTGGAGAATGATTTTTGTAAGCTTTTGAAAACGTCTCTTGTATGTATAACTTCAATACATTCATAAAACAATTACCATATATATGTATTTTAAGTATCTTAATCTAAAAAATATCCATAATATATTAATTAAAAAAGTAATAATGAACCCATTCAAAAAATAATAAAAACAAATTAAATAATAGTTTGATCTTACTTTGAATATTTATATTATATGTATGGCTAAAACTGTTGGTAATTTGGCTAAGTAGTTCAAAGTATAAGATTACTAATATGGCTAAATAATAGTTTGATCTTTTTCCTCTCTTTTGAATTAATTGTTTGGTAATAATAAAAGTAAATAGAATGATAGTTAGTTAAAATTAGTTAAATGTATGAATATATTTGGTAATGATTTTAGGATTAGAATGAATTTGGTTAATACTTGATTTTGGTAAATTTGGGCGGAGGGTTCTTAAGCACCCAAGTTTACTACGGTGACAAAAATGATTGTGTTATTTTATTTTGTGACGGACGGTGTTGAATGCGATTTTCAATTAAGTATAAAAGTAAATTAATTATTATATTATAAGTGAAAATAAATAAATTTAAAAATATTTTATCACGAATTAAATATATTTTTAATTTTTTAATTCACTAAATAAATAAATTTTAGAATATTTTATAGCTAATTATATAAATACAATTTTAAAATATTTTTAAAAATCAACTATCATTATCCTTTATTATTTATTATTTATTATTTATTATTTATTATTATATTACAACTAATTCAACACAATAAATTATACGTAATCTACATATTTTGAATTATAAATCTGTAATTGACTAGGAATCAATCTACCAATATTTTCATAATAAATTTAAATTTATAATATATTCTTTTATAAAATTAATTTTAAATTATATAAAAATCGTATGAAAAATAGTATTTGACTAGCATTTATACCTAATTTATAAGTCTTTGTACTATAAGTTAACCTTAAACGCCGCCTACGTGGGAATGGGAAGGTAGGCTGGCTTTGTCCTTTTATGAGAAGTTTATATCTATATATCAAGACGAGCCAGGGCGATTATTTATATCTCTACAACTTTCTTTCTCAACATGCAAAGCCCTAAAAGATTCTCTAGCTGCAGAGGTGTGTCTTTTGAAATCAAAACTCATCCTTATCCCATCACTACTAAAACGACACGACACAACAGCCTTGTTGAAGTTACACCCACAACTATCGGTAGCAATGGACTTCTCCAATTTTCTTGGATGTCAAATCCTTCCATACAAAGATCCACTAGTTTCGCCAGCAGTCATTTCTGCGACGTTGAAAATGATGAAGATGACGTTGAAAATGACGAAGATGAAGTTCTGGAAACACTAGAGGACGGAGGAAAACAGGAGCATGTTCAGAAGAAGCAAGTATCATCAAGGTTATCTATCATTCTTCTTGACCAAGGTTTGTTCACCGTTTACAAAAGACTTTTCGTGTCCTCTTTCACACTAAACATAATCTTTTTGGTGCTTGCAACAACTGGACACTTCCCTTATGCGAGATCACATTCTATTCTTTTCTCTATCGCCAACATTCTAGCTTTAACGCTATGCAGAAGCGAAGCTTTTTTGCGAATAATATTCTTTTTGGCTGTCAAGATTTTAGGGAGACCTATTGTGCCTCTCCGTATAAAGACATTAGCCACATCATTTCTTCAAAGCCTTGGTGGATTGCATAGTGGTTGCGCTATATCCTCCATCGCGTGGTTGATTTATTCTTTGGTCCTCGCTATTAAAGAAACTACCACTTCGCGTGAAACGATTGTGATCGCGTATGCTATTCTTTCTCTTCTTTCTCTCTCTTCTTTGTCTGCTTTTCCTCTTGTCCGCCATTTACACCATAACGTGTTTGAAAGAGCTCACCGGTTATCTGGCTGGACAGCACTAGGCCTCCTTTGGGCATTTCTACTACTATCATTCTCTTACAACCCTACAACAAAATCCTACTCCAAACAACTTCTAGCGTCGACAATAATCAAGAAGCAAGAATTCTGGTTCACACTCTCCACCACCGTACTAATTATCCTACCGTGGCTAAGTGTAAAACGCGTGCCTGTCAAAATATCAAGCCCGTCAAGCCACGCAGCTATAATTAAGTTCCAAGGAGGTGTCCAAGCAGGCTTGTTAGGCCGAATAAGCCCATCACCGTTGTCTGAATGGCACCCGTTTGGAATCGTTTCAGATGGAAAACACGAACACTTTATGTTGGCTGGAGCAGTAGGTGACTTCACCAAAACCCTAGTCTCCACCTCTCCACCTAGCCACCTTTGGATCAGGCAGGTCCGGTTCGCTGGACTACCTTACTTAACAAACATGTATAACAAAGTGTTGCTGGTGGCAACTGGTTCAGGAATCTGCGTTTTCTTGTCGTTTATTTTGCAATCTACGAAGGCTGAGGTGTTTTTGCTTTGGGTAGCTAAAGATATCGAAGCGAACTTTGGAAGTGAGATTCAAGAGATGGTGAGTAAAGAGAAGTATCGCGATAGGGTTATTGTCCACGACACGTCGTGTCTTGGTCGGCCTGATATATCAAAAATGACCGTTGACGCGTCTCGTAAATGGGGAGTTGAGGTTGTGATTGTTACTAGCAATCCAGAAGGAAGTAGAGATGTTGTTAACTCATGTAAAGCTGTTGGGATTCCAGCTTTTGGTCCTATTTGGGATTCTTGATTTTTACTTTTTTTTTTTACTTTGTCATTTGTCCAAATTCTTCTTATACTTTGGTTCTTGATTTGTCTCAAGACTGTAATCATGTTTGTTTTTTTATCTTTCTTTTGCTTTTTCATTTGTCCAAAACCATATTGTTTTTGTTTGTGGATTTCTCTCAAGATTGTAATCATATTTGTTTCATCAACTTTAATACTCAATAGAAACATCATGGTCGGCTGAATTATACATTCTTGGGATAAATTTAAATATTTTTAAAACTAGAAACACAAGTTGACTCCAATAAAAATATCAATAAGAAAAGCATATATAAAGGAATACAAATCTTATCTATATAACTTTTTTTCTGTCCACATCTCTATTATCTCCAGATAATTAGTTTAATAAAGGTTTTGACTTTCAACTTGGAGAGTTCAAAGACTCACATCTCTATTACATTTGCGTGTAGTCATATCACTATATTAGTATCTTTTTATGTCAGGTAGTCATATTACTATATTAGTATCTTTTTATGTCAGGTTAGCTTGCACTTTCATTTGATTGCGATATGCATGACCTGAGTTTTTAAGGGTATTCCTCATGGACAAGAGAAATGAAACGGTAACTATCCTTTTCAAGATACCATCTTCTTAGGCTAAACTCCATTTTAAGAAAATATTATAACCGAACTAACAGTTTTCAAATGGTAAATTATAATTAAGAATTTAATATATCGACTTTCTTTTTAATGCATACCAAGTTTCAAAGTGAAAGATAGAAGAAAACTATAAGCTTTATTAAATTCTCACTAAAAGGATCGCTGTCAATCTCACCGCAAGAACGAGTTCAGACTAGGGCTGTCAACGGTTCTCCGGAACCGAGAACCGGACCGGGACCGAACCGATAAGGACCGGACCGAGAACCGGACCGAACCTTAACGGTCCGGTTCGCGGTTCCATTTAAAAAACCGAAAACCGATAAGGAACCGAAAAGAAAAACCGGTTAGGAACCGAACCGATAGAACCGATAAAGAACCGAACCGAAAAACCGATAAATCGATAATAATATATGCGAACTACTTAATCAATTATACTATTTTATCACTATTTATAAAATATAATACAAGCATTGTACCATAATATTTTCCAAATATACAAACTTTAGAATGTTTTAATATGTATCTATTAAATTATATTCTGTCAATTTTTAAATAATTAGAATAGAATATACATGACAGAAGATAAATAATAAAATCGATTTGAATAATAAAATACAAAAGAATAGAAACCTAACAAATGAATATAAATAAAGATAAGTAATATTCAAATCCCACATCGCTACTTTTGGTACTAGATAGAAGACTGCTTCTCTATAAAAGCCCTATGATTTATGTAAGTATTTACTTAGGTTCAGAATAGGCAACAGCTGTACAACAATAGCGTGGCCAATGGTGATATAGTAAAATATTTACATAATATTTATTTCGGTTCCGTGAACCGAACCGGACCGAACCGAACCGGTTCTTTATCGGTTCCGGTTCGGTTCTATTTTATGGAACCGAAATTCTGTCGGTTCGGTTTGAACCGACAGATTTAGTGGTTCGGTCCGGTTCTGTCAAAACCCGGACCGAACCGGACCGATAACACCTCTAGTTCAGACTATAGTATTTTCAGGTTTATTACCGATAAATACCGCACAAACATATGTAATTAACCTAATCCGACCGTAAATTCTGAACTTTATTTTGTCGTCAAAACTAATAGTATTAATTTATAGAAAATATTCAAAGCAAACTTTTGTTATCAATTGATAGAATACAATCCTGGCTAAAGCGCAGTAAACTATTGTGTAGTCCATAATGGACTGAAAATTTAACTAAAATTTGGTTATTATAGCCCATAATTAACTGAAAATAAATTAAAATTTTGGAGGGAAATTAAAAATTTGACGGAACTTGACTCCATATCTTTTAAGTCGAGCTAAACTCTTTTACAACTTCTACCAGGTAGAAGTTTTTCGAACTAAACAACACATTGCGTTCGATTTTGGATATTGAAGTCCAATTTCATTACTAAAATAACATCCAAAGTGTAATATTAAAGCTCCTAATGTAGAAAGTGAGATTGAAGGATAAAAGATTTGTAGAATTTGTAATGTATTTCCCTTGAATTGTACAGCATAGAACACTGTTGTATTTATACAAACATAGTCACTAACAACCTTGAGAATATTCTCATGTGAGGTTGTTAGTGAGTAATGGACTTTGTTTGGTTACTTGATTAATAACCAGTTGGTTATTGTTTGGTTACAACACTAATGTAAGACTAATAGTTGTTTCTTGATGGACCTGGGCCTTGAGTAGTTCACTTAGTCTTGATAAACAGCAAGGCCAGAAACCTGACCCGGTCCAACTCCAAAACACACAAAGACCCACCGTTTAGAGTTAGGTATTGAGTGAAGAGCTGAGCTTAGGGTTTTCTTCGAACAGCCCCTCTTCTTCAGTCTTCATCTCTTCAATATAAACCCTAGAGCCACCATGTTCTCCAACATCCCCCCTCAAACGCAGAGGCGACACCGAAAGCCCAAGTTTGTCACGAAGATAAAGAAACCGAGAGGAAGGAAGCGCCTTTGTGAGAGAATCAGCAATTTGATCGAGTGAGGGCACATACCGAATCTGAACCAACCCTTGGAGTACTTGATCTCGAATAAAATGCACATCAAGTTCGATGTGCTTAGTGCGAGCGTGAAAAACCGGGTTGGAAGCAAGAGAGCTGGCCCCGAGGGTATCACACCACATGACTGATGGTGGAATGAGGGGAATCCGAATTTCGGTAAGTAGTGATTTCAGCCAAATCAATTCTGCGGATAGATTAGCTAACGCACGGTTTTACAGACTCAGTGGAGGATCTGGCCACGACATTTTGTTTTTTTGATGACCAGGAGATGAGAGTTTCTCCAAGGAAGACGCAGTACGCTCCAATGCTTCGACGATCATTTGGAGACGAAGCCCAATCCGCATCAGAGTACCCATGAAGCTGTAGCTGATAACAGGGCTTAATGTGAAGGCCTAACAGTCTCTTTAAACTTGCCAATGTAAAGATGTTGGTTTTTGTTGATGTTGGCTCAGACTGTTGACGGCATAAGCTATGTCAGGATGAGTGTGAGTCAGATATTGTAAGGCACCTAACAGATTTCTATACTGTGTAGGACAAACCAGAGGCGAGCCATCATGAGAAGAGTGCTGAGTACCAGATGCCATAGGAGACGGACAGGGCTTGGACATGGACAGTCCTTGTGCAAGAAGTAAGTTTTCTATGTACTTGTGCTGTGTCAAGTAGAAGCCTCTCTGGTCACGATGAACTTCTATTCCAAGGAATAGATGGAGTGGCCCCATATCCTTGAGAGCAAACATAGAGTTGAGATTGTGAATGAACTGATTTACACAGGCTGTGTCATTCCCAGTGACAAGAATATCATCTACGTAGACCAGAATGAGTATAACAGTAGTCTTGGAGACCAAAAAGAACAATGAGCAATCAGCTTTTGAGTTACTGAAACCCCAACTCAAAAGTGCATCCCTTAGTTTGGAATACCAAGCTCTAGGAGCTTGCTTCAGGCCATAGATAGCTTTGTGTAGTTTGCAAACATGTGTAGGATAGGCAGGATCAACAAAACCCTGAGGCTGTGTCATGTACACAGTTTCTCGTAACACTCCATTGAGAAAAGCATTATTGATGTCAAGCTGCCTTACTGTCCATCCCTTAGATACAACAATAGTAAGAATGACCCTGACAGTAGAAGCCTTAAAAACCGGGCTAAAAGTTTCATAGAAGTCAACCCCAGGTGTTTGATGAAAGCCCTTAGCCACTAACCGTGCTTTGTACATTTGAATAAACCCATCCATACCATATTTGATCTTATAGACCCACTTACAGCCAATGACAGTAGATGAGTCAGACACTGGTACTAGAGACCATGTGTGATTAGCTATGAGTGCTTTGTATTCACTCACCATAGCCTTTTGCCAATTAGAATTACCAACAGCTTCAGAGAATCTAGTAGGTTCAACCACATCCTTATCTGTAGTAACAAGAGACCCCACATATGGAAATTTAGGTTTAGAGATGCCACGTTTCTGCCTAGTTTGCATTGTATGAGTGTTTTGTAGGTTTTGAAGAGAGTCAAAAGGATTAGGGTTAGAAAAGGGTAGTTCAATGGTCAATGTACGTGTAGGCAGTGAAGGCTGTTTGCTGGCGATTTGTGTGGAGTTTGGAATAGTTTGATTGGTTGTAGATAGAGATTGTGAGTTTGATAAATTGGTTGTTTTAGGAGAGTCAAAAAGAGGACTTGGAGTAGATCTCTGGTGCTGCAAATGATCAGGGATATAGGTTGTTCAGTTGAAGCTGCAGAGTCAGTCTCCTCAGAGGACACATTTTCACTTGTCGCAGGCCCTGTAGGAAAACTAGGTAGCCATAGATGAACAGAAGACCTAGAGACTGACTCATTTTGACATGTATTTAGAAAACCAGTAGAAAAGGGAAAGTCATCTTCATTGAACACAACATTTCTAGAGACAAACACCCTCCCATTAGAACTAAGAAACTTATAGCCTTTGTGACTTTGACTATACCCAAGAAAGACACATTTGATAGAATGAAACTGGAATTTATGTGTTTGGTAGGGTCTTAGGCAGGGAAAACAAGAACAACCAAAGGTTTTTAGGCTTAGGTGGTTAGGTTTTTTATGAAAGAGTGTTTCAAAAGGAGACTTAGCAAGAAGAATAGGTGTAGGAAGCCTGTTTATCAAGTAAACACTAGTTTCAAATGCTTCAACCCAGTACTTGTAAGGTAGGTGAGCCTGAGCTAGAAGAGTGAGACCAGATTCCACAATATGTCTGTGTTTTCTCTCAGCCCTACCATTCTGGGCTGAGGTATGTGGACAAGACCTACGTAGTAAGAACCCACTTTCTTTAGCTAGGGAAAGCAAAGGCCTAAACTCACCCCCAGTCACTTTGAACAGCTTTGATGGATCTTTCAAACTAATTTTCAACTAGGATTTTAAAGCTTTTGAATGTTTCAAACACTTGACTCTTATCCCTGATAGGATACAACCAGGTATACCTAGAAAAGTCATCTAAGAACAACACATAGTACTTACACCAATTACTAGATTGAATAGGAGTAGGGCCCCAGACATCAGTATGTATTAAGTCAAGTACATTTGCAGCATGAGAGCTAAAGATAGAATATGGTAGACTGTGAGACTTGCCTAACTGGCAAGCCTCATAAAAAGTGATTGTATTGCTCAATACAGAATTCAACTTACATGACTTAAGAACAGAATTTAAGACATTTTGAGATGGATGGCCAAGCTTCATATGCCATCCATCTTTGACAGACTGAGAGACACTAGTAGAGAAAACACTAGGAAACCCTAGACTAGGACCAGATTATGACTTAGAAAAGATATACATCTTGTAGAGACCATCTTCAGACCTCCCTCTGAGCAGGATATTCCCTGTTACATTGTCCTTCACAAGACAAAAACCTTTATGAAACTCCACAAAACATTATTGTGATTAGTTAATTGATAGACAGACAATAAGTTCTTGTTAATCCTAGGGACATGAAGAATGTTGTTTAAGCAGATAGATTTTCTGGTTAAAGAATGTAGGGTAGAATGACCAATGTGAGAAATTGGAAGTCTCTCACCACTACCAACAAGAATAGATTTGTTACCTGAGTACTCAGACCTCTCTGTCATTTGACTAGTGCTCCCTGTGACATGGTGACTAGCACCGCTGTCAGCATACCAGACCCCTTCACCTGTAGAGTCTTGTGTTGCCACTAGAGCATTTTGATCTCCTTCTGATCTAGCTTGCTCTGAAGATGTAGAGCCCATAACTGAGGGATCATCCCTGTAGTAGCAAACAACACCAGAGTGACCATACCTGCTACATATTTGGCAGTTTGGTTTGTTTTGTGAGAACCCTCCTGCTCTGCGCCTGTAAAACTACTTCTTCCTCTATTGCCATAGTTAGAATTGAAACCAGATCTGCCTCTGTAACATCTCTGATTAGCACCTCTGTTGTTATGAAAATACCCTCTCTGATTAGAGTTAGCAAGCTGTTGTTTTGAGTCTATCCTGTGAGTAACATTTGCGCTAGAAATATTGATATTAGAAACTGAGTTTTGTAACCGAGTGAGTTGCTCAAGTCTGCTATCATACGTGAGAAGACTTGTTTGTAGGTCAAGCCAGCCTAGTCCCTCCTTGTCAGCTAGACTGACTACAATTGGTGTATGCTCTGCATCAAGACCTGCAAGAACTTGTGTTAACAGATCATCAATGGATGTCAGACAACCGGCTAGAATTAGATTGTCATAAATCAATTTCATCTTCTTTAGATAGTCAAACATTGTTGAGGCTCCTTTACGAGTTCTTTGAAACTCAGCCTTATAGTATGTAACCCTTGCTCTAGTCTGTGAACCAGACAACTTGCCAGCAGCTTCCCAAAGACCTTTAGCTGACTGTTCTTCCATCAATTGAGCTGCTATCTCAGGGCTCATAGTGGAGTAGAGCCACCCAAGTAGCAGCTGGTCCTTTGAAACCCACTCTTCAAAATCTGGATTCTCTATCACTATGCCCTCAGTATTTGTCACAAACTTAGGAGGACAGATCTTTTCTCCAGTGATGTAACTCCATAGCTTATTACCTTTTATCACAGGAAAAACAACAGTTTTCCATAGAAGATAATTGCTTCTATCTAAGCGAATGTTATTAACATTGCTAATTGGGTGCAGGTGCAAGTTTTTTGAGGGAAAGATGAGTTGTTGGAGAAGATGGAGCCAATAGAGTCTGAGCTAAAGGATGGAGAATCGTTTGGAGTAGCCATTGAAGACTTAAGAGATGTGCTCTGATACCAAGTGAGATTCAAGGATAAAAGATTTTTAGAATTTGTAATGTATTTTCCTTGAATTGTACAGCATAGAACACTGCTGTATTTATACAAACATAGTCACTAACAACCTTGGGAATATTCCCATGTGAGGTTGTTAGTGAGTAATGGACTTTGTTTCGTTACATGATTAATAAGTAGTTGGCTATTGTTTGGTTACAGCACTAATATAAGACTCATAGTTGTTTCTTGATGGACCTGGGCCTTGAGTAGTTCACTTAGTCTTGATAAACAGCAAGGCCAGAAACCTGACCCGGTCCAACTCCAAAACACACAAAGACCCACCGTTTAGAGTTAGGTCTTGAGTGAAGAGCTGAGCTTAGGGTTGTCTTCGAACAGCCCCTCTTCTTCAGTCTGCATCTCTTCAATAAAAACCCTAGAGCCACCATGTTCTCCAACATAGAACCATCCTTATTCATTTGAACAAGGAGTTATCTTCATTTTAGAAGAATTAGCCTGACAAGATATGAATGGTTTTCTTTTTTCGAGATTTCTCTGTTAGTTTTTTCTTTTAGATCTTAGAACGTATCCTAGCCACTTGAGAAAAGTTTTATATTTTCCAGTTGAATATTCATTAGAATATTCTAACATCCACAATTCTTGTATAGTTTGAACCTGCAAAAGTAATAGACTTTTACAAGGAAGGAAAAGTCAGGTATGTACATGCTTGAAGAGAGTTAGTTTATAGTAATCATAATATGTAATTTAGAATATATTATCATGTGTTAAATTTTTTGAAATAAGATGCTGAAAAGTGAGCATAACAAAATCTACTAAGCTATTAAGGTTTGAGTTTAGACCAATGGGGACAAATTACCATAAGATAACCTTGAGAGACTATTTATTTGATCTTCAAAGTATTGTACCTTGAGAGGTTATTATTTTTATCACCTTAATTAGCCAATTTCTAAACTTTTAAGGAGAACAATTGTTTTTTAAGGATTCAGATATTATTCGTGGTTATAGTTTAGTTTATTTTATTTTATTTTATTTGAGAGACCGTTTGTCTATCTAATCAGCAACCATATATATATATATATATATAGATTATTGTCATGTTAGAGTTGATAAGTTATCTGCGGTAGTTGATAAGTTTTCTGCAGTAGTTGATGATGAAAGCCAAATATTAAGGAGATTTTCCATTTAGTAATATTTGAGTGAGTAACCTTGAATCAGTCTTCGTGTATAAGAGACTCATGTTCTAATCCTTACATAGTAAAAGGGCATAAAGCGAAACCCTACACTCAACTATTATGGGCGTTTGTTTACCATAAATTCTTCTAAATGCAATTATTCATTCACTTTTGATGTCTCTAATCAAGCCTCTTCCCCCTTTGTTTCACAAGCTAGTGAACAATGTGTTTAGCTTGTATCTATTATCTATAGGTTTTTTCCATTTAAGAGGCAAACAAACCATTGGTTTATTATGGTGATTGAAACAACCAAGCTTCGTGGCAGAATTTGGGTCCTTGTTCCAATGAGGTCTCTTTAAGAGGGAGGCATAATCCAAACTAGATCGCATATACTTTATATGCTCTTACATTGATTTTTATTTTATCTTTTTATCTTGATATTTTATTTTGTTTCGAGCATACTAAATGACCCAACATATAATTTGAGAGTTGATAATTCTAATATGGACCTTTTGATTGATGTACCATAAACAGCTTCTAATCATGTGAGGAATATACAATATTTGTGTTAATTAGAATCCCAAAAATCTCGAGAAAAGTATTTTTAATACTTCATAGATATTAGTACATCGAAGAAATAAGTGCTTGATTGTTTCAAACGGCTCATAAAATTGACATTTAGATGCCAGTGATAAATTTCTTTTTTAAAAAATAGAGTCCATTGGTAGCCAATTGTTAAGTAATCTCCAAATTAGGAATGAGCCCTTCTTTCAGATAGTTGAATTCCATATTCTTTTCAAAAGATTAGACTTATCTCCTTTGAGTCTAATTTCATTATAGGTATCCTTTGCGTTGTAGTTGCCTGAGGAAGAATGGTCCAGTTGAGGGAGTCATCTTTTGATTCATTGAGACGAATTTTCCTTATTTTCCTGATATCATAAGGCAAGACCATGTCCATTATCATATCTACTGATGGTAACGTTTTTCGAACTCGCGGGTACTCGACCCAAATCGACCCGGTGGGATGGGTTGTGAGTTCTAAAATTTTTCCACGGATGGGTTATGGGTTTAAAAATTTACTATCTGACGAGTCTAGGATTGGTTATAAGTTTAAGAAATTTCCCATGGATAGACAACCTAAACCTCACCTACACGGTAATACCTAACAGGTATCTGCCCAATTAATATTATGTAAAATAATATATTATTTAATATTATTTATCAAACTTTCAAATAAAATTATAATATTAGTATTTTTATTATGTAATACCAAAGCTATATATTGTTTGCTAATATATACAATATATATTTTTTTAAATATTATTTTGCGTTTAAACATTAAACTTGATTTTTATTTTTTTCTATTTTGGACATTTTTTTCTTTTTTTCTGCAAAACTATACTATTCTAATATTATTAATATTACTAATTAAAATAAAAATAAACTATTAATTGATTATTAATAACCTAACAAAAATACAAAATATTTGCCAATTATCACTAGTTTCAGTATATTTTGAAACATATCATTCTACAATTAAACATTAAATTTGATTTTTTAATATTTTTCCTTTTTAATAATATTATTAATTAAATTAAAATAGATTATATACTAACACATGCCAGAACTATATATTAGATACCAAAATATTTGCTAATCAATATACCATATATTTTCAAAAAATAGTATTCTACATTAGAATATTAAATTTGATGTTTTTTTATAAACATTTTCCTTTTTTCTACAATTTAAAAGAAAATGATTTACTAAGATACACCAAAACTACATATTAGTTATAAATTTGTTTTTTAAATATTTTTTTCAGCAAGACTCATACAATTAGTATCAAACTCATTTTAAATATATATATATATATATATTTTATTTTAATTATTTTTTCAAGACTCATACAATCAGTATCAAAATCAAATTATTTTTTAATTTGTTTTAAAAAAATTTGTTTTTTTTCTCCAAGATTGATAGTATAACTTAAATTATAATTTATGAAACCTAATTTATAAAAGAAAACATAAATATGCTCTAGGAATCTAGAGTCAATGAGGAAAAAATTAAGTTAACTATTTTTTTCACCGCCCTAACTTAGAGAAAATAATTTATGAAACTCATTTAATATATGAAAATTATTTTTTGGTAATTATTTATGAGAACCTTTAGAGAACGAAGACGAATCACGTTGAAGTATTTTTTTTTGTTATCGGTGGGTTTTTTATCTTGGATAATTTTACCATGGATATTTTATCCACATAAATTACTATGGCATATAGTTTTCTAAAAAAATAGCTTCATTGGGTATCCGTGGATGGTGCAATGTTTCATTTACCTACATTCCAATAGATGAATCTTTCAGCTAAATATATGAATGCTAAAGAGTTTTTTCCAAGTTTTGGATCCTCAATTAGTTGCTTGGATCTGTAGACTTATAACATATATTTAGCCCATAGAAAAATTTTCTCTCTAAATTTGAACCAAAGCTTGCACGAATACGTAGTCTGTAGGCTCTCAATCCTTCTTATGTTTATGTCACCTTCTTAGTAAGGTTTACATGAGTGATTTAATCTTGATCAATTGATACATTATTTTGCTTCAGTGGACCCTCATAGAAACCTATTACACATACCATCAATCTTCCACCAAAGGAGAGGATCTTGAGTCCCACTCTAAGATCGTATTTATGATTTTATTATTTGAATGGACAATAATATCAAGATATTTGATAGGAAACTGACCATGGGAGAAACGAGATAAGTCTTCTAGTATCTTTATCTTTGTTTGAGATAAACTTGATGAAGTAATAAATTTGGTTATTTCCTTATTAATGATTTGACCAGATTTCTCTTGATATTGCTGCATGAAGTTACGTAGAAGCTTTATATTTGATGGGCATCCATCACAAAAAATAATGAAATCGTATGTGAATGTCACACAATGTATGTCTATTGAACTCCTTGATTTATATCTCAAGTCTTGTTTATCTTTGAATAGCTTCCTTAAATTTCATACTAAGGAATTCCTCAAAAATGATAAAAAGGCTACGGGATAATGGATCCCTCTGCATAACACTCTTAAATAAATTTAAAAAATCCATGAAGCTTTCCATTTACAATAATTAAAAAGTAAAAAAAAAAAAAAATTAAAATTATGTCTGCTTTTGTAATATCTAAATGAATCCAAAACCTTTATAAAAATTTGAAAGACAAGCCTATCAAAGGATTTGGATATATCGATCATGAATATTCTTTTTTTTATTTAATACGAGAATATTTTCGGAAATTATTCATTTTAATATATAGTATGCTTATGCATAAAATAGAACATTTATTTTTTACATAAGAAATTTTTTTTATCTTTCAACCGCAACTTTTATTTAGTTCTTTTAAACCACAATCTTCTTAATGTAGTTTAAGATTTTCTGCCGACAACATTAACCCAATATTTCTGTGTTTAGTTAAGGTTCTTAAAACCCTAATTTCTATATTTTTTTCTTAATTATATTGTTTCTTAATCTTTAGTTTATTTTGAAAATAAAAACAAATGATTATTAAATTTTATTTTTTGTTTTATATATTGTTTATGTTGCTGTTTTTTATTCCTTCAACTTATATATTGTTTATATATTGTTCATTTTTTTCTTCCCTATATTTATTTACTATTTTTACTATTTTACTATTTGATTTTATTCCCTACAATGTTGCATCATTAATGAGGCCTTTGTTTATGCTTGAAGTGAGAAAACTGATCTTGAAAATAATATGTACTATATTAAACCATAAAAACCATTGACCGTTTGTTATTGTTTTGTTGTTGATTGTTTATATATTATTTATGGTTTTGCTTTTCTTCCTTGTATCATTTACCGTTTTTAATCTTTTACTATTTGATTTTATTCCCTACAATGTTGCATCAATCATGAGACATTTGTTTATGCTTGAAGTGAGAAAATTGATTTTGGAAATAATATGTATATTATTAAACCAAAGAAACCATTGAGCATTTGGTATTTGTCTTTCATTGATTTTACTTTCTTATCCTTGGTTGTTTGGCCACACGGCTACGTAAAATGTACAAACTAGTCGAACTAAAATTTAAAGTATGATGGTTGGTCTTGTATGGTTCTTTTTTAGTTGTTTAGAAAATTAAATTGATATATTAATTATGGTTCACATGTCATTTATTGTCACATAAAACCACATCAAATATTTTGATACCCAATTCTTCTTATTTTGATCTTAAACTGATATTTGCATACATGCTTAATCTCTTTTAGGACTACCACCAAAGATTTTCATCAACTTTTATTGGAGTTTGTTGGAAGAGTGAAGCTCACACAATCTTTGTTTCAAGTTAGTTACTCTTTCAATTTGTTAAATAAATCATTATTTATTTCGTTGTACTATATTTATTCAAATGCCAACCGTCATATCTATAAAATTATATATATATATATATATATATATATATATATATATATATATATATATTCCTATAATTTTGCTGAAAATGGCTTAATTTTGGTTGGTTTATGAGTTTTTCTATTATGTATTTAGATTGGATGAAATTAAGTTATAAAGTAAAATTTTTAAGACCCATTAATTGGTTGGAACAAGTTATTTTTTTTTAAATGTTATGCAGCGAGAGCCAATATATGTTAGAGACTCAAATATGTTATACCAAACTTTGCAGAAATTGAAGTTTGGGCTAATAAATCTTTAGTTGTAACTTTGTGAGCGTAAATTACTAACTTTATAAATGTTATTAGAACTTGGTGAGTTGAATGCTGATTTCTGGTTAGAGGTTAAATATTTACTAAGGAAGCATTATGAACCAGTCTTGCTCAAGAACTTTATTTTCTTTTGTTGTTGTTAGTACTTGTGCTTTACCAAGTAATTATATCATTGAACTGTGGAACTTCATTATTTCTCAATATATTTATATCACTTTGAGGGTTTTGTAAGTTATTTTCCTTATTTTATTAATGGAATTTCAAGTATTGAGGCGGCTCATGAAGTCTTTGTTTGTATTTAAATACAACCATTCAACTAAGATGCATATTATTGGTTATTTAACCAGAATATTGTAAGTTATAATACCCAAATTTGTTAGAATGACTTCGTATCGGAGAATTATTATATTGTTAGTTTTTATACGACAACTCCACTGCCACGCCTGTTGTAGCATTGCACCAAATGTTGGTAGATTTGCAAGAACTCAAGCGACTGAGTGTTTTATGAAAAATAAAATTCAGTGGTAAGTTTTTGAGCTTAACTAGTGAGGATGTGTAAATCCTTTAATGAAGCTCGGATGTTTTCAATAAATTGGTTTCGTAAAATTTTTATTTGGTGTTGGATTCATCAATATCAGTGTTATGTAATCCTTGCTAGTCAATAAGATTTATACCTTCATGTCTATCTCACTTTGTTTTAAGTTGATAATTTCAACTATCGGAGTTTAACTTTCAAATAACTATATTAATATATAAATTCCAAATGGAATGACAGATGCTTGATGTTGAATAGTTTTTTTGTCTATGTTATGGTTACTATTTATTTTGAGGCTGCAAAATTTTGATGTTGCAGCAATAATAGAAATCTATAATATATGCAGTCTTGCATATGCAAGCCAGATAAGGGTACTTCAATTGCACAAACCTAAGGCTGGAAAGTTAGGATCTTGAGAGGTTCTATGTTATCAATCGTTTTTTAGGTATCATAGCAAAGAAAAAAGTGACGGGTTAAACAAAATTAAAGTCGAAGCTTTATATATATTTACAGAGAAAAAATCGGGAAATACGATGCGCATGCTTGGTAAATATCGCGTCATTTTTTCCATAGAGAAAAAACATAATTAGAAATATATGGATTTATATTTTAATGATGTATTTAGTCATGCTCATAAGACTGTACAATTAATAAGTAATCATTTGATTTATATAAATAGAAATTTGACTAATATGCCTATTATGGAAATATAAATATGGATACTAGGGTTAAATTTGGAATCTATAGAGAATTAAACTAAAATATGAACATTTAAGACTAAACTAATATGTTCATAGACTAAATTTATTACAATCAATTTAGTGGGCTATAATCTCTATCCACAAAGAAAAGTAAGACGTACAAATACATTTAGTGTAAAATTAAAACCGGATTGCATCGTACATAAAGATATAATATGACTATTATATTCCTTCAAGTTACTTAGTATCAAATTGGTCGCTGTATTGGTGAGATTCACCAAAACACTAAATGATTTTATTTTTTAACTTGGATTGTTGTTTAGTTTAAGAACACAAAAACGAAGAACAAGATTGAGGAAACATAACCAAAGACAAGATCGACTAGATATAAGAGGATTGCGTCTACTATTCTACTACAATTTGTTGTTACTAGTATGAGTAACTTAACAAATAAATATTACGCACAATATTTTTTTAATAAATGAAATTATAAAGTGGAAATATTTGTTGTTTATGTATAATTAATCTATTGCGTTATTCAATAGAAAAATTAAATTGTTATCAGAGCTAAGACTCTCTTGTGGATCCATGTAGGATTGTATGTATGTTTTAATTAATTGTATGGAAAATATGATTATTTAATTTTGTAAAGAATATGTGCTTATGAGATTATATGTTAATTTAGACGATTATAAGTGGATTTAAGGTTATATGAAAAACATATTTCAATTAATTGAATTGCATAAGCATGTTTAGGTTCGCATGTTTCGGTGTTTAATGTTCATAAAAGACTAATTTAGGAGTTTTTCATTAAATAACGTTAATTTATTGCTGAAAATGGATTTTTACAACAAAGAGGCCCTAGACCGAAGAGTAAAAAGAACACACAATGGATTTCATTGACACATTCATCGTGATCACCCATGATATGATCGCGTTGAAGGGTAAAAACACCTTCCCCGCGATCACCATCAGCTCGCTGTGATGAGCATAAGGTTGCTGCAACGTCCGTTTTTTATTGCAACAACAGACCCATGAGGGTTGTTACACTTTGCTCTTCTTTCCCTTTTTGACATGTAACCATGAATATATGTTTAGTCTTGATAGTTTTTATGTGTATGTGTTTAAAATGAGATGTGTATTTAAATTCTTATGTTGATATTCGTGACTAAGGTTGTTTGGATTATGACAGGAGAATCACGAAATCAATTAATCGCCACAAAGGAAGATTAGTTGGTAGATTGATGATCTTAAGGTCTGAATAGTTCATGGATTAAGTTTATTGCAATTATGTTCATCCTAAAGGAATATCAATACTTAGCATGATCAATCATGCACGAGAGAGACAATCATTGGAATAACCAACCTAAAGACGGATTTCAGCATTACTTAACTAATTAATAATTAGATTAATTGTGGTTTTTTTCAAAATTATAAATACATGTTAGTATGTTTTCCCACATGTGTCTTGTTATCATTGTATGTTATATTTTATATGTATTATGCCATTTTAAGCATGTTTAAGTTTAAGTGTTGTATGTCAATGAAGTGTGTATGTGTTGTTTGTTATATGTAAAGTTGTTATACGTATAACCCATAAAGAAAAAGAACTTTAGTTTTGATTTTTTTTAATTTTTCCAATGCATGCAGGTTATGGAATTGTATTTGGATTGTTATGATCATGACCTGATATTAAGGACTAAGAATCTAATGTCCCTTATTAAATAAAATTTTAATAAAAAAAGAAAAGGTTTGTGGCGTGGAGGGAGTCTCATAAGTTGAGCTTAGTAATCATGAAAGAGTGAATACCTTTCGAATTTCATAAGATTGTCCCAACTCTGATTACTTATGCAATTGAGTCTTTCGAAGAAGTTGAAAAACGTTTTCCCAAGGTTTAATAAGGATGCGATTAAAATGTTATTGTTGCAACTCTCCACCATGAAGTTTAATAGAAAAATGATAATAATATAACATGTTTTTGCAATTTCATTGATCGTCTCAAAGTTAATGGCACTTAATATTAACATCCTTAAAGAAGTTGCAATAAGGTTTATGTTTTATTTTTTCTCTATCTGAGAAGAGAACAGTTAGTAAACTGGCTTCTCGTGCTACTTAGAAGGAGGAGAGGGTGAAACAAGAACCTTCTAATATTCATAAGTTGAGCTCTCAATAGGGAAAGTATAAAGGAAAAAATATGATAAAACATTTAATAAAGCTTCTGATTTCGTAGTAAGAAAACATAAGAAATCATCTGTTATAGGTTGGTGTTTTGTCTGCAATAGGAAATGCCATATTAATAGAGGAGTGTGAAAAGTATCAAGCTTAAATAAAATTTAACGTTGATCTCCCAACTCTTGGTTTTTTCATAAATCAATTTATTTTAAGTTGAATGAAACATATGGTGGGTTGGTATGCTTAAGACAACATGTGTTTGTATTGCTCTTAAGGATATGATAAAGATTGAGATTAGTGTATGTGATTTGCGATTTTCCATTGTTGCTTTCTAGTTCATATTTATTGTATTTGAAAGATGTCAATAGGAATTTGATTTTTTTTTTGTAAGAAACACCTTAAAAGATGTCTGAGAATAATTGAAAAAGAACAATTGAAAAGCTAAAATTATATAATTTTTTACAAAAGCACATAAGTAATATCCTAAAAATACAAATGGATAAGCTTGTTGTTTAGAGATTTATAAAGCCCACTTGAATAATCAAAAGGAAATAGACCAACATAATCTTAAAATTGAGCCATATCGACATATGTGTACCCCCTATGTAATCATAGAACTGGTAACGCTACTTCATACCATTCATAGGTGACTTTTCTTTTTACGGGTACCTTTACCTTATCCCTGTAAACGTTTATAGCTTCATACCATTCTTGTTACAAACTATTAAGTGTGTTGAATCTTATAGTGGTAGTTAATGTTATGTCATATATGACAGTTAAGGTAAAGAATGTCAAAGACCATTTGCTAAATACCTTGAGGAGTGCGGTATAGTTCCTCGTAATACAAAGTCGGGTTTGTCCAACATAAAAATGTGTATATGAGAAACAAAATTGTATGCTTAAGCATATGGTGAGAATTGTGATTCATCATTAAACTCTACCACTATCACTCTTGGGCGAGAGTATAAATGTGCAGTATACATTCTCAATAGAGTTCCAAAAAAAAAGAAACCATAAAGGTACCAAATAAGCTTTGGATTGGGCGAAAACCTAGCTTAAAGCATCGATTTTTTAGGAATGTTCATCTAAAGCAAAGCACCATCGGTGGAATATAAATAAATTAGACGATATAAGGGTTAACTATTATTTTATTGGATATTTTGATCATTTAAAGGGTTTATAGTTTTATGATTCTCCCAATATAAATATGTTATGAGATGAGAGTATTAAGTTTTTTGGAGGATGTTGAATTTAGGGAAAGAATTTAAGAGTAAATTTTCATTTTGAGGAAAAATCTAAAGAGATTCATAATACTTTTAACAAAGATAAGTAAGTCATCAAACCTACATATCGGTCCCAATGAAGGTTTTGGTGAATTGATGATCAAACATAAATTGGTCATAAAGCTAGCATAACGGCCCAAATTAAAGTAGTTTGTGGATTAATGTTAATGTTGATAAGGGCGTAAATTATCTGGCCCCAAGCGGGTCAGCAAGCCCACTAGCATTTATGCATTGAAATAATAGGTTGTAATAAAAATGATAAAGTAAGAAATAAGGACTTAAATTGTAAATAATGAGTGCATGAGTAGGATTACAATAAAAGGGGTGGAATATACTAAAGTGGGTCACCCATGTGGGTTTGGGCCCACTACATTTACTATATAAGGTAAGATTTCATTTATGGAGGGTGATGAGCTATGAAATCATTTGGGAAGATATCCAGAGAGTATTTTTTAGGACAGTGGTGATTGTCTTCAGATGTGGCTACTGTTAAATATAGTATCTTCATCGGGTGTAGCAAATATACATGGTTCGGATTGAATAACAAAATGATCAAGTAGTAGATGATCAATGTGTTGATCGAACGAACCTTTTACTTTTCCCTAGTACTTGTTCTTTTTTATTATGTCATTTTGGTCTCTTTTTCTTGAATGCTTCTTGGTGAGCTTTAATTTCTTCTTTAGACGACCCTCATCACTACTGGATGAAAGTGAATCTTCAAGGTTTGAGTTATTTGAAAAAATGTCAGAAGACTCTGAGGTTGTACTCACAACTCGTTTGGACCGATGTGTTTTTTTAGAGCTGACATGAGTCTTTGTGGACAACGCATTGTCAGCATGCTCATCTGTAGGGTGGAGTCCGGACGCATCAGACTTTTCTTTCACTCTTTTTTCAGCTTGCTTATGGGCCCTTAAAGCTTCAATTACAACCGTAAATTGATCACGTTCATCTTGTATGAACTGTCTTTCATCTAGATTGTGATGAGGGATATTGTCATGGGTCACTCCTTCACCTCCTGGAAGTGGATCCTCTACCCCATGGAGATGGAACATCGTGTATATTAATATTCATGCCTTAATGATATCCGAACTACTCTTCCTACTAATTGGTTTAGATTTGCTATTCAGGCACCTTCGCCTTCCACTGTGGTCGCCAATTTGGTGTGGATTATTTCTTATAAAAAGGGTATTTTTGGTCTTGTGTTTAATAGAGTATTAACTTTTAACATAGAAGATAGAAAGATAAAAGAGGTGTGTGCCTCTAGTTAGGATTATTATAAAAAAACAACATATTAAATGTGGTTGGTTGAGGTATTTATACTCTTGGTTTGTGACCCATTGGTCGTTCGGCTTGGATCTTGGACTCGGATCCACCTCAAGGTTTCCAAAATCCAAAACCAGAAAGGTGTAGCACACAGCTGGGTCATAGTCCACTTGGGTCTACTGTCCATTGAAAATTTAGTGCAGATTTTAATTACCCCTTCAGATTTTGTCCTAGTGATCTTCCAAAAATATCCGACCCTATCATATATAACCTTTAAGAACCATTCATATGGATTTATTACAGTATCCTTAAGCTCAAAAAGACATTTACAATTTTTTTATCTAGTGAAATTTCTCTTAAGATCATTTATGGCTACCGCTCGATCATATCATCTGTATATCTCGCATTAAAAAAAATATTCGAGGATTATTCATATCATTCATAACATCATAATTTTTATTATAATTACCAACTGTGTTCTTTTCCGGTCTTCTTAACCCGGTCAAACAATTCATCTTGCGTATAACATTATATTATAAAAAACATATCAGTAAAATCCTTTGTATTCTTATATGTATCATTTTCTCTATGCAATTCCAAAGTACATGAAATTAAAAAAATAGGAAATAAAGTAACAAAACATAAACAAGAAATACAGGCCAAAAACTAAGAAATGCACGCCCAGCGTGGAACCAGGAAATCGATGGTGCGGTGGAACTATATAAAGGATATACAAACGTGTACTTTTGATCAAATGACCCGCACCACTGATACAAAATCTATGTACCAGTTGTGTAACCTAAAATCCGACGATAAAAAAAGTTACTCCGAATTAGTGGTTTCCTTCGTACACCGTCGCTCCTACCTTTCTACTTTTTTTTTATCTCCTTCCCTCACATCACATCATATTTTATTTTATATTGTAAAGCGAAATTGTTTGTTTTAGAGATCTACTTTTCTAAGAATAATATTATCATTTTGAAAAAAAAAATGATGTTTGATTTTGTTATGCTTTTTATATTTCTATATTAAATGTTAAAAGATATGGTCAAATTTTTTTTAATGAATATTATTATTATAAATAAATTGGTAAATACAATATTTTAAATAAAAAAATCAAAATTTTAATCAATTTTAAATTTTAAATAAATAAATATTATTTTTAGGTAAGACTAGCCTAAAAAAAGATCATGCCTTATAATTTAGGCTTTTTTTTCCATCCATTATAATTTGTATATTGTTACGAAAATAAACTAATTCTTTACAAAGACGGAATGAGGTTTGCTACAACATTTACTCTAAAGTGGATTTATCTACGAAACTATCATTACTGGAAATATAATATTAAGAATATCATATTCTCAATTTCAAAACCAACCTACTAATCCCATCCAATAATAGTAGTTTATTTTTCTAAAATTAAACTTATTTTTTTACAATTTTAGATGTTCTAACAAAACTTTTACTAGTTCATCAACATTCAAAACTTGTTCGTCAACATTTAAAGCTTGTTTTTGTTTTTTGAACTTTTCTTAAAAAACATAACAAAACATGATTCAACCGAAATATAAGATTTCTATGGAACTTTTGAACGAGTGGTGCGAGACTTTTGAACCATGGGTTTTGAGGCCATGCACCGGTGGTGCATCGCTCAAAACAATTTGTCCTAAAAAGTGAACCATTGGTTCCATTTGTTTTTTTTTTTTAAATTTGATTTTTACCGGTTTTAATAGGTTTTTTTTACTTATATACTTTGGTTTGTTTTTTAAAATTTGGTATTGCATGGCGTGGATGCTACAGATGGATACGCTAAAATTTTGAGTAATTAATATTTTTGAACGCAAAGTACTCGCTACACTCGAATATTCTTTGAATGCGAGAGATAGAGGATTGATTTAATACAAATTATTATTTTTTAAATTAAATCAAAATATATTGAAATTTTATGAGATTTATTAGTTAAAGTTTAAATTTAATTTTTTTAACTCACCAACATTTATTGTGTGTATTAATTGAAATTTTATGAGATTTAGAAAAAAATAAAGTTTAAATTTTAAAATTTGTAGTTTACAGGAATGTTTTTATTAATTAAAGTAAAATATAATTATTATTTTAGATATTGTATAATATAAAAATGGTCTCTTACTATATATATATTTACCAAAATATTGTGAGATTTTATTAATTAAAATATCTTTTATGTAATTTTATAAGATTTTACTGAAATATTGTGCATATTCGTTGATTTATTTTAATGAAATTTATATTTAAAAAATGTAAATGAAATTAATATTTTTATTAATTAAAGTTTAAATATAATTATTATTTTAGATATCATATATACAAAATTGATTCATTACTATATGTATATTTATTGATTTTTTTGTGAGATTTTATTAATTAAAGTTAAAATTTTAAATTTTTGTAACTTACCTAATCATTTACCGTGTGTATTTATTCAATTTTTTTCTAAAATTATAAGAAAATAAAATTTCGATTTAAAAAAAATAAATTTTAATTTTAATTTAAATATAGTACGTTTATATTATGATTAATTTGTAATATAAAATTGGAAATTACATCTAAGGTACCCACTCAACTATTTTATTGTCATCTAGTATTATCTCTTAATATCCATCTCAACTACTAATTACCACCTAGTACCTAACATTATTTTCATACCCTAACTACTCTCACCCTTCATGAACAACCACGTAACCAAAATTTCTCTTTCTTACTTTTTCTTTTTATTTTATTTTTAAAAGATCCATATATTTCAAACCGGAGCTCGGAAAAAATAAATGAAAGTATCATCGCTTTTATTTTTTTAAATGAACAAAACTAGATTCATTGATGATATTTTTTTATTTTTTTTTAAAAAGTAACTCTCAGGAAATCGAGAGACTTAAAAACAACTCTCAGGAAATCGCGAGAGTTGCACACAACTCTCAGTACTACATGCGAATTGTGTGCAATACTTGTACCCAAACACAAGTTGTACACAACTCTCAGGACTACATGCGAATTGTATGCAAAACAACTTTTACCTAGAAGTACCTTGTACACAACTCTCAGGACTACATGCGAATTGTATGCAAACAACTTGTACCCAGACGCAACTTGTACACAACTCTCATGACTACATGCGAATTGTGTGCAATACTTGTACCCAAACACAACTTGTCCACAACTCTCAGGACTACATGCGAACTGTGTGCAATACTTGTACCCAAACACAACTTGGACACAACTCTCAGGACTATATGCAAATTGTATGCAAACAACTTTTACCCAGACGCACCTTGTACACAAATCTCAGGACTACATGTGAATTGTATGTAAACAACTTGTACCCAGACGCAACTTTTACACAACTCTCATGACTACATGCGAATTGTGTGCAATACTTGTACCCAAACACAAGTTGTACACAACTCTTAGGACTACATGCGAATTGTATGCAAACAACTTTTACCCAGACGCAACTTGTACAGAACTCTCAGGACTACATGCGAATTGTATGTAAACAACTTATAACCATACATTACTTGTACACAACTCTCAGGACTTCATGCGAATTGTGTGCATTCTTACATGATGAAGATGCGAATTGTACTATAACACACATGCACCCAGATGCGAATTGTTCAACGTTTTACATGCACGTTGCAGGGGCCTCAGAAATATGGAAAGAGCACCATAACCAACACACAACCACCAAAAACTCATTTAATATCCATCACAACACGCACAAAACGGTAAGAAGTATTAAATAAATTTCATACACATAGATGGTCAAAAAGATAAATATACGAATGTTTAAAAAATTAAAAAGTAAACTTTCGATGAATATAGCCTAAAGATCTTCCATCTTTCGATATTTCGGCGTATCGGAGAATTTGAATAAAATAATAATAAATATTAGATAAAAAGAACTAAAATAGTGACTAAATTATATAATAAATATATTTTAAAAAAACAAGATCAATATGTTAATAAATTTAAAAATAAAATAAAATATACTTTTTAGAACAATAAAAAATCTAATAAGATGAAAGATTGAAGGTTTCTTTCAAATTAGACCTTTATACTGTACAATAATTAAGTGGAAGCTTGAAAGGTGTTTGTAAACTAAATATTTTACTATAAATTAATAAAATATTAATTAATATATAAATTAATAATTATAATTTATCGATTAATTAATATATATTTTTTTAGTTAATAAATTTTGGTGGTCCCAAATATATTATTTTATAAAAAAATTACTGGATATGCCGACCCCACCCAATCGATACAACTCCAACCCTATCCGGTCCAACCCTATCAAGTCCAACCCTAACACACCGCTGGTACGACCAGCTCCATCCCGAGTCTATAGCGATTTGGTGGTTGGAGAGATACGATTTGCGGTTGCTAAACTTGTTAAACATCATCTTACTCTATTTTTTTTTTATATTCTTTCTTTTTTGAGTATTTTGTTGTCAATTGCTATTGCTATGGTTTATTTTTATGTATTTCTAAATTATAAAAGCAACAAACTTATAAGGCTTTTGTTTTAAATTTTGAGGTGAATGTGTGAAGATGTTTTATATTGCGGCCAGTGGCCACATATTACTATATTATTTTTATTTATGGATTAAATTGAAATAATTATCTATAAATTAAATTATTATTATTTTAAATAAAACCATATAATTTATTATCGAATACAATTTTCAATTATTATTTATAATCGAATCTTTTTATAATGTATTTAATGGATTTAGTAATTATAAAGATTTAAATCAAAATGTTTATTTTTGTAAGATTTCTTTAATTCTTTTTATAGATGTCATTTTTTTAGTTAGAATACTACAATTTTTTTGAATAACTATTTTTTTTTCTTTCGTCAAAAGTCAAGAGGAAGAATCAATATTTTCGTTAGAGTTTTCACTTTTTTTTAAAAAATTAGACAGGACTTTTTTTTAAACGATGATATTTTGTCGGGTATTTTTTTGTATCATTAACATTTCTAATTAAAATTTCTAAGTATCAACATTGTCTCTATGTTTCTCGCGACATGTTCGTGCTTCCATACGCGTATGTTTGGATGTGTGTTATTTTGCGACTGTAATATCGTCGTGAATGATTTGAGATCATGTGTCGAACGTGGAGATTGAAGTGAAAACGCATTATAGTAGATGTTTCTGGCGGTTGTTTTTCTTTGGATTTGGGTTGTAGATGATCTGAAGCGGAATCTCATTTTTTTATCCGGTTTTCTAGGTCTAAAGGTTTGTCTCAAATGCACATTCTCTTTCCGTCTTGTAATTTCGTAACTTCAATGTTCTTCTTCGTTCTTCATGGTTAATTTTGGTTAAATTTATATTTCTCTTTAAATTTTTAGAAAATGGGTGAGAAAATGTGAATGGTGTGAAAGAATGTTGTGAAAGTCAATGAGACTATAACCTCAGTTGGTTTTTTATGTATTTTTTTGTGATAGATCTAGATTTTTCAGTTCTAAATCTATAGATTTTAGATGTAGAACTGAATAAACTAGATCTTGAGTAATTTTAAGTTTTTCAACTTTAGTTGTTATCCGATTGTAATTATATCTCAAATTTTATAGTTGTAGTCCTATGATGTAGTCTGGTAGCTCTTAGACCCCATTAAACCTCCGAGGAACGCTCGATCAGCCTCCGGAGAATGCTCGTGATTTTTTATTATAATGTTCACTATTTATTTAATATTTGTATACTAAAAAATATAAAGACTGTATTTTATTTAATTAGTTTTTGAAAAACCATTAACTTTCAAACCATAACTCGGAAAAATAACTAGAAATAGTATTAATTTTTTAAGATGGACAAATTTAGATCCATGGAAAATATTTTTTAATATTTTTTATTTTTTTGTGTGAGGATGAGTAAAGCCTAGGTTTGCACTTGTCAAATGCAAAGTAAGGATTAAAGGTAGTGCAAAATGTGAGACAATGGTTAATTTTTTTTCTAAGTACGAATTACAAACTAGGATAAATACAAAATGAAACAAGGATTAATGAAAGTGCGAAATATGAAACAATGGTACAATTTGATTTTTTTATTTAAGTGTGAGTTGGATGAATGATGAAATACAAAACAAAAGCGAAAGTAATTGCGAAATGCAAAACAAGAGTTAATTGTTTTTGTCTAAGTGTGAACTGCATTATATATGTAAATGAGAACTACAATCCAAAAGTTAAATGAAGTATAAAATACACGTTAACTGGTCTGGTAAAAAATATAATTCACGAATCTACTTTTGTTTGTTTAATAAAACAAAAGCAACATTGTTTATATATATTTTTTTCGAACTATAGTTTAAAAATATAAACTCTTACAAATTTAAATTACATTTTTAAAAAATATACACGTGTGAAGTTTTTATATATAATAGAAGATATTTCTAATAAAAAATGTACTACGAATATTATCTAATTAATTATATTTCCCAGATTATGATTGTATAATTGAATTTGATATGGGTAAATAATAATACTCTACCAAAATTTTCAAATCTTGTATAACGTCCACTCTATACTCGCACACATATCAACCTTACATTTTTTTGGGTGTAGGATAGTTTTTCGTGCTTCAAAACTTTATTTGAAATGTTATTTTACCACCAGCCTTTATTTGAGGAGGTACATGTATAAAATAAAATTGACAAACTCACTCATTATTGCATTATTCGATAAAATACGAATATAAAACAAATATGTTAAATTGGATCCTTGACAATTCTTTGAGTCACATTAATGTCACGTCAGTTGCAGATGTGAATAGGGGTTGTATTTGAATGTAACTTCATTTTAAAAATCTATTATAGCTAAACTCGAGTGATTGATTTCATCTCTGGCTTTAGATGCACTACTAATTACAACTATGATATATTGTGAATCATAAGGTCTCTCCTTATAGATTTTTTCCACCATTTTTTCAACGTACGTATTTTTCGTGACAGGTATCTATAATAAGATATATATTTTTATATAAAAAATATTTATGAAAATATAAATCATTCAATTGAAAATAATAATTTAATTTAACAATGCATGACTAGATATGTACATTGTTTTTACAAGACTTAATAATTTTTTTATACCATCATCTTGTTGTGGAACAAAGACTTGATAATTATTGTCTTACAGAAGCACGTGGATGTATCCATTAACTACCTACATATTAGAGATGGTGTGTAAATAAAATGAATCTCAAACATATTTGAGAAGTGGACATAAAAAGTTCTTTATGGAAAATACGATACGACGAAATCATCAATCTTTTATAGATTATTCAACTAAAACAAGCTCTTGCCATCTTGCCCAAGATATCTTTAGTTTCATTGTATTTTAATACATTTTAATTCAAAATTTTCCACCATCTTGTTGTATGTTATTTCGTCATAATAACATCAATCAACTTTAACTTGTGTTTATTGAATTGGTAGAGGTTTTTCTTGTTGTACTATCAGTTTCATATCTGTTAGATCTTCTTTTTGAGGAGTTGGTATAAGTTTTTGATTTTTTTTTATTCTTGTGGAATTACTTGATGTATCTATTGGTGATTGTTTTGTTGTAGATGATCTCGTCGTTGTTGTGACAGTTGTTTTTTTTGTGGAAATACTTCTTTACTTTGTATATTTTTTTGTACTTGCTTCAAGTATTTTTTTTTTCTTTAGTTTTGGTTTCTTTTTGCTTGAAATTTCTTCCAATATGTCTTTTTTTTATTTTCTTGAAAATGGTGTTACGAACCGTTTGTTGTATTTGTTTCACCGTCGTAACTACTTTTACCACAAGAAATGCAAGCGTTCCGCTGAAATTGTAGCTTTTTTGTTCAACTTTTATTAGTTTGATGACATATTCCTCATCAATTACTGTTTTTAGGGACAATTTGGTGGTTGTAAGGGCTTTGATTTGATTATCTTTTACAAATTCTTCTTCTTTAGATACTGCCGCTGACTTAATTTCATAATGTAGTAGATAATAAATATATATAAGTTTATATTTTTATTAATGTATTATTATGAGTGGAAAACATATTATGAATGACTTGCGAAAATATGTACAAATGACCTGGCAAAAACATCACTTGTGAAAAATTCATTTATAAAAGTGTAAATAACTTGCAGAACTATGTGCAAATGACTTGTACAAAAATAAAGGTTCACAAGTGTAAACGACTTGCGGAAACACGTGCAATGGACTTATGAAAATACATCACTTTTAAAAGATTCATTTTTAAAAATGTAAATGACTCGTAGAAATATGTGCAAGTGACTTGTATAATAAAATATTTTACCTTAATCTTCGTTTTTGTTATCTACAGAGGCCCATTTCTTTTTTCTTTCTCTCCACCATTTTCAGAAATAGGTGCTTATAATTCTTGTTTGTTGTGCTTTACTTGAACTGACATCAATAACTCATTTGTTCGTGTTGATTTTTTTTTTTCAAGTTTGACTTTTAAAATAAGCTTTACATTTGTGAAGGTCAGTCTAAAATGTCTTTTACCAATACGAAAGTTGATCTCCTTATGTTATAACTTTTTATTATTTCAGTTATGGCATCTTAATTATTCAAAAACATATTTTAAGAGATACTATAATTGTGTATCTCCCAGAGCATTTATATGTTCTTCTTTTAATTATTTTTTGTATTCATCACTGTAGATACAAGGACAATCATGAACTGAAGAAAAATGTATGCGTTGAACTTAGCACTTTTATTTATCTTGATTAGAGATAGTAAAAAATGTTAGACTTATATGTACTTGCGGAAAAACACAAAAATAAAAGCAAAAAACAAAAATCAAGCCCCTAAACCACAGAAACAAAAATAAAAACAGTTACTGTTATTAACTTGCGAAAATAATACAAAAATAATTATGAAAATAAAAAAAATAAAACCTTAAACACACTAAAACACAAATACACATAATTGTTATCATTCACTAGTGAATATGGCAAAAAAAACATACAAATAAAAAAATCAAACCCCAAAATAACCAAAATAGAAACAAAAACAATATTGTCATTCACTTACATAAATAAAGAAAAAATGATTGAAAAAATATCAAAACGCATAACGACCAAAATACAAACAGAGTTATTATCATTCATATGCAAAACAAGACAAAAACAAGTTACAAAAAAAAAATCAAAACTTAAAAAAACCAAAAATTCCAAAATATAAATATAAACGTTATTGGATACTACATGCTATTAATTTCAAAAAATATTTGATGAAACAAAAAAAAAGAAAAAAAAATTTTAAACAAAACAAATATATGAAAGGGTAAAATTTAAGAAATATATAAAAATTCTTACATTGAATAGATGAAATTTGAATTAGTAAAAGAAAATAGAACAAATATGCACTAAACGATTCAATAAAAAAGAATAATAAATTTTTGGAAAAGAAATATAATGTAAGTGTCGATAGCGAAAAGAAAAACTTGAGATACGTGATTTCAAATTTTATATATATTTAGAAAATTTTCTATTACATTTATATATTGGTAGTTTGGTTCTAAATCCTTGTATATAAAAGGAAACAATTACAGATCTCTGTTGTCTGTAATGTTTGGTCAGAATATGACAACGTGTGGAAAAACTGAAAAGTACCCATGAAAACAACTACTCAAAGACTGATACATGAATCACAAGTCTCCATCATTAAAAATTTATGTCAGATTTACCGATCATTAAAAATTTATGTCAGATCTGATGAGTCCGAATTCGAAGTGCTCCCCGGAAGGGCAGTCCAAAGTACATCTCCCCGTGAATTCGGACAGGCTCCAAGTATTTAATCCGAACAGGACTTTTTAACCGGACAGATGATTTCGAACACTAAAAACTTAAGGCAGTTCGAACTATGACTAAAGTACTAAAAAACCTAAACACTATCTGACTAAGCTACCTGCACATCTGCTTAAAACTTATGGGTCTTTAAACGTGACCCGGGTCCATTGAACTTGACCCGAAAGCCCATAAGGGCCCAAATTTCACACTATAAATGCCCAACCACCAGCATTAACTATGGGTAAGAAAAATTAACTGCTGCCAGGCTGCTTAATTCTCTCTCCACCATTAAAACACCTTGAAACACCCTGAAACACTTTGAAACACCTTTAAACACCACCATACCACCGTGAAACACCCTTACACCGCCTTAAAACTCCACTTGAAATTACCAGCCTACCCTCAGGCTACTTTTATCCACACCAAGATCGACCGACCAGACCCAAGGTCGTCAATCGCATATAAGTTGAAGACCACACACAATCTAATCATTTATCTTTTTTATAACATCAAATTGATGAGTTGTTATATACTTATTTGGTGGTGACCATTAACATCAGCAATATAAACGATGAACGAAAAAAATCATATCATCTACCATCATTTCTTAGGTACTTATAGGTTGAGGACATGACTTCAAACGAGGGAACCAACATGACTTCAAATGTGAAATTATCTCAACATTATAACGTCCAACAAATATATACATCTCATGTCTGAGGGAACCATCAAAACCATAATCGTTGTTCTTAACAAAGCAGAGGTCTAGACCCCTCGTTCCCTTATCGTGGGAAATGTTTCTGGGTCAGACTCTTATGCTCGGTAGCCGATGCATAAGCATTGTAAAGTTGGTCCCCTTCTTGGCAATTCACTCAATCAAACCATCCAAAAAAAACTTGGATTTTTATCTCGACTCACCTATCGTTAACTGTTTTTCTCTGATAATCTCTACAGAATGTTGGACTCTAATGTCGCATAAACTGCCAAACAACTATCTTTCTTGTAGGTTCAAATTCGGGTTTTGTTTTCTAGATTTGGTAGTTGGATCTAATATTTCATGTTTTGTATTTTGATTGTGATATTTTTTTGGTAGCACTAGCCTGTTACTAATATGAGATATTACAAATATAATGCATGTCATAAAATACCTAAAAAAAATTATTTGCTAAAAAAGATAGGATAATCTACCGATAACCCAGCTAGAATCAAAACTATTTACCAATAACCGCTCAAGATTTTAAAAATTACTCATAACCACATGGTTTTAGAGCTTAATTACTAATAACCACCTAGATTTTTTGTTAATACCAATATACTTTAATTCTTTTTTTCTCTCTCTCTCTTTTGAATTCATATCTTTCAAACCCTAGCTCCAATAAAATCCAAAAATATCATTGGTTCTTTTAAGACGAACAAAATTAGATCCATGAAAGATATTTTTTGATTTTTTTATTGTCTCTTGGTTGTGTAATTACATGTAATTGGGTTGTGAAATAAGTTTGATTTTGTGTAAAAACAATACAACTTGTTTTGCGAAAATAAGTGTTAATTGGATGCCAAAGAACTAATGTTTTTGTAGTTACCACAATATGTGCATTGAAAAAACTTGTTTATTATTAAAAAAGTTAGATTATGTTACGTGTATGAAATTATGTGTAATTACGACGTGGAATTAGTTTGAAAAAACAAAATACAACTTGTTTTTATAAAAATAAGTGCTAATTGAGTGTGATACAACTAACTTTTTGTAGTTTCAATAATATGTGCATTTTTGGGTTTTAAAAAAATTTATTTTTATTTAAAAAATTAGATTGTGGTAATGATGCGAAATTACGTGTAATTGGGGTGCGGAAAAACAACTTCGTTCTGGTTTCGTAATTACGTGCAAATGTGTTGCGTAAATAAGAAGAAAACGGTCGCGTAAATTTAACTTTTGATTGTGAAATAAGTTTGATTGTGGGAAAAATAAATTAACTTATTTTTATGAAAAGAGTGTGAAACAATTATTTTTTTAGTTTCTAAGAAAATAAGTATTTTTTTATTTAAAAATATTCATTTTATAAAAAAATCAGAGTGAGTTAAGGGTGCCAAATAATATGTAATTATGATGTAATATTAATCTAAAAAAATATTCTCCAAAAAAATACTAATGGATTTCATTGTTATTCGTTTCTACAAAGTAAAAAATATGTTTAGTTTTAGAAATTTTTTTGAATAAAAAAAGTTTTGAAAGTTACTAAATTATTAAAATTGTACCTATTTTATGTTTTCAAAATATTATGGAAAATATTATGTTATATATGGTTATCCTTAAATTTAAAAACAAAAATTCAATGATTATTAATAACTTTTATTTTTTAAAATTATTGCTAACCTAAAAGTAGTTATACTTAAATATATAAATATGTTATTATCTTTCCATCAATATACGGAGAAATTAGTATAATAAGTCTGAGAGAAAAAGTCGAGAGAAAATATAAATTCATACGATGTGGTACTACGTGTGATTTAGTCGATTTTTAATGATAAATACTAAAAATTAGAACTTAGTATATAATTCATTTTTAATGGTATAAAAATTATGAAAATCATGTAACCGAATTTGAAAAGAATATTACTAAGTCTAAAATGGTGCACTATTTGGAGTTTTATTAATCGTACTTCGATTTTGCTAACTCTACTTGTTAGAGTTGATCAAATATTCAACACAATAATTTTGACTATTAGACAAAATCAAAGTCTACACTTATGGACGAAACCAGCTCAATTTATTCCAGTTGACTACTGTTGATGAATTAGAAAATAATCGTGCAGGTACGGTACGAGTATAATTTTAAGGGTTATGCTAACCGGCCCTTTTGGAGCACGTTGTTTGTTTGTTTTTATTGTTTTTTTTTGTTTTTTTTGAAATAAAGTTTTAAATTAATTGAAATAGGGTTCATACAAGAAAACCCGGGCATAACCCGAGTATACAATCACATCTATTTGAAATAATATAAGGTACGATTAAATAGAAAATAACAGATCAGACTGGCAAAATAGAAGTGTATCGGTCCTACAAAATAGTCATCTGTGTCAGCTGCCAAACATCTACCATAGAACTCCTCGAGCTGCGCACGCCAGGTAAGGACTTGCAATAAAAAGCAAAAAATTAGAAAGATATTATACCGGCCAGCTAGTCGTGGTACCTTAGAATCTATACCGTAGATCTGAAAAGATACGATAAGAAACCGAGGAGGCGGTGGATGGAGAGGAACCAAAGACTCTTGAGTTCCTCTCCTTCCAGACGTGGTAAATTACCGCGACAAAGCAAGCATTCCAAAGTCGATGGTTACGAGATTGAGACCAAGTGGATGCTTCAGAATTCCAAGACTGCCAGCTATTACTTGAAAAGGGAAAACCAAGTTTATTACTGGCGTAAGTCCAGATACTATGGGCGAAACTGCACTCAAAGAGGAGATGAGAGATAGTTTCCGGATTAGAGCGGCACAGGGTACAATCAGTTGAGATATTGTAACCCCAGCTGATAAGCTTGTCTTTGGTGGCAAGCTTGCCTAAAAGAGCGAGCCAAGAAATGAAAGAATGACGAGGAATATTGAGTTTATTCCAGACTAACCCGGCCCAACCCACATGAGGGTTAGGCTGACGAATGGCAAGGTAAGTGTCTCTTATTGTAAATGAGTTGCATCCAGCCTTTGCCTTCCAGTAAGGGATGTCGATGAACTCAATGTTGGGAGGTGGGAGGGAGAGGATTAGGTTGTGGATCTCCAACAGATTAGCACGGCTCCGAGATCTCGCGGGTCTAAGGTTGGCGGGCCAGTTCCAGTGGCCATTACTAATAATGTCTGAAACTTTTAGGTTTTCCCCAAGCCTGGAGTCCGAAATAGTGTTGTCGCCATAATGAGATGCAAGAGAAGAGGAGATGAGCCAAGGATCATACCAGAAGGAAGTGTTCGAGCCATTTCCGATGGCCACCCTGTACAGATTATAAGCCAAAGGACGAAGACGTAGAATTTTCCTCCAGATCCAAGAGGAAGAGGATCCGATCTGGAGGGTTCAAAAATTCCCATTTTTGATTTTTTACATTTTAATCCAATCACTCCAGATGGAATGATTGTTATTACTTATGATATACCAACGGTGCTTGAGGACGGCCGCCTGATTCCAGATTTTTAGATCCAGAACCCCAAGGCCGCCCTCCAACATGGGCAATGTAACAGTAGTCCAAGCAACTTTGGCACCATAGAATTTCATAGCAGTACCCGACCAAAGAAAACGACGAAGATTTTGGGACAGTTCTTTGAGAATTCTAGAGGGGAGGATGAAAATGGAAGACCAATAGACCTGACCAGCGAATAAGACTGATTTAATAAGTTGGAGTCTACCGGCATACGAAAGATGACTAAAAGTCCGAGAATTAATACGAGAGGTAATTTTGTGGAGGAGAGGACGACAGTCCGAGTAGGTGAGGCGACTGGTGAGAAGGGGGATTCCTAAGTATTTAACGGGCAGAGAGCCTTCCGGCAATCCCAAAATCGAAGGAAGGTTAACCCGAATGGAATCTTCGATACCCGAAAAATAGATGTGACTTTTGGAAGGGTTGACTTTGAGACCAGAAAGGGAATAGAACTCGTCAAGGGCCTCTTTAATAAGATGGAGGGACTTTTCGTCGCCATGGCAAAAGATCATGAGATTATCAACAAAGTAGAGGTTAATTATTTTGAGCTTTTGACATTTCCAATGGAAACGAAACTACTTATCCTTACTTTTCTTCTTGAGGATGCTAGACAGAACTTGCATAACAAGGACAAAAAGAAAGGGGGAGAGAGGATCTCCTTGTCTCAATCCTTTCCGACCTTTGAAATTTCCATATGGGTCTTCGTTAATGTTGATAGAATACGACGGAGAGGAAATGCATTTAATGATCCAGGTGATCATTTTCTCGGGGAAATTCATAGCAACAAGGATATCAAGTATGAGGTGCCATATGATATTATCAAATGCTTTCATTAAGTCTACTTTGAGAGAGACTCTTTTGTTGCTACGATTAGAATGGTACCCATGGAGACGCTCCTGAGTTAAAAGGATGTTATCCACGAATCATCGAAACCTGTTCAGAGGGGGTAACTTTAGAAGAAAGAAGGGAGGAGACAGTTTCTAGACCCGGATAACCATCAGAGAGTCTCGAACCTAGAGAGTTTTCAAAGTATCTCACAAAAACATTAGCCACACTGGTTGGAGTTGAGACAGTAACTCCAAACTCATTGTTAATAAAGATGATTTTATTACGGAAAAGACGGACCTTTATACTATTATGAAAAAATTTAGTATTTTTATCCCCAATCTTTATCCAGTTTTCCCTAGATTTTTGCTTAATAAAGGACTCTTCGGCTCGACTGAGGAAGATGAAGGAAGTTGAGGCTTCACTTTCATCCGAGAAAAGAATTGGGTTAAGCGGATCATTAATCAGATTAGACTGCGCTATGAATAATTTATTTTAGGCACTCGAAACTGTGGAGCTAATGTCACTAAACTCTTTACGGTTAAGACCAACATGATCACACTTCAGTCTTAAAAGTTTTCTGATAACCAATCTCATCCCAGAAGAAGCAATAGAATGATTCCAATTTGAAGAAACAATATTTTTAAATTGCGGATGAGCTTGCCACATGTTAAAAAAATTGAAAGGCTTTTTCCGCTTTTGACGAGGCAAACCAAGGTTTAGCGTGACCGTGGTGTGGTCAGAGGTACGCAGGTAACCAAATTTGGAAAATGACATAGGGAACAGGTCGTCCCATACAGGGTTGACATGAACTCTGTCAAGCTTGGAGAGAATGGGATTCTCAGGCTGCTTGTTAATCCACGTGAAACGGAAACCAGAGGATCTAAGGTCGCTAAGCTCACTACGGAAGAAACAATAGTTAAGGTCATCAATGGCCGAAGTCCAATTCTCAGAGGAACCTAAACGCTCATCCGGATGGCGGATGACATTGAAGTCTCCGAGAGAAACCCAAGGAATATGTTTATCTACCATGGATATAGTAGACAAGTCATTCTAGAGTTGAAATCTCTCGGAAGCTTCATTAAAAGCATAAATAGCAGTAAAAGGAAACGCGTCAGCGATATTATGACAATTAGCTAAACAGTGGATAAATTGCGGGGATTGGGAAACTTTAGTGATAGTTATTACACTAGGGTTCCAAACAATCCAAATTCTACCTAGCGGGTGATCAGAGTGGTTAGAAATGACATGCCAAAAAGGAACCATCTTCTTAGTTATAGATTCTACTTTGAACAGCTGGACTTTAGATTCTACCAGGATTAACAAAGATATACTATTACTGATAATAAAATCAGTAACGTCGTTTTGTCTAACAGGGTCATTTAGTCCCCGAACGTTCCAAGATGCTATTTTCATGAAATAGAAGACTTACAGAGCTCTAGTCGATGGTCTTGTCGGAGGACAAATCCAAACCTACAGTGCAATAGTCGATGGCTCCTTTCTTTACCGTTAGCGACAAAAGTAGAACCTAAGTGAGAGTTATCTTTTATCCGGCTCACCACCATCACCCGACTATAAGCTTCAGTGGCAACTACGATCCATAGATGAATTAAAATAAATCCATTAATAAAGTTTTTACAACTATTAAAATATTTTTAACATGATATATTTGACTAGATAACCCCACAAACTTAACAAAACGGCACCACACGTCTACGAGAAAAATAATTAATAAGCTAATTGAAAAATAACTATAAATATATATAGTTAAAACATTTAAAGTACTTTTAAGAGAATAAGATAGATTAGTGGACCGTAAAGATATGGTAAAACAACCCATCCTTTCAAGGTGACACAGATCTCTATTGCCCCAATATCCGATGACGATAAAATGGAGAGTAGGCTACAAGCATTCCGATTAGCCAAGATATAAAGCCGTCACCGAAGGTAAGCGGTCGTGAACAGGGAAAGCCGACTAGGGAAAAAAATGTGGTCGCGTCCATCGACGAAAAGCAACCCGTGGTATAGATCTGGATTTACCAGCGCTGTCATCAAAAACGGAAAACCAGTCATCGACGGTGACGCATACATCAACGACGATGACGCATTTAAAAGAAAACCCACAACTTCTTATACATCTGCAAGAACTATCGTTAACGCCTCCGACGGAGACACCACCACAACCAGCGTCAAGGATGACACGTTGAACCAAAATACATGAACCGGGGAAAAGAGGCATGGGATGAGTATGCGTAAACACCACCACACCGGCCCGATGGTAGTCACGACGCCGATAAAACCGGTTAGAAAGTATCATAAGTCATCGACGGTGTTTTAATTTGAAAAACTCTTTTCTAGAGAGAAAGACATGTTGTAGAAGAAGACTGTTGTGACTAACTTTTTATGGAGCACGTTAATCAAGACTTTAATTACTGCTCTGGAAAAGATTCTACCCTAAAATATTTTATTTTATTTTATTTTATTTAAAATCTTTTCCAAAAAAGTAACTGACCTCTTCTCGGTGCTCGAAGACACCGGTTAACATTTTCCTAATTTTAATATAATTGTAAATTTTAATATGTAGGGAAAGTGTAAAGCAATAATTTATATGATGATCCATTACGGCTCAGAGATATCCAATCATATGATTAAGTCAACTTTACACATCATAATACCAATGTATTCTGCAAAATACAAAACCAACTTTTCATTAATAAGAAAGTTACAAATTTTGAATTAATTTTTGCAGATTTTGTATGCTAGTTTTAATTTAAATATTTTTCAAAATAATAAATTTAAATATTTTTCAAATTATTTATTTAGAAAAACAATTTTATTATTTAAAATATTATATGATATTTATATTATGAGAATATTTGCTGATAGTCATATATCACAAACTATATAAAAAAACACAATATGTATTTTTTTTTCTATGATATAGGCGTGTTTCAATATAATGTTTCATATGTTCATGTAATAATTTGGGCAAGAATTTTAAAATTTGGATCTGTCACCCCAGTTATTTTAGAATTTTAATCGATATCTGTAATTTTAGTTTCTCACCACGACAACGAGCATGTTTTGCGATAATAAATCATGTTCAAAATTTATTATCCAAATATTATTTATTTCCCTATAAAAACGGTCCGCGTTTTCGACGAGACATTTCACCGTGATAATATGCTAAGTATTTCAAGATAGTGCAAATAGGAGGTGATTTAGATAATTATAAATATCGTGTGCAACAAAAATCATAACCGTGTCGATTTGCAGACATGTATTTATTTTTTAAAATCAATATTATAAGATTAATTATACCATTTTGTTTATTTGTAAATTAAAATAATATCATGACTACTGATACAGAAATACCAAAAATTAATATGATGAATTAAGATATTGTCTTTATAGATTGTTTTGATGGGGTTATCTTTACACGATGATAATATGAAACAAAAATCACACATATCACTCTCATGGTGTTTAATATCTTTAATCCTAATCTGACTAATCTTTAAGAACCAATCTATGCTGGCATTATCGAACATAAAGAAAAAAAATATTAAAATGCGAAGAATGTACACTCATGATGTTTGACATCTTTAATCCTAATTTGACTAACATTTATGACTTTTATATAAGAATTGTTTTGGTGTTTAAGATTTAGAAACTCTTGAGAAAATTTTCAAAACCGAGGAAAAATGTACAAAAAAGTTTTTAATACCACAATACTTTGAATATAGATTTCTAAGATATAAAAAAGATTCTTCTATAAGTTTATGAACTTCAAGATAAAATCAATAAATTTAGGCTTATAAAAAAAAATCAAGTGGAAGACATAATAACAAAATTACACGACTCATAGGAAAACTACCGAAATAGAATTTTCCATACTTTAGTGGAGTACTCTTTGTAATAAATCCAAAAATATATAAACAGTAAGGATGAGTCTAACGTGAGAGATCAAATAGAAACAATTCTAAAATTTGAACTTCAAAAAGTTTCATGTTGTTGAAAGTAAGAAAAAAAACATAGGTTCTCTAAGAAAGCCTTTGAAAATAAAGTACTAGAAAAAATAAATATAATTGTTACATTTATAGTTTTTATGGATACTTTAATAGATATATAATCTTTAAAAAAAAGAATGTAAACGCATTGGAGAAAATATTGCAAGGAGGGTTGAGAATAAAAACATCAAAAATAAAATTTCTCGGTGGTAGTACCACACTTGCACAAAAATCGGTTGTTCACGAAAACATTTGTATGCATTTTTTAAAATGTAATTTAATAAGCCAATATCAAATTGGTGTTTACAAGTAGGAATGGATTACTATTAAAAATGTGTTAGCTGAACGTAAAACTAAAACATTTATCAAAATGTTTAATCTCGTGTTTATCTATCTTATATTGCATGTAAATAGTAAGGTGAAGACGTGTTAACAACATGTCATATTATAAATCGATTTCTTTTTATAAAAAAAAAACCAAAATAACACCATACAAGGTATAAAAATAAAATAAAAAACTGAATATTAGTTACTTTAAAATTGAAAGATGTATTGTGTTTTCTAAGGCTCGTATTAAAAAGGTTAGAATTATAGCTAAAAACTATAAAATGTCCTTATGTTTGTTACATATAAAATAACAAAGCTTAGATCTATAAGATCTAGAGTTTAATATCATATTTTTATACAGGGAAGCCAAATTCTTTGAATTAATGTTATATAATGATAACAAGACTCAAGTAACTTCAGCAAGCACGAAAATAGTTTTAAAAAGTGCATGTGGTTGAAAATCATCAAAGTGAACGTCGTAGTAGTAAAAAAAATCCAAACATTTTTGGACATTATGTTTGTCTAGAATTTGTTTGTTTTAGGTATTATCCGGAATTTCTTTTAGTGTCCAATTAGACAACAAAAAACATACAGGGTTTATCTAGATATTGGATAGTAAAATATGTTTTTATTTAGTTAACTAAATAAGTTTAGGAATCAAATTGGATGGAATTGAAAGTTTTAGTATGATTTAATTTTAGAGGATATTTAGGGAGTTATGATTCAACATATAAAATAATTACATTAATATTGAATACTTTATTTCTGAAATAAATAATATTATATAAAAAATCGAGAAATCTAACGAGTTAATATACAGTGTTGGAGGCAAGTTTTTGTCTCAAAGACCGGGACACGAGTACTTTTAATTATGGTTATACATTGTTCGATGACTTTGATTGATCTTTTAAATAAATACTATAATATTGATAATGCAAGTATATTCATTTAAGATACTTATGATAATGCGATAATATGAAGTTGAAAAATGAGTGTATGAATTTTGGTTATCTTTTTACATGTGCATCATATTTATACACGAAATCATATGTGTTGGTTATGTATGAATAATATGAGGTCATGTGTGGATGGTGTTGATCCAATATGGATAATACCAGGTCATGCGTGTTGTTGGTCATTTGTGAATGATATGAGGTAAAGTGTGGACATTGTTGGTCATGTGTGGAAGAAATGAGGTCATGTATGGACAATATTGTACATTTTAGATGATATAAAAATCATATATGGACGGTGTTGGTCCTTGTGGATGGTATATACATGATCTGGTTCATTTATCATTGCAAATATAAGTTATATTAATTTTCTATGAATGTATTTATCTTATCTATATATTGTGTTATTTATCAGTAGTGAATAATGATGCTCACCTCCATGCCATTTTATGTGCACGTAACATATAAATTTGGCTTAAATTAGGGAATAGTCCTTCAACTATCTCGTTTTCTTTCATTTAGTCACTCGACTTCAAAATTACCGATGAGGGTCTTTAGACTTGGCAAAATCTATAAATTTAGACCCTCACTTGCAAAATTTATAAATATAGTCATTCGACATGGTAAAATCTATAAATTTATCCCCTCGTGAGTAACCTTTTTCTTGGTGTTAGGGACTTAATTTATAGATTTTACAAATTCGATGGACTAAATTTATAAATTTTGCAAGTCAAAGACTAAATTTATAGATTTTGGCAAGTCCAATGACCCTCACTGGTGATTCTGAAGTTAAGGGACTAAATGAAAGAAAACAGGATAGACGAGAGACTATTCTCTGATATCAACCTATAAAGTTATGGTCACAATTTTCTTGGTCATGTTATGAATCTTAGGAAATAATTCGTGTTATTTTGTTAACCGTGATCCAAGTTATACATGTATGGTCCAATGTTAATTTGGACGCATATATAGATTTTGTTGTATTTAGTTTTTGTTTATGTTTAACACACTTTAGCATTGAATGTCGAGAATCTTTGAGTTGTCAATGTGTGTTTATATGATATAAGATATCATATCCATACTTTCTAGTTATATATGAACATAAATTTTTGTTTATAGTGTTGTATTAGCATACTGTAGGGCTGAGGTTGCGACAATGTATAGCTTCATTTGTTAAATTTGACATCGTATTGAATTTTATTGTGTTGAAAATAAAAAATGATTATAATATGTATATCAGTTATACAAAAAAACATATAAATATAAATACATCGACTATCATCATTGATCGTTGATCAAAATATTTGATCATTGACTAACCCATTAAATAATATTAATAATTTAATGCTAGAAAATAAATAATTTTTTATTATCTTTTATGATGACAAATACACGCGTCCAAAGGATTAACTAATGCATTCATTCAAAATGGTTAAATTTTACATCAATTCACATATCTATTATGAATGATTAACTCATTCATCTACTCAAGATGACTAACGTATGCATCTAAATCGTACATCTATTCAAGAGTATTAGCTTTTGCATATATTCAAGATGACTAGCTCATCCATCCATTTGTGATGACTAACTATGTATCGATGTGGAATGACTAACTCGTGCATCAATTCAAGTTGAATAACTCATGCATAAATTCAAAATGAATTGTTCGTGCATCCATTCAGGTAAACTAACTCATTCACTAATCTATTAAAAATCATATGTGTATGTATATATATTCCAAAACATCCAAGAAAATGTTGAATATTAGCAAGGCATTCGATTAGTTTTTTACGTTAAAATTAAACATCACATTTACTAAGAGCTGTCTATTTTTAAAGGTAACTTGAGAAAGAAACATCATGTTTGATACTGACATGAAGTTTGATTCAAACATCAGATTTGATAAAAATTTCATATTTAATACAGACATTAGGTTTGGTATGAACATCAGGTTTAAGATATATATCAGGTCTGCCACAAATATCAGGGTTGATACATAGGCATACACATAAATCTATGTTATATCTAATCCAATTACTAAATCTCTTGTTAACTTATATTAGGTTTCATGTTTTCAAATAATTCAAAATATTATATAAAATATTATTAATAAAGATCACAAAATTTTAGTTTAAATATTTTGATCAAGCTTGCGCCTCAAATACTTTTGCTCAAGTTTAAAGGGTACTTTTGAACAAAGATGAAAGAATATCAAGAATAATATAATATTATATTTCTAATTTAAATTTAATCAATAATTAATAGATTATTGAACATCCAATATATATATATATATATATCAACAACCAATTTGTATAGATATTATATCTTTACTTATACCAATTGTAATAAAAAAACTACACCTATAAATAAATAAATAAACACTTTTCGCTAAATTTCTTATTTATTTACGATTCTTATAATCTTTTCAATTTAGTTTTTAATTGACACCTCAAGTTAAATTTTTTATTTATTTTAATTTCTTATATAAATAAGGGCGGATATATCATATGTAATAATAAATTTAATGAGTTTACTAGCCATCTAAGTATAAAATATTATAACACCATTATTAGGGTTCTTATATATTTAAAATAATAACAAAAATTTGTGCCTTTATTGTTTTATTTTTAAAAATACTTGATGCAAGCATAAATACAAGCTCGATAAAGAAATAAGTATTTATCTTTAGAGACAATCCCATTTTTTAGGATGTACAGTAATATATCTATCTATTTTATTCCAATTTAAAATTTGACTTAATAATGTGGGCCAAAAGACGAAAAAAGGTTGAGTGATTAAGAGACTTATCACTAACATTTAGTTATAATTTTTTAAATATAAACAAATAGTCAAATAAATTTAGGTAAACTCTACAACCACATCTATAATAGAATGTCTAGGAATACGAGTATTAGATATGAGTAGATATAAAACAGATTACAGATAGAATCATGTTGGTCTAATAGTACATTCTAGTGAGAACATATCAGATTTGTTTCCTAAACTCATATTTCAAGAAGTCGTAAAATCAAAATCTAGCAAAATAAACTAAAACTTTTAAAATGTCATTTTTACTAATGATGATCACCTAATTCGACTATAGTAGATGTCTATAGGCTTAAATCAGAGAATAGTCCATCGACTATACCATATTTTTCATTTAGTCCTTTGAATTTGAAATCACCGTTAAGGGTCCCTAGACTTGGCAAAACAATATAAATTTAGTCCATGACTTAGAAAATATAAGTCTCTCAACTTGGAAAAGTCCATAAATTTAGTCCATGGTGAGGGGTTTTTTTCTTGGTATCAGGGATGCAATTTATAAATTTTGCGAAGTCAATAAACTAAATTTATAGATTTTGCAAGTCAATGACTAAATTTATAGATTTTTTCATGTCCAAAACCTCATTGATGATTATGAAATCGAGACTAAATGAAGGAAAATGGGATAATCGGTGAACTATTTACTGATTTAATATAATATCTAAACATCAATAAAATAGCTTTTATTTATTAGTTTTCATTTGGTAAATGATAATAGTATCTTTTTTTGTTACTAACTATAAGTTAGCAGTAAGTAAATATTTTCTCACGTTTTAGTTCAAAGACTTAACATACCTACTAAATTTATACTCTCTTCGTCCCATTATATAAGTCGTTTTAAGGTTATGCACGAGTTTTAATGAATGCTATAGTTGTTTTTATTTTTATAAAAAGTGACAAAGAAACCCACTTAATTGGTAGAAATCAATAAATAATAATTTTGCATTGATATCCTAAAACGACATGTAAAATGGGCCAAAAATAATTTCCTAAAAAGACATGTATTTCGCGACGAAAAGAGTATGTATCAACATGTTTTAAACCTACAAATATATATATTCTTGGTTCGGAAACACTATAGTTTAATTTACAATACATATCAGATATTATATATTTTATTTTTTCATATAATATTTATATATTTAGTATGTAAAACACATTCATGAACAAGTTCCAAGGGCGGATCCAAAACTAAGATTAAGAGTATGCTAAAAATAATATAAATATTTGAATATTACATTGTAAAAATATATCAATATCTCACTTGACGAAGGAATAGAAGTAGGTTCTTCTAATGACCTTTCATATGATTTATTTCCGATAATAGAAGTATTAGACTCTAGAAGTCTAGGGGTAGGTGTAAAAGGCTTGCGCAACATCTTCTAAACAAATCAGACTAAATTATCTATTAAACACTAGACAAACAAAACAAAATTCAACAAGTAATATGTAAAACAAAACTAAGATTAGTAACCAAATCATTTAAAAACTTAAATAGAATTAGTAATCAAATAATTCCAAAACATATTTTATTATTATATTATTTTATTATTTAAATATAATTTTTTAATTAGTAAATTTTGGATAATGTTTTTTATTACTTAATAAATTACATAAATATGATTAATAAAATCATTCATGGATAAAATTTATACAAAAAATAATAATCAATTATATATGTAACTTAAATATAATCAGTAATCAAATCACTCTAAAAACACATTTTATTATTTAAATTTTAGTCTTATTATATTATTTTAATATTTTAATATTATTGTTTAATTAGCAAAAGTTAGGATAAAAAATGATAAGGAATAACCATATACTTTTATTTATTTATTTTAAAACAAATATTTTATATAAATTTATCTTTATTTTCTTAGAACAAATACTCTAATATATATTCCTTTTTATTTCTTTTAAAACAAATATATTTGTTCGTAATCACAAAGAGAGAAATCAAAATTGTATTAAAATACACTCACATCCTTAAAGCCAATTGAAAGAGAGAAATTTGAGGAAAAATAAAATGTTTGTGGAGTTTATAAGATTCAAATCCATAACCTTGATTAAATAATCCACAAAGCCAATTGAAAGAGAGAAATTGGAAACAAATAAGATTGTTTTGGGTAATCCACAAAAGAGAGGTGCCGTTTTTGGGCTATAAAAGAATCGAACCCATGATCTAAAAAAATAGGTAGGACTCTTTACCACTATACTAAACCTTTTTTAAAAAAATTAGGGTATGTCATGGCATACTTGGCTGCCCTCTTGATCTGCCCTAGTGAACAACAAATATTAAATATTCCTAAAATCATAGTTGCAGGATATTCAAAGATCTTTAAAAAAAGATACGATTTTGATATGATTTTAAGGCTTTATTTTTAGATCCGGAAACACAACATTTTAGTTTCGTTGATATATTGTTCATTTTATGGTATTTATACAATGCACATGATTTTTCTATTTTAAAAACATCTCACATTTACAAAAATTAAACTGATATCATTTTGATATCTCCTTTTCAGATAAAAACAATATTTTAATTTCCAACCCATGTGATATATTTCTGTTTTGATATGCCTATGATCTACATTGCTTTTTTTGTCAAACATTTGTACCATATTTACAATTAAACTCATATTAATACACTTCCAATATAAGTGTTAGGATGGCGATATGTGCGTAAAATTCTCAGATGACGAACATGTGACTAGAAGTCAAGACTCATATTTAAGGTGAATGATCTGCTGTAGAGATTGAGCACCTGATGGCTCATCAAGCAAGTGGCTTGATCAAGGAGCGGTGCAATGTCATCTATAGATTGAGTGCATGATAGCTCATCAAGCAGGTGGCTTGACCAAAGAGTGGCACAATTCCCTTTGATAGTGATCATATGGATACGCCCTAATTTTAGAGGTTAGCCATCTCTCCACCTGACTAGAGTAGGCGGATTGGAGTCAATTGAGAGGAGGGTAGAGTGGTACTTTGTTCGAGATGAGGATTGTTAGGTGAGACCATAGACCTATATCCCACATCGGTTATATGTGGGAAGAAAGATCAGTATATAAGATAAGAATATATTTCTATTAGTGTGAGGTTTTTTAGAAGTGGACCAAAAATCAAAATTGCGCGGGCCAGTAGGTAGGACCTCATATTCCCTCCAATAAGACCTAACACATTCAACAAAAAAATTAAATCTAACATGTCATTTTAATGAATGATACATAGTTTATATATTCAAAATACTAATTTTTTATTTTTATATTTATTCATATGTGGTTCCTGATGAAAACATTTATTCGATACTCTTATAGTCAATTTTATTTGTTCATGTTAGGTGTAGGATAGAAGTAACTAGTTAACAAAGGTATATTCATAAGAATACATGGGTGTTGGATATGATGTTACATGTACAAACAATAGCTATTGAAAACTCCCTCGTGTTTGAGCCGTGATTTAGTTGTAGAGACGTGTGCTAATCCTAAAGGTTGGGACAAGTTGTAGAAGACTGGTGACCATTGGGTAGAAGGAAATATGTATTGAGTCAAAGTAGGATGGTCTGAAGCAAGCTGATCAAAAGCACCGCTTTGATCCAAAGCGCGTTGGATCGTTGCAATAGTGGGTCGAAGCAAAGTATTAATTTACTAGGTCTCTTATATTTTTTAGGAGTTATATCAGCCATTGATTAATAGGTTTTAATCTAGAGCGTCTGATGAAGAATTATGGTTTTCATTAGACATATAAATAGAAGAAAATATTGTTATGCAACGTGTATGTGATAATTGCGTGACTATGGTGGTGTAATTATGTGAGAAGATATTTCATGAGTGAGTGAAATAAGTATAGGTCCTTTGAGAGATAAATATGGTACGAGACAAACATTAAATAAAAGGATTTTGTTAATTACTTCATCTTATGTAACCTACTTATATAAAAAAGAGCGTATGTTGCCCGTGGATGTAGGATATGTTCACAATCCAAATCACGTTAAATAATATTTTGTGTTGGTTTTATAATACTTTATTTTTATTTGTTGCTCATCTTTTATAGCTAAATTAAATCTTTCTTTCGTAGGTTTATTTAATTAAATACCGGTTCTTATCATGATCGATCAGTGTACTAGTTTCCCCTAACAAGTGGTACGGTGAGTGTGAAACAACGATATAAAGAGTGGATCGATCATTATCCGTAAGTTGGAGAATTAGACATCTCATAGAAACTATAAAAGACATTAAATATGAGTTCCATGAAGCTTAACTTATAGAAATTTGACGAGTCTAATACTTTCAATCTGTCGAGAATTAAGTTTAAGGCTTACCTAGTACGGAAATGATTGGCGGCTGATGTCGTCGATATATCTACACATGTTAATGGCGTGGTAGTGTCTAAAGCTCGTAGTATCGTCATACTGAGCTTGGGAGATGAATTGATAGAAGAGGTATCTGAAGATCCTACGACGTTGGAGATATAGAATCAACTTAAAATGATTTACATGAATACCTAAAATAACTTTATTTGTTGTTGATAGATAGTAACTAATCAATTATCCTCTTGAGTTCTCTACTAAACATGTATGAATAATTTGTAAACACCATACTTTATAGGAATGAATTCCTTAAAATGTTCAAAGTCGAAAGTGCGTTGAACGCGAAAGATCTTCAAAAGAAGATTGTTCTGAAGGGTGACTGTGAATGACACATACTGAGTGTGAGAGGTCGTTCATTAAAATAATATTGAAGTAAAACGAATAGGGAACTATCGGTCGAAGTCCAAAGGGGTTGGGATGGGTTCAAATGAAGTATGTTGGATATTGAGAAAGAAAGAACATATTTGTCAGAACTACCCAAAGAAGGTAAATAACAACAACTATCTGAAGAAAGAAGCTGAAGATACTACAATCGTGTATGATGAATGTGAGTATGATGATGGGTTAATAACTTTTTATTCTTATAGGTACAACAATAAATAGGTGTTGAATTCGGTTTCGTTATCTGACATGACTTCCAATAAGCATTGATGTTGATCTTCAGGAATAATGAATCCTACGATGTCAAAAGGATTGAAAGGTGTGAATCAAGTTTTCTACATGACTTGAGAGAGTAATTAACAATGTAAGGTATATATCTGAAGTCAAAATTAACCTTCTTTTTATTGGGATGTTAGATTAAGAAGGGTTTACCTATATGGGTGTAGACAACATATTTAGGGTTTTGCAAGGATTCTTTGTTGTTATAAAAGCCTATAGGATGGATTGTGTATTAGTTCTTGAGGGTACTATAGTGTAGATGGTGTGTCTATTATGGTAAAATATTATACCAGGTTATGACATTAGTAAACTAACTAAACATGGAATGTTATATGGTACATTAGTTATGAAGCTAAGCTATTATGAAAGTTGTGTTTTGGATAAGAGCAATAGGGTGAGCTTTCTGGCCAACAACCATACATCCAATGAAGTACTTGATTATATTCATTCAGACCTTTGGAGTCCATCACAAGAACCTCCATAGGCGGTGGAATGTACTTTATATTGCTGATTGATCACTATTCCAGGAAAGTGTGATTCTACTTTTGAAGACCAAAGATGAAGCGTTTGTTTCCTTTATGAACTGGAAGAATTTGATAGAGAATCAAACCGTAAAAGTACCAAATAAGCTTTGTATTGAAAATATCTTGGAATATGAGAAGAAAGAGTTCACTAGCTATTTTCAAAGTTTGTGATAGACACCGAACCGTACGTGGGGCTCCCTAACATGACGGGCTTGCTAAGAGAATGAATCGAACTTTACTAAAACAGGTTAGATGTATACTTCATATAGCTGGTGGTCTAAATTTCTAGGTATAAGTTGTGACAACGACTGCATATATCATAAACAAGAGTACATATAAATCTTAAATTTCTTTATTCTGTAGAAACCCCGGACTAGAGAGAAATCTAAGTTAGAATATTTGAGAGTGCTCAGATGTGTTGTTTACACATATGTAATGATGTAAAGCATGATATGCTTAGGCCAAGATAACTTCAAGTTTTGTTCCTCGGCTATCCGAAAATAGTAAAGGGTATAGATTATGGTGCCTTAAACTTGGACATCATAAATATTTAATTAAACAGGGACATGGTTTTCAATGAAGAGGACATGTCATTGAAGAAGGCGGTGTGGAATCAACCTAGTACTGCCATGTATGTCGACTCCGATTATGCAGGCTGGCTCGACACAAGAAAATCCACTTCAGATTATCTGTTTGTTATTCTTGGAGGAGTGGTTCATTACAATTCTTTTATGTAGAAGGTCGTTGTGTTTTTGTATTCGAAATCCGATTATATGGGTGCTACGGAGACCATGAAGGAAACTATTTGACTAAAAGTAATGTTGAGTGAACTCACTATTATTGAGTAAAATGTGACTATGTTATGTAATAATATGATCCATTCGTTTGATTAAAATGTCAAATTTCTATGAGCGAACTAAACATGTAGATATTAAGTGGCACTTTATCAAAGATGTGATGGAGAATGAGCAAGTAAAGGTCGCTAAGATTTCTAGAAAATAAAATCCTTCAGATGTTCTTGCCAATGTATTATTGATTTCAAAGCTCATGAACTATGTGGGACTAATGCAAGTCTGTAATGTAGGTGAGATGGTCTCTAAAGAGTAGAAACATTAAATGTGATGGATACTGGAGTTACTAGAAGCCTAAGTGGAGATTTTTTAGGTGTAGGCTAGAAGTAACTCGTCAACAAATGTATTATCATAGGTTTACATGGGTGTTGGATCTGTCGTTACATGTATACGCAAAAACTGTTGAAACTCTCTGGTGGTTGAGTCGTGACTTAGTTGTAGATACGTCTACTAATTATAAGAGTTGAGAAAAGATGTTGAAGATTGATGACCATTGGGTCGAAGAAAATATGTACTAAGCCAAAGCAGGATCGTTTGAAGTAAGGTTGTCCGAAGCGAGCTGATAAGAAGCACCATTGATCCTAGGTGTGTTGGATCATAGTAACAATGGGCCGAAGCGTAGTATCCAATTTATTAAGTGTCTTAACCATTGATTGCTAAGATTTAATCTGAAGCAATTGATGAAGAATTAAGGTTTCCTTAAATATATATATAGAAGAAGATATTAGTACGCAATATGCGATGTGATAGTGGCGTGACTGTGGTGGTATATTTACATGAGAAAATATTCGATGCGTTTGCAAAATAACTTTAGGTCTATTGAGATATAAGTGAGGTGAAATATAAACATTAAATAAAGGATTTTATGAATCATGAAAACTTTTATTACAAAAAGTGATTGAGTACTTTGTATTTGGAGAGTCTCTATGTAACCTACTTATATATAAAAGAGTGTTTGTTGCCCATGGATATAGAGTTATTTTCAATCTGACCCACATTAATTATTATCTTGTGTGCTTGGTTTTATTACGTTTTCTTTTATTTTTTGTGCGTCTTGTTCATGACAATTACTGCTGCTTACCCCTATTTGAAGGGCAGTTCGAAATGAACCATTACCATGAGAAATCGAACAGGGTAAAATTAGTAGAACATGACTAAGCTAGGATTTGGTCATTTCATATCTTGGCTCAATGGGTTCTTAAACTTAACTCAAGCCCACAATACGACCCGAAAGGTCCATGGGTCATTAATTAAGTGTAAATACCCCAATTACTTTCATTAATGGGGGTGATCAAAATTTAATGCAAGCACACACCTGAATTTAATACGAGCAGTCCCTAAATACTCATCTCAGCACCAAGAAAAAACATCGATATAAACATATGGAGAGCCCTACATCGGAATCCTCCAGCAGTTCATCTAATGAGGCAGAACTTGAAGAGTCAGTTTCCTCCAACAGTGATATGGGCATCGAAAAAGAAAATGAGGCCGACTAAAAAACATTCAAGAAAAAGGGATAGGCAAGGCAGGCTTAAGAAACATCATCGGAAGACAAAGGGTTCAGTTGATCATCATATTGACCGTTTTTTGATTGATCCCTTTGCTTTCTAGTCCGAACAAGGTATTTTTGCTACTCCAAATGAAGATACTATTTTTAGTCGTAACAAGAATTAGAGGAAATCGCCTTTATCTGCAAAAATACTCTCCGGACATCCTCTTAAAATATTTGACAGCTCTAAGATGGAGAAATACGACGGGAGCAAAGATCCCGACAACCATCTTGAGCAGTTAAAGTTTTTTATGATGAACTTTGATGATGATGATAGACTATTGTGTATGTCATTCTCTCAAACCTTCACATGAAGTGCCCTCAAATGATATAATATTCAACCTCATGGATCTATAAAAACATTTGATATATTTTGGGTTACCTTTCGGAGGCAGTTCGTTGGAAGCAAGGAGCTTAAGGGTAATAGGGATACCATCATCCTTTGTGCTCAGGAGCCAAATGATTCTTTGAAGGAATACATCAGCCGGTTTGTGAATACAAAGAATGTGCTAGCAGATTGCTTTGAACAAGTTGCAATTTCTTCCTTCAGACAAGGTTTAAACCGGAAACTTAGCCGATTCAGTGACTTGGAAGAAAGCTATGACCTGGGAAGGGTTGTTGAATCACGTTGGAAAACATATTAATGTTGAGAAAACAAAGAAATCCATAGTGCCTCGTCAGATTAGGTCCACTATTACAGTATCAACACCTCAAGCTACTAACCAGTCCCATTACATATCAAAAGAGAGTGGACAGAGATCTAACCGATCAAGGCAGATCAGTCCAACCAGAATCAGAACCAACAAGTTAGAAAAAAAGAGACCATGGTTTCAGCCTGAGTGGTTTGCTGAATTGGGGAAAGTGTGGCTACAATATATGATAAAACCAAAAATGATGTACACTTTAGAAAACCAGCAGCGTTGCAGTCCTCCAGAGAAAACCGGAGTACCCGTTTCTGCAAGTACCATAATGACATATGGTAGCTACCCATGATTGTATAGCCTTAAAGAAAGAGATCTAGAACCTTATTGAGAGGGGTAAGTTGGAAGACTATGTCAAAAATCAAGGGGGAGCAGACTAGATAATACGCAATCCAATGCCAACACTCCCCGAACTACTCCTTCAAGCAATCCTAGAACGTCTACATAGGAAGATGCCATGGTGATTGCTGAAAGGTTTAATATAGACTCTAAGTACCTTGATCCGGATCCGAGTTGGAATCGGGTGGGGGTAATAACAGACAAGACTACTACTGTCTGGTGTGGATAATAATCGCCTGAGGGTAAGCTGGTAATTTCAGTTGGTGTTTTATGGTGGTGTGTGGGTGTTTTAAGTGTTTAGAGAGTAGAGAGATAATTAAGGAGCTTGGTAGCAGTTAATTTTCATTACCAATAGTTAATGCAGGTGGTTGGGTATTTATACCCTGATGTTTGGGCCCTTATGGGCTTTCGGGTCAAGTTTAATGGACCCGGGTCATGTTCAAAGACCCATGAGCTCTAAGTAGGAGAGCAAGCAGCTTAGTCAAGAAGTGTTTAGGTTTTTTAGTACTTTTTTCATAGTTCGAACAATCCTATGGTCATTGTGTTCGAAGTGATCTGTCCGGTCCATGTGGTCTGTCCGATCTGTCCGGTCCGGAGGCCTTGGACTGATCTGTCCCTGTCCGGGGAGCATGCTGAATTCGGACTCATCAGGAGCCCCTTTTTTAGGTGTTGGAGCAAGTATTCTTGTCAGAGACTTGAAAAACAGTCCGATGTTAGAAGTAGTTTTCAATCCGGACAGGTCTATGGGTTTACCCGGACAGATAAAGCTTCACGAATTCAAAACGGTTTTTGCCAGAGTTCGTGGGACACGTGTCACACTCTGATTGGTTGCTTTAGGCGTTTTTTCACCTTGAATTTCGAACCCACCTTCTTTGAAAAGCAACCTCTTTAATTACAGATGATGACATCAGCGCCGTCTTTTAATCATTGCCAAACTTTTCGAATTCTCCTAGGAATCAACTTCTTTTTCAGATTTACTATAAATTCAGACTCACTTTCTCCTGTTTTACTATCTCTTTCATATTTACTCTGCATATTTACTTAGAGCTTTCTCTCTCTAAAGCAAAGATTTTCTTGGCAGTTTATGTTTACAGCAAGGACTGCATTGATCAAAGGTGGGTGGCTCAACCTTTCTGAGTTGGAGAAGGCACAAAAAGTTGAGAAGGAAAGACGAATCGCGGCAGGGTTACCTACCTCGCCTGTCGACAGACCAATCTCCTCTGCTACAGAGTCAGATCGAGGCTCATCCTCTTCCAAAGGTACTAAGCCCAAAAAACTATTTCAATACACTCTCTCCCCCATAGTCTCTGGTTCCTCAGTTCAGGAGTCAGTGCCTACTGTCGAGCCAGGAGTTACAGTCACAAGTTTTAGGAAACCTTCTCTTTTCCTCGCAATGGGATCAGACATAGAGCACTCTCCGGAGAAACTGGTTGTTAAGAGGACAAGCCGGCTGGTTAAGGGGTAAGCCTCCAAGAACACTCCCTCAAAATCGGGGGCAAAAAATAGCAGCTCTGGGTCTGGAGTGCCTATCAGAGCTCCCCGGGAAAGGCCATCCGGTCCGGAGGCTAGCAGCCCAGCACTCCAAAGAGAGACTTCTGCCTCAGAGCCCCAGCCTGAGACTAGAAGTCAAGAAAACCCAGAAAAACAGCAGTCCGGAAGCCATGCTGAGCCAAGTTTGAATTCTCCCCGGGCCACTGCCACTGATATTCCTCCTAACATCATGGAGGAAAGAATGGAGGACTCTGTTGAAGAAGTCCCTTTTGAGTCTGAGCCATCCGGTCAGACTAGTAACACTGCTGCTACCAAAAAAGATAAGGGCAAGGAAAAACTGTGCTTGAGGCATCCGGAGCTGCCGGAGTGTCTCGAAGGGAAGGTAGGGCCTTGTTTTCACAGGGTCGAACTTAAATATCTCTTGGCCTTACAGAAGACCAAGGATGCCTTTATCCATACGGCTGATCTGGGTCGAATGCGCACAAAATGGGGGATCCCAGAAAACGTGAAGATAAGGATTCCCATAGATCCTGAAACTCCTATGGATTGCAAGCTGAATGAATTAGTCATCTTCACGGAGCTGTTTAATTGGGGACTCAGATTCCCATTGGACCCAGAGATTGTCAGATATTTTCATCTGGTCAAACTCTGTCCGAGCCAGCTGAGCCCCAATGGTTGGTATACTCTGATGCCATGCATCATGGCATCAAGGTTGTCCGGGATCCCTCTTCCTATGGAAGAATTTGCAGTAGTGGCCAATCTTTGCAAACATCACCAATTCCCCTTCTACCACTTCAATATGGGGAATGATCTCAAAGCTGTCGATGACCTGTTGGACTCTGAGAGCAAATGGAGGAGCCAGTTTTTGTTTGTCAGCGGCGCTTGGGAAAACGGACAGAAGATCAAGTCCGGAGTAAACCCAAGCCTCCTCAGAAGTAGGTGGAGGAGTGACCGTAAGTTTCTCACTTTAAATCTTTGTCTACTTTTTCCTTCTTATAGCTGGTTTTAAATTAATTGATCTTTCTTTTGTCTTAACAGAACTGCCTAAGGAGTTCGGTGATTACTTGAAGGTCGGACAGGTCACTTGTGGCAAAATCAATGCCTGGGCCGCAGAGAACTGGGGGAACCGATTCCACAATGCTTTCACTAGTGGAAATTTGGCAAGGTCTCACCTGTGGAACACCACAGGTCGGAGAGACTTAACTTGGGAGGAGCTCACCACCTAACCTTCCCCGGACACAGTGCTTAAGAGGAGCCATGAAGCAGATGGGACACTCTTCCTGCCCGGCCGGGCCAAAGCCCCAAGCAAAATGAAGGGCTAGAAGAAGGTCAAGAAGATGGTGAGCGATACTAATCCTGCTGATGCTGAGAAAGATGCTTCAACAGACCCGGAGGGGCCGGCTCAGAGCCAAATCGATGCTGCTCTTTTGCAGGTTGTGGAGCAAGAGACCGAAAGGCAGGAAGCAGACCTCCCAAAACCTCCAAGGGCCTCCAAGAGGAATCGCAAGCAGGATAGTGAAGGAGCAGACCGGGCAGCCAAGAAGAAAAAGACTGCTAAGGGAGATGAGCTTGCTCTCCGGGATCCGGAGCCTTCTGCCCAGGCTGACCCTTCTGACCTAACACATGCTGAAGAGATCCCAAGGGACTTTCATACTGATTGAGTTGAGGGAGGAGAGCTTAACATTGATGAAGTAGACATCACCGGTCTTAGTGACCTTGGTGAATACTTCCTCAACCTCCCCAGAGACGACTTCGCAGGGCCTTACATTCCTCCGAGCAGCTCTAACACCGTCAACTTCAATGGTAAGACTTTCATTGTCTCTAGTGAAAAGGACACTATAGCCCACTCCTTGCTAAGCAATGTGCACTGGTACTTATACTGGAGAGACAAGTTCGGAGTCAAGCAGACACCATCAAAGACCTTAAGTCTGAGAAGGAAAAGCTGTCCGAAGACCTTTGCACTGCTACTGCCAATGTTGACATGCTAAAGGAAGCAAATGAGGAGTTGAAGAATAATCAGGAGGAAAGCAACACAAAAGTTGCTACTCTAGAGGAAACCATCAGAGGCCTCCGGGAGAAGCTGTCCGGTGTGGAGAAAGATCTTAATGCCTCTAAAGAAGAGACCAAGGCAAAAGACAAGATCATCACCAACCTTACTACTGATAAGATTTCCCTTGAGAATGCAGTGTCCAAGGCTGCCGAAGAGAAAAATACGTTGCTAAGGGATCAAGAGGCTACGATCCAAGCCAAGGTCAATGCTTATGCCAACCAGATGATTAAAAGTGAAGAGCTATGATTGAGAAAGTGAGGTCCGACATGGTTCTACTCTTTCATGAAAAATATCCGAAGAGGAACCTAGGGGACTTGTGGCGTTATGTAGATGATGATGACCTTCCATATCATACAATGGCCGATGAGGATCAGGATGGAGTCTCCAGTGCGTCCTCATCTGATGATGAAGAGCATACCGGGGAGAGCCCAGATGAAGAGAAAGATGATCCCAAAGGCAAGAAGGTAGACGAAGGGAAATGCGACTTCGAAGGCAAGAAGGTGTATGAAGGTGAGCCATCTTCAAAGGCTCAACCTTAACTTATGATTTACCTTGTTTATTTTGTATTCAGACTAAAGTCCTTGGAAGGCCAAGGCACTCTTTTTTGTAATGGTGTCCGGTGCTCGACCGGATAAGTTTTTTGTGTTGTATCTTGACTATTTAAAAGTCCTTGGAAGGCCAAGGCAAGTTTAAGTTATTTTATTCAATGAATATCTCTGATTTGTGTAACCATCATCTTCTTTCATTGTTCATTTTAATTTTGATATCCAAAGTTTAAGTAGCCTTTAGTTGTTGCATTATGAGAGTGTTTAAGTTCTCCGGCTAGAATTTAAATAGCCCTTAGATATTTCAGTATTGTTACCCCATCTTCTTTTCACATAGGCCCCCAGCTTTCCCCTTTCAATCAAGTTCTGAACTTCTTGTTTCAATTCTATGCAATCATCAGTGGTATGACCAATATCATTGTGATATTGGCAAAAAGAGTTGTTGCGATGCTCTCTGGGAGACTGCAGTGTTGCCGGTCTCCGGTAATGCACCTCATCCTTTGTTTTATCAAAGATAGTGGCCACGCTTTCTTTTAACTCTGCGAACCACTCCGGTTGGACCCATGGCCCTCTCTTGTTTCTGGATTGTTGACTTTGAGCAGGAGCAGCTGGCTGAGACTGAGCTTTTTCCTTACCATGCCCCTGTCCGGTCTCTCTTGCTTTGTTCCCGGACTGATTCTGATTGGCATTAGGTGTCACCGGGGTAGACCTCACCTGCCTGTGCACCCTGGTTTTCTTTGTTTCATCGACGTTTATTTGTTTGCCAACCTGATTCAGCAACCCTCCCCAGGTCATGGCCTTCTTCCTGGTTACTGAATCAGCTAGATTGCCTGGATTCAAACCTTGCCTTAGGGATGCTATTGCCACCTGTTCGAAGCAATCAGCCAACCCATTCTTGGTGTTCACAAAACGACTTATATATTCTTTCAAGGATTCATTTGGTTCCTGGGCATAATGGATTATGGTGTCTCCATTGCCCTTCAGCTCTTTACTCCCTACGAACTGCCTTCAAAAGGCCACCCAAAACGTATTGAAATCTTTAATACAATCCTGAGGCAGGCTGTTGTACCATTTCAGAGCACTCCCCGTAAAGGATTGGGAGAATTCCCTACAAAGTAGTTTATCATCATCGTCAAAGTTCATCATGAAGTTTTTAAATTGCTCCAGATGGTTGTCCGGATCAGTACTGCCATCGTACTTCTCTATTTTGGTGCTGTCAAACCTCTTGGGGAGGTTTCCGGACAGAATTTTAGAAGACAATGGAGATTGCCTCCAATTCCTTCCACGACGGAACACAGTATCCTCATTGGGAGTTACAAAGATACCTGGTTCATCGTGGAAGGCAAAGGGATCCATCAGCATCTTGTCCACATGCCTCCAGTTATGAGATGACCCCTTGCCAATATGCTTATTCATTTTTCCATGTCTATCTCTTTTTCTTGAATATTTTTTATTTTGCTTTTGCTTTTTTCTAGTTCGACCCTCATCGCTGCTAGAGGATAAGGATTTTTCAACTCCATCACTGTCCGAAGAGCTATCAGAAGATTCTGAGCTTGAGTCAGAACTCTCCACAGGCTTGGATCGGTGAGACTTCTTAGAACTGGCATGAGTCTTTTTGGTGCTCACATGAGTCTTCAAAGACCCATACTCTCTGGGGTTATCGGTGGGATGAGCAACCGATGCTTTGGATTTTTCTTTCACGCCCATCTTGGCCTTTTCAGCCCTCAGAGCTTCTATTTCACCCCTGAGCCTATCACGCTCTTTGATAATGTACTCATAGTTCTCTCCCACCACTTCGAGCAGAGCTGGTGGTACTTCTGGATTGTCCGGATTCATACGGACAGATTTTCTTAGCTGGTTTTGAATGCTTGATTCAGGCACCTTCGTCCTCCCACTGTGGTCACCAATTTGGTGTGGATAATAATCGCCTGAGGGTAGGCTGGTAATTTTAGTTGGTGTTTTATGGTGGTGTGTGGGTGTTTTAAGTGTTTAGAGAGTAGAGAGATAATTAAGCAGCTTGGTAGCAGTTAATTTTAATTACCAATAGTTAATGCAGGTGGTTGGGTATTTATACCCTGATGTTTGGGCCCTTATGGGCTTTCGGGTCAAGTTTAATGGACCCGGGTCATGTTCAAAGACCCATGAGCTCTAAGTAGGAGAGCAATCAGCTTAGTCAAGAAGTGTTTAGGTTTTTTAGTACTTTTTTCATAGTTCGAACAGTCCTATGGTCATTGTGTTCGAAGTGATCTGTCCGGTCCATGTGGTCTGTCCGATCTGTCCGGTCTGGAGGCCTTGGACTGATCTGTCCCTGTCCGGGGAGCATGCTGAATTCGGACTCATCACTGTGTATGGTTTGATTATATATTTTGAATCTTTAACCATCTTTAGAGGGGACACTGTGACTGCACCTTCTAGTTCTTCAAAGAAGAGGCATGTCTACAGTTTAACCATATAGTTGGATGGAATAATATCAACACACCTGTATCAAACTCCAGCTCCTTTCATATTTTTTTATGAGGATGACTTAAGAGAGATTGCAATGCCTCATGAAGACGTTGTGGTAATAAGGGCATCAATAGGGGGAAATGATATACGTCGAATCCTGATTGACACAAGAAGTTAGGAAAACATCTTGTTTTTAGGATCCTACAAACAGATGAGAAACCTTTTGGTTATAAAACGTTTGAACAGAACCATTGTGGGCTTCACATGGAGTTCTGCAGATATGATTGGGGAATTTGAAGAAGAAGTATTGATGGGAAAATGACCTTTTAAGAAAATGATGAGGGTATTGTTCGTTGTGGTGGATTGCCCAACGTCTTATACTGCCATATTTGGGAGTTCTTGGCTCTCTATAATGCATGTTGTGGCCTTTACGGTCTATCAATGTTTAAAATACGCTGTCCAAGGACAAGTAGGTGTTGTCCGGAGCAGTCAGAAGGTAGCCAGGGAGAGTTATTGAATGACCCTTGCCTCTACGTCTATAGAGGCGATCAAGATTAATAAAGATTAGCAACTATTGGAGCCTTCCACTGATGAGAATAAAATTTATTATCCCAGGGAGGCTTCCAGTGTCATAATACCCGTATATGAGGTTGAAATCCGTTCCCTAGTTGTGGGTAAAAATATTAAAATTGGTACCAAGTTGGCACCAAGTTTGAAACACAGGCTGTTGTTGTTTTAATGAGTAATCAACACGTATTTGCATGGTGCAATGATGATGTTACCTGAGGGCCAGCTGATATAATTCGTCACACGTTATCCTTACGAACTGATGTTACACCGGTTGTACAAAGACGAAGATCTTTCTCTAAAGAAAAAACAGATGTTATTGTTCAAGAAGTTGATCGTCTGACCAAGATGGGCCATACAAAAGAGTCTCAATACACTTTATGGACTGCCAACCCTGTTCTGGTCAAGAAAAAAAAATAGAAAATGACGCATGTGTATCGACTTCACTGATCTTAATAGGGCATGCCCCAAGGATTATCTTGTTCCTCGGATAGATCAGTTGGTAGACTCTACTTCTGGGAACAAACTGTTGTCTATCATGGATGTATTTTTGGGGTATAATCAAATACAAGTAGATCTGAAGGATCAAGACCATATCATTTTTATTACGGACAGAGGTCATCATTGTTATAAAGTGATGCAGTTGGAAAAGAAAAATGTTGGGGCTACCTATCAAAGGTTAGTAAATGAAGCCTTTGCTAATCAATTAGCAGAAATATGGAAGTTTATATAGATGATATGGTGGCAAAAATATTTGAGGAAGATGTGCATATATCTGACCTTCAAGAAATGGTTTCCAACTTAGAGACTGTGAACTTGAAGTTAAACCCTGAAAAGTGGGGTTATGGGGTCCTGTCTGGAAAATTCTTGGGTTATATAATAAGTGAAAAATGAATTCAACCTGATCCGGATAAGCTCAATGCTCTATTAGTTATGGATCCTCCTCGGAGCACCAAAGAAGTTCAAAGATTGACCCGACGATTGACTGCGTTGAACAGGTTTATTTCAAGATCATCAAACAAATGTGCTCCATTTTTCCAGGTGTTTAGGAATTCCAAAGACTTTAATTGGTCTCCACAGTGTGATCAAGCATTTTTTGAAATCAAGAAACATTTGTCCTCACCCAAGACTCTCTTTAAACCTGTTCAGGGGAAAATCTCTACATGTACTTAGTTGTATCAGAGTATGCAATAAGTGTTATGCTAGTAAGAGAGATGGCTAATTACCCTTGTCTGGTGTATTACATTGATAAAAGTATGTTGGATGCTGAAAGAAGATATTTGAAGTTAAAAAAACTAGCATTGGACTTGGTAATTGCGGCAAGAAAAACGCGACCATACTTCCAAGCTTATTCCATTGTAGTTCGAACTTCTTTTACCTTGAAGAGTGTTCTTCAGAAAGCTGATGTATTAAGCAGAATGACCAAGTGGTCAGTTGAGCTGGGTGATTATGATATTGATTTTGCGCCCGAAACAACGATTAAAGCCCATTCAGTGGTTGATTTCTTGGTAGAATTTCATGTTGATAAATCCCCCGGACAGATACTAGAAAACCAATCTAAGAAAGTATGGGTAGTCCGAACTGATGGCGAATCTAGTACTATGGGATGTGGGACTGGAATTTGTTTAACTTCTCCCTATGGTGATACTATGTACCAGGCTATATGTTTTGGTTTCGGAGCTCTAACAATGAATCTGAGTATGAAGCAGTTTTAGCTGGTCTTAAGCTATCCCTTATATGTTGGGCCAGAAGAGTCCGATTAATGAGTGAATCCCAACTACTTATTCACCATGCTCAACAGAAATATGAAGCAAAGAAAGAACAATTAATCAAATACTTGCTTATGTTGAGAGAAGTTGTTGCAAGCTTCAAGAGTATCCACTATGAACACAACCCTAGATCAGAGAATACTGTGGCAGAATCTTGGGCAACCATATCTTATTTTAAATCTTACCCTTGAATTCTGATGTTAGAATTTCCATCAATACAGACAGGCCAAGAAAAAGGTAAAGAGAATGAAGAAAGTATGAGAATAGTTGTCATTCAACCTGAGGACTGGAGGTATGATATTCTTCAGTTTATTTTCGATGGGGATATTACCTCCAGATAAATCCATGGCTAAGAAAAATAAGTATAAGGCTCGTGGTTTCCTGGTATTAAGAGAAATTATTTACAAAAAATATTTTAGCAGACCCCTCTTGCATTACTTAAGATTTAAGAATCCCAAGTTGTGTTATCTGAACTGCATGACGGCGAAGGGTCTGCACACTGTGACTACAAATCCCTAACCAAGAGAGTCTTGTTAGTTGGGTACTACTGGTCAACCATAATGGCAGATGCCAGAGATATGGTAAAGAAGTGTGATATTTTCCAAAGATGTGAAAATGAAATTCATGTGCCAGCAGTTCCTATGTAATCCATATCTGAACCAATACCCTTTTATAGATGGCTGTTGGATCTAGTTGGGCCTCTTCCCATGCAATTTGGTGGATGTCGAACGATCATAGTTGCTATTGACTATTTCTTTAAGTGGATAGAGGCAGCTACTATAGCTGGAACCACTTCTACGGAAATTATTAAATTCTCCTTATCTAATATATGTTGTAGATTTGGGGTTCCCCAGAAGATCACCACATGCAATGGACCACAATTCGATAATAAAGACATGAAAATGTTTTGCACCTCCAGATCAATTCAACACTCTTTCTCTTCTCCTTTCCACCCGCAAGCAAATGGACAAGTTGAAGTTGCTAATCAGACAATCTTGTCTGGGCTGAATAAAAATCTGGAGGGACCTGCAGGAAAGTGGCCAAGCTTTCTATAAGAATTATTGTGGGCATACCGAACTACTCATCGGATTGCTACACAGGAATCTCGTTTTTCTCTCGTTTATGGGATGGATGCTATCACACCTATAGAAGCTGCTTTACCATCTTACGGAATCCAAAACTATTCTGGACAGGCAAATAATATGGAAGTTAGGAATCAGTTGGATCTGATTGAGGAAAGAAGAGTTAAAGAAAATCTAAGGACAACGCACTACCAGGGTTTGATGAGGAGCAGATTTGCCTCCAAAGTTAAAAGAAGAGATTTTCAATTGGGGGACAAAGTCTTAAGAAAAATATTTTTTGCACACCAAGGAAAAACAGTTCGGCAAGCTGGCTCCAAATTGGGAAAGTCCTTATATGGTATGTGAGAAAGTCAAACCAGAAACATACAGACTTCAAGACAAAGATAGGAGAACACTAAAGCACACATGGAACGTTGAACATCTTAGGTTATACTAGAATAAAACTCTCTTGTAAATATTTACTTTTTGAATGTCAATGTAAATATTAGGGGGCATACTCTTTCCTACCCTGGTGGCGTAGGGAGGTTTTAATGAGGTGTCCGAGTTTTTCAATAACATTTTATGCTTTCTTCAAAAGTCTGGTGCAAAATTCTTCTTGACTTAACCATAGTGTGGGGAGTCTAGATATTAAATACTTATTAAACACCCCGGCTCTCAAACATCTTTGAGTTGATCGAATATTTTAAACATCTGATCACATTTATTAAACATTTGTTATCAGAATCACTTAATATACTTATTTAACATATCTGAAATATTGAAGGCCATTTAAACATTGGCAATGAAGAGTTAAACAAAATTCACAAAAAGGTTAATATGATATCTAAGTCTGACCGGAATAGACCCGATCCATGGTTCACAAATGCCTTGACTATTCAAGGACTTTGAGTTTTAAGAACATAAATTAAACAAACAATACAACAAAATGCCTTGGCCATCTAAGGACTTTAGTTTTTTTAACAAAAAACACACAGCAAAAATACAACTTTACGGTTTATTTTCTTTAGTTTTTTCATCACCATCGCCTTTCTTCGGACTTTTCAGTTCAGCACTTGAACTCTCACCAACTCCTTCATTATCTGTGGAATCTTCTCCACTTGAGTAGTTGTGCTTATCACCATCAGCCATTGTATGAAAAAAAAGGTCATCATATTCCACAAATCTCCACAAAGGACCAAGAGTCCTCTTAGAAAAAGTCTCGTGAAACAGTAAGACCATATCGAATTTAATTCCATCGTCCTTTTTCTCCAAAGAGTCCACCACTCCAGAAGCATACCTCTCTATTCCTGCAGCTATCTCTTTGGCTTGATTTTTTACAAAAGGTGTATTTTCCTCTGTCTTCTTCTTAAGAAGATCCTCTATGTTGACTTTGTCTTCGGATAAATTCTTGACAGTTTTATCTCTTGCTTCCAGTTGCTCCTTTAGATTCTTGAGCTTGTCGGAGGAAGAAGTTTCCAGTTCTGAATACTTAGTCTGGATATCTTTCTGAGCATCTTCTGACTTGCGCAATTTAGTAGTTAAATCCTTTTTTTATTTCTTCAGGGATTCTATACTTTGCTGAGTAGTAAAGAGACTATTCGTCAAGCCTTGGTTCTCTGTAGTCAGGGAAGTTATGGTAGTTGTTTGATCCCTCACGTGGATTTCTTGGTCAACTACCGGACCGATGTAACCTAAGAGGGAATGACTCAGAGTGTCTAGTTCGCTTGATATCACATAGGTCTCACCATTATGAGTTACAACGTTGGCCGAATTGGCAGGACGATAAGGACCCACAACATCATCCTTGTCCAGATCATTAAAAAACATATTAATGTTCTGAATTTCATCAAGATTGACCTCTCCATCAGTAGTGGCTTGTTCGAAATAAAGATTAGATGGACTTTCTTCTTGCAGAGTAGGATCAGCAGGAACAGGAGGCGGAAGCTCAGAAAGATGCAGAATTATCTCTGATCCCATAGTGACTTTCTTTTTCTTTGTAGCTTGCTTGCCTTGCGCCTCTTATCATTCCTTGAGATATGAGGTGGATCATCCGACCCACCAGCCTCTTTAAGTGTAACTTCAACTTCCTCCAACAAAGAAGCGTTGATTCCTCATTGATTCTCCGAACTGACCGTTGCGTTAATTGGCTGAGGTGGTTCTACTGTGATTTTCTTTTTTTTCTTGTTCTTCATCTTGTCGAGATGGCTATGGGCTTAGACCCTGGAAGGCAGATAGAGTTTGGTATCTTTAGCCTCAGTTCTCTTCAGGATGACATCTGTAGGAGAATGAGTGGTTAGTTGTTCCCAAGTGAGGTCTCTTCTCCCTGTAGTGTTCCACAGGTGAGACCTCACGAAGTTTCCTAAAGTAAATCAGTTGTGGAAACCATTCCCCCTTTTTCCGAAGCCCATGCGTTTAACTTAGCACAGGTGCTTTGGCCAGCCTCTAGATGGTCTGAAAAATTCTTCAAAAAAACTGAAAGGAGACACAAGTCAGTTCGAAATAACCACACAGTACTTAAAAAACTAAGGAAACATAAATAAAGGTCACCTATACTCTTCTATCGACTGGTCAGTTGGCTTTGATTAGAGTCAGTTTTTATCTTTTTCTCGTTCTCCCATGCTTCACTGATGAACAAGAATTGGGTCCTCCATCATTTTTTGGACTCCAGTAAGTCATTTACTACCTTGTAGTCCTTCCCCATGTTGTTGTGGTAAAAGAGGATGAGGTGGTTTGCATAAACTCGTCGCAGCAGCGAACTGCTCCATTGGTAGTGGGATGTTCGACAACCTTGAGGCTATTATGCCAGCCATCAGAGTGTACCATGTGTTCGGACTCAGCTGGCATGGGCATAACTTTATCCGGTAAAAATACCTGACTATCTCTGGATCCAAAGGAAACCGGAGTCCCCAATTCAGCACCTCGGTGTATACTACTAGCTCGTGAGATTTGCAGTCCATAAGATTCTCTAAAGTGATTGGGATTCTCACTTTAACAGAATCTGGGAAGCCTCACTTTGTTCTGAGAAGACCCAAATCAGCAGTATGGGTGTACACATAAGCGATATTTTGGAGGGCTATCAAGTACTTCACGCTGACTTTCTGAAAGTTTGGCCACATCTTCCCTTCTAGACACTCTAGAAGTGCATCAGCATTGGATATACCCATTCTAACTTTGCCCTTCCGATTTGGTGCAGTGTCCTTTGTCTGTCCAGACGCCTCAAAAGGAGTATCTTATATACTATCCTCCATGGTTTTTTCCATTACGTTTGACTGTTGTTCGGATGGCTTAGTTTCCGCTAGGGGCTTTATCGTCTCCGAAGTAGTATGTTTCGAAGAGCTACGAGTAGTTTTAGCTTTATCAGCGAGTGGTGTTTTTCTCAGTATACTTCTCTGCATCCAAACCCATTGCTAGGAAAGGCAAAGGTTTCCTAACAATAAAAACTGCCTTTTCTTTTGGTAAGGGATTTTGGAATTCTTAAACATAAGACCCTGATTAAAGAGGATATAGGGTTTGGACAAAAGGTAATTTTCTGACCTTTGATGTCTTTGATGACGATGAACCTTGGTTTGTGCTTTCTTTTGGTCGATCAATTTCTTCACCAGGAGAGCCAGGAAGACCGGCTGCAATTCTCTCGTCTCTTGTAACGTTTCTCGCTTTTTCCAAGTCAAATAAGTTCAACCAACCTCTTTTTACCAATGCGTTTCTGGCTGTGAACATAAATATACCCATACACAGTTTAAGAAGAGTACCAATATTTCTCTCTCTAGAAGTATTTGTATTCTTAGAGACAATAAAACAGTAAAATCGATTTATATAACAATGAAAATGTAGGAGTTTACCCTAGAGAAGACAAACTGATCAAATTGATGATTAGGGGCTATAAGGTATGGGGGTTACACCCTAAGTAACTTTTTAGCCTAGTAGGTACAAGAATCTAGGAGAAAAAATGACTGAAAGGTCAAACCACAATTTGACACGTGTCCCACGTTAAAAAATGACTTTTGGAATTCTTAACGGTAAAGTTAGTCTGTTTGAAATCCGATCAGAATGACTCTTCGGCTTCTGAACAGTAACAATAATTTTTTTAGTTCGGATACCAAAGACAGATCGAAGGATCACTTCGAAGATACATCAAGTCTTATTTTTTTGAGTTAGCTCTTCCAAAGATTCTTTGCAAGACCTAAACGGGCTACTGATGAGGTCAGATAATTTTGACACTATTGCTTACCCTTACCCGAAAGGCAGTTTGGACTGAACCATTATCATAAGAAACTGAACAGGGTAAAAATTAGTGGAACGTGACTAAGCTAGGTGCTGGTAATTTCATATCTTGGGCTAATGGGTTCTTGAACTTAACTGAAGCCCATAATCCGACCCGAAAGGCCCATGCGTCATTAATTAAGTATAAATACCCCAACTACTTTCATTAATGGGGGTGATCAGAATTTAATACAAGCACACACCTGAATTATCTCTCTACCTTCCACCTTAAACACTAAATTCCCTAAACACTTTACGAAATTACCCTTAATCATAAATAATCCACATTAACCCAAACTATCATTTATGCTTAGGTATGACCCATCTTAACTAAATTACTCTCATTCAATACTAAATTATTTAATAATACCTCAAATACTCATGCTTCATCACCAGCCACGTAACCACTTCTAATTCTTGAACCAAAGTTTCTCTTTCTTACTTTTTATTTTTATTTTATTTTATAAAAGGTCCATCTATTTCAAACCGAGCTCAGAAAAAATATATGAAAGTACAATCGACTTTTTTTAAGGCAAAGAAAAATAGATCTATTAATGATATTTTTGAATTATTTTTAAGACTATTTTGCTAGTAACATGCGAGTTCAACAGTGATAGTTATGTACATTTTTAATTATGTGAGTTTATTGAATATTAGACATGAGAGTTCTTCATTAGATCCTTATGGTTCCAACAATGAGACTTATGTACATTTTTAACAATGAGAATTCTGTACATTATGTTTCCAACCATGAGAGTTATGTATATTTTTAACCATGAGATTTTAGTAAATATTAAACAAGAGAGTTCTTTATTATGAAAAATCGTGCTAGTTCTTGTATATTAAACCATTCGATTTGTACCATGAGAGTTCAACCATGAGAGTTCAACCATGAGAGTTCTGTAAATTTTTAACCATGCGAATTTATTAAATATTAGATATGAGAGTTCTTCATTATAATCGAGTCGTGAGAGTTCTTCATTAGATCCATATAGTTCCAATAAGAGTGATGTACATTATGTTTCCAATCATGAGAGTACATTTTTAACCATGCTAGTATATTGAAAATCAAACATGAGATTTTTTCATTATAATCTAACCGTGCTAGTTCTTTTATATTAAACCATTTAATTTTAACCATGAGAGTTCAACCATGAGAGTTTTGTACATTTTTTACCATACAAGTTTATTGAATATTAGACATGAGAGTTCTTCATTATATTCTAACCGTGAGAATTCGTCATGAGATCCTTATGGTTCCAACCATGAGAGTTCTGTACATTTTTAACCATGAGAATACTATACATTATGTTTACAACTATGAGAGTTATGTACAATTTTAACCATGCAAGTTAATTGAATATTAAACATGAAAGTTCTTTATTATAATCTAACCGTGCGAGTTCTTGCATATTAAACCATTGAAATTTAAGTCTATTAGTTGTGCTAGATTCTTATGTTTCCAACGAAGAGAGTTCTGTAGATTTTTAACCGTGCGAGTTTATTGAATATTAGACATGAGAGTTCTTCATTATAATCCCATAGTGCGAGTTCTTGTATATTAGACCATTCGATTTTGAGTCTATTAGCTGTGCTATATCTTTATGTTTCTAACCATGAGATTTCTGTACATTTTTAACCGTGCGAGTTTATTGAATATTAAAAATTAGAGTTCAATATAATGAAGTTGTGCGATTTCTTGTATATTAAACCATTCGATTTTAAGTCTATTAGTTGTGCTAGATCCTTATGGTTCCAACCATGAAAGTTTTGTACATTATTAACCATGTGAGTTTATCGAAGATTAAACATGAGAGTTCTTCATTATAATCCAACTGTGCGAGTTCTTCGTATGTCCTAGCACAATATAACCATGCGAGTTCTTCATTCAATTGCTAAAGAAAATGGGAGCTTAATGTATTTTCAGAGTATAAAGATGCGAGCTTATTGTTACTTTCACATGCACGTTGACTAAAAATCGAAAATTGAGGTTCACAATGTTGGTTTTGCCTAGTCTCACATGGTTGGTTATGCATGGTCTCGCATGTTACAGACATAAAAAATTCCAAAAACAAATTCAAAAAGTATCATTAATGCATCTACTTTTGTTCGTTTTAAAAGATCAAAGCCGATGATAATTTCGATTATTTTTCGAGCTACGGATTGAAAGATATGGATTTATTTTTTAAAAGACAAAATTTGATTTAAAAATGATTACTTATGATTTTTCACCATGGTAGATATATCTATTCATAGTATGCAATTTTTGGGTATTGAATTTAATGAGATAGCCAAATGTGAATTTATAAATATTATTTTTTATGTATAAATATTATTCTTTTATATTTTACCGACTGTTAAATCTTTTATATATTTATATATATAATATAATCAAACAAAATAGAAAATATTTAAAAATAATAATATATTAAATGATTTAGAATCGAATACCTATATGAATAACAAAACATATTTGGTTAATATATTGATGGTTAAAATAATATTTTTAATAAGACATGCCATTTGAAAAAATCAGCGCATGTTATCACTATTCATTAATATAAACATATATTTTAATTTTCAATGATCTATAATATATTAAATATTCGAAATATTTGTTTTAAAATATTTTTCATTGATTAATTAATTAATAAAAAATGTAAAATATAATCTCTGTTTCCAATATTCGTTCAAATATGCGATTTGAGGAACAAAATTTGAAAAATCAATTTTCAATCTAATTACTTTTAAGACAAATAAATTTTTATTGGACAAGGTTATTTTGAGATTGTTTTGGCTATAATGAGACCATTTTATAATGAGACCTCATTTGGTTATAATGAGACTCCAAAAATGATCAAACTATCCTTATATAAAAGCTCTATTTCAGCCCCAATTTCTTCTTTTCTCTCTTCTCCACACAAAAAGCTCTCAAAATCGGCAAAAACAAAACTCAAAATTTCTCAAATCCGAACTCACAAACACGTTAAGGTATGAATCTTATACTTATTGATGTAATTTTTATGCAATTTAGTTAGGTATTTTTACTGATATTTAGAATTAGGTTCTGCCGAAAAAGTCGAATTTTCATTTAAATGTTGTTGTTTTTTTTTTAAAGTAAGTTATAGATATGTGTTAGTCTAGTGATTGTCGACGTTTTGGTATGTTGTTTGTTATATTTGGGTTAGATTTGAGGGCTTAGGGTTCTTGGGAGTTTGGAAGCTATGGTTGTTGTCTGGACGCGATTTGCGAACACCCAACTCACAATTTTGGCCAAATTGCAAACAGCCAACGCGCAATTTGCCCCAAATTGGAATTGGTAGTTGCGAGTTTGGTACTCGTGATTTGCCCAAAATTGCGAAGGCCATGCTCGCAATTTTTTCAATTTTATTTAATTTAGCATCTTTGGAACCTATTTAACTTGGACATTCATCTCGCTAGTTTTTATCTTACATTTAAACATATTATAATGTGTTGTTTTCAATTTGAGCATGCCTCGCAAAGCACAAACTCCACTTCGCCAGTCAAGATTAGACAATGATATAGAGGAACATGAGCTTGTTTCACGGTCACGATCACGGTCAGTTAGGCGTATGGCTTGCACCGTCATTCCTGCGCCTACTGCATCCTTTGTGCTTGGGAGTCTGGATTAACAGTTCTGGAGAGTTAATCCCCACGTGTCGGCTATTTTATATAATGTTTAACTTACTAAAATATTGTGTATGTTCGTCGACCGTCGTCGTGGTACTAGATGTACGGTACCCATCGTGAATGGGATCTTGTCGGGCAGGGCAGGGAGAGAGAGAAATTTATGATGTCTTGCTTCGCTCCCCTCATCGGTGTTTTGGAGCGTTGGAGTACGAGCGTGCACTTGGTAGATGCGTTTATCGAGAGGTGGCATTCGGAGACCAACAACTTCCACTTCTCGTTTGGTGAGATGACTGTGACGTTAGACGGCTTCCACGCTATCACTGGTCTTCCGGTCACAGGTGATGATTTCGTGATTCAGTCTTTTCCTAATAATGGGCAGCGTTTAGCATGGTATTCTAGTTCACTAGATATACCCATGGATGCTCTTAGGACGGAGTTAACGAACAACAGGAGGGGTAGTTCTAGATCTGTGCGGTTACAGTTTTTACGTGAGCAGTACATCCAGCCCTATATGATGGATAACACTTTGACTGATGCTATGGTAAAATGTGTCACTAGGGGTTATTTGCTCCACATGTTAGGCTGTTGTATTCTGGCAAACAAGACGGGGAACAGTATCTCGTTAGATTACTTACAGTTCGGAGCGGTATAGGTAATCCGTTAGATATAACTGGGGCCAGTATTTTTTAGCTCAGATGTATCACCATCTAGGGATGTCGTCCATACACAACACGTTAAGGATAGCAGGTTTTGTTGCCATGTTGGAGACGTGGATATACAATCACTTCCTCCCTCCCCCTTTTTGACGACGGTCAACAATTTCTACGAGCCTTGTATGCCTACTATGTGCAGATACGTATCTCCACTTTATTGGGCGGATGACGAGACTCGTATCAACATCCATCATTTACTGTCTTCATTGAGGGATCATAATGTAAGTTACGAGGATTTTTTATTTGTTTATTAGTCATCATTTTATTATTAGTTATCGTTGATGCAATCAGTTTTTAATTATGGTGTAGGTCTAGTTCATGTCTTACGGGGATATACGTGAGCATTTCCCTTTCTGCGATGTGGCCTGGATAGACCATACACTGAAGATATTTGACATAATCGAGGCGTATTATCTATTGCGGGTCGCTCGTCAGTTTGGGCATATTCAGGATATACCACCTGGACTGCGACCTGTTTTACCAGCAAACAGGAGGAGGCGTGTCAACACGCGCTATTTGTGGAATGAGGCTACATGGAGCTCATAGCAGTCGCACGTCGTTGATCGGAGGATTCGTGGTGACACATATGTTATAAGCGGTCCTAGTACGTCCGCTTTGTACAATGTATGGACCTAGGACCACCTATGGTACACCCTGATTGATCCTACGTGTGAGTCATCCGGTGCACATGTTCGAGATACCCTGAGAGCGATTATTTTGGAGGAACAACTGTTTGAATTGGCTGATCATGTGATTGATGGATATTCTAGAGTGGACGAGATGACTATGGAGGAGATGCGTCGAGGGATGCATGAGTGTTCGTTTCTGGTGCACCGGTACCGCGTGACTGGTTGACTGGATTTGTATTGTATGACTACTTATGATAGATACCGCGTGACTGATTGATGGATATACTCGTTTTAGTGTTTAGATTTTACGTTTTTGTTAGTTATTCTGAATTTCTTGTGCTTGATGTTTTTATTCTCAATTTTAGTTTTTTGTTATCATTTACATTACTAAATTCTAAATTATAAAATAAAGTAACAATCAAACCCATATAGTTAAAAAGTGTTGGTACAATTACACCGGTGTGAATTTAAAAGCCAACTATAAAATCAAATTAATCAATCATTCTACAATAAATTTTAAATAAAAGCAAAGACAATACAATCTAAAAAAGCGTCCATTCAATCAAAATGTTATCGTACCATCCAAGATGTTAATAAACTGTAAAAAAAATTATAATTAAAAAGAATAAATTAGTCTGACAGTAAACTTTGCTTTCGAGAAATTAGAATGAGAGATTGGAAAGTATGAATGTATAACCGCAAAAACAAAGGAGATTTTGGCGGTCGGTCTAATCCATACAATTGGTTTGTGCAAATTATATAAAAACATCCTTAATTTTAATTAAACCTGCGTACATAGAAATCAGGATGCTCAATCGTCGAAGTCGTATCTCATGTTGTCTTCAGAATTATCCCCCTCCTCCCTAGTGATGTAGTCCACCACCGTCATGTTCCAGATGGTAGCCGTTTCTTGCTTAATTTTAAGTGGCAAGTAGAACAAACGTTGAAGCGGTTTGACAGAATAGTTATGCGTCTGATTTCATCACGGTTGCGCACAACAAGATCTCATGTTCCTCCACGGTCTTAGTTGAAATATATCATACACATGACACGATCAAAAAACGCATCGTTGGTATCTTCCCCCATCCCTCGGCTGGAAACCTTCACCGCCTGAAGCATATGGTAAACTCCATCTGTAAAAGTATTAGTATTTTTTTGGGAGGGGGGGTTGGAATGTCTTTTTATAGGTGGTTTCCATTTGGCGGAATTTGATATTAAGTCTCGTTATAGCAAGACCCCTAATAGTAGAACCTCCTCTATAATGAGACCCATAATAATGGTGGACGAGATGTTTGTACGTTTGTAAGTATTAGGCGTCGAACAATTATTGGTCTACTTGGTTTGCGTTATCCTTATCTTAAAAGTGCCGTTTATTTATTGGTCTATTACGATTACGCTATCTGAAGTCAATAAATAAAACTTCCGCCATAATCACTCACCGTATACCAAACTTTGCACCAACAAGCATTTGGAAACAATAACAAAAAAACAAAAACCAAGATACTATTGATGGATTTAACTGTGGCTGAAGACTACCATTTTGTTCAAGCGGTGAAGGTTGTCCTTCGAGAGACGGGGGAAGATACTAGCGATGCTTTCTCTGAACGTGTCTTGTGTAAGATGTATTTCAATTACTGTATAGTTGGGAAAACTAATTATATAGCGCGCAACCGTGAGGAAGTGAAATCCAAGTATTTAGTTGTCCAACCGCTCGAGTGTTTGATGTTCCTACCATTTAAAATTATGAAAGAAGAAAAATATGTGTGGAACATGACGGTCGACGATTTCATTACTATGGAGATGATACTGTATCTGGAGGATAGCATTGCATGTAGGAATGATGATATTGCCAACGGCGTCGATGTTGAAGACAACACCGGTTACGACTCCGAATTCTAGATTTTATGTTGGCGTTGTTTTATGTTTTGTTTTTGTGTGTCGTTTATTGAGTGTTATAGTGCTGTATTTTTTATGTTTTCTCTTGTTTTTTTTTCTGCTTTATTGTTGGCTAGGTTGGTCATGTTATTGACACACATCATATGGAATTGTTGTTGTTTTTATGTTTTCCTTTGATTATATCTTATGCTATTAGAACAAAACAAAAACTAAAACTAAAATTTTAACATATACTGTACAAAAAAATACTACAGATATGTCTCTTTGGAATGAGTTGGAAGATGAATATCTCATGAAAGGATCGATCGAAGTTGGTAAAACTACCCAGCTAGAAGGGGGGGGGGAACAATTCTGGATAGCAATGCTGTGCCAGATGTACTTCCTTTGGCAGGGATGGAGTCCAGCCGCCTTAAATTTCAAGGCGCTTGGATGAGGTGAAAGCCAGGTGGTCCGTTCTTGTGAAGTTTCGTGTACATTTGGTTTCAGACCTCAATGACATGGAACATCATTTTGCGTTCTAGTGGTTCAACTGCCAACCGACGGATACTATAACCGAGGACCAACTGGAACATGTTCGTTCTGACATGCTTACTATTAATAAAGAGGAATTGCGTGACTACCAAGATGCGAAAGAAGAAAGGAAGTTGATGAAATGGAACTGTCCTGATAGATAAACTTCCTTTACCAGGAGTTTTTGAAAATTATTTTGTTAGTTGTTGTTTGAGTTGATGTTTTATCGAGTTTTTGTTCCACTATGAGTATCCCTCAATTCTGTTTTAATTTTGTGGATTTCTAGTGTACATTTATCGCAGTTTGAATCTACTTTGAAAGTGTTTTTTTACCACATTTTGGATTATTTTTCCGTCTAAATTTTACATCATTCATTGAAAAAGGACTAATGTATAATATTGGTAAAAAAAATGAGTTTCGAACTCGCGAACTTAAAAAAAATGATAAATGGAAAAATTTCCAAAGAGTTTCGTGTATATGAAGTGTCCATTTTAGCCAAACTTGTGAAAACATAGTGTCTGATTTTGTCAAAATTGGGCATTCAAAACTCGCGATTTTGACAAATTATGGCGTTGTCAGTGCTCAATTTTGACAAAATCAAGGACTATGTACTCGCGAATTTTTCACTATTCCGAATTATGGTAATTTTATTCCGTAATTTTCGATGAAATTAAAAGAAAAGGTTAAGATGATTAGAAATAAAACTAATATTTATAATAATGAAGAAAGTGGAAATTTAGAAATAAATAAATCGTGGTAGTATAGATTAAAAACCATTAGGAAGTTCAAATAAAGTATTCGTAATTGCGAAAGGAAAAAACTACCGATGGATCAACAAATCATGAGTCTTCGGCCAATTCGTAGACATGTGGTGGCTCTTCGCGTACGGTCGAAGGTTGGGTGAGCTTGATTTGGTTATGTTTGTTGAATCGTTTGTCGAGCGGTATTTCCCAACTGGTTACAGCTTCTTCGGTGCGAAACGAAAACCAAGTAGGATAGATTTCCGAAAGTGGTCCATTCAACACAACCTACACGAAGAACAAAATAAGATTTATATTCAGAACAAAATAAGATATAATATTCTGTCACAAAATAATAAAACATTTCTTGTCCATTCAAACGGAAACTAAGATATATATTCGGTCACAAAATAAGATATAATATTAAAGGATTCATTTGTGTACTTACTTTCACGAAACAGTTACCGTGTACAAAACCTATACCAACTTCCATTTTAGGACACAGTCGAGGAGGCACACCGCGTAGAGGTAGATACGTGTAGGATTGGTGGAGCGATACGTGGTATACGATACACTAGTATCTAGTGGCTATCACTAAGCCGTAGTCGGGTAACGTCATCCAATATCGACTACTGTTACCAAACATTTAAAAAACGTCCAAACTTTTGACTATGTTATCTACACGTTGTGAACAATCAAACATTCTCTCCCATAGATCGCGTTTATTTTTCAATTCGTCGATCAAATCCCATCTAACTTGGTCCCATGTATCAGAGTTACCGTAGACCGTTAAAGCAACGGCCCGAAATCCGCAATTATCCTCGGGTGACACGTATTCTACGCTACAAATGTACTCATGCAATTAGTTGGGAAACCAATTCTCATAGCCGCTAAATTATTTTCCCTCCAATTATTTTTTCGATCGAGTCACTCTCTTCTTCTTGGGTTGAGCTTTGGCTTTCGCTTTCTCTTTCGCTTTGTCTTTTGGTACTAAAAATGTTTTATTAGCTACGGAGGCGGCCGAGCTACCTATCTTATCGGGAGTGCTAGCGCCTTGACTACAATTGTATTCCCACTCGAATTGTTCCCGTTTAGTTGATTTATCCCGGTCGGCTTTTTTCCTACCTTTGGTGAAAACCAGCTCCTTAGGTTCCAAAACATGACTTCTAGCGGGATCTAGGATTTGCATCATCATATTTATGATGTGATCTTGGATGTGTGCCGCGGATGGTGCTATCTATTAATGAGAGTTTTCTCGTGAGCTCGTCTTTGGTACCAACCTCTTCGTTAGCTTTGGTCTTTAGTGTACTCCAATAAACGTCAGACTCATCTTTTTTAATTGCTCTTCCTTCTTTATAATTCAAAGCTAACTCGCATGCACATGGTAAATTATGAGTTTTCTTAATAACACAACCACACATTCCGGGAGTGAACCATATTTTCAAGGCCGTTGCAAGATTTATCTTTATTAATTCTATAGTCGTACATGAAAGTTCACCTTTGATGTCCTTGTAGATAGTTTTATTAACCCCCCCCCCCCTAGTTGAGTTTCTTGGTCGATACCTACTACGCTAAAAGGATTCGAAAATGTTAGAGTGTTGAGAGTTAAGCAATGCATGAACATCTTTCCGAAATTGCTCAAACGTGCATAGAGTACTATTGATGATTGCCCGTTTGAGGCTCGAGTGAGAACTCAACGTAAGATAAAATAAATTAAAATTCTAACACTTAATATTAAAAAATAATATATGGAGAAGGTAATATAACTCACCAATTTCTAGTTTGATTTCCCAAATGTTTAAATTTGTTCGTGTGGATATTGAGAAATTTGTGTCAATAATCGGCTTTTTTAATTGCTTCATCACGTACTCGAAAACCATTGGAAAAAATGTGTACATGTGGTGTAACTCGGCAAGGTTTTTTTATAATCTTCGAGTGTGGCGGAAAAGACAACCCTTTGATAATATTCGAAAAACTCATCGGCCATGTCCAAATTCGGTAAAACTTTCTTAGCGTAAGAGTTGATGTTCCTACTAATATGCCAAGTACATAGCATATGAGTGGCATCCGGAAATATATCATTGATAGTGTTTATTAAAGCCAACTCTCTGTCGGTGACAATAATATTAGGCAATGCACACATGTTGTTCGTCAAAACATTCTTTAGAACGCTCAATCCCCAAGTGTAGTTCTCTTGTTTCTCGGAGCTCAAAAAAACAAAAGCGACACAAAATGTATTTTTCGTCGAATTTTGGCCAACTATTTCTAGCAAAGGCATATTATACCTTGTATTCTTATACGTGTTATCCATTATAAGAACTTGAGGAAGTGTGCGCATGAAATCGATGCTTTTAGGATGTGCAAAAAACAAATCGAGTATCTCGTTCGTTGCTTTGCAAGTTCCCTCCCAAACATAGTAATCGTGTTCTTTTAACATACAAAACAAGTATTGCATTTGGGTCATGCCGGATTTATCAACCAAATCATGTTTTTGGCGCATGTTGTGCGCATGCTAAATAAATTTTGCGGGTCTTTAATCTTCAAACCGCGGTATATCTCTCTTGGTCGATAACCGACTTCCGTTTGACTACGAACAAACACCTCTTCTTCTAATTTTAGTCTAGCGGCTCGTGAGTGACCATCCAAGTGTAAAAAACGGTTTGTGGTTGTGTTTCCCGTTTAACACTATCAATTTCCAATAGTCGGTTAGCTCTAAGACTGGTTTTCCCCTTAAATAGAACGAACCCCTGCATTTTTTGGATTAACATTCTCGGCGCTTTTTAACATACCTCGGTTTGGGGTTAGGTGTGTAAACCTCATGTCTCTCGCAACTAAAATACATCCTAAGAGTTTTCATATTTTTTCTACCTTCGTCGTTTTTACTACGCAACACAATGAATCCTAGTTTTATGCTTTCGGATTCGACACATCCGATCAAATCGGGTTTGGTGTACAAGGTGTTCGCACTAAACATTTTTGTGTGATCGACCATCAAACATGGTGGTTGGTCCGGTCCTTACAAATTATTTGTGAAAATTATGTAAAAACATCCTTAATTTTAAATAAACCCACTACCCAATAAGCATGCATAAAAAAACAAAAGTAGCAGTCAATATCTCGAACATGGAACGCTCGATTTTGACAAAATTACGAACACCGATCTCGCAACTTTGTCAAAATTGAGCGTTCAGTGCTCGTGATTTTGAAATAATTGCGAAGGTTGTATTCGCAATGTTGTCAAATTCGCGAGAAATGAACACCCAATTTTGACAATGTTACGAATTCGGGGTTCGCGATTTTGGTCAAAATCAAGCGTTCCCAGTGCTCGATTTTGACAAACAAACACACGTGGATCTTCGTAGTTCGTCCTATTCGTAGTGTTGGTAGTGCTATAATCGCACTGAAAGTTCAAAAAACACGAAAAATACGTCATCTTGGATTTCAAGATGGTCCGTCAAAGGTTCATCCTCCTCCGATACGAAATCATTAATATTACCGCTCAACTCTTCATTTAAATCGTTCAAATCCATGATTTTTGGTATTCTTTTTTAATTTTTATTTAGTTAGAGAAATAAAATTATAATTGATTTTTCATTAAAAATTTGGTTTTATATATAAAAAATAAATTCATCCATTCACGTAAAAAAATTATTTGGCCATATAACCAAAGATCCAATATAGCCAGGCACTCAACGTATAGTCACGGTTCAAATCAATTACTATTAATTAGTCTCACACCTATCCATTGACACCTATCCATTGATATGATTATGTCTGATTTACGATTCCTTATAAGAGCACTAACTTATTACCGATTTAAACTAACTTGAAAGGAAGCGAAATTGTGCTAATCGTTTCTAAATATATTTTTACATTATTTGTACATTTTTACAAGATTTTACGCCGGATATTTTGAAAAAAAAAATGTCTATTTGGTAAGAATAAAAACTGAAATGACAAAATCAAGAACACAAATCTACTTAGAGAATTTTTGGAAGTGAAAAGTGCTTCTGATTATTTCATAGGCCTAACTAACTTCTTCAGCCTCTTTAAATAGACTGAGTGAGTTAGTTAGAGAAACGGTTACATAATGGTATATTTGCAGTTCAACCCTTTACATTTCTCCTAAAGCCTAATTGGACCATATATTTACAGAACTTATCACTTTAGTCCCTATCAATTGCACTTAGGTCCCTGAGGAATATCTTTCCTTATCAGTAGCCCCCCTAGTTCTTATACAGACATTTATAAGAACTACTAGCTCCTCGAACTCTATCTTGAGTCAATACAACTTTCTTCACTTTATCTCTTTATTATGATTGAAACCAATGATTTGTGACTTCTCCTCGAATTTATGAATAAGTGCAAACAGATTTCCCCATCGCTTCGAACTTGCCAACTTGAAATATAGCTTCGCCTCAACTTCGAACATTATTACTAGGAACGTAGTTTTGCTAATACTTCGAAATCTCTAATTCCTACTTGATAGATTGATTAGACCTTTAACAGTAAACCCATGACACTACACGCTTTCTTTTCGTTTCATATTCCACCCAATGAGAGCAACTCACTGGTTTTGCCTCTTCATATTCTCAACGTCACTCCTTTATCCTATAAATACCCAACTCTTCATTCATTAAAAACTTTTTAGAGAAATCACCTCTTGAACCATCTTCAACCTGTTCTTCAAGCCATCTTCAACCTGTTCTTCAAGCCATCTTCAACCTGTTCTTCATAAATCTTTAAATTACTTCATCTTTTTCATCCACCAAAGCAACCTCTTAGATTGATACCATTGTATGAGAAGATATCCTAAATACAAAAGATCTAAACCCAGAAAACCAGTAAAACCAAAGAAACCTCTTTTCCCTGGTTCCAGCAATCAAGTATTCAAGGCCTACGATTATCTTTGTATTTCACAAAGAGCCAAAGAATACAAAGCTGCTGGGTTGATCTACAACGGTCCTCACTCTTCTTGTACCACTTTTGAATATGGTAATTTCGACCCTAACCTTGCCACTTCGTCTTCACCCTTAGCTTCAAACCCAGAGACTAACCCAACAACCTCTCCTCCTCGAAATCCAGCTAATTCTTCATTGCTAAGACCTCATCGGAAATCTAAAGTCGTTACTTTAGACAAGCCACCAACTGATAATAAATCACAACCCAAATCACCTGTCCTTCAAGTCGAAGCGACAAAAGACCTTCAATCCAACACACTCCCTCCTCAATTCGAAGCTATCAAAGTCAAACGTGCCAAAAAATCACCTTTCCTAGCAATCAAACGTGCCAAAAAAATCACCTTTCCTAGCAATGGGTGAAGAAGCAGAAAACTCTTCTCCTCCCCCACACTCTTCTCCTCCCCCACAAGAAGTGGATGACATTACACCAGAGTGTAGTCAGTCAATTCTTGTGACTCAATAGGAGACTCAAATCCGAAGTCGCTCTAATGAAGTCACTGATGAAGATAACAAAAAAGATGATTCTGAAGCTACTGAATCTGATGCCGAAGAGGAATCCGAGGCTGATGGTGTAGCTCCTCCAAAGAAGATTCGAGGGAAAAAAGCTCTTATTACACTTCCCGAGAGCGTTGCTGCCTTAGTTCAAGAAAATCTTAAACCTCTTTCTGCTTGGTATATTCTTGCCTTAAAGAATGTACCCTACAGCTACTACCTCGAATCAGAGAAAGAGCAGCTCAGAAAGTTATGGGGATTAACCGATAACATGATTCTTCGATTACCAGTAGAAGGAGAGACACCTCTAAACTGTCAGAAAGATGAGCTAGTAGTGTACCCTGAGCTCTTCAACTGGGGACTTCGGTTTCCCCTTGATCCGATGATAGTGAGGTACTTCGAAATCCATAGATTGTGTCCAACACAAGTCACTCCCAACTTGCTCTTCACTTTATTCTCAGCAATCATGGTATCGAGGCTTGGAGGTATTCCCCTCGAAATCGAGGACTTCATCTCAGTAACCAAAGTTTCGAATGGCCCAGTTCTGCCGTTTTATTACCTAACTCTTAAAGATGATTTAAAAATTGTCGACGACCTCCTCGAAGCTGATAAGTTCTGGAAGCAAAGATTCGTCTTCCTATCAGGAGCCTGGGAAAACGGCAAAGAAATTTCCGATGCCAATCCTTCCAAACTCACCCTTACTTGGAGAGATAGCAGTAAGTGATACCTTCCTTTATTTATCTAATTGTTTTAAATCGATTTATTTAACCAACTATTTGTCTCTCCTTAGAAATTCCGAGGCGGTTCAAGAGTCGTCGAAAAGAAGCCAAGCTCATCTTCCAACAAATGGCTGAGTGGGCAGAAAAGTCTTGGGGAAATGGCTTTCACTCAGCATTTGAGCCTATCAACTTTGTCAATAGCCATCTCTGGCGTATATCGTTAGGGGCTGACTTCCCTCAAGATCCGATGGTGCCTCCAGATCCCATCCTAGCAGTTCAGAGGATACTTGCTCTAGATGGGAAATGCTATCTTCCGACCGGAATCGAAGTGACAGCCACTTACCTTTAAAAAAGAAAGGGAAGCAAACCCTCAAGAAACCCAAAGCAATCAAGGCTAAATCTTCTAACAGCTCGAAGACTAAAAGAAAGCGAAAAGCATCTGCACCTCAGCTTCCCCCCATTTCCGAAGAAGATGAACCTGTTCTAAAAAAGAAAAAAGACAATTCTTCAAAGAAGAAAAAGAGCAAGTCTGGTACACCCAAGAAGAAGAACGAGGCTGATATGCTAGAGGAAGTACTAGCTTCCGAGGTGCATGGGAAAACCTTTATCGAAGAGAACCCCGATGGAGGACTAACACTAGGAGATAGTCAAGTGGATGACTACCTCAACCTTGAAAACTTTAATTCAAGCGGGGATTTTGCATTTACTGGCAATGATTCTCAGCCTACCAACTTTGCTCCATCAACTTCTAATGGGGCTGCTATGGCTTCGACATCTAACGTCATCGTTCCTGTCTGTCAGCGACCAACAATCTTTCCCAATTCAAACAAATCTGATGAGGTAACTTCGATCCTTCATCCTTTTGAAAACTTAAGTGCTGCAGCCAACAAATTATGTGAAGAAGTAAAAAATTCACATGCACAATTGGAGCTTCTTGCACAAAAATTGACCAAGAGTAAAAAGGAAATAGAGTTCGAAAAGACTTCGAAAATAGAGGCACTTCAAAAATTCGAAGCTGAAAAAGACAAACTTGCTAAAGAGCACAAAGAAAAAGTCGAAGCTCTGGAGGCTTCTCATCGACAAGCTCTTGAAAACCTAAATTCTCAACATTCCACTGCAATTACCGAGGCAAAACAAAAATCTTCCGATGCTGAGAAACTTGTTAAAGAAACTCAGGAGAAGCTGAAGAATTGCCAAACTGAGTTGACTACGCTTCGAACAAAATTCAAGGAAGAAAAGAATGCTGCCGTTAAAAAGGTCGAGGCCGCTGTTGGCTCTTTAATGCTTGAAGGTATCAAGAAAGCTCAAATTGATACCGCTATTCAAATTCTTCGAGAGGTTCATGCTGCCTGTCCAAGGTTGGATTTAACAAACCTTTGGAAACAAGTTCCTGAAGAAATCCGCCCAAAGGAAGCATTCGAAGTGCCACCAAGTTCCTCCGAAGAAGAAGATGCTTCAGTGGAGTCATCGGAAGAAGAAGATGATGCCTAATAGTCTAGGCATATCATATTTGTTTTTTGTGTATTTGGCTAAGTAATTCTCACCTTTTTGTAGACTTCGTGTTTAATCCGATGAACAAGCGACTTTTCTTCCTCTTAAAATTTTATCTTAAACTTCTGATGTACTTATTTAAATTCATCACTTCGAAAATTAAACATATTTATTAATGGATGTACCTTGAAAATTAGATGCACTCATAAGACGTGGCACCTCGAAAATTAGATGCACTCATAAGACGTGGCACCTCAAAAATTAGATGCACTCATAATACGTGGCACCTCGAAAATTAGATGCACTCATAATATGTGGCACCTCGAAAATTAGATGCACTCATAAGACGTGGCACCTCGAAAATTAGATGCACTCATAAGACGTGGCACCTCGAAAATTTGGTTGTTTCTTCAAAGCTATCGCTTCGGAAAATTATTCTTGGTCAACTTTCAAAGATGATCAATCTTTGCCAAGTTACCAAAATAATAAATCACTTATCATAGTAAACAACCAATGGCCAAAAGAAATTTTATTAAAAAATTCAATATTAAACAGACACCTCATTAAAACCTTTCTGGGCCAACAGATAAGGAAAGAGTCTGTCTGTTTTACAAAAATTCGAAGTTTGAATTTACTCACAGTACAATTTCAAATGCTCTATATTCCAAGGATGTTTGAGCATCCTCCCTTCTCGATCTGACAACCTGTAGGAACCTGGCTTGACCCTCATTTTGACTTCGTAAGGACCTTCCCAGTTTGGGGCCAATTTTCCGAGGTATTTATCCCTAGTGTGAAGAAATACTTTTCGTAATACTCGATCGCCAATTTTGAATTCTCTCCTCTTAACTTTAGCATCGTACCTGCTTCTCATTAATGTTTGATAATGGATCACATTCAAATGTGCTTTGACCTTTTTTTCTTCCAACAAATCAAGCTCCACCCTTCTAGCTTCATCGTTATCCGCATCGGAATATTGTAGTAGTCTATAAGAAGGCAATGTAGATTCAGCAGGGCACACAACATCCATTCCATATACTAAAGAGAAAGGAGTCTCTTTTGTAGCCTCTCTAGGGGTTGTTCTATATGCCCATAGCACCTCTTGAAGATAATTTGGCCATTTCCCTGCTGCTCCTGCCAAATTTTTCTTCAAACCATCCAAAATAGATCTATTTGTAACTTCCACCTGTCCATTTGCCTGGGGGTGGAAAGGAGTGGAAAAGCATTGCTGTATCCCTTTCGAAGAGCAAAAAGAGTCCATTTCCTTGTTATTAAATTGAGGACCGTTGTCCGTCGTTATTTTTCGAGGTACTCCAAAACGGTAGCAAATGTTACTCTGAATAAACTTGATTACATCCTTAGCTTTTGTCCCAGCTAAGGGTTCTGCTTCTGCCCACTTCGAAAAATAATCAACCGCAACAATAATCATCTGTCTTCCACGAGAAGCCATAGGTAATGGTCCCACTAAATCAATCCCCCACCTATCGAAAGGAACCGCCTCTGAAATTGTCATTAGGGGTACTGCTGGTTTGTGTATTAAATTTGCATACCTTTGGCAAGTATCACAGCTTCGAACTAACGACTTGGCATCTTGCATAATAGTAGGCCAATAATATCCTGCCAACAATACCCGACGCGTTAAGGCTTTGAATCCACAATGAGCTGATCCATCCCCATCATGCAGTTCGGATAGGATGTTCTGAGACTCTTGCTTGCTTAAACACCGTAGCAAAGGTTTCGACGCAGACCTTTTGTACAATACCCCATCCAATACCACATAGCCAAGGGCTTTATACTTTATTTTCTTGAGCAAGTGTTTATCAAGAGGTAATATTCCCTTCGAAATAAAGTTTAACAAGTCAAACCTCCAATCTCCTCGAGCGCACATCGGATCATTCACTACCTCATTAACAACTTCACACTGCTCAGAATTCGGTATGATCGAAGGCGATGGTTGTGTTATGATCCATGGATATTCTTCAGAGTAAGCCATTGTTGCCAAAGAATCAGTCATTGTGTTGCTACCTCTTCGAATATGCTCCACTTCGACATTTTCAAACTGTGCCATCATTCCTCGAAGCTCTTGTAAATACAAAACCAAACGTTCCTTTTTAGCTTCCGATACTCCTTTAACATGGTTAACTACCAACTGTGAATCTATTTCCAAGCGCACGTATATTGCTCCACAAATCTTTGCTAACCGTAATCCTGCTAGCACAGCTTCATATTCAGCTTCGTTATTCGAAGCATGAAAGCCAAATTTTATAGCTTGAAACATAAATTCCCCTGTTGGTGCCACCAATTCAACTCCTGCACTTGACCCTTTATTACTGGATCCCCCATCAGTCCGTATCGTCCACGTCGGATTCTCGTTCACCTTTTCACCATCTTTCTCTTCGGATCTGCTTGAGTGAAACTCCACCAAAAAATCTGCTAAGGCTTGAGCTTTGATAGCTGTTCGAGGAGAGAATAACACATCGAAATCTCCTAATTCCACAGACCACTTGGTCATCCTTCCTGAGATGTCTGGCTTTTGCAAAACATTTTTTAATGGATATGAAGTTCGAACCACAATCGTATGTGCCTGGAAGTAAGGGCGCATTTTTCTTGCTGCCACTACTATACACAGTGCCAATTTTTCGAGCTTCAAATAGCGCTTCTCAGCATCAACCAAACTTTTGCTGACATAGTAAACAGGCTTCGAAATTCTCGTATCTTCACTGACCAGAACTGCACTTACTGCATAATCCGACACTGCTATATACAAAAATAACTGCTCACCTTTTCGAGACTTTGATAATATTTCAGGAGAGGACAAAAGATTTTTGATCTTTATAAAGGCTTCTTCACAATCCGAAGTCCACTCAAAATTATTAGGTCTTCGTAACACCTGGAAAAAAGGCAAGCACTTATCTGAAAAACGAGAAATGAATCTGTTCAAAGCTGCTAACCTGCCCGTTAACATTTGCACTTCTTTAATATTCCGAGGTGAAGACATTGATATCAGGGCCTTCAATTGTTCGGGATCCACCTCGATTCCTTTTTCACTAATCACGTACCCCAAAAACTTGCCAGATCGAACTCCAAATGTACATTTTTCTGGGTTCAATTTCAATTGTATGGCTCTAAGATTCAAAAACGTCTCTTCTAAATCATCAATGTGTTCATCATCACTTTTACTTTTAACAAGCATGTCATCGATGTACACTTCGATATTTCTCCCTATTTGTGAAGCAAACGCCTTATTCATCAGCCTCTGATATGTTGACCCAGCATTTTTCAATCCGAACGGCATCACTCTATAGCAATGCAATCCTCTGTCAGTGATAAAAGTCGTGTTTTCTTCATCATCTGGATTCATTCGAATCTGATTATACCCCGAAAACGCATCCATAAAAGTCAAGATTTTATTTCCCGAAGTGGAATCCACTAACTGATCGATTTGAGGCACAGGAAAAGGATCTTTTGGACAGGCTCTATTCAAATCTGTGAAGTCCACACACATTCGCCATTTTCCATTCTTCCTTTTCACTACCACCGGATTAGCCGTCCACCTCGGATAATTGGCTTCCCTGATATGACCCCTCTTGTATAGTCGATCCACCTCGGCAACTATTGCCTCGGATTTCTCCAATGAAAAGGCCCTTCTTTTTTGAATTATCGGTTTGACCTTCGGATCAACCGCCAAACTATGACATATTATGTCACTTGGGACCCCCACTACGTCTTCAGACCTCCACGCAAAAACATCCAAATTTTCAGACAAAAAAGTCAATAACTTTTCTCGCATCGATAAAGATAACAGGGTCCCAATTCGAAGTACCCTGCCATTATTGAAAATATATTCTTCTATTTCCTCATTGACCACCACAGAACTCGGGGTTGACCTCGGATCATCAATTCCCTCATCTGTTCCATCAGAAGACAACCCCCCAAACTGCTAATTCTCCATCGGATCATCAGAACTTTTGCCCCGTAGTCTAAATGCAGCAGCATAACATTCTCTTGCCACCTTTTGGTCACTTCGAACTACGCCGACTCGGTCCTCGGTCACATACTTCAAACATTGATGAACTGTGGAAACTACAGCGTACATTTTAGCCAACCACGACCTCCCAAAAATAACGTTGTAACTTGATGGACAATCTACCACCACAAAAAGTACTTGTACTTTCTTCTTGAAAGGCCCCTTTCCCAAAGAAACTTCACCCTCGAACTCTCCTATCACATTTGCTGTTGCGCCAGTAAACCCTATGATAGTCCTTTCTGATCTTTCTATTCGAGGCGGAGCAGTTAATCTCTCATATGTTGACTTGAAAAGCACATTAGCAGAGCTCCCTGTATCAATCAGCACTCGTCGAATCTCCACCCCGCATACTTCTGCTCCTATGACCACCGCATCTTCATGTGGCCCAGTAATCCCCCTCAAATCATCCCCATCGAAAATTATAAAGGGCACATCCTTTCTGCTGCTTAGGTGTGCCGATGCGCCTCCCTCAATTTGTCGTGTTAAGTTCACTATATGCCTCTTCCTCGAATTATTAGTGTTGTTAGTCATCGAATCTCCCCCAAATATTGTAAGTGATTCGAAGAAGGCACACAAATCTCGAACACGTCCCTGACGCATCGGCTCATCTATTGACATTAACAAAAGTCGACTGGGGTCTGGTTCGACATATTCCAAGGCCACATCGAAACCATCCCCCTCACCTGCAACATCTAAAATCATTAGTGCAGTTTCCTGCTTAGAATTAGGATTACCAATTTTCGGAGCTGCCGCTTTAGCATTCTTCCTGACATATTCCAGCAACTTTCCATTCTCGATCAAAATTTGCATCTCCTTCTTTAGAGCAATGCAATCATTTGTATCATGGCTGACATCATCATGATACCTGCAGAACTTATTATTGCGCTCTTCTCTTGGCCTGTTAATCGTTGGTGGCTTTCTAAAATTTACTGTTCCCCTTGTTTTTTCATATATCGAAGCCACGCTTTCAGTCAGATCCGCATAATAATCTGGCCTCACCCACACATTCGATCTGGATCTAAACTGTTGTTGATTGTTAGAGTTGTGTTGATTATATCCCCCTTGATACGAGTTCGAAGCTCCTCGGTTAGATACATTTTGATTGTTCTTCGGACGCGAGGGATTGTTGTTCGATGTGTTAGATTGTCCACTCCCCTTCTGAACAGTACTAGCACCTCCTCGAACCCGCGTCGATTCTTCGACCTTAATCTGATCCTCAACCTGAGCCATAAGAGCTCCAAATGTTAACGCCCTGCGCCTCGTAGTCTCATCGGCTAAATCCCCAGGCAACAGCCCTTGCCTAAACGCCGCCATAGCCACACTTTCTTCACAATCATCCAATTCAGCCTTTGTTGACACAAACCTCTTAGTATAATCCTTTAACTTCTCTCCCACAGCCTGCTTGCATTGTATTATTGTGTCTCCATTAGCTCTCATTTCCTTGCTTCCCACAAATTGTCTTCGGAAAGCGGTATAGAAGCCTCTAAAATTTGCAATTGATTCCTTAGGAATCTTGTTGAACCATTTCAGCGCAGTTCCCTTAAACGTCTGAGAGAAAGCTCTACACACCAATTTATCGTCATCTTCGAAATTAGTCATGTAGTTTTTAAATTGTTCTATGTGGTCATCGGGATCTTGAGTCCCATCAAACTTATCAACTTTGGAAATATCAAACCGCCTCGGAAGCGGCACAGATCTGATCTCCCTGATCAACGGTGAGTCCCTCCAGTCGACTCCCTGAACATACTGGTCCTCATTTCTCATCCCCACAGTTGCATATAAGCTGGACTCACCTTCATATTTTCGAGGCGAATATCTCTGAGGCGAATATTTTTGAGGTGAATATACTCGCCTCTCTTTCTTTTTCCTTCCTTCCTTATACACCCTAGCTGGCCGGAGCTCACGCTCTGCTCCTCTTGAACGGCCTCGAGAGCGTTCGTACCTCGGTGTTTCATCAGACTCAGAATCTTCGAAATCCTCTTCATCACTAGAGTTTACATACAGTTGCCTTCGTAACTTTTCTTTCCTCTTTATCCCGCTATACTCTTTTTTTTGCTCAGAACGTGTTTTACGCTGTTCATATTGATCATCGCCATTGTCCATCGACTGATCCGACTGATCATTCTGATCGCCCCCTGCTATCTTAGACCTAAGCCTAGCACCATCATTATTTCCCTTCTTTTTTACCAATTCGTCAAGCTCTGCCGCCTTCCTTATCATCTCATTCATTTTTCCTTCAAAATCAAATTGGATTGATTGAGTTGGAATCGATTTACCTGCCTCTTGCAGATCGGATTTCATTGTTTCCATAGCCTTGCGAACGGATGGATTGTTACCTTCCTCAGTATTCATCCTCAATCAGCGAAAAATCAAACAAAATATGAAAATTCGAACGGATAATTTTGCAAAACGAAAACTCGAACGTCGATTTCTGATCTGTTGATCAAGGTATCCTCGCCCCCTCTTTCTAGCGCCAATTTGGTAAGAATAAAAGCTGAAATGACAAAATCAAGAACACAAATCTACTTAGAGAATTTTTGGAAGTGAAAAGTGCTTCTGATTATTTCATAGGCCTAACTAACTTCTTCAGCCTCTTTAAATAGACTGAGTGAGTTAGTTAGAGAAACGGTTACATAATGGTATATTTGCAGTTCAACCCTTTACATTTCTCCTAAAGCCTAATTTGACCCTATATTTACAGAACTTATCACTTTAGTCCCTATCAATTGCACTTAGGTCCCTGAGGAATATCTTTCCTTATCACTATTAATTAAATATTATTTTCAAAATATAAAATTCTAAAAACAAAATCAATTTTATTTTAGAATGAGATAAATCAAAATTTGAAAAAAAAAAATAGATTTAAAAAATAAAAATTGATATAAAAATACAATCTAATTCAAATTTAGCAAATATTTTAAAATAATCACTGTAAGTCGTATTTTATAAAGATAACTCAACTCATTCGTGGACGTGTAATATATGAACATCTTATCATTCATGATTTGATGCAATTGCAAGACAATAACAAGAGTTTGATCATAATGATTTTAGGACTAAATCAGGAAACAGTTCATCGATTGTTTTGGTTTTTTTTTTCCATTTAGTTTCCCGAATTTAAAATCATTTATTAGTCGATGGTCTAAATTTATAGATTTTTCCAAGCCAAGAGATCATAACCGATGATTTCGAAGTCGAAGGACTAAATGAAAAAAACGGGATAGTCAATGGACTATTCCTTGATTTAAGCCATGATTTGAACACATAATTTAAAATTTATAATGACATATCTATCTTTATAATAACTAAAACGTTTATGAAGCTGTCAGGGAGAGCAATGAACATGTTTCTCCATCCGAGACTAAATTTGAGGAGGTACTCCCTAAATACTATTCAAATTGTTATGCAAAAAACTGCTTATTAATGAGATAATTTCCTCCAAAATATATTACGAAAAGTACACACATGAAGTATTTAAAAAATTATACTTATCATCTTTTGTGACAAACCTTGTTATTCATTACAATAAGTGACAACCTAATAAATTTATGCATAATTATTTATGTATTGAGTATTTTTACTATATTAAACATTTTTATCTTATAGGCCGAATGAAAATAAATAGGATACTAAGGCGGCTAGCTGTTATTTAATTCGATATTAAAAAACATTCAAAGAGTTTTAAGTTATATTATCCTTCCCCTAAAAGTATATTTGAGTTGGTAACAACAATGTTCTTTGAGGATGTTGAGTTGTTGAAGAAGAATTTAAGAGCAAATGTTCATTTCAAGAAAAATGCAGAGAGATTCACGAAGTTTAAAAAACAATATACACTTCATGAAGCTAACATATCATTATACATTGATCCATGCTGTCTAATGATACTCAGGTATTAGATTATTTGGTTTCAATGCTTATTATTTTAATTCAGTTAGAATATGAAGATACTCAAGATGATATATTTTATCGACATAAAAACAAAATGAAATTGTTTAAGAATACCAAACTCCACCTCCTCAAGAAGTGAAAACTAGGAAAATAGTTTCATTAAGAAGGTCCACTAGAGATATGAAGAACACTATATCTTTGGATCATATTAATGTATCTTCAAGAACATGAAATGTCATGTGGTTTAATGGTATCGTTTCGTCGTATTTTGGTGAAGTCATGAAGATTTTTGCTTCTCATGAAGAAATAATACAAGTCAATTAAAGATAACACGTTTTGGGAGCTTGTCCGATTACCTAAAGAAAAGAAGTTGATAAGTTGTAAGAGAATTTACGAAACTAAATGGGATTTCAAATATATGTAAAAAGATATAACAATGACAAACCATGTAATATTCCTCATGAAATGGCAAACGTGTTTTCCGAAAAGTCCCTCTCAGCTACCATGGCCTCAATAGAATCAACCGTTTTATAAGCACAAAATTAACTCATTCTGACAAATCGTTTATGATTCGGTCAATCACCTAGGAGAAAATTAATATTTATATTTTAGTATAGACAATAACAAGGCTGGCGGACCTGATGGCTACAATGCTAGTTTTTTTTAAACTTATGGGTCCACCATATGCCAATTTATGTAAACATATCTACGAGTTCTTCAATACAACTCGCATGGACCCTAATTGGATCAAAATTATCACATCCCTCCTTCAAAAAATTGTCTCTCTTTCTCATGAAAACGACTACATACCAATAACCAATTGTGATATCACTTATAAAGTTATTTCTAAAATCCTAACTAATATGATAAAGACTCAATTCCGTAACTTATTGACTCTTCTCAATCGGTCTTTTTCCGTGGCCGAAATGTCTATGATAATATCCTCATATCTTAAGAGCGTTTTAGAAGTTATAACACCAATCAGAAGGATCCAAAAGCTACCCTAAAACTTAACCTTATGAAAGTGTTTGCCAACGTTCGTTGACGTCTCATTCTTGATGGTCTGGTTTTCATAGAGTTCCAGTATAAAATGATCTCTTGGATCATCTAATACATATCAATGCCCTCTTATACCATAAATGTTAATGATAACCCCCACGACTCCTTTACAGGAAAAAAAAATACCTTAGACAAGGTGAACCCCTTCCTCTATTTTTCCGTGTCCTCATCATGAAAGTCCTATCTTCAATATTAAAAGAGAAAAGTCAAAATCGTAGTTTCAAGTTTCAATAAAAATTCAATAAGTTGAAAAATTATAAACAGTTGCTTTGCACATGATCTTATGATCTTTAATCACGTAGACTTCATCCTACTTAGCTCATCAAAGAAGGTCTTGACATAATTTTCTATTATTTCTAGCTTTTATATTAACCCAAAAAATCAATGTTTTCTCTATAAAATTAATTAATGTCATCGTTAATCTATTTCAAATGTTCTTAGATATAAAATTAGAACCCTCCCCATCTGCTACCTTGGTCTTCCTCTTATTACCAATCACTTATTCTTCAACAACCATCACCATCTCTTCAAGAAAATTACTCCTCGTATTGGATATTGGTCTTCCACAAATCTATATAAAATCGACACACTCCAACTCATAAATTATTTGTTCTTTGTCAACTAAGTTTATTGGTATTTTATGTGTATTCTCCCGATTGAAATCCTTAAGGATCTCCCAATAACTTAGACGTTTTTTGTGGTATGGCTCTAAAATGAAATATGGTGTCAAAGTTGTTTGATCTAAAGGTATATTGACCTAAGAGGACAACCATTGGGATAATAGGCCTAAAAATCTTGAATCAGACGGCCGGCCTAAAACATCTTTGGTCCATACTGAGTTAAAAAACTAATTCAATATGGTATGATTGGATTAAGTTTGAGAGAATGAAAAATAAAAACATCTTGAACATCCGGCTGGTTCGTACCACATTTAGGCTTGGAGGAAAATTCTCTATCGCAAACCTATTATTGTAGACTGTACAAATCAGTTATCAGTAATGGAGAGTCCATTTACCTGTGGTGCGATCTATGGCTTTTTCCAACCTCTATTATCAACCGTTACAGTACTAGTATAAGTTAAATTGTTAGAATTAGTAGCAACAATAAGTATTCGATATCATTATCAATGACTCTTGGAATTGGCCAACCCATATTAGATCAGGTAACATAAGACAACAACTCTACTTACATGAAACTCGTATTCATAGTCTAATATTCTCTCTCCCTCTGCAGATGACAATAATAACGAACCATGTTGGTTGCCTAATACAAGAAGTTACGTTTTTACGACTAAAAGTACCTAGAATTCTAAACGTCAGTCGGTTATGCATGCCAACTAGGCCAATCACATTTGAAATAAGCACAATATTCGTAGACGTTCGTGGAGTATCAACACATCTATTATACAAAGTTAAAAAAATTCACTAAAGACTAGCTAATAGTTTGGAGTGTCAACACATCTCCTAATTTCGTGCTGTGTGATAATTCTATCAAATTTATTAATCACTTTTTATTTGAATACGCTTACTCTCGCTCCATCTAGAATGCATTAAGCATGAAATCCAGATTCCCACTCTAAACAAATATTGGTATTTTTTGCTACACTGATCCAGTTTCTAGACCACTTCCAACACCCGACAATACCATATATGGTACACTAGTTTCTATGTTGTGCACATATGGGAAGAGAAAAATGCAAAAATCTTTACAAATATCATATTCCTTGCATCATAAATATCACACCATATTTTTACAAATTGTATGGTATAAAGGTCGTTTGGACTATATTGGCTCTATGTTATGGTTTGCCACATCTGAGAAGAGAGAAATTAAATAATCTTCACAAATACCATATTCTTTGCATCCGCAATGTCGGACCACATTCTCTCAAAAATTGTATGACACAAAGGTCTCTTGACCTTATAACTATCCACCTTTTTTTTACAAACTCACCCTAGGATATGCGATGATCCGTTGTGCAGTCTCGTCTCTCCAACATGATGCAAAACACTTTATCTCATCCACTGCTTCAGTTTTTACATATTTACAAAAAATATATGTGATCTTAGTAACTTCTGGAGAATGATTTTTGTAAGCTTTTGTAAACGTCTCCTGTATGTATAACTTCAATACATTCATAAAATAATTACCATATATATGTATTTTAAGTATCTTAATCTAAAAAATATCCATAATATATTATTTAAAAAAGTAATAATGAACCCATTCAAAAAATAAAAAAAAAATTAAATAATAGTTTGATCTTACTTTGAATATTTATATTATATGTATGGTTAAAACTGTTGGTAATTTGACTAAGTAGTTCCAAGTATAAGTTTACCAATATTTTTTCTAAGTGGTTCCATTTTGTTCCAAAAATACCTTTAGTAAAAACAATAAATTACACCACTGAATATACTAACCAGCCCCAAATTTTAAAACATTTTACCACCTCATCTTCTTCCTAACCTCCTATTCTTTTTAAACATTATCAAGAATAAAAATCTTAAAAACTCATGGTTCATCACTTTAATTTTTTAAGAATAAAAAATTAATTTTATATCTCTAAAAAACCAGAAAACTATTCATCCAATTTCTATTTTTGATTTATTTTATGTTTACTTTTGAATTAATTGTTTGGTAATAATAAAAATAGATAGAATGATAGTTAGTTAAAATTAGTTAAATGTATAAATATATTTGGTAATAATTTTAGGATTAGAATGAATTTGGTTAATACTTCTTAATTGATTTTGGTAAATTTGGGCTGAGGGTTCTTAAGCATCCACGTTTACTACAGTGACAAAAATGATTGTGTTATTTTATTTTGTGACAGGTGTTGAATGCGATTTTCAATTAAGTATATGAGTAAATTAATTTTTATATTATAAGTGAAAATAAATAAATTTAAAAATATTTTATCACTAACTAATTAGATATATTTTTAATTTTTTAATTCACTAAATAAATAAATTTTAGAATATTTTATAGTTATTTATATAAATAAAATTTTAAAATATTTTTAAAAATCAACTATCATTATCCTTTATTATTTATTATTTATTATTTATTATTATATTACAACTAATTCAACTCAATAAATTAGACGTAAACTACATATTTTGAATTATAAATCTGTAATTGACTAAGAATCAATCTACCAATATTTTCATAATAAATTTAAACTTATAATATATTCTTTTATAAAATATAATAAAATTAATTTTAAATTATATAAAAATCGTATGAAAAATACTATTTGACTAGCATTTATACCTACTTTAAGTCTTTGTACTATAAGTTAACCTTAAACGCCGCCTACGTGGGAATGGGAAGGTAGGCTGGCTTTGTCCTTTTATGAGAAGTTTATATCTATATATCAAGACGAGCCAGGGCGATTATTTATATCTCTACAACTTTCTTTCTCAACATGCAAAGCCCTAAAAGATTCTCTAGCTGCAGAGGTGTGTCTTTTGAAATCAAAACTCATCCTTATCCCATCACTACTAAAACGACACGACACAACAGCCTTGTTGAAGTTACACCCACAACTATCGGTAGCAATGGACTTCTCCAATTTTCTTGGATGTCAAATCCTTCCATACAAAGATCCACTAGTTTCGCCAGCAGTCATTTCTGCGACGTTGAAAATGATGAAGATGACGTTGAAAATGACGAAGATGAAGTTCTGGAAACACTAGAGGACGGAGGAAAACAGGAGCATGTTCAGAAGAAGCAAGTATCATCAAGGTTATCTATCATTCTTCTTGACCAAGGTTTGTTCACCGTTTACAAAAGACTTTTCGTGTCCTCTTTCACACTAAACATAATCTTTTTGGTGCTTGCAACACTGGACACTTCCCTTATGCGAGATCACATTCTATTCTTTTCTCTATCGCCAACATTCTAGCTTTAACGCTATGCAGAAGCGAAGCTTTTTTGCGAATAATATTCTTTTTGGCTGTCAAGATTTTAGGGAGACCTATTGTGCCTCTCCGTATAAAGACATTAGCCACATCATTTCTTCAAAGCCTTGGTGGATTGCATAGTGGTTGCGCTATATCCTCCATCGCGTGGTTGATTTATTCTTTGGTCCTCGCTATTAAAGAAACTACCACTTCGCGTGAAACGATTGTGATCGCGTATGCTATTCTTTCTCTTCTTTCTCTCTCTTCTTTGTCTGCTTTTCCTCTTGTCCGCCATTTACACCATAACGTGTTTGAAAGAGCTCACCGGTTATCTGGCTGGACAGCACTAGGCCTCCTTTGGGCATTTCTACTACTATCATTCTCTTACAACCCTACAACAAAATCCTACTCCAAACAACTTCTAGCGTCGACAATAATCAAGAAGCAAGAATTCTGGTTCACACTCTCCACCACCGTACTAATTATCCTACCGTGGCTAAGTGTAAAACGCGTGCCTGTAAAAATATCAAGCCCGTCAAGCCACGCAGCTATAATTAAGTTCCAAGGAGGTGTCCAAGCAGGCTTGTTAGGCCGAATAAGCCCATCACCCTTGTCTGAATGGCACCCGTTTGGAATCGTTTCAGATGGAAAACACGAACACTTTATGTTGGCTGGAGCAGTAGGTGACTTCACCAAAACCCTAGTCTCTACCTCTCCACCTAGCCACCTTTGGATCAGGCAGGTCCGGTTCGCTGGACTACCTTACTTAACAAACATGTATAACAAAGTGTTGCTGGTGGCAACCGGTTCAGGAATCTGCGTTTTCTTGTCGTTTATTTTGCAATCTACGAAGGCTGAGGTGTTTTTGCTTTGGGTAGCTAAAGATATCGAAGCGAACTTTGGAAGTGAGATTCAAGAGATGGTGAGTAAAGAGAAGTATCGCGATAGGGTTATTGTCCACGACACGTCGTGTCTAGGTCGGCCTGATATATCAAAAATGACCGTTGACGCATCTCGTAAATGGGGAGTTGAGGTTGTGATTGTTACTAGCAATCCAGAAGGAAGTAGAGATGTTGTTAACTCATGTAAAGCTGCCGGGATTCCAGCTTTTGGTCCCATTTGGGATTCTTGATTTATACTTTTTTTTTAGTTCGTCATTTGTCCAAATTCTTCGTATATTTTGTTTCTTGATTTGTCTCAAGATTGTAATCATGTTTGTTATTTTTTTCTTTCTTTTGCTTTTTCATTTGTCCAAAACCTTATTGTATTCGTTTGTGGGTTTCTCTCAAGATTGTAATCATGTTTGTTTCTTCAACTTTAATACTCAACAGCAGTGGCGGAACCAGGAATCCAGGTCAGGAGGGGCTGAAGTATTACATAATAGATATGTTTTAATTTTTTTTTCATTCACTTAATACTTTGAATTTATTTTTTAATAATTTGTCTAGAAATATTAAAAAAAATTAATCCCGACATTTTTATTGGTTAAGAAAATCATGAATATTTATTGAAATTAAATATATATAGAAAATTTTTATACATTTGATTTATGGGGCATATGTCTAAATAATCTTATGTTTATATACGAGTTAGTACCAGTGATAGCATTTATGTATAAAATCAAAAGGCTTCATACTAGTTGAGATATGATATGTTCTTACTTATTTGTCATTGATCCTTCTCATACCTATCCGACGTGGAAATTTGGTCGCACATAACAAATTCTACAACTTTTACCTCCCCTCAGTTGACTCACCTAATGCTCCCTTTAATTAGGTTGTTTCATGATTCATGTCTAAGTCATAAAGTTTTACAATGGATATATTTGTTCACTTTTATTAGATCTTAGAAGTTCCTTAGCGTCACTTCCATTAATCAAGTGACACTATCTTTATACACTCTAATAAAGTCACTCTGTTTGATGAGCATGACTGATGGTTCATCATCTTCGACATCCAAAAATTTCATCGATATCACGTTTTCGTCTGGGTATGGAGCTCTAATACCAACTATTAGACCCAAATAATAGTATATCAACCACAAGCGAGATTAACTTCAAAACAGCCAACCAAATAATAAAACAACCGATTTATTTATAAAATAAATCAACGGTAAAATAAATCAACAACCAGAATATTTATATGAAAAGACCACTTCGTTCTGAAGAGTAAAAGACCACGAGACTTATGAAGATTCCACCAAAAACACTTCTACTAGTATGATAAGTTGAACGTAAAAGTATATCCAATTCAACATAATAAATATCTACAACCCACCAACAATTTTAAACATAATAAACTAACAAAAAAAGAAACAAAAATGAATAATATTACAAAAACTATTCCACTATTCCAAAAATGATTTCTCCCGAACCGTAGCATCAAATAACAATCCAACCGGACATATTGAAGTTTTATATGTCCCAAACATGCTGTCCAAATTTCAGCCAAAACCGACACCGTTTGACCATTGATCAAACATTTTAAACATAACTTCTTTAAAAATTCCGAAAATAAAAATTTCTCCAATACTAATCTTCCTTGAGGCTTGGGGGGGCTCGCGCCCCCCCTAGCCCCATAGTAAATCCGCCGGTACTCAACAGCAACATCATGGTCGGCTGAATTATACATTCTTCGGATAAATTTAAATATTTTTAAAACTAGAAACACAAGTTGACTGCTATAAAAATATCAATAAGAAAAGAATATATAACGATATACAAATCTTATCTATATAACTTCTTTTCAGAAACTCATGTCCACATCTCTATTATCTTCAGATAATTAGTTTGATAAAGGTTTTGTCTTTCAACTTGGAGAGTTCATACACTCATACACATATTGTGAAATAGGGTTGGTCAATCAGGGCTTATGATCCTTAATTTTATGGAAAAGCTATTACATTTTGCGTGTAGTCACATTAGTAACTTTTTATGTCAGGTTAGCTTGCACTTTTATTTATTCCGATCTGCATGACCTGAGTCTCTAAGGGTTCCTCATGGACAAGAGAAATGAAACGGGAAACTATGCTTTTCAAGATACCATCCTCTTAGGTTAAACTCCACTTTAAGAAAACATTATAACCGAACAAACAGTTTTCAAATGGTAAATTATAATTAAAAATTTAATATGTCGACCTTCTTTTTAATGCATACCAAGTTTCAAAGTCAAAGATAGAAGAAAACTATAAGCTTTATTAAATTCTCACTAAAAGGATTGCTGTCAATCTCACCGCAAGAACGAATTCAGACTACAGTATTTTCAGGTTTATTACCGATAAATACCGCACAAACATATGGTATTAAGTATTAACCTAATCCGACCGTAAATTCTGAACTTTATTTTGTCGTCAAAACTAATAGTATTAATTTATAAAAAAATTAAAAGCAAACTTTTGTTATCAATTAATAGAATACAATCATGGCTAAAGCGCAGTAACTATGGTGTAGCCCATAATGGACTGAAAATTTAACTAAAATTTGGTTATTATAGCCCATAATTAACTGCAAATAAATTAAAATTTTGGAGGGAACTAAAAAAAATTGACGGAACTTGACTCCATATCCTTTAAGTCGAGCTGAAATCTTTTACAACTTCTATCAGGCACTTGTTTTTCGAACTAAACAACACATTGCGTTTGATTTTGGATTTTGAAGTCCAATTTCATTACCAAAATAACATCAAGGTGTAATATTAAAGCTCCTAATGTAGAACTATCTTTATTCATTTCAATAAGGAGTTATCTTGATTTTAGAAGAATTAGGTTGACAAGATATAAATGGTTTTCCTTTTTCGAGATTTCTCTATTAGTTTTTTTTTTAGATCTTAGAACGTACCTGATGACGCGGCGGAAATAGAAGAAGAAAGAAGCAACGATATATGAAACTCTAATTCAAGGGTAACATGAAACCCTAATCTAAGGGTAACAAAGATTGAAATTTTCAGAGATAAAAAATATATTATTCCAAAAACTTCCAATAACTTAAGGCATAAGAGGCTTTATATAATAGCTTCTCAAAACCCTAAATTAGAATACAAGGAAATAAAATAAATATTCTAAAATAAAATAAAATCAAATCAAATCTTAATATAATTAGATTTGATTTAAATACATAAGATATTTGAATAAAATTAAATTAAATTAAAAAACCTTTTGTTTGGACTTTCTACGCTACATCATCTCTGGTAGAGATGACAAGAATTCGTCCTCGAATTCACAGCACTATCACCATCAAGAACCTTAATTATATATTTTATTTTATTCAATCCTTACATTAGGAATTATAATTGTTGACCCTGGTGTGAATTAAAGTTGTAGTGAGTGAATTAAGAACAGAAAGTCTACAAAGAGAATTAAAAGTAGTGAAAAGTACTTCTGAATATATCATAGGTCAAAATAACTCAAAATAACTCCTTCAGCCTCTTTAAATAGGCAAGGTGAGTTAGTTAGAGAAACGGTTACATATTGGTATATTTACAATTTAACCCTTCGGTTTCTCCTAAAGCCTAATTTAATCCTATAATTACAGAACTTATCACTTTAGTCCCTATTAATTGCACTTATGTCCCTAAGGAATATCTTTCCTTATCAGACCCTATCGGAATAAGATATATTTTCTCGAGTGTTTCTTATTCGAAGTCACATTGAAGCCATCTAGTTGAAGGAAAAAAATAGTTTCGAAAACCTATTCATAGCCTGAAGACAACAACCCCATGTCCAGTTGATGAAAGAAATGGTTTAGAAAACCTCTTCATAGCCTGAGACATCATCTTGATAAGAAATATGTACCTTGATTCGACGATTGGTAGCCAATTTAAACTCCTTTAGTAACCGGTCGATGCGATCGTCATTGAAACGGTTGGTATGGCCCCTCATACTCAAACGATCTTTCTGATCTTCATGACCGTATGTTGTTCTCTTTTTTAAACCTTGAATAAATTGAAATCAGGATTTAGAAACATGCTTGACCCGTAGCAGGAACTGAGGCTCTGATACCAAACTGATGACGCGGCGTAAATAGAAGAAGAAGCAACGATATATGAAACCCTAATTCAAGGGTAACATGAAACCCTAATTCAAGGGTAACATGAAACCCTAATCTAAGGGTAACAAAGATTGAAATTTTCAGTGATAAAAAATATATTATTCCAAAAAATTCCAATAACTTAAGACATAAGAGGCTTTATATAATAGCTTCTCAAAACCCTAAATTAGAATACAAGGAAATAAAATAAATATTCTAAAATAAAATAAAATAAAATAAAATAAAATCTTAATATAATTAGATTTGATTTAAATACATAAGATATTTGAATAAAATAAAATAAAATTAAAAAGACTTTTGTTTGGACTTTATGGGCTATATCAGTACCCTAGCCACTTGGGAAAAGTTTTATCTTTTCTAGTTGAATCTTCATCAGAATATTCTAACATCCAAAATTCTTCCATAGTTTGAACCTGCAAAAGTAATAGACTTCTACAAAGAAGGAAAAGTCAGGTAGGAACATGCTTGAAGAGAGTTAGTTTATAGTAATCATAATATGTAATTTAGAATATATTATCATGCGTTAAAATCTTTGAAATAAGATGCTGAAAAGTAAGCATAACAAAATCTACTAAGCTATTAAAGTTTGAGTTTAGACCAATCGGGACAAATGGCCATAAGATAACCTTGAGAGACTATTTATTTGATCTTCAAAGTATTGTACCTCGAGAGGTTATTATTTTTATCACCTTAATTAGCCAATTTCTAAACTTTTAAGGAGAACAATTGTTTTTTTAAGGATTCAGATATTATTCGTGGTTATAGTTTAGTTTTTATATTATTTTATTTGAGAGACCGTTTGTCTATCTAATCAGCAACCATATATATATAGATTATTGTCATGTTAGAGTTGATAAGTTATCTGCGGTAGTTGATAAGTTTTCTGCAGTAGTTGATGATGGAAGCCAAATATTAATGAGATTTTCCTTTTAGTAATATTTTAGTGAGTAACCTTGAATCAGTCTTCGTGTATAAGAGACTCGTGTTCTTATCCTTACATAGTAAAAGAGCATAAAGAGAAACCCTACACTCAATTATTATGGGCGTTTGTTTACCATAAATTCTTCTAAATGCAATTATTCATTCACTTTTGATGTCTCTAATCAAGCCTCTTCCCCCTTGTTTCACCAACTAGTGAACAATGTGTTTAGCTTGTATCTATTATCTATAGGTTTTTTCCATTTAAAAGACAAACAGACCATTGGTTTATTATGGTGATTGAAACAGCCAAGCTTCGTGGCAGAATTCGGGTCCTTGTTCCAATGAGGTCTCTTTAAGAGGGAGGCATAATCCAAACTAGATCGCATATACTTTATATGATCTTACATTGATTTTGAGTTTATCTTTTTATCTTGATATTTTATTTTGTTTCGAGAATACTAAATGACCCAACATATAATTTGAGAGTTGATAGTTCTATATGGACCTCTTGATTGGTGTACCGTAAACAGCTTCTAATCATGTGAGGAATATACAATATTCGTGTTAATTAGAATCCCAAAAATCCTTAGAAAAGTATTTTTATACTTCCTAGATATTAATACATTGAATAAATAAGTGCTTGATTGTTTCAAACGGCTCATAAAATTGACATTTAGATGTCAGTGATAAATTTCTTTTTAAAAAAATAAAGTCCACTGGTAGCCAATTGTTAAGTGATCTCCAAATTAGAAATGAGCCCTTCTTTCAGATAGTTGAATTCCATATTCTTTTAAAAAGATTAGACTTATCTTCTTTGAGTCTAATTTCATTACAGGTATCCTTTGTGTTGTAGTTCCCTCAGGAAGAATGGTCCAGTTGAGGGAGTCATCTTTTGATTCATTGAGACAGACGAATTTTCCTTATTTTCCAGATATCATAAGGCAAGACCATGTCCATTATTATATCTACTGATGGTAACGTTTTTCGAACTCGCGGGTACCCGACCCAAATCGACCCGGTGGGATGGGTTGTGAGTTCTAAAACTTTCCACGGATGGGTTATGGGTTTAAAAATTTACTATCCTGCGAGTGTGGAAATGGTTATGAGTTTAAGAAATTTCCCATGGATACACAACCTAAACCTCACCCATACGGTAACACCTAACAGTATCTGTCCAATTAATATTATGTAAAATAATATATTATTTAATATTATTTATCAAACTTTCAAATAAAATTATAATATTAGTATCTTTATTATGTAATACCAAAGCTATATATTGTTTGCTAATATATACAACATTTTTTTAAAATATTATTTTACGTTTAAACATTAAATTTGATTTTTAATTTTTTCTATTTTGGACATTTTTTCTTTTTCTCTGTAAAACTATACTATTCTAATATTATTAATATTACTAATTAAAATTAAAATAAACTACTAATTGATTATTAATAACCTAACAAAAATACAAAATATTTTCCAGTTATCACTAGTGTCAGTATATTTTGGAACATATCATTCTACAATTAAACATTAAATTTGATTTTTCCCTTTTTAATAATATTATTAATTAAATTAAAATAGATTATATATTAGCACATGCCAAAACCATATATTAAATACCAAAATATTTGCTAATCAATATACCATATATTTTCAAAAATAGTATTCTAGAATATTAAATTTGATGCTTTTCTATAAACATTTTCCTTTTTTCTACAATTTAAAAGAAAATGATTTACTAAGATGGACCAAAACTACATATTAGATATAAATTTGTTTTTTAAATATTTGTTTCAGCAAGACTCATACAATTAGTATCAAACTAATTTTATATATATATATATATATATATATATATATATATATATATTTTAATTATTTTTTCAAGACTCATACAATCAGTATCAAAATCAAATTATTTTTTAATTTGTTTTAAAAAAACAAATTTCTCCAAGATTGATAGTATAACTTCAATTATAATTTATGAAACCTAATTTATAAAAGAAAACATAAATATGCTCTAGGAATCTAGAGTCAATGAGGAGAAAAATAAAGTTAACTATTTTCTTCACTGCCCCAACTTAGAGAAAATAATTTATGAAACTCATTTAATATATCAAAATTATTTTTTGGTAATTATTTATGAGAATTTTTAAATAACGAAGACGAATCACGTTGAAGTATTATTATTTTTTTATCGGTGGGTTTTGTTATATATATATATATATTTTTTCGGAGGGAACCCGCAGCCGCTACTCAGAGTGCAATGAGTGCGCACAGGGTAAACCCTCAGTCTGACACGATAGCCTGCAAACCAACGCCAGAAGGTAAACCACACAAGGTGACAGACTCAGCCGAGAAAGCGTATGTAGAGGGACTCGAACTCATGACCTTTTGGTTATAAGAATGTCATACTCAACCTTTTGGAAAAAACCACACGTTGAAGTATTATTATTTTTTTATCGGTGGGTTTTTTATATTGGATAATTTTACCATGGATATTTTATCCACATAAATTACTATGACATATAGTTTTCTAAAAAAATTGCTTCATTGGGTATCCGCGGATGGTACAATGTTTCATTTACTTACATTCCAATAGATGAATCTTTCAGCTAAATATCTGAATGCTAAAGAGTTTTTTCCAATTTTTGGATCCTCAATTAGTTGCTTGGATCTGTAGACTTATAACATATATTTAGCCCATAGAAAACTTTTCTCTCTAAATTTGAACCAAAGCTTGCAGGAATACGTAGTCTGTAGGCTCTCAATCCTTCTTATGTTTATGCCACCTTCTTAGTAAGGTTTACGTGAGTGATTTAATCTTGATCAATTGATACATTATTTTTCTTCAGTGGACCCCCATAGAAACCTATTACACATACCATCAATCTTCCACCAAAGGGGAGGATCTTGTGTCCCACTCTAAGATCATATTTATGATTTTATTATTTGAATGGACAATAATATCAAGATATCTGATATGAAGGTGGCCATGGGAGAAATGAGATAAGTATTCTAGCATCTTTATCCTTGTTTGAGATAAACTTGATGAAGTAATAAATTTGGTTTTTTCCTTGTTAATGATTTGACCAGATTTTTCTTGATATTGCTGCATGGAGTTACGTAGAAGCTTTATATTTGATGGGCATCCATCACAAAAAATAATGAAATCGTATGTGAATATCAGACAAGGTATGTCTATTGAACTCCTGGATTTATATCTCAAGTCTTGTTTCTCTTTGAATAGCTTCCTTAAATTTCCTACTAAGGAATTCCTCAAAAATGATAAAAAAAAGGATATGGGATAATGGACCCCTCTGCCTAACACTCTTAATAAATTTAAAAAAAATCCATGAAGCTTCCCATTTACAATAATTAAAATGATGAATATTCTTTTTTTTTATTTAATACGATAATATTTTCGGAAATTATTTATTTTAATATATAGTATGCTTATGCATAAAATAGAACATTTATTTTTTACATAATAAATTTTTTTTATCTTTCAACCGCAACTTTTATTTAGTTCTTTTAAACCACAATCTTCTTAATGTAGTTTAAGATTTTCCGCCGACACCATTAACCCAATATTTTTGTGTTAAGTCAAGGTTCTTAAAACCCTAATTTCTATATTTTTTTTTAATTATATTGTTTCTTAATCTTTAGTTTATTTTGAAAATAAAAACAAATGATTATTAAATTTTAGTTTTTGTTTTATATATTCTTTATGTTGCTGTTTTTTATTCCTTCAACGTATATATTGTTTTATTGTTGCTTGTTTATATATTGTTCATTTTTTTCTTCCCTATATTTATTTACTATTTTTTACTATTTTACTATTTGATTTTATTCCCTACAATGTTGCATCATTAATGAGGTATTTGTTTATGCTTGAAGTGAGAAAATAGATCTTAAAAATAATATGTACTATATTAAACCATAAAAACCATTGACCGTTTGTTATTGTTTTGTTGTTGATTCTTTATATATTATTTATGGTTTTGCTTTTCTTCCTTGTATCATTTACCGTTTTTAATCTTTTACTATTTGATTTTATTCCCTATAATGTTGCATCAATCATGAGACATTTGTTTATGCTTGAAGTGAGAAAATTGATTTTGGAAATAATATGTATTTTATTAAACCAAAGAAACCATTGAGCATTTGGTATTTATCTTTCATTGATTTTATTCTCTTATCCTTGGTTGTTTGGCCACACGGCTACGTAAAATGTACAAACTAGTCAAACTTAAATTTAAAGTATGATGGTTGGTCTTGTGTGGTTCTTTTTTAGTTGTTTAGAAAATTAAATTGATATATTAATTATGGTTGACATGTAATTTATTGTCACATAAAACCATATCAAATATTTTGATACCCAATTCTTCTCATTTTGATCTTAAACTGATATTTGCATACATGCTTCATCTCTTTTAGGACTACCACCAAAGATTTTCATCAACTTTTATTGGAGTTTGTTGGAAGAGTGAAGCTCCCACAATCTTTGTTTCAAGTTAGTTACTCTTTCAATTTGTTAAATAAATCATTATTTATTTCGTTGTACTATATTTATTCAAATGCCAACCATCATATCTATAAAATTAAATATATATTTTTCTTATAATTTTGCTGAAAATGGCTTAATTTTGGTTGGTTTATGAGTTTTTTTATTATGTATTTAGATTGGATGAAATTAAGTTATAAAGCAAAAGTTTTAAGACCCATTAATTGGTTGGAATAAGTTAACTTTTTTGAAATGTTATGCAGCGAGAGCCAATATATGTTAGAGACTCAAATATGTTATACCAAACTTTGCAGAAATTGAAATTTGGGTTAATAAATCTTTAGTTGTAACTTTGTGAGCATAAATTACTAACTTTATAAATGTTATTAGAACTTGGTTTGCTGATTTCTGGTTAGAGGTTAAATATTTACTAAGGAAGCATTATGAACCAGTCTTGCTCAAGAACTTTGTTTTCTTTTGTTTCATGTTGTTAGTACTTGTGCTTTACCAAGTAATTATATCATTGTACTGTAGAAGTTTATTATTTCTCAAAATATTTATATCACTTTGAGGGTTTTGTAAGTTATTTTCCTTATTTTATTAATGGAATTTCATGTGTTGAGGCGGCTCATGAAGTCTTTGTTTGTATTTAAATACAACCATTCAACTAAAATGCATATTATTGGTTATTTAACCAGAATATTGTAAGTTATAATACCCAAATTTGTTAGAATGACTCGTATTGGAGAATTATTATATTGTTAGTTTTTATACGACAACTCCATTGTCACGCTATTGTAGCATTGCACCAAATGTTGGTAGATTTGCAAGAACTCAAGCGACTGAGTGTTTTATGAAAAATAAAAGTTTTTGAGCTTAACTAGTGAGGATGTGTAAATCCTTTAATGAAGCTCGGATGTTTTCAATAAATTGGTTCCGTAAATTTTTTATTTGGTGTTGGATTCATCAATATCAGTGTTATGTAATCCTTGTTAGTCAATAAGATTTATACCTTCATGTCTATCTCACTTTGTTTTAAGTTGATAATTTCAACTATCGGAGTTTAACTTTCAAATAACTATATTAATATATAAATTCCAAATGGAATGACAGATGCTTGATGTTGAGTAGTTTTCTTTGTCTATGTTATGGTTACTATTTATTTTGAGGCTGCAAAATTTTGATGTTGCGGCAATAATAGAAATCTATAATATATGCAGTCTTGCATATGCAAGCCAGATAAGGGTACTTCAATTGCACAAACCTGAGGCTGGAAAGTTAGGATCTTGAGAGGTTTTATGTCATCAATCGTTTTTTTAGGTATCATAGCAAAGAAACAAGTGACGGGTTAAACAAAATTAAAGTTAAAGCTTTATATATATTTACAGAGAAAAAATTGGGAAATACGATGCGCATGTTTCGTAAATATCGCGTCATTTTTTCCATAGAGAAAAAACATAATTAGAAATATATGGATTTATATTTTAATGATGTATTTAGTCATGCTCATAAGACTGTACAATTAATAAGTAATCATTTGGTTTATATAAATAGGAATTTGACTAATATGCCTATTATGGAAATATAAATATGGATACTAGGGTTAAATTTGGAATCTATAGAGAATTAAACTCAAATATGAACATTTAAGACTAAACTAATATGTTCATAGACTAAATTTATTACAATCAATTTAGTGGGCTATAATCTCTATCCACAAAGAAAAGTAAGACGTACGAATACATTTAGTGTAAAATTAAAACCTGATTGCATCGTACATAAAGATATAATATGACTATTTTATTCCTTCAAGTTAGTTAGTATCAAATTGGTCGTTGTATTGGTAAGATTCACCAAAACACTAAATGATTTTATTTTTTTAACTTGGATTGTTTTTTAGTTTAAGAATACAAAAACAAAGAACAAGATTGAGGAAACATAACCAAAGACAAGATCGACGAGATATAAGAGGATTGCGTCTACTATTCTACTACAATTTGTTGTTACTAGTATGAGTAAATTAACAAATAAATATTACACACAATATTTTTTTAATAAATGAAAATATAAAGAGCAAATATTTGTTGTTTATGTATAATTAATCTATTGCGTTATTCAATAGATAAATTAAATTGTTATCAAAGCTAAGACTCTCTTGTGGATCCATGTAGAATTGTATGTATGTTTTAATTAATTGTATGGAAAATATGTTTATTTAATTTTGTAAAGAATATGTGCTTATGAGATTATATGTTAATTTAGACGTTTATAAGTGGATTTAAGGTTATATGAAAAGCATATTTCAATTAATTGAATTGCATAAGCATGTTTAGGATTGCATGTTTTGTTTAATGTTCATAAAAGACTAAATTAGGAGTTTTTCATTAAATAAGGTTAATTTATTGCTGAAAATGGATTTTAACAACAAAGAGGCCCTCGACCGAAGAGTAAAAAGAACACACGATGGATTTCATCGACACATTCATCGTGATCACCCATCATATGATCCCGTTGAAGGGTAAAAACACCTTTCCCGCGATCACCATCAGCTCGCTGTGATGAGCATGAGGTTGCTGCAACGTCCGTTTTTTATTGCAACAACAGACCCATGAGGATTGTTACACTTTGCTCTTCTTTCCCTTTGTGACATGTAACCATGAATATATGTTTAGTCTTGATAGTTTTTATGTGTATGTCGTTAAAATGAGATGTGTATTTAAATTCTTATGTTGATATTCGTGACTAAGGTTGTTTGGATTATGATAGAAGAATCACGAAATCAATTAATCGGCCCAAAGGAAGATTAGTTGGTAGATTGATGATCTTAAGGTCTGAATAGTTCATGGATTAAGTTTATTGCACTTATTTTCATCCCAAAGCAATATCAATACTTAGCATGATCAATCATGCACGAGAGAGACAATCATTATAATAACCAACCTAAAGACGGATTTCACCATTACTTAACTAATTAAAATCAGGTTAATTGTGGTTTTTTTTCAAAATTATAAATACATGTTAGTATGTTTTCCCACATGTGTCTTGTTATCATTGTATGTTATATTTTATATGTATTATGCCATTTTAAGCATGTTTAAGTTTAAGTGTTGTATGTCAATGAAGTGTGTATGTGTTGTTTGTTATATGTAAAGTTGTTATACGTATAACCCATAGAGAAAAAGAACTTTAGTTTTGATTTTTTTTAATTTTTCGAATGCATGCAGGTCATGGAATTTTATTTGGATTGTTATGATCATGACTTGATATTAAGGACTAAAAATCTAATGTCCCTCATTATATAAAATTTTAATAAAAAAAACAGTTTGAGGCGTGGAGGGAGTCTTATAGGTTGAGCTTAGTAATCATGAAAGAGGGAATACCTTTAGAATTTCATAAGATTGTACCAACTCTGATTACTTATGCAATTGAGTCTTTCGAAGCACTTGAAAAACGTTTTCCCAAGTTTTAATACGGATGCGATTAAAATGTTATTGTAGCAACTCTCCACCACGAAGTTTAATATAAAAATGATAATAATATAACATGTTTTTGCAATTTCAATGATCGTCTCAAAGTTAATGGCAGTTAATCTTAACATCCTTAAAGAAGTTGCAATAAGGTTTATGTTTTATTTTTTCTCTATCTGAGAAGAGAACAGTTAGTAAATTGGCTTCTCGTGCTACTTAGAAGGAGGAAAGGGTGAAACAAGAACCTTCTAATATTCATAAGTTGAGCTCTCAATAGGGAAAGTATAAAAGAAAAAATATGATAAAACATTTAATAAAGCTTCTGATTTAGTAGCAAGAAAACATAAGAAATCATATGTTATAGGTTGGTGTTTTGTCTGCAATAGGAAATTCCATATCAATAGAGGAGTGTGAAAAGTATCAAGCTTAAATAAAATTTAACATTAATCTCCCAACTCTTGGTTTTTTCATAAATCAATTTATTTTAAGTTGCATGAAACATATGGTGGGTTGGTATGCTTAAGACAACATGTGTTTGTATTGATCTTAAGGATATGATAAAGATTGAGATTAGTGTATGTGATTTACGATTTTCCATTGTTGCTTTCTAGTTCATATTTATTGTATTTGAAAGATGTCAATAGGAATTTGATTTTTTTTAAGAAACATCTTAAAAGATGTTTGAGAATAATTGAAAAAGAACAATTGAAAAGCTAAAATTATATAATTTTTTACAAAAGCACATAAGTAATATCCTAAAATTACAAATGTATAAGCTTGTCGTTTAGAGATTTATAAAGCCCACTTGAATAATCAAAAGGAAATAGACCAACATAATCTTAAAATTGAGCCATATCGACATATGTGTACCCCCTAAGGAATCATGGAACTGGTAACGCTACTTCATACCATTCATATGTGACTTTTCTTCTTATGGGTACCTTTACCTTATCCCTGTAAACGTTTATAGCTTCATACCATTCTTGTTACAAACTATTAAGTGTGTTGAATCTTATAGTGGTAGTTAATGTTATATCATATATAACAGTTAAGGTAAAGAATGTCAAAGACCATTTGCTAAATACCTAGAGGAGTGCGGAATATAAATAAATTAGACGATATGAGGGTTAACTATTATTTTATTGGATATTTTGATCATTTAAAGGGTTTATAGTTTTATGTTCTCCCAATATAAATATGTTAAGAGATGAGAGTATTAAGTCTTTTGGAGGATGCTGAATTTAGGGAAAGAATTTAAGAATAAAATTTCATTTTGAGGAAAAATCTAAAGAGATTCATAATACTTCTAACAAAGATAAGTAAGTCATCAAGCCTACATATCGGTCCCAATGAAGGTTTTGGTGAATTGATGATCAAACATAAATTGGTCATAAAGCTAGCACAACGGCCAAAATTAAAGTTGTTGGTAGATTAATGTTAATGTTGATAAGGGCGTAAATTATCTGGCCCCAAGCGGGTCAGCAAGCCCACTAGTATTTATGCATTGAAATAATAGGTTGTAATAAGAATGATAAAGTAAGAAATAAGGACTTAAATTGTAAATAATGAGTGCATGAGTAGGATTATAATAAAAGGGGTAGAATATACTAAAGTGGGTCACCCATGTGGGTTTGGGCCCACTACATCTACTATATAAGGTAAGATTTCATTTATGGAGGGTGATGAGCTATCAAATTATTTGGGAAGATATCCGGAGAGTATTTTTTAGGACAGTGGTGATTGTCTTGAGTTGTGGCTACGGTTAAATATAGTATCTTCATCGGGTGTAGCAAATATACATGGTTCGGATTGAATAACAAAATGATCAAGTAGCAGATGATCAATGTGTTGATCGACCGAACCTTTTATTTTTCCCTAGTACTTGTTCTTTTTATTATGTCATTTTGGTCTCTTTTTCTTGAATGCTTCTTGGTGAGCTTTAATTTCTTCTTTAGACGACCCTCATCACTACTGGATGAAAGTGAATCTTCAAGGTTTAAGTTATTTGAAAAATTTCAGAAGACTCTGAGGTTGTACTCACAACTCGTTTGGACCGATGTGTTTTTTTAGAGCTGACATGAGTCTTTGTGGACAACTCATTGTCAGCAGGCTCATCTGTAGGGTGGAGTCCGGACGCATCAGACTTTTCTTTCACTCTTTTTTCAGCTTGCTTATAGGCCCTTAAAGCTTCAATTACAACCCTCAATTGATCACGTTCATCTTGCATGAATTGTCTTTCATCTAGATTGTGATGAGGGATATTGTCATGGGTCACTCCTTCACCTACAGGAAGTAGATCCTCTACCCCATGGAGATGGAACATCGTGTATATTAATATTCATGCCTTAATGATATATGAACTACTCTTCCTACTAATTGGTTTGAATTTGCTATTCATGCACCTTTGCCTTCCACTGTGGTCGCCAATTTGGTGTGGATTATTTCTTATAAAAAGGGTATTTTTGGTCTTGTGTTTAATAGAGTATTGATTTTTAACATAGAAGATAGAAAGATAAAAGAGGTGTGTGCCTGTAGTTAGGATTATTAGAAAAAAAATCAACCTATTAAATGTGGTTGGTTGGGGTATTTATACTCTTGGTTTGTGACCCATTGGTCGTTCTGCTTGGATCTTGGACTCGGATCCACCTCAAGGTTTCCAAAGCCCAAAACCAGAAAGGTGTAGCACACAGCTCGGTCATAGTCCACTTGGGTATAACATTTACAATTTTTTTTATCTAGTGAAATTTCTCTTAAGATCATTTATGGCTACCGCTCGATCATATCATCTGTATCTCTTGCATTCAAAAAAATATTCGAAGATTATTCATATCATTCATAGCATCATAATTTTTATTATAATTACCAACCCGTGTTTTTTTCCGGTCTTCTCAACCCGGTCAAACAATTCATCATTATATTGTAAAAAACATACCAGTAAAATCATTTGTCTTCTTATAGGTATCATTTTCTCTATGCAATTCCAAAATACATGAAAATAAAAAAATAAGAAATAAAGTAAACAAAACATAAACAAAAAGTACAGGCCAAAAACTAAGAAATGCACACCGAGCGTGGAACCAGGAAATCGATGGTGCGGTGGAACTATATAAAGGATATACAAACGTGTACTTTCGATCAAATGACCCGCACGACTGATACAAAATCTACGTACCAGTTGTGTAACCTAAAATCCGACGATAAAAAAAGTTACTCCGAATTAGTGGTTTCCTTCGTAGACCGTCGATCCTACCTTTCTACCTTTTTTTTATCTCCTTCCCTCACATTACATCATATTTCATTTTATATTGTAAAGCGGAATTATTTTTTTGAAAAATCTACTTTTTCTAAGAATAATATTATCATTTTGAAAAAAAATGATGTTTGATTTTGTTATGCTTTTTATATTTCTATATTAAATGTTAAAAGATATGGTCAAATTTATTTAATGAATATTATTATTATAAATAAATTGGTAAATACAATATTTTAAATTAAAAAAATCAAAATTTAAACAATTTTAAATTTAAAATAAATAAATATTATTTTTGGGTAAAACTAGCCTAAAAAAAGATCATGCCTCATAATTTATGCTTTTTTCCACCAGTTATAATTTGTATATTGTTACAAAGATAAACGAATTATTTACAAAGATGGAATGAGGTTTGCCTTTCTGAATACAACATTCACTCTAAAGTAGATTTATCTACGAAACTATCATTAATGGAAATATAATATTAAGAATATCATATTCTCACCCAATTTCAAAACCAACCTACTAATCCATCCAATAATAGTAGTTTGTTCTTCTAAAATTAAACTTATTTTTTTACAATTTTAGATGTTCTCACAAAACTTTTACTAGTTCAACAACATTCAAAACTTGTTCGTCAATATTTAAAGATTGTTTTTTTAACTTCTCTTAAAAACATAACAAAACATGATTCAACCGAAAGATAAAATTTCTATGGAACTTTTGAACGAGTGGTGTGGGACTTTTGAACCATGGGTCTTGAGGCCATGCACCGGTGGTGCATCCCTCAAAACAATTTGTCCTAAAAAGTGAACCATTAGTTCGATTTGTTTTTTTTTTAAATTTGATTTTTACCGGCTTTAATAGGTTTTTTTTACTTATTTACTTTGGTTTGTTTTTTAAAATTTGGTATTGCATGGCGTGGATGCTACAGATGGATATGCTAAAAATTTGAGTACTTAATATTTTTGAACGCAAAGTACTCGCTACACTCGAATATTCTTTGAATGCGAGAGATAGAGGATTGATTTAATACAAATTATTATTTTTTAAATTAAATCAAAATATATTGAAATTTTAAGAGATTTATTAATTAAAGTTCAAATTTAATTTTTTAAACTCACCACCATTTATTGTGTGTATTCATTGAAATTTTATGAGATTTAAAAAAAATAAATTTTAAATTTTAAAATTTGTAGTTTACAGGAATGTTTTTATTAATAAAAGTGAAATATAATTATTATTTTAGATATTGTATAATATAAAAAATAGTCCCTTACTATATATATTTACCAAAATATTGTGAGATTTTATTAATTAACATATTTTTTATGTAATTTTATAAGATTTTACTGAAATATTGTGCATATTCATTGATTTATCTTATTTATTTTAATAAAATTTATATTTAAAAAATGTAAATGAAATTAATATTTTTATCAATTAAAGTTTAACTATAATTATTATTTTAGATATTATATATACAAAATTGATTCATTTTTATATGTATATTTATTGATTTTGTTTTTGTGAGATTTTATTAATTAAAGTTAAAATTTTAAATTTTTGTAACTGACCTAATCATTTACCGTGTGTATTTATTCAATTTTTTTCTAAAATTATAAGACAATAAAATTTCGATTTAAAAAAAAAAAATTTAATTTTAATTTAAATATAGTACGTTTATATTATGATTAATTTGTAATATAAAATTGGAAATTACACCTAAGGTACCCACTCAACTATTTTATTGTCATCTAGTCCCCAAGGTTTGATCTATTATCTCTTAATATTCATCTCAACTACTAATTACCACATAGTACCTAACATTATTTTCATACCCTAACTACCCTTACCCTCCATGAACAACCACGTAACCAAAATTTCTCTTTCTTACTTTTTCTTTTTATTTTATTTTTAAAAGATCGATATATTTCAAACCGGAGCTCGGAAAAAATAAATGAAAGTATCATCGCTTTTATTTTTTTAAATGAACAAAACTAGATTCATTGATGATATTTTTTGATATTTTTTAAAAAGTAACTCTCAGGAAATCGAGAGACTTACAAACAACTCTCAAGAAATCGCGAGAGTTGCACACAACTCTCAGGACTACATGCGAATTGTGTGCAATACTTGTACCCAAACACAAGTTGTACACAACTCTCAAGACTACGTGCGAATTGTAGGCAAACAACTTTTACCTAGAGGCACCTTGTACACAACTCTCAGGACTACATGCGAATTGTATGCAAACAACTTGTACCCAGACGCAACTTGTACACAACTCTCATTACTACATGCAAATTGTGTGCAATACTTGTACCCAAACACAACTTGTCCACAACTCTCAGGACTACATGCGAATTGTGTGCAATACTTGTACCCAAACACAACTTAGACACAACTCTCAGGACTATATGCGAATTGTATGCAAACAACTTTTACCTAGACACACCTTGTACACAACTCTCAGGACTACATGCGAATTGTATGTAAACAACTTGTACCCAGACGCAACTTTTACACAACTCTCATGACTACATGCGAATTGTGTGCAATACTTGTACCCAAACACAAGTTGTACACAACTCTTAAGACTACATGCGAATTGTATGCAAACAACTTTTACCCAGACGCAACTTGTACAGAACTCTAAGGACTACATGTGAATTGTATGTAAACAACTTATAACCATACACAACTTGTACACAACTCTCAGGATTTCATGCGAATTGTATGCATTCTTACATGATGAAGATGCGAATTGTACTATAACACATGCACCCAGATGCGAGTTGTTCTACTTTTTACATGCACGTTGCAGGGGCCTGAGAAATATGGAAAGAGCACCATAACCAACACACAACCACCAAAAATTCATCTAATATGCATCACAACACGAACAAAACGGTTATCAATACATGCAGCCTAAGAAACTATTGTGTTTAACGATAAACCCATGAACCAAAATGCCTAGTGTCGATCCTAAATACTTGATTTCGATCGAGATAAACAACTTCGACCGGCGTAGAAACAACAGTCGAAATCGGGAGTAAAAGACGGTCACCAGTCACCGGTCGAAATCGGGTGAGGATGGATTGGATTTTGGGATGAAGGGTTCTGTGGAGGGAAGAGAAATATGGTTATATATAGTCGGGGGTATTTTGTCCAAAATTCAAGTTGAAGTATCAATTAACACTATCCTAAAAACGGATACTACTCGGTAATTAGATAGTTTAGTAGGTATTTACTGTTACTTTTCTCTATAAAATTTGTCCGAAATAAAAGATGAAACAATTTAAATTTACTACAAAAGATACGAAGTTACATTAAATAAATTTCATACACATAAATGATCGGAAAGATAAATATATGAATGTTAAAAAAAATTAAAAAATAAACTTTCGATATATATAGCCCAAAGATCTTCCATCTTTCGTTGTATCAAAGAATCAGAATCAATAAATAATAAATATTAGATAAAAAGAACTAAAAACAATTGTTAGTGACTAAATTATATAATAAATATATTTAAAAAAACAAAATCAATATGCTTATAATTTTAAAAATAAAATATAATATAATTTTTTAGACAAAAATTAAAAAGAAATTAAAATTTTATTTTAAAAATATATGCCGACACGATGGATACAAGTTCAAACACTAACACACTGCTGGTAATATAAAATTTGTAATATATGATTTATTATGATTAATTTGTAATATAAAATTTGTCCCGAATAAAAGATGAAACAATTTAAATTTAACAAAAGAAAAAATAAGAAGTATTAAATAAATTTCATACACATAAATGTTTTTTTTGGTATAAAAATGCGTTAAATTGATATTGTAAAGTTGTACATGAGTTCGGGAGGCAAGTGCCTCATTACAGTGCTTAATCCGGGTTGGATTGTGCATACTTTAGGATAGAAGTTAAATTACATTTGTGTTAATGACTAGCCTTGGTGAGTACAATGCTATCCGGTGAACCTGGCTTTTGTTCCTTTGAATCGATATCTGAGGTCGGATAGTACATGATGTGCTATGCTTGTGAAAGGAGATTGTTTATTGTTGAAAATTCTGTCGTTCCTTTCTCTCCAAATGTAGTAGACTGTGGCACAGAATGCCGTTTTCCATTGGGCTTTGTCGTCTGTTGTGCTATTCCAGTTGCATGCTTGTTCAAGCCACAGGGGCCAGGAGGGAGGGGGTATAGGAAAAAATAGCTTTTGAGCTAGAGATTCCCATATTGCGCTGGAGAATGGGCATTGGGCTAGGATGTGATCTGGAGTTTCGTGTGAGGTTTCGCATAAGACACAGGTCGGGGGGGAGTCTAACCCCCACACGATGAGCTTATCTCGTGTAGAGAGTTTGTTGTTAATAGCAAGCCAGGTGATGAAAGAATGTCTGGGGATTGAAAATTTGTGCCAGATTAGAGAGAACCAAGGGATCTTGTTTCTGTTTGGTCTGAGCCAGTTGTAGGTGCTTTTTATAGAGAAGGATAGGTTATTTTTGTTGGGGAGCCATAAGAATGAGTCCTTTGCCAAGGAGGGGGGGGAGGTTTTGGATGGCTGCTACTATTTCTGAGAGGGAGGAGTTAAGAAATCTGCTGGGGGATCTAGCTTGGGGGGGCCATCTCCATTGACCGCTATGGTTGAGATCTTTCACCCTTGTTAAATTCCTGAGGCGAGAGAGGGATTGGATAGAGGGTCCGTATCGATTAATCAGGGAGGTGGGGAACAGCCACGGGTCATGCCATATGGAAGTGTCTTCTCCGTTGCCGATAGCGACTCTGTAGAGGTTGACTGCTACTGGCCGGAGGTTGAGTATCTTTCGCCAGCTCCAGCTCTCGTTCGGCGGGGTGGGTAATGTCCAGAGACATTTATTTTTTATTTTTTCTGTTAGGATCCATTTTGTCCAAAGGGAGTTCTCATTTTTTGTGAGGATGGACCAAAGGAGCTTAAGGGTGGCCGCCTGATTCCAGATTTTTAAGTCTGGTATCCCAAGGCCACCCTCTTCTTTGGACACGACTATCCTTTCCCAGGCGATTTTTGATCCTGTTACCTTCATTTCTGAGCCAGACCAGAGGAATCTACGCAAGAGTTGTGAGAGCTCTTTGAGGACTCTGATTGGAAGAATGAAGATTGAGGACCAGTACACCTGGGTAGAGAAGAGGACTGAGGTGATCAGTTGGAGGCGGCCAGCGTATGAAAGATGTTTCGATGTCCAGGAGTTGATCCGATTGGTGATTTTGAGGAAAAGGGGTCTGCAGTCGTTATATGTGAGACGGGAAGTAATGAGGGGGACTCCCAGGTAACGGACCGGTAGGGATCCTTCAATGAAATTTAGGAGGGAGAGGATTTCTCGTTTGATGTCTAAGGAGGTCCCTGAAAAGAAGGCTTGGCTTTTGGCGGGGTTTAGATGAAGTCCTGATAGTGTTTCAAATTCATGAAGGCCTTCGAGAATGAGTTTTATGGAGGGGGGGTTTGCTCTGCTAAGGATGAGGAGGTCGTCTGCGAAGCAAAGATTGATGATGCGCAGCTTTTGGCATTTCCAATGAAAACCGAATGATGGATGTCTGTTTTTTTCCTGGAGGATGCTGGAGAGTACCTGCATTACCATAACAAAAATATACGGGGAAATGGGGTCTCCTTGCCTAAGGCCTTTGGCACCAGGGAAGTAATTGGAAATCTTGCCGTTTATGCAAACGGCATAAGAGGGAGTGGTGATGCATTGGATGATCCAGTTGATCATGACTATTGGGAAGTTCAGGGCAAGAAGAATGTCAAGCACAACTTCCCATCTTACATTATCGAAAGCTTTCCTAAGGTCTATTTTGAGGGCACATCCTGGTCCCTTACGATTTGTGTGATAGCCGTGCAGGAGGTTTTGAGAGAGGAGGATGTTGTCTACTATAGATCTTCCAGGGATGAAAGCAGATTGGGAAGTGTCTATTAAGGTTGAGAGAGCAGGCTTGATCCGATTAGCGATGATTTTGGAGATAGTTTTGTAAATCACGTTGCAACACGCAATCGGTCTAAAGTCTGAAGGGTGAGTGGGGGAGTCTGTTTTGGGGATGAGGGCTATAAGAGACTTGTTCCAGTTGGGATCCATTTTTCCTTTTGAAAAGAAAAATTTGATGCCCTCGCAGACTTCATGACCTACCGTTGTCCAGCAAGTTTTGAAAAAATCTGCGCTGAAACCGTCTGGGCCCGGGGCCTTGTCGCTATTGATTGCGAAAAGGGCTTGTTTTATTTCTTCGCTTGAGATTGGCTTGATCATGTCCGGGATAAGGTTTAGGGGGACAGAGCTTTTGAGAAGAGTTCGGATACGCATCGGGCCCGGGTAGTCCTTAGAGCTGGGGGATCCTAGTTGGTTGAGGAAGAAATTGTTGAAGGTGGTTCTGATGATATGGGGATTAGAAGTTATAAAGCCATCTTCCTTGGTGAGGGAGAGAATCTTGTTTCTTGCTCTGCGAGCTCGAATACTATTATGGAAGAATTTGGAATTTTTGTCCCAAAGCTTAAGCCAGGTTTCTCTGGATTTCTGCTTTAGGAAAGATTCCTCCGCTCTGCTGTAGAAGATGTAGGAGTCTGAGGCCTCCTTTTCAAGGGAGATCAGATGATGGTTTGAGGGGGAGTTGAGGAGGTTTTCTTGGGCTTGGGCGAGAGTGATTCTGGCTTTCTCCACTCAGTCGCTTATGTCACTAAAAGCGGTTTTGTTTAGTGAGGTTAGGGAAGGGGCGAGTCGGGCGAGTTTTGTGACTAGGTTTTCCATAGGGTTTTGAAACGTGGGTGGGTGCCAGCTGTTGTGGATCAGTTCCTGGAAACTTGGGTGATACTTCCACATGTTGAAGTATTTGAAGGGGTGCGGGTTGGCTGAGTAAGGGGTTGAAAGGTGGATGATCATTGGGGTGTGGTCAGAGGTCAGAGGGATGTCATAGTGGGCGAAAGAGTTCGGAAAAAAATCGTCCCAAGAGGCGTTAATCAAGGCGCGGTCGATTCTAGATGAAATAGGGTTGGACTCTTGTTTGTTGAACCAAGAGAATTGAAACCCTGTGGAACGGAGGTCCTCAAGGTTACAGATTCTGCAACAGTCATTGAACGAATCAATGGAACTGTTCCAATGAGGGTCAAGACTGGTTTTTTCGTGAGGGCTTCTAATTGCATTAAAATCACCAATCACGATCCAAGGGGTGTTGGAGTTATTCAGGGCAATGGATTGGAGCTTGTTCCAAAGGGGAAGGCGGTTAATGTGGTCATTAAAGCCATAAACAGTCGTTAGGCTAAAGCTAGTTTGTCTGGCGGTCCAGTAAATAGAGCAGTGCATTGTCTGGGCCGTTGATTCTAACATATAAAGACTGCAAACACTAGGGTTCCAAGCTATCCAGATTCTTCCCAGGTGGTGGGAATCGTGGTTAGTGTGGTAGCGCCAGAATGGCAGCATGGTTCTCATTATGTTTTCAGTATTATGGGCTTTGACTTTAGTTTCTAGGAGGCATATGATATTAATACTATTCTTAAATACTACGTGACGTACGTCCTTTTGGCGTACTGGGTCATTTAATCCTCTTACGTTCCAGCATGCAAATTTCATTGAAAAATTAACAGGGAGATTAAAGGAAGGTTAATACATTTTGGGGTTTGCCCCGTACATACTTGAGGGAGCAGCGGTATTTACTGCTTTTGGTCTTGGTGACGTGATCTCTGTGGAGGAAGGTTCTCCTTCTTCGAGTCCTATCTGAGCTGCTGCTGGTGTGTTGCTTGCTATGATGTAACTCTTGGTCCAACTGTTCTGAAGGGTCATCTGTCTTAATGTCTCCGAAGTGGGGGTTTCGCTATTGCTTGAGTCAGATATCGTGACGTGGGGTGGGTTGTTCATTGGCTCTTTTCTAGGGCGGTGGGAGTTGGGGTTCGCTGTGTGGGCAGGATCCGCGATTAAGTGGCAAGCAGCCGCCGCGTGTCCGAAAGAGCAGCATCGGTTGCAAATGGTGGGGAGGCCTTGGAATTCTACTTGAATGATGTGATTTCTGCCCAGGCATCGTATGGTGATGGTGGAAGGGAAGTTTGAGGTGGCTTGCATTATGATGCAGATCCTGGCATAGCTTAATCGGGTTCGGTCCGCCGTCTGGCTGTCAACATATATGGGTGTTCCTAAATAGCTACCCAGTATCCCTAATCCCTTTTCCGTCCAAAGTTCATGGGGCATACCATGAAACTTGACCCAGAGGGGGATCGCTTTTAGGGCTTCTCTAGTTAGGGTTTCCATCGGCTCCCATCTCTTTAGGAAGACTGGGTGAATACTAAAGAACCAGGGGGATTTTTCAAGGACTTCTGTTGCGTTGTCGGTTGTGGAAAATTTGAAGAAGTAGTGACCGGATGGGGTAGGTTTGCATTCTTGGAGTCCGTAGGTACTCCAGATTTGGTTCGCTAAGGTTTGGACGTGAGATACTGCTCTTTTCTTCGAAAGGAAGTATCCTGAGAGACATTTTGCCCAATCTTCTTTGTCTCCTGCTATCGCATCATCGGGGAAAACAAGGGTGCCTTGATCTATGAGGATGTCTTCGGTTTTTTGTATTTGCATGGGGGATCGAGGGTCTGGTTGCGCTACGATGTGGGCCCAAGACCTTGTTGGAGCTCCAGCGTGGTGGATATTGAGCATTGAGGTTGATTCGGCTACAAGTTGAGGGGGGATGTTGCTGCTGTTTCCCCGGAAATGTCGGAATGCGCTGGTTTGTTTCCAAGTACCGGTTAGGTCTGGTCGAATTCCTAGAGGGCGGTGGGCCTTCGATGGTCTGGAGAATGCGTATCCTTTGCTGTTACGTCCAGGGAAAGATTCTGGAAAGGTCGTAGGAGATGGGATTGGATTCAGTTTTGGCGTTTGTGTTGGTAGAGGAGCAGTCGAGTGGATGATGGTGGAGGGTTGGTTCTGAATTCTGGGAAGGGGCGTTAGAGCTTTACTAGCCTGGATGGCTTGTTGGAGGGTGAGGACCGCCGTGGAGAGAACACTGGTGTGAGGGGAGTTGTTTTGGGTGGGGAGAGTTGCAGGGTGGGTATTGTTAAATAGATAGCGGCTGGTTACAGATGAGGTTTCTACGATCGAGGGGGGAGGGGCTAGCGACAGAAAGCTTGCCAGGGAGGGGTCATGCATGCAGTTAGGGTTTGCATGTGCGGGGAGTTGCATGCATGGGGCTAGGGTTAGAGGGTTTGTGTAGGAGGACGAGGCAGAGTTGTTTAGTTGGTTTGAGGGTGGTTGTAACAGGTGGGAAGTTTGAGGCAGAGGAGTGGGAGATGGTTGAGGGTTGAGAGGGATGACATGAGAAGTCCGCGTCAGTCCAGGGATAGATGCCGATTCACTTCCGTGCAGGCCAGATTTCAAAAGAGATTCCGGCGTGACGATATCGGACCGCGGGTTGTCTTCGAGGTCCGTGGTGGCTTTGAGGAGTCTGCTGTTGCTGTCGAAGATTGCTTGTAGTTGTTGGTCTCTTGTCGGCGACAGTTCGATTTCCGATGGGTCCTCTTCCTCCGAGCTTTCAATGGCGATAGTTTTGGATCCCGGAGGGGATAGGGACAAGGGGGAGGGCGCTCTTTCCTGCATGTCAGTATCAGTGATCGGTTTGGGCAGATGTTTGCGGTTGGGTGAGATTGGTGGGGGTGAGCCATGCACGGACAGAGGGAGTCCATGCATGCCGGCCGATTTCGGGGGAGAGATGGAAGAGGGGGATGAAGACCGGGTCTCCAACGACAGAGATGTGCTTGGACTGGAGGGTCTAGAGGAGGTGATCGGTGAAGGAGGGGCATGTTTCTCGTTAAAACGGGGAGTGATTTTACGGTTGGGGCGTCTGGAGGAGGAGCTCCGTCTAGTTTCCACCATTTTGGTGAGAAAGAGTGTAAGGGGAGTTAGAGACGTTGGGAGAGGCGTGCAGGGTTGAGCGATGGGAGGGGTTCTGGTGGTGGAGGTATCGGGTAGGGTAAAGTTTTTGTGGTAGGGTTGAAATAAGATGGATAGGGCAGACGGAGTGCAGTGATTCAAGGTGGTGAACGGGAGGGGGGCTGTTTCCGATTTGGAAGTTACAGAGAGAGTTTTTGTGGTGCTGTTTTTTGTGAAGGAGGAAAGAAGTGTGAGGGCGGTTTTTGTTTGTAACTGTTTGGAGGTTTTCAGAGGTTGCTTGAGGTTTTGAAGAGAGTGGTGATGAGAAGTATTGTCGATGGTGGAGTGAGAGGGAGGTTGAGGATTTAAGGCAGAGAGGGAGGTAGGCGGTAGGCGAAGAGGTAGAGGAAATTTGAGATAAGAGGTAGGGTTTGGCTTGTACGTTAGAGATAAATTTAATGAAGAGAGAGGTGAGGAGAGAGGGTGGTGGGCATTTAATGCTGTGCATGCTTTGCTCTCTCGATTGGTCAGGAGAGGAAAGAGAAAAGCCCAGCAAACAGAATGTATATCCAGGTTAGGAGGCTTGCGATTGGATGGATTGTTTCGAGGAGATGCAGTGGGAGATGTGGAGGGTTTTCTCGGGTCTGGTGCCGTGGCCGGCGCTTCTTGAAGGAGAGAGAGAAGAGTACCGTGGTTCGCATTCAAGGCTAGAAGAGTACCGTGGTTCGCATTCAAGGCTACTGCCTTGGAAAACCAACCGTCATGATTGGCCGACGCTTGGAGGCTGGGCGTGGTGTCGGACTCTTGGGGCATTAAAGCCACTGTTTCTGGCTTTAATGGAGGAGTGGTGACCTCCATTAATGGCGAAAGAAGAGGAGTATGGAAAGGGTTTAATGCTCCTCTGTTTACTGGTCGACCGAGCATGTGGAAAGCTTTCCCACATTTATTGATTTGCCCGTTGACAAGAGTGCTTTGAGTTTGTTTCCTTATCATTGGAGTCTGAAGTTTCTTTATTGTGTTAGAGGACTCCATTAATGGAAGTTGCGAGTGAGAGGGTGAGACTTTGTGAGATTTCGTATCTCGAGATAAGAAAATGGTGGCTTTTTCTTCCCCATCTGCAAGCCAAAAGGCTTGTAGTGGGGATAGAAATTGAATGATTACGAAGATCAGGCTTGGGGTTTTGCAAGTAAGATGAAGATGGGTTATGTTTCTAGAGAGTTTCTCTCTCTAGAAAAAACTAGCCGTTTTTTTTATGCAGTATTACTTTTTAAAAAATTAAAAAGTAAACTTTCGATGAATATAGCCTAAAATCTTTCGATATTTCGGTGAATCGGAGAATTTGAATAAAAAAATAATAAATATTAGATAAAAAGAACTAAAAAACAATTGTTAGTGACTAAATTATATAATAAATATATTTTAAAAAACAAGATCAATATGTTAATAAATTTAAAAATAAAATAAAATATACATTTTAGAACAATAAAAAATCTAATAAAATGAAAGATTGAAAGATTGAAGATTTCTTTCGAATTGGACTCTTATAGTGTACAATAATTAAGTAGAAGCTTGAAAGGTGTTTGTAAACTAAATATTTTACTATGAATTAATAAAATATTAATTAATATATAAATTAATAATTATAATTTATCGATTAATTAATATATAATTTTAATTAATAAATTTTGATGGTTCCAAATATATTATTTTATAAAAATTCTACTGTATATGCCGACCCCAATAGATACAAATCCAACCCTAACACAATGCTGGTACGACCCGTTCCATCGCGAATCTATAGCAATTATGAATTACTCATTTGTTGGAAAGATACGATCCCAACACACCGCTGGTACGACCCGCACCATCGCGAATCCATAGCGATTATGAATAACTCGTTTGTTGGAAAGATACGATTTGGTGGTTGGAGAGATACGATTTGCTGTTGCTAAATCTGTTAAACATCATCTTACTCTATTTTTTATATTTTTTCTTTTGAGTATTTTGTTGTCCATTGCTATTGCTATGGTTTATTTTTATGTATTTCTAAATTATAAAAGCAACAAACTTATAAGGCTTTTGTTTTAAATTTTGAGGTGAATGTGTGAAGAATTTTTATATTGCGGCCACATATTACTATATTATTTTTATTTATGGGTTAAATTGAAATAATTATCTATAAATTAAATAATTATTATTTTAAATTAAAACCATATAATTTATCGAAAACAATTTTCAATTATTATTTATAATCGAATCTTTTTATAATGTATTTAATGGATTTAGTAATTATAAAGATTTAAATCAAAATGTTTATATTTGTAAGATTTTTTTTAATTCTTTTTATAGATATCATTTTTTAGTTAGAATACTACAATTTTTTTGAATAACTATATTTTTTTTATCAAAATTCAAGATGAAGAATCAATATTTTTGTTAGAGTTTTCACATTTTTTTAAAAAATTAGACAGAACCTTTTTTTAAACGACTATATTTTGTCGAGTATTTTTTGTATCATTAACATTTCTAAGTATCAACATCGTCTCTATGTTTCTCGCGACATGTTCGTGCTTCCATCCGCGTATGTTTGGATGTGTGTTATTTTGCGACTGTAATATCGACGTGGATGCTTTGAGATCATGTGTCGAACGTGGAGACTCCACGTTCAGATTGAAGTGAAAAACTCATTATAGTAGATGTTTCTGGCGGTTGTTTTTCTTTGGATTTGGGTTGTAGATGATCTGAAGCGGAATCTCATTTTTTTTATTCGGTTTTCTAGGTCTAAAGGTTTGCTCCAAATGCACATGCTCTTTCCGTCTTGTAATTTCGTAACTTCAATGTTCTTCTTCGTTCTTCATGGTTGATTTTGTTGAAATTTATATTTCTCTTTGAATTTTTAGAAAATGGGTGAAAAAATGTGAATGGTGTGAAAGAATGTTGTGAAAGTCAATGAGACCATAACCTCAGTTGGTCTTTTTATGTATTTTTGTGATAGATCTAGATTTTTCAGTTCTAAATCTATCGATTTTAGATGTAGAACTGAATAATCTTGAGTAATTTTAAGTTTTTCAACTTTAGTTGTTATCCGATTGTAATTGTATCTCAAATGTTATAGTTGTAGTCTTATGATGTAGTCTGGTAGCTCTCAGACCCCATTAAACCTCCGAGGAATGCTCGGTCAGCCTCCGGAGTATCGGAATGCTCGTGATTATTTATTATAATGTTCACTATTTATTTAATATTTTTATACTAAAAAAATATAAAGACTGTATTTTATTTAATTTTTTTTAAAAAAACCCATAACTCGGAAAAATAACTAGAAATAATATTAATTTTTTAAGATGGACAAATTTAGATCCATAGATTTTTTTTTTTAATATTTTTTATTTTTTTTGTCTGAGGATGAGTAAAGCCTAGGTTTGCACTTGTCAAATGCAAAGTAAGGATTAAAAGTAGTGCAAAATGTGAGACAATGGTTAATTTTTTTTCTAACTACGAATTACAAACTAGGATAAATACAAAATGAAACAAAGGTTAACGAAAGTGCGAATATGAGACAATGATACAATTTGATATTTTTATTTAAGTGTGAATTGGATGAAAGATGAAATACAAAACAAAAGCGAAAGTAATTGTTTTTGTCTAAGTGTGAACTGCACAATATATGTAAAAGAGAACTGCAATCCAAAAGTTAAATGAAGTATAAAATACACGTTAACTGGTCTGATAAAAAAATATAATTCACGAATCTACTTTTGTTCGTTTAATAAAACAAAAACATCAGTGTTTATATATATTTTTTCCGAACTATAGTTTAAAGATATAAGCTCTTACAAATTTAAATTACATTTTTAAAAAATATACACATGTGTAGTTTTTATATATAATAGAAGATATTTCTAATAAAAAAATGTACTACGAATATTATCTAATAAATTATATTTCCCACATTGTGATTTTACAATTGAATTTGATATGGGTAAATAATAATACTCTACCAAAATTTTCAAATCTTGTATAACGTCCACTCTATACTCGCACACATATCAACATTACATTTTTTGGGTGTAGGATAGTTTTTCGTGCTTCAACACTTTATTTGAAGTGTTATTTTACCACCAGCCTTTATTTGAGGAGGTATATGTATAAAATAAAATTGACAAACTCACTCTTTATTGTATTATTCGATAAAATACGGCTATAAAAGTAAAATGTGTTAAATTGGATCCTTGAAAATTCTTTGAGTCACATTAATGTCAGGTCAATTGCAGATGTGAATAGGGGTTGTATTTGAATGTAACTTCATTTTATAAATCTATTATAGCTAAACTCGAGTGATTGATTTCATCTCAGGCTTTAGATGCACTACTAATTGCAACTATGACATATTGTGAAACATAAGGTCTCTCTTTATAGATTTTGTCCACCATTTTTTCAACGTATGTATTTTTCGTGACATGTATCTATAATAAGATATATATTTTTATATAAAAAATATTTTTGAAAAATATAAATCATTCAATTGAAAATAATAATTTAATTTAACAATGCATGACTAGATATGTACATTGTTTTTACAAGACTTAATAAATTTGCTATACCATCATCTTGTTGTGGAACAAAGACTTGATAATTATTGTCTTGCAGAAGCACGTGGATGTATCCATTAACTACCTACATATTAGAGATGGTGTGTAAATAAAATCAATCTCTTATGAAAATAGAATATAAATTTTAATGCCAATGACTTGCAAAAATAAAACCAAACTACTTGTATAAATATAAACTATTTATGAGAATTCATTTACGAAAACAAAGCCAAATCCCTTGCGGAGAAACCCAAAACAAAACAAAATAAATAATTAATACAGTAAAAATATTGAGTAATTATTTTTAAGAAAACTGAAAAATGGGATAGTTCTTCCTCATTAACTATCTCAAACATATTTGAGAAGTGGACATAAAAAGTTCTTTATGGAAAAGACGATACGACGAAATCATCAATCTTTTATAGATTATTCAACTAAAACAAGCTCTTGCCATATTGCCCAAGATATCTTTAGTTTTATTGTATTTTAATACATTCAAATTCAAAATTTTCCACCATCTTGTTGTATGCTATTTCGTCATAATAACATCAATCAACTTTAACTCGTGTTTGTTGAATTGGTAGAGATTTTTTTTGTTGTACTATCAGTTTCATATCTATTAGATCTTCTTTTTAGGAGTTGGTATAATTTTTTGATTTTTTTTATTCTTGTGGAATTACTTGATGTATCTATTGGTGATTGTTTTGTTGTAGATGATCTTGTCGTTGTTGTGACAGTTGTTTTTATTTTTTTGTGGAAATACTTCTTTACTTTGTATATTTTTTTTAGTTGCTTCAAGTATTTTTTTTTCTTCAGTTTTGGTTTCTTTTTGCTTGAAATTGCTGCCAATATGTCTTTTTTTATTTTCTTGAAAATGGTGTTACGAACCGTTTGTTGTATTTGTTTCACCGTCGTAACTACTTTTACCACAAGAAGTGCAAGCGTTCTGCTGAAATTGTAGCTCTTTTATTCAACTTTTATTAGTTTGATGACAAATTCCTCATCAATTACTAATTTTAGGCACAATTTGGTGGTTGTAAGGGATTTAATTTGATTATCTTTTACAAATTCTTCTTCTTTAGCTACTGCTGCTGAATTAATTTCATCATGTAGTAGATAATATATATATATATATATATATATATATATATATATATATATAAGTTTATATATATTTTTTAAATGTATTATTATGAGTGGAAAACATATTATGAATGACTTGCGAAAATATATACAAATGACCTGGCAAAAAACATCACTTGTGAAAAAATCATTTTCAAAAATGTAAATAACTTGCAGAACTATGTGCAAATGACTTGTGCAAAAATAAAGGTTCACAAGTGTAAACGACTTGCAGAAACACGTGCAATGGACTTATGAAAATACATCACTTTTAAAAGATTCATTTTTAAAAATGTAAATGACTCGTAGAAATACGTGCAAGTGAGTTGTAGAATAAAATATGTTTACCTTAATCTTCATTTTTGTTATCTACAGAGGCCCAATTCTTTTTTCTTTCTCTCCACCATTTTGAGAAATAGGTGCTTATAATTCATGTTTGTTGTGCTTTACTTGAACTGACATCAATAACTCATTTGTTTGTGTTGATATTGTTTTTTCAAGTTTGACTTTTAAAATAAGCTTTACATTTGTGAAGGTCAGTCTAAAATGTCTTTTACTAATACGAAAGTTGATCTCCGTATGTTATAACTTTTTATTATTTCAGTTATGGCATCTTAATTATTCAAAAACACATTTTAAGAGATACTATAATTGTGTATCTCCCAGAGCATTTATATGTTCTTCTCTTAATTGTTTTTTGTATTCATCACCGTAGATACAAGGACAACCACGAACTGAAGAAAAATGTGTGCGTTGAACTTAACACTTTTATTTATCTTGATTAGAGATAGTAAAAAATGTTATACTTATATGTATTTGCGGAAAAACACAAAAATGAAAGCAAAAAACAAAAATCAAACCCCTAAACCACAGAAACAAAAATAAAAACAGTTACTGTTATTAACTTGCGAAAATAATACAAAAATAATTATGAAAATAAAAAAATAAAACCTTAAACACACCAAAACACGAATACACACAATTGTTATCATTCACTAGTGAATATGGCAAAAAACATACAAATAAAAAAATCAAACCCCAAAATAACCAAAATAGAAACAAAAACAATATAGTCTTTCACTTACATAAATAAAGAAAAAATGATTAAAAAAATATCAAAACCCATAACAACCAAAAGACAAATAGAGTTATTGTCATTCATATGCAAAACAAGATAAAAACAAGTTACGAAAAAAGAAAAATCAAAACTCAAAACAACCAAAAATTCCAAAACATAAATATAAACGTTTATTGGATACTACATGCTATTAATTTCAAAAAATATTTGATGAAACAAAAATAAAGAAAAAAAGTTTAAACAAAACAAATATATGAAAGGGTAAAATAAAAGTTAAAAATTTAAGAAATATATATAAATTTTTACATTGAATGTTGGATGAAATTTGAATTAGTAAAAGAAAATAGAACAAATATGCACTAAACGATTCAATAAAAAAGAAGAATATAGTTTTGGAAAAGAGATATAACGTAAGTGTCGATAAGTGTCGATAGCGAAAAGAAAAACTTAAAATACGTGATTTCAAATTTTATATATATTTAGAAATTTTTCTTTACATTTATATATTGGTAGTTTGGTTCTAAATCCTTGTATATAAAAGGAAACAATTACAGATCTCTGTTGTCTGTAATGTTTGGTCAGAACAACTACTCAAAAACTCAATCATTAAAAATTTATGTCAAATCTACCGACCAGACCCAAGGTCGTCAATCGCATATGAGTTGAAGACCACACACAATCTAATCATTTATCTTTTTTATAACATCAAATTGATGAGTTGTTATATACTTATCTGGTGGTGACCATTAACATCCGCAATATAAACGATGAACGAAAAAAGTCATATCATCTACCATCATTTCTTAGGTACTTATAGGTTGAGGACATGACTTCGAACGAAGGAACCGACATGACTTCAAACGTGAAATTATCTCAACATTATAACGTCCAACAAATATATACATCTCATGTCTGAGGGAACCATCAAAACCATAAACGTTGTTCTTAACAAAGCAGAGGTCTAGATCCCTCGTTCCATTATCGTGGGAAATGTTTATGGGTCAGACTCTTATGCTTAGTAGCCGATGCATAGGCATTGTAAAGTTTGTCCCTTTTTGGCAATTCACTCAAACAAACCATCCAAAAAAAAACTTGGATTTTTATCTCGACTCACCTATCGTTAACTGTTTTCTCTGATATTCTCAACAGAATGTTGGACACTAATATCGCATAACCTACCAAACCACTGTCTTTTTTGTAGGTTCCAATTCGGGTTTTGTTTTCTAGATTTGGTAGTTGGACCTAATATTTCATATTTTGTATTTTGATTGTGATATTTTTTTTGGTAGCACTAGCCTGTTACTAATATGAGATATTACAAATATGATGCAGGTCATAAAATACCTAAAAAAATTTATTTGCTAAAAAAGATAGGATAATCTACCATAACCAGCTAATATCGAAACTATTTACCAATAATCGCTCAAGATTTTAAAAATTACTCATAACCACATGGTTTTAGAACTTAATTACGGATAACCACCTAGATTTTCTGTTAATACCAATATACTTTGATTCTTTTTATCTCTCTATTTTAAATTCATATCTTTCAGACCCTAGCTCCAACAAAATTCAAAAATATCATTGGTTCTTTTAAGACGAACAAAATTAGATCCATGAAAGATATTTTTTGCTTTTTTTTCTTGGTTGTGTAATTACATGTAATTGGATTGTGAAATAAGTTTGATTGTGTAAAAGCAATACAACTTGTTTTGCGAAAATGAGTGTTAATTGGATGCGAAAGAACTAATGTTTTTGTAGTTACCACAATATGTGCATTGAAAAAACTTGTTTATTTATTAAAAAAGTTAGACTATGTTGCGAAAATTATGGCGTGGAATTAGTTTGAAAAAACAAAATATAACTTGTTTTTATAAAAATAAGTGTTAATTGAGTGTGATACAACTAAATTTTTGTAGTTTCAATAATATGTGCAATTTTGGGTTTTAAAAAAATATTTTTATTTAAAAAAATTAGATTGTGGTAATGATGCGAAATTACGTGTAATTGGGGTGCGAAAAAACAACTTTGTTCTGGTTTCGTAATTATGCGCAAATGTGTTGCGTAAATAAGAAGAAAACGGTCGCGTAAATATAACTTTTGATTGTGAAATAAGTTTGATGGTGGGAAAAATAAATTACAACTTATTTTTATGAAAATTGAGTGTGAAACAACTATTTTTTTTAGTTTCTAAGAAAATACGTCTTTTTTGTATTTTGAAAATATTCATTTTATAAAAAAATCGGAGTGAATTAAGGGTGCGAAATAATATGTAATTATGATGTAATATTAATCGAAAAAAATATTCTCCAAAAAATACTAATGGATTTCATTGTTATTCGTTTCTACAAAGTAAAAATATGTTTAGTTTTAGAATTTTTTTTTAATAAAAAAACATAAAGTTTTGAAAGTTACTAAATTATTAAAATTGTACCGATTTTATGTTTTCAAAATATTATGGAAAATATTTATGTTATATATATGGTTATCCTTAAACTTAAAAACAAAAATTCAATGATTATTAATAACTTTTATTTTTTAAAATTATTGCTAACCTAAAAGTAGTTATACTTAAATATATAAATATGTTATTATCTTTTGCATCAATATACGGAGAAATTAGTATGATAAGTCTGAGAGAAAAAGTCGAGAGAAAATATAAATTCATACGATGTGGTGCTACGTGTGATTTAGTCTATTTTTAATGATAAATACTAAAAATTAGAACTTAGTATATAATTCATTTTTAATTGTATAAAAATTAAGAAAATCATTTAACCGAATTTGAAAAGAATATTACTAAGTCTAAAATGGCGCACTATTTGGAGTTTTATTAATCGTACTTCGATTTTGCTAACTCTACTTGTTAGAGTTGATCAAATATTCAACACAATAATTTTGGCTATTAGACAAAATCAAAGTCTACACTTATGGACGAAACCAGCTCAATTTATTCCAGTTGACTACTGTAGATGAAGTAGAAAATAATCATGCAGGTACAGTACGAGTATAATTTTAAGGGTTCTGCTAACAGGGCTTATGGAGCACGTGTTTGTTTTTTTTTTTTGAAATAAAGCTTTAAATTATGAGAAAAGTACCGGTAAATATCTTCTCAACTATGGTATTATCCGGCGGTATTCGCTTTTTGGATAGTGTAACTTGGTACCTCGAACTGAAATTTGGACAAAAATACCCCCGACTAAAAAAAGGCGCGCGCTGTAAAAAAAAAAAAAAAAAAAAAAAAAAAAAAAAAAAAACTGGTACAATTCTCAGGATGCGAATTGCTTGCAAATTCTCAGGATGCGAATTGCTTGCAATTTCTGAACGATTCTCATGATAAGATGCGAATTGCTTGCAATTTCTGAACGATTCTCATGACAAGATGCGAATTGCTTGCAAAATTCTGAACGATTCTCATGATAAGATGCGAATTGCTTGCAACTCTCAAGATTTATGAACGATAAAAAAAAAAAAAAAAAAAAAAACTGGTACAATTCTTAAGATGCGAATTGCTTGCAAATTCTGAACGATTCTCAGGATAAGATGCGAATTGCTTGCAATTTTTGAACGATTCGCATGATAAGATGCGAATTGCTTGCAAATTTCTGAACGATTCTCATGATAAGATGCGAATTGCTTGCAACTCTCAGGATTTCTGAACGATAAAAAAAAAAAAAAAACTGGTACAATTCTCAAGATGCGAATTGCTTGCAACTGGTGAAATTTTATTTTTTAAAAAAATCAAAAAAAAATCATAAATGGATCTAGTTCTGTTCATTTTTAAAAAACAAAAGTAATGGTACTTTCATTTATTTTTTTCGAGCTCCGGTTCGAAAGATACGGATCTTTTAAAAATAAAATTAAAAGAAAAGTAGGAAAGAGAAGGAAAGAGAAGGAAATAGAAATTTTGGTTACGTGGCTGTTCATGAATGGTGAGGGTAGTTAGGGTATTAAAATAAAGTTAGGTACTATGTCACAATTAGGTAGTTGAGTTGGGTATTAAGTAACAATTGATCAAACCTTGGGTGGTAAGTGACAATTGAATAGTTGAGTAGGTACCTTTGGTGCAATTTCCCTTAAATTAATTTAAATAGGGTTCATACAAGAAAACCGGGCATACCCCGAGTATACAATCACATCTAAATGAAATAACATAAGGTACGATCAAATAGAAAATAGCAGATCAAATTGGCAAAGTAGAAGTGTATTGGTCTTACAAAATGGTCATCCGTGCCAGCTGCCAAACGTCTACCATAGAACTCCTTGAGCTGCACACGCCATGACAAGACTTGCAATAAAAAACAAAAAATTAGAAAGATATTATACCGGCCAGCTAGTCTTGGTACTTTGGAATCTATACCGTAAATCTGAAAAGATATGATAAGAAACCGAGGAGGCGGTGGATGGAGAGGAACCAAAGACTCTTGAGTTCCTCTCCTTCCAGACGTGGTAAATTACCGCGACAAAGCAAGCATTCCAAAGTTGATGGTTACGAGATTGAGACCAAGTGGATGCTTCAGAAATCCAAGACTGCCAGCTATTACTTGAAAAGGGAAAACCAAGTTTATTACTGGCGTAAGTCCAGATACTCTGGACGAAACTGCACTCAAAGAGGAGATGAGAAATAGTTTCCGGATCAGAGCGGCACAAGGTACAATCAGTTGGGATATTGTAACCCCAGCTGATAAGCTTGTCTTTGGTGGCAAGCTTGCCTAAAAGAGCGAGCCAAGAAATAAAAGAATGACGAGGAGTATTGAGTTTATTCCAGACTAACCCGGCCCAACCCACATGAGGGTTAGGCTGACGAATGGCAAGGTAAGTGTCTCTGATTGTAAATGAGTTGCATCCAGCCTTCGGCTTCCAGTAAGGGATGTCGATGAACTCAATGTTGGGAGGCGGGAGGGAGAAGATTAGGTTATGGATCTCCAACAGATTAGCACGGCTCCGAGATCTCGCGGGTCTAAGGTTGACGGGCCAGTTCCAGTGGCCATTACTAATAATGTCTGAAACTTTTAGGTTTTCCCCAAGCCTGGAGTCCGAAATAGTGTTGTCGCCATAATGAGATGCAAGAGAAGAGGAGAGGAGCCAAGGATCATACAGAAGGAACTCTTCGAGCCATTTCCGATAGGCACCCTGTACAGATTATAATCCAAACGGCGAAGACGTAGAATTTTCCTCCAGATCTAAGAGGGAGAGGATCCAATCTGGAGGGTCCAAAAATTCTCATTTTTGATTTTTTCCATTTTAATCCAATCACTCCAGATGGAATGATTGTTATTACTTATGATATACCAAAGGTACTTGAGGACGGCCGCCTGATTCCATATTTTTAGATCCAGAACCCCAGGGCCGCCTCCAACATGGGCAATGTAACAGTAGTCCAAGCAACTTTGGCACCATAGAATTTCATAGCGGTACCCGACCAAAGAAAACGACGAAAATTTTGGGACAGTTCTTTGAGAATTCTAGAGGGGAGGATGAAAATGGAAGACCAATAGACCTGACCAGCGAATAAGACTGATTTAATAAGCTGGAGTCTACCAGCATACGAAATATGACTAGAAGTTCAAGAATTAATACGAGAGGTAATTTTGTGGAGGAGAGGACGACAGTCCGAGTAGGTGAGGTGACTGGTGAGAATGGGGACTCCTAAGTATTTAACGGGCAGAGAGCCTTCCGGGAATCCCAAAATCGAAAGAAGGTTAACTCAAAGGGAATCTTCGATACCCAAAAAATAGATGTGACTTTTAGAAGCGTTGACTTTGAGACCAAAAAGGGAATAGAACTCGTCAAGGGCCTTTTTAATAAGATGGAGGAACTTTTCGTCGCCATGGCAAAAGATCATGAGATCATCGGCAAACCAGAGGTTAATTATTTTGAGCTTTTGACATTTCCAATGGAAACGAAACTGCTTATCCTTACTTTTCTCCTTGAGGATGTAGACAGAGCTTGCATAACAAGGACAAAAAGAAAGGGGGAGAGAGGATCTCCTTGTCTCAATCCTTTCCGACCTTTGAAATTTCCATACGGGTCTCCGTTAATGTTGATAGAATACGACGCAGAGGAAATGCATTTAATGATCCAGGTGATCATTTTCTCGGGGAATTCCATAGCAACAAGGATATCAAGTATGAGGTGCCAACTGACATTATCAAATGCTTTCATTAAGTCTATTTTGAGAGCGACTCTTTTGTTTCTACGATTAGAATGGTACCCACAGAGAAGCTCCTGAGATAAAAGGATGTTATCCGAGATGTTCCTACCCTCCAGAAGGCCGATTGGGAATTATCAATAAGATAGGGGAAAGAATCCTTAATTCTTTTGGCTAAGATTTTAGAGATGATCTTGTAAAGAACATTACAAAGAGCAATGGGTTTAAAATCGGCAGGACCCGAGGGAGAATCCTTTTTGGGGATAAGAGCAATAGAGGTGGAGCTCCAAGATGGGTCCAGAGAGGAGGTACGGAAGAATTCGAGGACACCATTACAGATGTCATGGCCAACAATGCTCCAATTAGTTTAAAAAATGAGGAGTTGAAACCATCAGGACCCGAAGATTTATTGCTTTCAATACTGAAAAGAGCGGATTTGATCTCTTCACAAGAGATCTCACGAATCATCGAAACCTGGTCAGAGGGGGTAACTGTAGAAGAAAGAAGGGAGGATGCAGTTTCTAGACCCGGATAACCATCAGAGAGTCTCGAACCTAGAGAGTTTTCAAAGTATCTCACAAAAACATTGGCCACACTAGTTGGAGTTGAGACAGTAACTCCAAACTCATTGTTAATAGAGATGATTTTATTACGGAAAAGACATGCCTTTATACTATTATGAAAAAATTTAGTATTTTTATCCCCAAGCTTTATCCAGTTTTCCCTAGATTTTTGCTTAAGAAAAGACTCTTCGGCTCGACTGAGGAAGATGAACGAAGTTGAGGCTTCACTTTCATCCGAGAGAAGAATCGGGTTAAGTGGATCATTAGCCAGATTAGACTGCGCCAGGAATAATTTATTTAGGGCACTCGAAACTCTGGAGCTAATGTCACTAAACTCTTTACGATTAAGACCAACAAGATCAGACTACAATCTTAAAAGTTTTCCGGTAACCAATCTCATCCCAGAAGAAACAATAGGATGATTCCAATTTGAAGAAATAATATTTTTAAATTGCGGACGAGCTTGCCACATGTTAAAAAAATTAAAAGACTTTTTCCGTTTTTGACGAGGCAAACCAAGGTTTAGCGTGACCGTGGTGTGGTCAGAGGTACGCAGGTAACCAAATTGGGCAAATGACATAGGGAACAGGTTGTCCCATACAGGGTTGACAATAACTCTGTCAAGCTTGGAGAGAATGGGATTCTCAGGCTGCTTGTTAATCCACGTGAAACAGAAACCATAGGATCTAAAGTCGCTAAGCTCACTACGGAAGCAACAATAGTTAAAGTCGTTAATGGCCGAAGTCCAATTCTCAGAGGAACCTAAACGATCATCCGGGTGGCGGATGACATTGAAGTCTCCGAGAGAAACCCAAGAATATTTTTATCTACCATGGATATAGTAGACAAGTCATTCCAGAGTTGAACTCTCTCAGAAGCTTCATTAAAAGCATAAATAGCAGTAAAACGAAGCGCGGCAGCGATATTATGACAATTAGCTAAACAATGGATAAATTGCGGGGATTGGGAAACTTTAGTAATAGTTATTACACTAGGGTTCCAAACAATCCAAATTCTACCTAGCGGGTGATCAGAGTGGTTAGAAATGACATGCCAAAAATGAACCATCTTCTTAGTTATAGATTCTACTTTGAACAACTGGACTTTAGTTTCTACGAGGATTAACAAAGATATACTATTACTGATAATAAAATCAGTAACTTCTTTTTGTCTAACAGGGTCATTTAGTCCCCGAACGTTCCAAGATGCTAATTTCATGAAATAGAAGACTTACAGAGCTCTAGTCGATGGTCCTGTCGGAGGAGAAATCCAAACCTACAGTGCACTAGTCGATGGCTCCTTTCTTTACCGTTAGCGACAAAAGTAGAACCTAAGTGAGAGTTATTCTTTATCCGGCTCGCCACCATCACCCGACTATAAGCTTCGACTATAAGCTTCACTGACAATTACGATCCATAGATGAATTAAAATAAATCCATTAATATAACTTTTTACAACTATTAAAATATTTTGAACATGATATATTTGACTAGATGACCCCACGAACTTAGCAAAACGGCACCACACGTCCACGAGAAAAATAATTAATAAGTAATTGAAAAATAACTATAAATATATATAGTTAAAACATTTAAAGTACTTTTAAGAGAAAAAGATAGATTAGTGGACCGTAAAGATATGGTAAAACAACCCATCCTTTCAAGGTGACACAGATCTCTATGTTCCCCAATATCCGATGAGGATAAAATGGAGAGTAGGCTACAAGCATTCCGATTAGCCAAGATATAAAGTCGGTACCGAAGGTAAGCGGTCGTGAACAGAGAAAGCCGACTAGGGGAAGAAAATGTGGTCGCATCCATCGACGGAAAGCAACCCGTGGGTATAGATCTGGGTTTACCAGCGCTGTCATCAAAAACGGAAAACCAGTCATCTACGGCGACGCATACATCAACAACGATGACGTATTTAAAAGAAAACCCGTGACTTCTTATACAGCTGCAAGAACTATGGTTAACGCCTCCGACAGAGACACCACCACAACCAGCGACAAGGATGACACGTTGAACCAAAATACATAAACCGGGGAAAAGAGGCACGGGATGAGGACGCGTAAACACCACCACACCGACCGATGGTAGTCACGACGCCGATGAAACCAGTTAGAAAGTATCATAAATCATCGACTGTGTTTGAATTTGAAAAACTATTTTCTAGAGAGGAGAAGAGTCGTTGTAGAAGAAGACTGTTCTGATTAACTTTGTATAGAGCACGTTAATGAAGATTTTAATTACTGATCTCGAAAAGATTCTACCCTAAACTATTTAATTCATTTTTATTTTATTTAATTTAAAATCTTTTCGAAAGAAGTAACTGACCTCCGTTCGGTGCTCGAGGGCACCGGTTAACATTTTTTTAATTTTAATATAATTGTCAATTTTAGTATTTAGGGAAAGTGCAAAGCAATAATTTCTATGATGATCCATTACGGCTCAGAGATATCCAATCATACGATTAAGACAACTTTACACATCATAATATCAATTTATTCTGCAAAATACAAACCAACTTTTCATTAATGAGAAAGTTACAAATTTTGAATTTATTTTTGAAGATTTTGTATGCTAGTTTTAATTTAAATATTTTTCAAAATAATAAATTTAAATATTTTTCAAATTATTTATTTAGAAAAACAATTTTATTATATAAAATATTATCTGATATTTATATTATGAGTATATTTGCTGACAGTCATATATCAAAAACTATATAAAAACACAATATGTAATTTTTTTTTCTATGATATAGGCGTGTTTCAATATAATGTTTCATATAATGTTTCATATGTTCATGTAATAATTTGGGCAAGAACTTTAAAATTTGAATCTATCACCCCAGTTATTTTAGAACTTTAATCGATATCTGTAATTTTAGTTTCTCACCACAATAACGAGCATGTTTTACCATAGTAAACTAGGTTCAAATTCTATTATCCAAATATTATTTATTTCTCTATAAAAACGGTCCGCATTTTCGACGAAACATTTCGTCGTGATAATATGCTAAGTAGTTCAAGATAGTGCAAATAGGAGGTGATTTAAATAATTATAAACATCGTGTGCAACAAAAATCATAACCGTGTCGATTTGCACACATGTGTTTATTTTTTAAAATCAATATTATAAGATTACTTATACCATTTTGTTTCTTGTAAATTAAAATAATAATTAAATAATATCATGACTACTGATAAAAAATACAAAAATTAATATGATGAATTAAGATATTGTCTTTATAGATGGTTTTGATGGGGTTATCTTTACAAGATGATAATATAAAACAAAAATCACACATATCACTCTCATGGTGTTTAATATCTTTAATCCTAATCTGACTAATCTTTAAAAACCAATCTCTGCTGGCATTATCGAACATAAAGAAAAAAAATATTAAAATGCCAAGAATGTACACTCATGATGTTTGACATCTTTGATCCTAATTTGACTAACATTTATGACCTTTATATAAGAATTGTTTTGGTGTTTAAGACTTAGAAACTCTTGAGAAAAATTTCAAAACCGAGGAAAAATGTACAAAAAAGTTTTTAATATTACAATACTTTGAATATAGATTTCAAGATATAAAAAAGATTCTATATAAGTTTATGAACTTCAAGATAAAATCAATAAATTTAGGCTTATAAAATATTTCAAGTGGAAGACATAATAACAAAATTACACGACTCATAGGAAAACTACCGAAATAGAATTCTCCATACTTTAGTGAAGTACTTACTCTCTCTAATAAATCCAAAAATATATAAACAGTAAGGATGAGTCTAACGTGAGAGATAAAATAGAAACAATTCTAAAATTTGAACTTCAATTAGTTTCATGTTGTTGAAAGTAAGAAAAAAAACATAGGTTTTCTAAGAAAGCCTTTGAAAATAAAGTACTAGAAAAAATAAATATAATTGTTACATTTATAGTTTTTATGGATACTTTACAAGATATATAATCTTTACAAAAAAAAAGAATGTAAATGCATTGGAGAAAATATTGCAATGAGGGTTGAGAATAAAGACATCAAAAATAAAATTTCTCGGTGGTAGTACCACACTTGCACAAAAATTGGTTGTTCACGAAAACATTTGTATGCATTTTTTAAAATGTGATGTAATAAGCAAATATCAATTTGGTGTTTACAAGTAGGAATAGATTACTATTAAAAATAGGTTAGCTGAACGTAAAACTAAAACATTAATCAAAATGTTTAATCTCATGTTTATCTATCTTATATTGCATGTAAATAGTAAGGTGAAGACGTGTTAATAACATATCATATTATAAATCGATTTCTTTTTATAAAAAAAACCCAAAATATCACCATATAAGGTATAAAAATTAAATAAAAAATTGAATATTAGTTACTTTAAAATTGAAAGATGTATTGTATTTTCTAAGGCTCGTATTAAAATGGTTATAATTAGAGCTAAAAACTATAAAATGTGCTTATGTTTGTTACATATAAAATAAGAAAGCTTAGATCTATAAGATCTAGAGTTTAATATCATATTTTTATACAGGGAAGCCAAATTCTTTGATTTCATGTTATCTAATGATAACAAAACTCAAGTAACTTCAGCAAGCACGAAAATAGTTTTAAAAAAGTGCATGTGGTTGAAAATCATCAAAGTGAACCTCGTAGTAGTAAAAAAAATCCAAACATTTTTGGACATTATGTTTGTCTAGAATTTGTTTGTTTTAGGTATTATCCGGAATTTCTTTTAGTGTCCAATTAGACAACAAAAAACATACAGGGTTTATCTAGATATTGGATAGTAAAATATGTTTTTATTTAGTTAACTAAATAAGTTTAGGAATCAAATTGGATGGAATTGAAAGTTTTAGTATGATTTAATTTTAGAGGATATTTAGGGAGTTATGATTCAACATATAAAATAATTACATTAATATTGAATACTTTATTTCTGAAATAAATAATATTATATAAAAAATCGAGAAATCTAACGAGTTAATATACAGTGTTGGAGGCAAGTTTTCGTCTCAAAGACCGGGACACGAGTACTTTTAATCATGTTTATACATTGTTCGATGACTTTGATTGATCTTTTAAATAAATACTACAATATTGATAATGCAAGTATATTCATTTAAGATACTTATGATAATGCGATAATATGAAGTTGAAAAATGAGTGTATGAATTTTGGTTATCTTTTTACATGTGCATTATATTTATACACGAATTCATATGTGTTGGTTATGTTTGAATAATATGAGGTCATGTGTGGATGGTGTTGATCCAATATGGATAATACCAGGTCATGCGTGTTGTTGGTCATTTGTGAATGATATGAGGTAAAGTGTAGACATTGTTGGTCATGTGTGGAAGAAATGAGGTCATATATGGACAATATTGTACATTTTAGATGATATAAAAATCATATATGGACGGTGTTGGTCCTTGTGGATGGTATATACATGATCTGTTTCATTTATCATTGCAAATATAAGTTATATTAATTTTCTATGAATGTATTTATCTTATCTATATATTGTGTTATTTATCAGTAGTGAATAGTGATGCTCACCTCCATACAATTTTATGTGCACGTAACATATAAAGTTAGGCTTAAATTAGGGAATAATTGACTAACCCATTCAATAATATTAATAATTCAATGCTAGAAAATAAATAATTTTTTATTATCTTTCATGATGACAAATACACGCGTCCAAAGGATTAACTAATGCATTCATTCAAAATGGTTAACTTTTACATCAATTCACATATCTATTATGGATTATTAACTCATTCATCTACTCAAGATGACTAACTTATGCATCTAAATCGTACATATATTCAAGAGTATTAGCTTTTGCATATATTCAAGATGACTAGCTCATCCATCCATTTGTGATGACTAACTATGTATCCATGTGGAATGACTAACCCGTGCATCAATTCAAGTTGAATAACTCATGCATAAATTCAATATGAATTGTTCGTGCATCCATTCAGGTAAACTAACTCATTCACTAATCTACTAAAAATCATATATATATATATATATATGTATGTATTCCAAAAAATCCAAGAAAATGTTGAATATCAGCAAGGCATTCGATTAGTTTTTTACGTTAAAATTAAACATCACATTTACTAACAGCCGTCTATTTTTAAAGGTAACTTAAGAAAGAAACATCATGTTTGATACTGACATGAAGTTTGATCCAAACATCAGATTTGATAAAAATTTCATATTTAATACAGATATTAGGTTTGGTATGAACATCAGGTTTAAGATATATATCAGGTCTGACACAAATATCAGGTTTGATACATAGGCATACACATAAATCTATATTATATCTAATCCAATTACTAAATCTCTTGTTAACTTATATTAGGTTTCATGTTTTCAAGTAATTCAAAATCTTATATAAAATATTGTTAATAAAGATCAAAATTTTAGTTTAAATGTTTTGATCAAGCTTGCGCTTCAAATATTTTTGCTCAAGTTTAAGGGGTACTTTTGTACAAAGATGAAAGAATATCAAGAATAATATAATATTATATTTCTAATTTAAATTTAATCAATAAGTAATAGATTATTGAACATCCAATATATATATATATATATATATATATATATATATATATATATATATATATATATATATCAACAACCAATTTGTATAGATATTATATCTTTATGTATACCAATTGTAATAAAAAACTACACCTATAAATAAGTATATAAACACTTTTCGCTAAATTTCTTATTTATTTACGATTCTTATAATTTTTTCAATTTAGTTTTTAATTGACACCTCACGTTAATTTTTTTATTTATTTTAATTTCTTATATATATAAGGGCGGATATTTCATATGTAATAATAAACTTAATGAGTTTACTAGCATCTAAGTATAAAATATTATAACACCATTATTAGGGTTCTTATATATTTAAAATGATAACAAAAATTTGTGCCTTTATTGTTTTACTTTTAAAAATACTTGAGGCAAGCATAAATACAAATTCGATAAAGGAATAAGTATTTATCTTTAGAGACAATCCCATTTTTTAGGATGTACACTAATATATCTATATGTTTTATTCAAATTTATAATTTGACTTAATAATGTGGACCAAAAGACGAAAAAAGGTTGAGTGATTAAGAGACTGATCACTATTTTTCAAATATATAACAAATAGTCAAATAAATTTAGGTAAACTCTACAACCACGTCTATAATAGAATGTCTATGAATACGAGTATTAGATATGAGTAGGTATAAAACAGATTACAGATAGAATAATGTTGGTCTAATAGTATATTCTAGTGAGAACATATTAGATTTGTTTCCTAAACTCATATTTCAAAAAGTCGTAAAATCAACATCTAGCAAAATAAACTAAAACTTTTAAAATGTCATTTTTACTAATGATGATCACCTAATTCGATTATAGTAGATATCTATAGGCTTAAATCAGAGAATAGTCCCTCGACTATACCATTTTTTTTCATTTAGTCCTTTGAATTTGAAATCACCGTTAAGGGTCCCTAGACTTGGCAAAACAATATAAATTTAGTCCATGACTTAGAAAATATATAAATTTAGTCTCTGAACTTGGAAAAGTCTATAAATTTAGTCCATGGTGAGGGGATTTTTTCTTGGTATCAGGGACGCAATTTATAAATTTTGCGAAGTCAATAAACTAAATTTATAGATTTTGCAAGTCAATGACTAAATTTGTAGATTTTTTCATGTCCAAAAACCTCATTGATGATTATGAAATCGAGACTAAATGAAAGAAAATGGGATAATTGGTGAACTATTTACTGATTTAATATAATATCTAAACATCAATAAAATAGCTTTTATTTATTAGTTTTCATTTGGTAAATGATAATAGTATCTTTTTTTGTTACTAACTATAAGTTAGCAGTAAGTAAATATTTTTTCACGTTTTAGTTCAAAGACTTAACATACCTATTAAAGTTATACTCTCTTTGTCTCATTATATAAGTCGTTTTAAGGTTATGCACGAGTATTAATGAATGCTATAGTTGTTTTTATTTTTATAAAAAGGGACAAAGAAACCCACTCAATTGGTAGAAATCAATAAATAATAATTTTGCATTGATATCCTAAAACGACATGTAAAATGGGATAAAAATAATTTCCTAAAAAGACATGTATTTCACGACGGAAAGAGTATGTATCAACATGTTTTAAACCTACAAATATATATTCTTGGTTCGGAAACACTATAGTTTAATTTACAATACATATGAGATATTATCTATTTTATTTTTTCATATAATATTTATATATTTAGTATGTAAAACACATTCATGAACAAGTTCCAAGGGCGGATCCAGAACTAAGATTAAGAGTATGCTAAAAATAATATAAATATTTGAATATTACATTGTAAAAATATATCAATATCTCACTTGACGAAGGAATAGAAGTAGGTTCTTCGAATGACCTTTCATTTGATTCATTTCCGATAATAGAAGTATTAGACTCTAGAAGTCTAGGGGTAGGTGTAAAAGACTTGCGCAACATCTTCTAAACAAATCAGACTAAATTTTTCAATTAAACACTAGACAAACAAAACAAAATTCAATAGGTAATATGAAAAACAAAACAAAATTCAATAGGTAATATGAAAAACAAAACTAAAATTAGTAACCAAATCATTTGAAAACTTAAATAGAATTAGTAATCAAATAATTCCAAAACATATTTTATTATTATAGTATTTTATTATTTTATTATAATTGTTTAATTAATAAATTTTGGATAATGTTTTTTATTACTTAATAAATTACATAAATATGATTAATAAAATTATTCATCGATAAAATTTATACAAAAAATAATAATCAATTATATATGTAACTTAAATATAATCAGATTCAAATCACTCTAAAACACATTTTATTATTTAAATTTTAGTCTTATTATAGTATTTTAATATTATTGTTTAATGAGCAAAGTTAGGATAAAAAATGACGAGGAATATCCATATACTTTTATTTATTTATTTTAAAACAAATATTTTATATAAATTTATCTTTATTTTCTTAGAACCAAATACTCTAATATATATTCCTTTTTATTTCTTTTAAAACAAATATATTTTTCGTAATCACAAAGAGAGAAATCAAAATTGTATTAAAATACAGTCACATCCTTAAAGCCAATTGAAAGAGAGAAATTTGAGAAAAAATAAAATGTTTGTGGAGTTTATAAGATTCAAATCCATGACCTTGATTAAATAATCCACAAAGCCAATTGAAAGAGAGAAATTGAAAAATATATATGATTGTTTTGGGTAATCCACGAAAGAGAGGTACCGTTTTTGGGCTATAAAAGAATCGAACACATAACCTAAAAAAATAGGTAGGACTCTTTACCACTATACTAAACCTTTTTTTTAAATTAGGGTATGCCATGGCATACTTGGCTTCCCTCTTAATCTGTCCTAGTGAACAACAAATATTAAATATTCCTAAAATCTCATATCCTCGTAAACACATAGTTGCAGGATATTTAAAGATCTTTAAAAAAAGTTACGATTTTGATATGATTTTAAGGCTTTATTTTTAGATCCGAAAACACAACATTTTAGTTTCGTTGATATATTGTTCATTTTAGGGTATTTATACAATGCACGTGATTTTTCTATTTTGAAAACATCTCACATTTATAAAAATTAAACTGATATCATTTTGATATCTCCTTTTTAGATAAAACAATATTTTAAGTTCCAACCCATGTGATATATTTCTGTTTTGATATGTCTATGATCTATATTGCTTTTTGTGTCAAACATTTGTACCATATTTACAATTAAACTCATATTAATAAACTTCCAATATAAGTGTTAGGATGGAGATATGTGGGTAAAATTCTCAGATGACGAACATGTGACTAGAAGTCAAGAGTCATATTTAAGGTGAATGATCTGCTGTAGAGATTGAGCACCTGATGGCTCATCAAGCAAGTGGCTTGATCAAGGAGCGGTGCAATGTCATCTATAGATGGAGTGCATGATAGCTCATCAAGCAGGTGGCTTGACCAAAGAGTGGCACAATGCCCTTTGATAGTGATCATATAGATACGCCCTAATTTTAGAGGTTAGCCATCTCTCCACCTGACTAGAGTAGGCGCATTGGAGTCAATTGAGAGGAGGCTAGAGTGGTACTTTATTCGAAATGAGAATTGTTAGGTGAGACCATAGACCTATATCCCACATCGGTTATATGTGGCAAGAAAGATCAGTATATAAGATAAGAATATATTTCTATTAGTGTGAGGTTTTTTAGAAGTGGACTAAAAATCAAAATTGTGCGGGCTAGAAGGTAGGACCTCATATTCCCTACAATAAGACCTAACACATTCAATAAAAAAAATTAAATCTAACATGTTGTACTTTGAGTTTTATAAATTGAGAATGTACTTGGTTAATATTAATTATCTTTATATACATATAATAAATAAATAAATAATTTTTTATTTTTAAAAACATTATATGTTTATTTTAATGTCATATTAATGAATGATACATAGTTTATAATATTCAAAATTAGTTTATAATATTCAAAATACTAATTTTGTATTTTTATATTTATTCATATGTGGTTCCTGATGAAAATATTTATTCGATATTCTTATAGTCAATTTTATTTGTTCATGTTCGGTGTAGGCTAGAAGTAACTAGTTAACAAAGGTATATTCATAAGAATACATGGGTGTTGGATATGATGTTATGTGTATAAACAAGAACTATTGAAAACTCTATCGTGTTTGAGCCGTGATTTAGTTGTAGAGACGTGTGTTAATCCTAAAGGTTGGGACAAGTTGTAGAAGACTTGTGACCACTGGGTAGAAGGAAATATGTATTGAGTCAAAGCAGGATGGTCTGAAGCAAGCTGATCAAAAGCACCACTCTGATCCAAAGCGCGTTGGATCGTTGCACTAGTGGGTCGAAGCAGAGTATTAATTTACTAGGTCTCTTATATTTATCTGGAGTTATATCAACCATTGATTAATAGGTTTTAATCTTGAGCGTCTGATGAAGAATTATGGTTTTCATTAGACATATAAATAGAAGAAAATATTGTTATGCAACGTGTATGTGATAGTTGCGTGACTATGGTGGTGTAATTATGTGAGAAGATATTTCATGAGTGAGTGAAATAAGTATAGGTCCTTTGAGAGATAAATATGGTACGAGACAAACATTAAATAAAAGGATATTGTTAATTACTTCATCTTATGTAACCTACTTATATAAAAAAGAGCGTATGTTGCCCGTGGATGTAGGATATGTTCACAATCCAAATCACGTTAAATAATGTTTTGTGTTGGTTTTATAATACTTTATTTTTATTTGTTGCTCATCTTTTATAGCTAAATTAAATCGTTCTTTCGTAGGTTTATTTAATTAAATACCGGTTCTTATCATGATCGATCAGTGTACTAGTTTCCCCTAACAAGTGGTGCGGTGAGTGCGAAACAACGATATAAAGAGTGGATCGATCATTATCCGTAAGTTGTAGAATTAGACATCTTATAGAAATTATAAAAGACATTAAATATGAGTTCTATGAAGCTTAACTTATAGAAATTTGACGAGTCTAATACTTTCAATCTCTCGAGAATTAAGTTTAAGGCTTACCTAGTACGGAAATGATTGGCGGCTGATGTCGTCGATATATCTACACATGTTAATGGCATGGTAGTGTCTTAAGCTCGTAGTATCGTCATACTGAGCTTGGGAGATGAATTGATAGAAGAGGTATCTGAAGAGCCTACGACGTTGGAGATATAAAATCAACTTAAAATGATTTTCATGAATACCTAAAACAACTTTATTTGTTGTTGATAGATAGTAACCAATCAATCATTTTCTTGAGTTCTCTACTAAACATGTATGAATAATTTGTAAACACTATACTTTATAGGAAAGAATTCCTTAAAATGTTCAAAGTCGAGAGTGCGTTGAACGCGAAAGATCTTCAAAAGAAGATTGTTCTGAAGGGTGGCTGTGAATGACACATACTGAGTGTGAGAGGTCGTTCATGAAAATAATATTCAAGTAAAAAGATAGGGAACTATCGGTCGAAGTCCAAAGGGGCTGGGATGGGTTCAAATGAAGTATGTTGGATATTGAGAAAGAAAGAACATATTTGTCAGAACTACCCAAAGAAGGTAAATAACAACAATTATCTGAAGAAAGAAGTTGAAGATACTACAATCGTGTATGATGAATGTGAGTATGATGATGGGTTAATAACTTTTTATTCTTATAGGTACAACAATAAATAGGTTTTGAATTCGGGTTCGTTATCTGACATGACTTCCAATAAGCATTGATGTTGATCTTCAGGAATAATGAATCCTACGATGTCAGAAGGATTGAAAGGTGTGAATCAAGTTTTCTACATGACTTGAGAGAGTAATTAACAATGTAAGGTATATATCTGAAGTCAAAATTAACCTTCTTTCTACTGGGATGTTAGATTAAGAAGGGTTTACCTATAGGGGTGTAGATAACAGATTTAGGGTTTTGCAAGGATTCTTTGTTGTTATAAAAGCCTATAGGATTGATTGTGTGTTAGTTCTTGAGGGTACTATAGTGTAGATGGTGTGTCTATTATGGTAAAATATTATACCAGGTTATGACATTAGTAAACTAACTAAATATGGAATGTTATATGGTACATTAGTTCCGAAGCTAAGCTATTATGAAAGCTGTGTTTTGGATAAGAGCAATAGGGTGAGCTTTCTGGCCAACAACTATACATCCAATGAAGTACTTGATTATATTCATTCAGACCTTTGGAGTCCATCACAAGAACCTCCATAGGCGGTGGAATGTACTTTATATTGCTGATTGATCACTATTCCAGGAAAGTGTGATTATACTTTTGAAGACCAAAGATGAAGCAATTGTTTCCTTTATGAACTGGAAGACTTTGATAGAGAATCAAACCGGAAAAGTACTGAATAAGCTTTGTATTGATAATATCTTAGAATATGTGAAGAAAGAGTTCACTAGCTATTTTCAAAGTTTGTGCTAGACACCGAACCGTACGTGGGGATCCCTAACATGACGGGCTTGCTAAGAGAATGAATCAAACTTTACTAAAACAGGTTAGATGTATACGTCATACAGTTGGTGGTCTAAATTTCTAGGTATAAGTCGTGACAACGACTGCATATATCATAAACAAGATTACATATAAATCTTAAATTTCTTTATTCTGTAGAAACCCCAGACTAGAGAGAAATCTAAGTTAGAATATTTGAGAGTGCTCAGATGTGTTGTTTACACACACGTAATGATGTAAAGCATGATATGCTTAGGCCAAGATAACTTCAAGTTTTGTTCCTCGGCTATCCGAAAATAGTGAAGGGTATAGATTATGGTGCCTTAAACTTGGATATCATAAATATTTAATTAAACAGGGACATGGTTTTCAATGAAGAGGACATGTCATTGAAGAGGGCGGTGTGGAATCAACCTAGTACTGCCATGTATATCGGCTCCGATTATGCAGGCTGGCTGGACACAAGAAAATCCACTTCAGATTATCTGTTTATTATTCTTGGAGGAGTGGTTCATTACACTTTGTATGTAGAAGGTCGTTGTGTTTTTGTATTCGAAATCTGATTATATGGGTGCTACGGAGACCATGAAGGAAACTATTTGACTAAAAGGATTGTTGAGTGAACTCACTACTATTGAGTAAAATGTGACTATGTTATGTAATAATATGAATGCCATTACTTTGATTAAAATTTCAAATTTCTATGAGCGAACTAAACGTGTAGATATTAAGTGGCACTTTATCAAAGATGTGATGGAGAATGAGCAAGTAAAGGTCGCTAAGATTTCTAGAAAATAAAATCCTTCAAATGTTCTTGCCAATGTATTATTGATTTCAAAGCTCATGAACTATATGGGACTAATGCAAGTCTGTAATGTAGGTGAGATGGTCTCTAAAGAGTAGAAACATTGAATGCGATGGATACTGGAGTTACTAGAAGCCTAAGTGGAGATTTTTTAGGTGTAGGCTAGAAGTAACTCGTCAACAGATGTATTACCGTATGTTTACATGGGTGTTGAATCTGTCGTTATATGTATACGCAAAAACTGTTGAAACTCTCTGGTGGTTGAGTCGTGACTTAGTTGTAGATACGTCTACTAATTATAAGAGTTGAGGAAAGATGTTGAAGATTGATGACCATTGGGTCGAAGAAAATATGTACTAAGACAAAACAAGATCGGTTGAAGCAAGGTTGTTCAAAGCGAGCTCATAAGAAGCACCATTGATCCTAGGTGTGTTGGATCGTAGTAACAATGGGCCGAAACGTAGTATCCAATTTATTAAGTGTCTTAACCATTGATTGCTAAGATTTAATCTGAAGCGATTGATGAAGAATTAAGGTTTCCTTAAACATATATATAGAAGAAGATATTAGTACGCAATATGCGATGTGATAGTGGCGTGACTGTAGTGGTACATTTACATGAGAAAATATTCGATGCGTTTGCAAAATAACTTTAGGTCTATTGCGATATAAGTGAGGTGAAATATAAACATTAAATAAAGGATTTTATGAATCATGATAACTTTTATTACAAAAAGTGATTGAGTACTTTGTATTTGGAGAGTCTCTATGTAACCTACTTATATATAAAAGAGTGTTTGTTCCCATGGATATAGAGGTTTCTTTTCAATCTGACCCACATTAATTATTATCTTATGTGCTTGGTTTTATTACGTTTTCTTTTATTTTTTGTGCGTCTTGTTCATGACAATTACTGCTGCTTACCCCTATTTGAAGGGTAGTTCGAACTGAACCATTACCATGAGAAATCGAACAAGGTAAAATGAGTGGAACATGACTAAGCTAGGCTTTGGTCATTTCATATCTTGGCCCAATGGGTTCTTAAACTTAACTCAAGCCCACAATACGACCCGAAAGGCCCATGGGTCATTAATTAAGTGTAAATACCCCAATTACTTTCATTAATGGGGGTGATCAAAATTTAATGCAAGCATACACCTGAATTTAATGCGAGCAGTCCCTAAAGACTCATCTCAGCTCCAAGAAAAAACATCGATCTAAACATATGGAGAGCCCTACATCGGAATCCTCCAGCAGTTCATCTAATGAGGCAGAACTTGAAGAGTCAGTTTCCTCCAGCAGTGATATGGGCGGTCGAAAAAGAAAATGAGGCTGACTAAAAAACATTCAAGAAAAAGGGATAGGCATGGCAGGCTTAAGAAACATCATCGGAAGACAAAAGGTTCAGTTGATCAGCATATTGACCGTTTTTTGATTGATCCCTTTGCTTTCCAGTCTGAACTAGGTATTTTTGCTACTCTAAATGAAAATACTATTTTTAGTCGTAACAAGAATTGGAGGCAATCGCCTTTATCTGCAAAAATACTCTCCGAACATCTTCCTAAAATATTTGACAGCTCTAAGATGGAGAAATACGACGGGAGCAAAGATCCCGACAACCATCTTGAGCAGTTAAAGTTTTTTATGATGAACTTTGATGATGATGATAGACTATTATGTATGGCCTTCTCTCAAACCTTCACATGAAGTGCCCTCAAATGATATAATATTCAACCTCAGGGATCTATAAAAATATTTGATATATTTTGGGTTACCTTTCGGAGGCAGTTCGTTGGAAGCAAGGAGCTTAAGGATAATAGGGATACCATCATCCATTGTGCTCAGGAGCCAAATGATTCTTTGAAGGAATACATCAGCCGGTTTGTGAATACAAAGAAAGTGCTAGCAGATTGCTTTGAACAAGTTGCAATTTCTTCCCTCAGACAAGGTTTAAACCGGAAACTTAGCCGATTCAGTGACTTGGAATAAAGCTATGACCTGGGAAGGGTTGTTGAATCAGGTTGGAAAACATATTAATGTTGAGGAAACAAAGAAATCCATAGTGCCTCGTCAGATTAGGTCCACTATTACAGTATCAACACCTCAAGCTACTAACCAGTCCGGTTACAGATCAAAAGAGATTGGACAGAGATCTAACCGATAAAGGCAGATCAGTCCAACCAGAATCAGAACCAATAAGTTAGAAAAAAGAGGGGACCATGGTTCCAGCCTGAGTGGTTTGCTGAATTGGGGGAAAGTGTGGCTACAATATATGATAAAACCAAAAACGAAGTACACTTTAGAAACCATCAGCGTTGCAATCCTCTAGAGAAAACCGGAGTACCCGTTTCTGCAAGTACCATAATGACATATGGCATGCTACCCATGATTGTATAGCCTTAAAGAAAGAGGTCTAGAAACCTTATTGAGAGGGGTAAGTTGTAAGCCTATGTCAAAAATCAAGGGGGGGGAGCAGACTAGATAATACGCAATCCAATGCCAACACTCCCCAAACTACTCCTTCAAACAATCCTAGAACGTCTACCCAGGAAGATGCCATGGTGATTGCTGAAAGGTTTGATATAGACTCTAAGTACCTTGATCCGGATCCGAGTTGGAATCGGGTGGGGGTAATAACAGACAAGACTACTACTGTCTCTGGTTTGATTATATATTTTAAATCTTTAACCATCTTTAGAGGGGACACTGTGACTGCACCTTCTAGTTCTTCAAGGAAGAGGCATGTCCACAGTGTGACCATCTAGTTGGATGGAATAATATCAACACACCTGTATCAAACTCCAGCTCCTTTCATAGTTTTTTATGAGGATGACTTAAGAGAGATTGCAAGGCCTCATGAAGACGTTGTGGTAATAAGGGCATCAATAGGGGGAAATGATATACGTCGAATCCTGATTGACACAAGAAGTTAGGAAAACATCTTGTTTTTAAGATCCTACAAACAGATGAGAAACCTTTTGGTTATAAAACGTTTGAACAGAACCATTGTGGGCTTCACAGGGAGTTCCACAGATATGATTGGGGAATTTGAAGAAGAAGTATTGATGGGAAAATGACATTTTAAGAAAATGGTGAGGGTATTGTTCGTTGTAGTGGATTGCCCAACGTCTTATAATGCCATATTTGGGAGGTCTTGGCTCTCCATAATGCATGTTTTGGCCTCTACGGTCTATCAATTTTTAAAATACGCTGTCCAAGGACAAGTAGGTGTTGTCCGGAGCAGTCAGAAGGTAGCCAGGGAGAGTTATGCAATGACCCTTGCCTCTAAGTCTGTAGAGGCGATCAAGATTAACAAAGATTAGCAACTATTGGAGCCTTCCACTGATGAGAATAAAATTTATGATCCCAGGGAGGCTTCCAGTATCATATAACCCGTATATGAGGTTGAAATCCGTTCCCTAGTTGTGGGTAAAAATATTAAAATTGGTACCAAGTTGGCACCAAGTTTGAAACACAGGCTGTTGTTTTTTTAATGAGTAATCAACATGTATTTGCATGGTGCAATGATGATATTACCTGAGGGCCAGCTGATATAATTCGTCACAAGTTATCCGTACGAACTGATGTTACACCGGTTGTACAAAGAAGAAGATCTTTCTCTAAAGAAAAAACAGATGTTATTGTCCAAGAAGTTGATCGTCTGACCAAGATGGGCCATATAAAAGAGTCTCAATCCACTTTATGGACTGCCAACCCTGTTCTGGTCAAGAAAAAGAATAGAAAATGGCGCATGTGTATCGACTTTACTGATCTTAATAGGGCATGCCCCAAGGATCCTTATCTTGTTCCTCGGATAGATCAGTTGGTAGACTCTACTTCTGCGAACAAACTGTTGTCTTTCATAGATGCATTTTTGGGGTATAATCAAATACAAGTAGATCTGAAGGATCAAGACCACATCATTTTTATTACGGACAGAGGTCATCATTGTTATAAAGTGATGCCGTTCGAATAGAAAAATGGTGGGGCTACCTATCAAAGGTGAGTAAATGAAGCCTTTGCTAATCAATTAGCAGAAATATGGAAGTTTATATAGATGACATGGTGGCAAAAAGATTTGAGGAAGGTGTGCATATATCTGACCTTCAAGAAATGGTTTCCAACTTAGAGACTGTGAACTTGAAGTTAAACCCTGAAAAGTGGGGGTTTTGGGGTCCTGTCTGGAAAATTCTTGGGTTATATAATAAGTGAAAAATGAATTCAACCTGATCCGGATAAGCTCAATGCTCTATTAGTTATGGATCCTCCTCGGAGCATCAAAGAAGTTCAAAGATTGACCCGACGATTGACTGCGAACAAGTTTATTTCAAGATCATCAAACAAATATGCTCCATTTTTCCAAGTGTTTAGGAATTCCAAAGAATTTAATTGGTCTCCACAGTGTAATCAAGCATTTTTTGAAATCAAGAAACATTTATCTTCACCCAAGAATCTCTTTAAACCTGTTCAGGGGAAAATCTCTACATGTACTTAGTTGTATCAGAGTATGCAATAAGTGTTATGCTAGTAAGAGAGATGGCTAATTACCATTGTCCGGTGTATTACATTGGTAATATTCTGTTGGATGCTGAAATCAGATATTTGAAGTTAGAAAAACTAGCATTGGCCTTCGTAATTGCGGCAAGAAAAATGCGACCATACTTCAAATCTCATTCCATTGTAGTTCGAACTTCTTTTACCTTGAAGAGTGTTCTTCAGAAAGCTCATGTATTATGCAGAATGACCAAGTGGTCAGTTGAGCTGGGTGATTACGATATTGATTTTGCACCCCAAACAACGATTAAAGCCCATTCAGTGGCCGATTTCTTGGTAGAATTTCATGTTGATAGATCCCCCGGACAGATACTAGAAAACCAATCTAAGAAAGTATGGGTAGTTCGAACTGATGGCGAATCTAGTACTATGGGATGTGAAGCTGGAATTTGTTTAACTTCTCCCTATGGTGATACTATGTACCAGGCTATATGTTTTGGTTTCGGAGCTTCTAACAATGAATTTGAGTATGAAGCAGTTTTAGCTGGTCTTAAGCTAGCCCTTATATGTTGGGCCAGAAGAGTCCGATTAATGAGTGAATCCCAACTACTTATTCACCATGCTCAACGGAAATATGAAGCAAATAAAGAACAATTAATAAAATACTTGCTTATGTTGAGAGTAGTTGCTGCAAACTTCAAGAGTATCCACTATGAACACAACCCTAGATCGGAGAATACTATGACAGAATCTTGGGCAACCATATCTTATTTTAAATCTTACCCTTGAATTCTGATGATAGAATTTCCATCAATACAGACAAACCAAGAAAAAGGTAAAGAGAATGAAGAAAGTATGAGCATAGTTGTCATTCAACCTGAGGACTGGAGGTATGATATTCTTCACTTTATTTTCGATGGGATATTACCTCCAGATAAATCCATGGCTAAGAAAAATAAGTATAAGGCTCGTGGTTTCTTGGTATTAAGAGAAATTCTTTACAAAAAATATTTTAGCAGACCCCTCTTGCATTACTTAGGATTTAAGAATCCCAAGTTGTGTTATCTGAACTGCATGACAGAGAACGGTCTGCACACTGTGACTACAAATCCCTAACCAAGAGAGTCTTGTTAGCTGGGTACTACTGGTCAACCATAATGGCAGATGTAGAGATATAGTAAAGAAGTGTGATATATTCCAAAGATGTGAAAATGAAATTCATGTGCCAACAGTTCCTATGTAATCCATATCTGAACCAATACCCTTTGATAGATGGGTGTTGGATCTAGTTGGGCCGCTTCCCATGCCATTTGGTGGATGTCGAACGATCATAGTTGCTATTGACTATTTCTTTAAGTGGATAGAGGCAGCTACCATAGCTGGAACCAATCCTAAGGAAATTATTAAATTCATCTTATTTAATATATGTTGTAGATTTGGGGTTCCTCGGAAGATCACCACATGCAATGGACCACAATTCGATAATAAAGACATGGAAATGTTTTGCACCTCCAAAGGAATTCAACACTGTTTCTCTTCTCCTTTCCACCCGCAAGCAAATGGGCAAGTTGAAATGGCTAATCGGACAATCTTGTCTGGGCTGAAGAAAAATCTGGAGGGAGCTGTAGGAAAGTGGCCAAGCTTTCTATAAGAAGTATTGTGGGCATACCAAACTACTCATCGGATTGCTACATAGGAATCTCGTTTTTCTCTCGTTTATGGGATGGATGCTATCACACCCATAGAACCTACTTTACCATCTTACGGAATTCAAAACTATTCTGAACAGGCAAATAATATGGCAGTTAGGAATCAGTTGGATCTGATTGAAGAAAGAAGAGTTACAGAAAATCTACGGACAGTGCACTACCAGGGTTTGATGAGGAGCAGATTTGCCTCCAAAGTTAAAACAAGAGATTTTCAATTGGGGGACAAAGTCTTAAGAAAAATATGTTTTGCACACCAAGGAAAAACAGTTCGGCAAGCTGGCTCCAAATTGGGAAAGTCCTTATATGGTATGTGAGAAAGTCAAACCAGAAACATACAGACTTCAAGACAAAGATAGGAGAACACTAAAGCACACATGAAATGTTGAACATCTCAGGTTATACTTAGAATAAAACTCTCTTGTAAATATTTACTTTTTGAATGTCAATGTAAATATTAGGGGGGCATACTCTTTCCTACCCTGGTGGCGTAGGGAAGTTTTAATGAGGTGTCCGAGTTTTTCAATAACATTTTATGCCTTCTTCAAAAGTCTGGTGCAAGATTCTTCTTGACTTAACCATAATGTGGGGAGTCTAGATATTAAATACTTATTAAACACCCCGGCTCTCAAACATCTTTGAGTTGATCAAGTATTTTAAACATTTGATCACATTAATTAAAAATTTGTGATCGGAATCGCTTAATATACTTATTTGACAGATCTGAAATATTGAAGGCCATTTAAACATTGGCAATGAAGAGTTAAACAAAATTCACACAAAGGGAAATATGATATTAAAGTCTGACCGGAATAAACCCGATCTATGGTTCAAAAATGCCTTGACTATTCAAGGACTTTGAGTTTTAAGAACATAAATTAAACAAACAACACAACAAAATGCCTTGGCCATCCAAGGACTTTAGTTTTTTTAACAAAAAACACACAGCAAAAATACAACTTTACGGTTTATTTTCTTTAGTTTTTTCATCACCATTGCCTTTCTTCAGACTTTTGAGTTCAGCACTTGAACTCTCACCAACTCCTTCATTATCTTTGGAATCTTCTCCACTTGAGTAGTTATGCTTATCACCATCAGCCATTGTATGAAAAGAAAGGTCATCATATTCCACAAATCTCCACAAAGGACCAAGAGTCCTCTGAGGAAAAGTCTCGTGAAATAGTAAGACCATATCGAATTTAATTCCATCGTCCTTTTTCTCCAAAGATTCCACCACTCCAGAAGCATACCTCTCTATTCTTGCAGCTATCTCTTCGGCTTGATTTTTTTACAAAAGGTGTATTTTCCTCTGTCTTCTTCTTAAGAAGATCCTCTATGTTGACTTTGTCTTTGGATAAATACTTGACAGTTTTATCTCTTGCTTCCAGTTGCTCCTTTAGAGTCTTGAACTCGTCAGAGGAAGAAGTTTCCAGTTCAGAATACTTAGTCTGGAGATCTTTCTGAGCATCTTCCGACTTGCGCAGCTTGGTAGCTAAATCCTCTTTTTCCTTCTTCAAGGATTCTATACTTTGCTGAGTAGTAGAGAGACTATTCGTCAAGCCTTGGTTCTCTGTAGTCAGGGAAGTTATAGTAGTTGTTTGATCCCTCACGTGGATTTCCTGGTCAACTACCGGACCAATGTAACCTAAGAGGGAATGACTCAGAGTGTCTTGTTCGCTTGATATCACATAGGTCTCACCGTTATGGGTTACAACGTTGGCCGAATTGACAGGACGATAAGGACCCACAAAATCATCCTTGTACAGATCATTAAAATACATATTAATGTTCTGAAATGCATCAAGATTGACCTCTCCATCAGTAGTGTCTTGTTCGGAATAAAGATTAGATGGATTTTCTTCTTGCAGAGTAGGATCAACAGGAACAGGAGGCAGAAGCTCAGAAGGATGCAAAATTATCTCTGATCCCATAGTAACTTTCTTCTTCTTTGTAGCTTCCTTGCCTTGCGCCTCTTATCCTTCCTTGAGATCTGAGGTGGATCATTCGACCCACCAGCCTCTTTAAGTGTAACTTCAACTACCTCCAGCAAAGCAGCGTTGATTCCTCATTGATTCTCCGAACTGACCGCTTCGTTAATTGGCTGAGGTGGTTCTGCTGTGATTTTCTTCTTTTTCTTGTTCTTCATCTTGTCGAGATGGATATGGGCTTAGACCCTGGAAGGCAGATAGAGTTTGGTATCCTTAGCCTCAGTTCTCTTCAGGATGACATCTGTAGGAGAAGGAGTGGTCAGTTGTTCCCAAGTGAGGTCTCTTCTCCCTGTAGTGTTCCACAGGTTAGACCTCACGAAGTTCCGTGAAGTAAAGCAGTTGTGGAAACCATTCCCCCTTTCTCCAAAGCCCATGCATTTAACTTATCACAGGTGATTTGGCCTGCCTCTAGATAGTCTGAAAAATTCTTCAAAAAAACTGAAAGGAGACACAAGTCAGTTCAAAATAACCACACAGTATTTAAAAAACTAAGGAAACATAAACAAAGGTAACCTATACTCTTCTATCGACTGGTCAGTTGGCTTGGATTAGAGTTAGTTTTTATCTTTTTCTCGTTCTCCCATGCTTCACTGATGAACAAGAATTGGGTCTGATGAGTAAATAGATGACTTATGGAATTGTTTATATTGTTTACAAATTACTCTCTAACTTACAATAAATACTCAAATAAACACATTAGTTTCCTTTTATTAACAATTGGCCCTTTACTCCTATTTCTGGCGAATTATTCCCTTATTAGTAGCCCCCCCAGTCTTCGGGAGCAGGGTGAGTGAAGACTTTGAATATCCGTTCTGGTGGCCCCGGTGCTTTAGCTTCGGGACCGACCTCTGGTGTTCTTTCCGCGGGACCGATCCTGCATTTCTTCTGACGTCCGACCCCTCCAGTTGCTCATAGGTGGTCAGGAACATTTTATCCGCGGACTATCCTCAAGTCGTTTTTAGGGTCTGATTTTGCACCAGCCTTATGGGCCTAGGTTGGTCACATCATCTCGGGTAGGAAGGCCTATACTAGCCCTTCTGTCTGACTCGGCTAGCCCACGCGTGCTGCACTTTTCTAACCTAGAGCGACATGTGTCGGTCGGCTACTCGAGGCGTGCTTTTTTGCACAAATTCTCACGAAAACCTTTCGACTTCCCGTTGCTTTCTGTCGTTTGGGCTTCCCCGTGCACGCAACGGCTAGATCGAATTCCCTACAAATACCTCTCAACCCAACACTTCTCTCAGACGCTTTCTAGAGAGAGAAACGGTTGCTCAGATTTTCCTAGAGAGAGAAACTCGTTTTATGAGACATAACCGCCCGACGCAGAAAAAGAAACCCAAAAAGAAACAACCGGCGTTTGGATTTATAGACTGGGCGAGCATCGGTCATCGTGCTGAGGAATACCGACGTGCAGGGTTAATTTGGAGTCCTAATACCAAGCCATTCACGCCCATAACGCAGCCTCACGATCATGTTATTCCCTATTTGATCCCTGCTGAGGCCTTTGTCTTCCCTGAATCATCTGGAGGTCAGACCTCTAGTAGCAGCTCTCCGCACTCTCTTGTTGCCCAAACGAATCGTCCGACGCCTTCGTCGGTTAACTCATACGTTAACTCGCCCCCGTTCCGCTCCTTACGCCGCGGCCGTCGTCAGTTTCTTCCCATGGGTGAAACCAGCCCCCCGACTTCTCCGACGAGAGGTAATTTCCTTGGGATGGTTCAGCTTACTCCTTCCATACGGGGATACCGAACCGGTACTAACACAGCTGTGACTTTTTTAGGTCTCAATCAGCGGCCCTTGACTCCCGCAGAATTGGATCCCGAGCGTGCCCGTCGGGAATAGAGCGAGGCCCTCCCGACTCAAGCCAATAGTTGTTCCAACCCTGCCGACCATGTCGTGCGGGAAGCCGACCCGGGAGCGGCCGTTGCCCTTTGCTCAGATAACCTCCCGGCAGCCAGTGCCGAGGAGTCAGATGCAGACACCCTTCCTGTCGGTGCTCTGCCTGTTGTGGATGGAACTGTTGCTGGAACCTCCGCTGCCCCTCCTTTCGAGCCCCTTCCCGAAAAGACAGAGGCTATTGTTACCACGACCTATCACCGCTAGCTGCCCGCGGACTACGTCGTTTCTTTGTTCGAGGGCAAGTATTTATATTTCACACCTGCGGAGCAGCCAGAGCTGCTGATCTGGTGGGGCATCCCCGAATGCGTCACTGTCAGGTTTCCGGTTCCCGGGGAGACCCTGTACACGTTCGGTCACGAGAGATCGTGACTTTTACCGAACTGTTCAATTGGGGCCTTAGATTCCCCTTGGATCCCGAGGTAGTTCTGTATTTCAGGACTCTGCAGATCTACCCCTCTCGGCTGACGCCTAACGCCTGGTATACGCTGATGTCATGCATAGTGTCGTCGCGCCTTTCCGGTCGGGTGATGCCCATGGAGCAGTACATTGCAATGCCCGGGCTGTCCAAGTCCCTGAAGTCCGCTTTCTTCTATTCTTCCCTTGCCAACACTTGGAAAATAGTGAATGATTTCCTCGAAGGTGACAAGGGTTGGAAGCATCGCTTCGTCTTCATAAGCGGTTGCTGGGAAAATGGCCGACCTTATAGTCTGGAGAATCGGAGGACGCTGCTTCGGACATGGGTTGCTGATGGTACGTAACCATCGGGTTTTTTTTGTAACGTTCCTGAGCTTCTTTGCAGTGTCTAAGGAATTCATCCAGGGGCTAAAAAGGAGCATTTTAAGGCGGGCAAGGCCACCTTCCAAGTGCTGAAGGACTATGCTAAAACCCAATGGGGTGGTCAGGCCATGCATCAGTGCTTTAACAACACCAATCTGATAATGAGCAACCTCTGGCGTTGCTCATCAGAAGTGCTATCGATTGAGCAGCTGCGTCAGCCCCCCAGTACAGAAGACTTGATCGTGAAAACCACAACTCCCGACGCGCATCTGTTTCTACCGAAGCGCAACAAAGCGCCTAGTAAGCGCCCAAAATCCGACGATGAGGTCGAACAAGTTGCTGCCGGTGCTGAGAGGGTTGATGCTGGAGGGCCCCAGGATGAAGCTGCTGCTGAGGGTGTGGAGGCGCCACCGACCCAGGAACTGGCTCTGAAGCGGAAGGGAAAAACCGGCACGGGTGGAAACCATGGTTAAAAACCCAAGCGGTCTAAGAAAGAAGTCGGCTCAGTTCCTGCTGTCGAAAGCGCCACTGTCGAAATACGGACTGGCCTTATCCCTGTATAACTTCCTTATACCAGCTGCTATGAAGGAGCGTCGGTCAATTGAGCTGGGCCAAAAGCTAGAGAGCGCAGATGCGAAAATCGTCGGCCTAGAAGAGGAAGTGCAGAAAGCCAAAGCGGCTCAGGTACTGGCGGAGGGGCGGGCTGCAGAGGCTGCTCGGGTCGTGGAAGAGACAAAGAAGGCCGGGGAAGATCGCGTCGCTGCCTTGACTCGGGAGATCCAAGAGCTGAAGGCTTCGAACACTGCTTTTGCTGACAAGGCTAAGCAATGGGTGGAAAAGGAGACAGCTGATGCTAAGGCATCGTATGTGCTGTCATTTCACGATCGCTTTCCAGACCTTCACCTTGGGGTGATGTGGCTGGACGTGCCGGAGGAGGACCGCCCTTCTGACGTTGTCTGTGAAGACGAGTCGGATGAGACCGAGTCCGAGGAGGAAGACGAGTGATCCGGACGTCCTATTTTTGTTGTTTTAAGTACCTAACTTTGTTTAGTTGTTGCATCTGTTGTTTGGGGGCCGCGGGGTCCTCTAGTAATTTTCCCTGAATTTGTTTTGTTGCATCTGTTTTTTGGGGGCTGCGGGGTCCCCTGTTAACTTTCCCTGCGAACAATCGTATTATTTTTCGTTGATATGTGATCGTGTATTACTTGCCATAGTATTTTAGTAGATGCTTTAACTTGAAAACTAAACAACCCATAATATTGAAAATTCCCGATGAGATCGGGAACCGTAAAATGTAGATTAGTTCGGAGACTAAAAAGCCAAAGTAGGTTCTGTAGATCAATATAATATTGAAAATTCCTGATGGATCGGGAATCGTAAAATGTGGATTAGTTTGGAAACTAAAAAACCAAAATAGGTTCTGTAGATCAATATAATATTGAAAATTCCTGATGGATCGGGAATCGTAAAATGTGGATCAGTTCGGAAACTGAAAAACAAAAATAGGTTCAGTAGCGCAATTCGGGTCTGTGGGGCCAAAACGCCGACCAGCTCGTCAGCTGATCGAGTTTGTAGCACTTCAAAAATTTGGAAGGCAAAATCAAACTTTGATTAATTCAATCAAGGGGTCGGGTGTTTATGATGCCTCATTAAAACCTTCTCGCGCCACCGAGGTAGGTAAGAGTGCATCCCCGACCAATAAGTTCTTACAGACCATGTCTAACGAATTACAGATATAACTATTCTAAATACAATTTTAGATGCTCGATGTACCATGGGAGTCTCAAAGGCTTCCCGAGTTTGTTCTGCAGGCGATACGTCCCGGTCTTGATTTTTTCTATGATTTCGTATGGCCCTTCCCAATTCGGGGCGAGCTTGCCGAGGCTTTTATCTTTGGTGTGCAGGAAAACGCGCCTCAAAACCTTGTCACCGACTTTAAATTCCCGACGGCGTACTTTAGATGCGTATCGACTTTTCTTCTATAAGATCGAGAGCGAATCGTCTGCTGCCGTCGTTTGTATTCTCCTCATAGGTACCGACTCTGAAAGATGGAAAAATGGACTCTGCTGGGGTAACCGCGTCCATACCATACACCAGGACATAAGGTGATTCCTGGGTTGCCGTCCGGGGGGTGGTTCGGTAGGCCCACAACACTTCTTGTAGGTAGTCCGGCCACTTGCCAGCCTTTCCTTCAAGGTTCTTTCTGAGACCGTCCAAAATGGTTCGGTTGGTGACCTCGACCAGCCCGTTTGCTTGAGGATGGAACGGAGCGGAAAAACATTGTCTGATCTTGTGAGTTGTGCAAAAAACTTTCATTTCTCTGCTGTCGAACTGCGGTCCGTTATCCATAGTTAGCCTCTGGGGTACCCCGAACGACAACATATGTTGGACCAGATAAATTTGATTATGTCTTTGGCCTTGGTGGCCGATAGTGGCTCAGCTTCGACCCACTTGGAAAAATATTCTACTGCCACGACAATTGGCTGTCTCCCTCCCGATGCCATCAGTAGTGGTCCGACAAGGTCGATTCCCCATCGCTCAAAGGGTAGTCCTTCGGATATGGATTCTAGAGGAGCTGCGGGAACGTTTATCGCGTTTGCGAATCTTTGACATGTGTCGCAAGTTTTCACTATTAGTCGTGCATCTGCTGTTATCGTAGGCCAATAGAACCCTGCGAGAAAAATCCTTCTAATTGAAGCCTTGTAACCGCAATGTGCCGCACCCTCACCGGCATGTAGTTCGGATACAATTATTTGTGACTCGTGGACCCCCAGGTATCTGAGCAGAGGGCGGCTGAATGATTTCTTGTATAGCACGTCGCCTAGTAGTGTGTAACCCCGGGCTTTATTGCGAACCTTTCGAGCCGAGGCGCCATCGCTAGGTAGTTTACCTTCGGCTATGAAGGCGATGATATCACGCCGCCAATCTGAGATTGTTACCGAGGAGACCTGACAAGCGATTTCAGGTCGGTTATCGAGCTCTTGTCGTTTGATGATGGATGGATTTTCTTGCTCGGTTACCCAGGGATAGCTGTTCGAGCAGGAAGCTGCCGCCAAGGAATCTGGCACCATGTTTTCGCTCCTCGGGACGTGCTCGTATGTGATTTTGACGAATGAGGCAGCGAGCACTCTGAGTGCTGCTAAGTATTGTACCAGATGCTCCTTCCTAGCTTCCGCAATTCCCGAGGCTTGGTTTATCAAAAGTTGGGAATCACTTACGAGGCGTACTTGCTTTGCCCCACACACTTGCGCTAGCCGTAGCCCGGCCAGGGCAGCCTCGTACTCAGCCTCATTGTTCGAAGTATGGAAACCAAATCGAATGGCCTGGTGCATAATAATGCCCGTTGGGGTAATTATTTGTATCCCCGCTCTGCAGCCACTGACATTTGCCCCCCCGTCGGTGCGGATGGTCCACTCATTTGGTTCGGCCTCTTTAGACGGAGCATCCTGATCCGGACGTTCGGAGTGGAACTCCACTAAAATTTGGCCTTTAATGGCTGTCCACGGTTCAAAGTTGATGTCGAAATCGCCTAATTCGACCGACCATTTGGACATCCTCCCGGACATGTCTGGTCGCTGGAGGACATACTTGAGCGGGAACGAGGTTCAAACTACGATAGGATGGGCTTGAAAATATGGGCGCATTTTTCGTGCTGCTGTTACTAAGGCGAGAGCCATTTTCTCTAACCTTAAATACCGAGTTTCCGCATCCAGCAAGCTCTTGCTTACAAAGTAAACCGCTGCAGGGGCTGGTCCTGACTCGCTGATTAAAGCCGCACTCACTGCAAAATTAGTAACCGCAATGTAAAGAAAAAGGGTCTCGCCTGTCACGGGCTTTGTTAGGAGGTTCGGGGACGACGGATATATTTGAATCCCCAAGAACGCTTCGTCACATTCGGGCGTCCACACAAAATTTTTGGCTTGTCTCAAGACCTGAAAAAAGGGAGCGCACTTGTCAGATGAACGAGAGATAAAGCGGTTTAAAGCAGCCAGACGCCCAGTTATGATCTGGACTTCCTTGACGTTCTTGGGCGGAGTCATGTCGGTAAGAGCTCGGAGCTGGATGGGATCGGCTTCAATCCCTTTTTCGCTAACGAAGAAGCCTAGGAATTTTCCCGACCGGACCCCAAAGGAGCATTTTTCTGGGTTGAGCTTAAGGTTTATACCCCGTAGGTTATCAAAAGTTTATCGCATGTCGGTAAGGTGAGCTTCGTCCGTGCCGCTCTTGACTAACATGTCATCGATGTACACCTTCATATTCCTCCCAATCTGTCCCTCAAACGTTTTATTAACTAGCCTCTGGTATATTGCCCCAGCATTTTTTAGTCCGAACGGCATGACCTTGTAACAATACAGCCCTCGGCTTGTTATAAACGTGGTGCTTTCCTGATCTGCAGCGTGTAATTTGATCTGATTATAGCCGGCGTATGCATCCATGAATGAAAGTAATCTATTACCCAAAGTCGAATCTACCAATTGGTCAATCCTCGGCATCGGGAAAGGGTCCTTCGGACACGCCCGATTGAGGTCGGTGAAATCCACGCACATTCTCCATTTCCCGTTTTTCTTCTTAACCAGAACGGGATTGGAGGTCCACAACGGGTACCTCGCTTCCTTTATGTGCCCGATGCTGATCATTCTCTCGACTTCGCGTAGGATGATGTCTCCCTTTTCCGGGGAAAAAGCCCGACGCTTTTGGGAGATCGGTCTGACGTTTTTGTTGATAGTTAGTTTATGAACCACACTAGATTCTGGGACCCCGGTTACATCCCTTGAGCACCATGCGAACAAATCTAGGTTTTCATGCAGTAGAGACAGTAGCTGTTCCCTGAAGATTGGTGACAAGCACACCCCGATCTGCAAGACTTTCCCTTCGACAAATAGGTATTGCTCACATTCCTCGTTGGTAGTCAAATAGCTAGGGGCTTCCCTAGGATCATCAACAGGTAACGACCCTGGGGTGAGCCCCTTTGATTGCTATTCCCGAGCTTCAACTATCTCTTGATCTTTTTTAGGTGCCAAAGCTGCTCGGTAACACTCCCGTGCTGCTTTCTGGCTACTTCGGACTATACCCACGTTGTTTCCGACCACGTATTTTAAACACTGGTGGATCGTTGAAGATACCGCATGCATTCGCGATATCCACGATCGGCCGAAAATCGCATTGTGGGAAGCTGGTGCGTCCACTACCACGAATAAAACGGTAACCTCTTTCTTGAATGGGCCGCGGCCTAATTGGACGATGCCCTCAAATTCTCCTATAACGTCAGCTGCTGACCCCGTAAATCCCACTATGGTACGGTCGGATCGTGTGATGACCGGCGGTGTCCTAAACTTGGCAAAAGTGGATGCGAAGATTATGTTGGCTGAACTACCGGTATCCACCAAGATGCGCCGGACTTCCTCTCCCGCAATGGCTGCCCCGATCACAATGGAATCTTCATGAGGGTCGGCTATGTCTCTCATGTCGTCGTCGTTGAAGTACAAGATTGGAGACGGGACGCTTTTGGATTGGGAATAAGGTCGAGCCTCTAACTGAGTGGTTAGGTTTATGATGTGCCTTTTCCTAGAAGAGTGCGTGGTTCCTGCCATAGAATCTCCCCCAAAAATAGTTAGGGATTCAAAGAATTTACAAAGGCTTCTTACATTACTGACGTTTTCCTCTGCTTCCTCCTCGATAATCCCGATGATGTTGCGGTTTGCTTCGAGGTCAAGGTATTCAATGGAGACATCGAAAGGTTAGGTTACCTCAGAAATGGCCATTGCGGTTTCAGGCTTCAGAATTATCACGACTTCCTTCGAAGTTGTACTCTGCTGTGCTTTCTTAACGTACTCCAGGAGGTTCCCATGTTCTATAAGCATTTGTATTTCTTTCTTCGGGGCAATGCAGTCCTTAGTATCATGCCCCACGTCTTCGTGATAGCGACAATAGCGGTTATTCCTCTATTCCCGAGGCGTAGGTATCGGGAAAGGTCTTCGGTACATCCCGCTTTTTTTAGTTTTTTCGTAGATCGACGATACACACTCTGTGAGGTCTGCGAAGTAAGCGGGCCGGATCCATTTGTTAGACATGGGTCGCGAAGTTGTCTGACTCGTCTGCTTTGGTTTCTGGCTTGTTGGAGCCGAAGGTTTGGTGGATACTGGCTGGGTCGGATGCATTGTGCTGACTGGTTGGGCAGCCCGAGCGTAGCTCGATTGAGTTCCCTGCCTTATTACTACCGATGCTTGGGCACTTTGTTGAATTTGCGCTGCAAGCTCGGACGCTTCGGTCTCTTCGATCAATATTTGCTTTTCTATTTGAGCCAGAAGTGCGGAGAAAGTGAATGCCTGCTTCTTCGTTACTGCTTGCTTCATAGGTCCCGGGAGTAAGCCTAAACGAAACGCGGTTAGAGCCACATTCTCTTCGCAATGGTCCAGGTCGGTCTTAGCGTCAATAAATCGTCGGGTATACTCCCTGAGGCTTTCCTCCAACCTCTGTCTACAATTCATAATAGTGTCCCCATTTGCTCGGAAACTCTTACTTCCAACGAAATGCTGCCGAAACATCGTCCAGAACATCCCGAAGTTTTTAATGCAGCCTTGGGGTAAACGGTTGTACCACTTGGATGCCCAATCTCGGAAGGTCATAGAGAATTCTCTACATAGGAGTTTATCATCATTATCGAAACTCAGCATTAAGTTTTTGAAGGCCTACAGGTGGTTATCCAGGTCCTTCTTCCCGTCGTACTTTTCTAGCTTGGAAATATCGAATCGCTTCGGGAGTTGCCCCGCTAATATGTCGTCGGACAATGGTGAGGCTCTCTAATTAACTCCGAACCCGAGTGCTCCGCGTCCGAGTCCTTCAGTCTGAACTCCGTAGAGTCCCTCGTCCCCTGGAGTGATAAACTGACTGCTGGTTCGGTAACCTTGGTTCTGGCTGTTCGATAGTTGCCATGGCACTTGAGGCAGCGCTGCTCGCTCTTCACGACTGGCGGCGGGCATTTCTTCCTTCTCAAACGATACCGGAGTTCGTTTCTCGGTGCTGCCCTTTTTGTACTTCGGGGAGCCTGTCTTGGGTCCTCGGAAGCGTCGGGAACGACTTTTATGTGCGCGTTGGACTCTTTCTCGTCGTCGGTACTCCCTGCCCGATGAGTCATCTGAGGTGTAGTCAGCGGACACGCCATGATGGTCCTCCGGGTTTCGTTGTGTTCTAGCATTTTGCCCTTCCTCGGGATGTGGTTCTCGATAATACCTGACAGGTCGGGCTTCAATGCGAGGTTCAACATTGGGGTTTCCCTCCTCACGGTCCTCCAAGAGTGGTTCTTTGCCTTTTCCTTCCCGGACCCTTTTCTCGTCTAGTGCCCGCTCTCTTTCGGCGTTCAGCCTGGCAATATCCTCTAGGAGCTGCCTTCGAGTCATGATTAGGGTTGACCGTTTGTCCCGACCCTGGTCGTAGCGCCCCCGACCTGGGGCTTCTTCGCCTTCGGATACCGAAATGGCTCGGATTACTTCTCTACCGACTCTCTCTCCCACAGCCTCGTCATTCATCTTTTAAAGCGTGATTTTCAAAGAAAAAAGATTCCTTTTTGGTATCACGGATTCCCACAGACGGCGCCAATGATGAGTAAATAGATGACTTATGGATGGGATCTCGAGTCTGATGTGACTAGAGAGAGAAAGTGTAGAGAGAGAAGGTGTAAAAAGAATAGAATAATATTCAATGTCCCACCTACCAAGAATAAAGAATCCCCCTTTTATAGTGTTAGAAGGTGGACCCATTTATGTTCTTAGTGGGCTTGCCTTATTACCTCTTTAGTCCCTTATTGTTTATATTGTTTACAAATTACTCTCTAACTTACAATAAATACTCAAATAAACACATTAGTTTCCTTTTATTAACAATTGGTCCTTTACTCATATTTCTGGCGAATTATTCCCTTATCAGGATCCTCCATGGTTTTTTGGACTCCAGTAAGTCATTTACTACCTTGTAGTCGTTCCTCATATTGTAGTGGTAAAAGATGATGAGGTGGTTCTTGCATAAACTCGTCGCAGAAGCGAACTGCTCCATTGGTAGTGGGATGTTCGACAACCTTGAGGCTATTATGCCAGCCATCAGAGTGTACCATGTGTTCGGACTCAGCTGGCTTGGGCATAAATTTATCAGGTAAAAATACCTGACTATCTCTGGATCCAAAGGAAACCGGAGTCCCGAATTCAACATATCGGTGTATACTACTAGCTCGTGAGATTTGCAGTCCATAAGAGTCTTTAAAGTGATTGGAATTCTCACTTTAACAGAATCTGGGAAGCCTCACTTTGTTCTAAGAGGACCCAAATCAGTAGTATGGGTGTACACATAAGCAATATTTTGGAGGGCTATCAAGTACTTCACGCTGACTTTCTGAAAGTTTGGTCCCATCTTCCCTTCCAGACACTCTAGAAGTGCATCAAGATTGGATAAACCCATTCTAACTTTGCCCTTCAGATTTGCTGCAGTGTCCTTTGTCTGTCCAGACGCCTCAAAAGGAGTATCTTATATACTATCCTCCATGGTTTCTTCCATTACGTTTGACTGTTGTTTGGATGGCTTAGTTTCCGCCAGGGGCTTTATCATCTCCGAACTAGTAGGTTTCGAAGAGCTACGAGTAGTTTTAGCTTTTTCAGCGAGGGGTGTTTTTCTCAGTATACTTCTTTGCATCCAAACCCATTGCTAGGAAAGGCGAAGGTTTCATAACAATAAAAACTGCCTTTTCTTTTGGTAAGGGATTTTGGAACTCTTAAACATAAGACCCTGATTAAAGAGGATATAGGGTTTAGACAAAAGGTAATTTCTGACCTTTGATGTCTTTGATGACGATGAACCTTAGTTTGTGCTTGCTTTTAGTCGATCAATTTCTTCACCAGGAGATCCAGGAAGACCAACTGCAATTCTCTCGTCTCTTGTAACTTTTCTCGCTTTTTCCAAGTCAAATAAGTTCAGCCAACCTCTTTTTACCAATGCGTTTCTGGCTGTGAACATAAATATACCCATACACAGTTTAAGAAGAGTACCAATCTTTCTCTCTCTAGAAGTATTTGTATTCTTAGAGACAATAAAACAGTAAAATCGATTTATATAACAATGAAAATGTGGGAGTTTACCCTAGAGAAGACAAACTGATCAAATTGATGATTGGGGCCTATAAGGTATGGGGGTTACACCCTATTTAACTTTTTAGCCTAGTATGTACACGAATCTAGGAGAAAAAATGACTGAAAGGTCAAACCACAATTTGACACGTGTCCCACGTTGAAAAATGACTTTTGGAATTCTTAACGGTAAAGTTAGTCTGTTTGAAATCCGATCAGAATGACTCTTCGGCTTCTTAACAGTAACGATAATTTTTTCAGTTCGGATACCAAAGACAGATAGAAGGATCACTTCGAATATACATCAAGTCTTATTTTTTTTGATTAGCTATTCCAAAGATTATTTGCAAGACCTAAAGGGGCTACTGATGAGGTCAGATAATTTTGACACTATTGCTTACCCTTATCCAGAAGGCAGTTTGGACTGAACCATTACCATAAGAAACTGAACATGGTAAAAATTAGTGGAACGTGACTAAGCCAGGTGCTGGTAATTTCATATCTTGGGCTAATGGGTTCTTAAACTTAACCGAAGCCCACAATCCGACCTGAAAGGCCCATGGGTCATTAATTAAGTATAAATACCCCAACTACTTTCATTAATGGGGGTGATCAGAATTTAATACAATCACACACATGAATCATCTCTCTACCTTCCACCTTAAATACTAAATTCCCTAAACACTTTACGAAATTACCCTTAATCATAAATAATCCACATTAACCCAAACTATCATTTATGTTTAGGTATGACCCATCTCAACTAAATTACTCCAATTCAATACTAAATTATTTAATAATACCTCAAATACTCATGCTTCATCACCAGCCACGTAACCACTTCTAATTCTTGAACCAAAGTTTCTCTTTCTTACTTTTTATTTTTATTTTATTTTATAAAAGGTCCATCTATTTCAAACCGAGCTCAGAAAAAATATATGAAAGTACAATCGACTTTTTTTAAGGCAAAGAAAAATAGATATTAATGATATTTTTGAATTATTTTAAAACTATTTTGCTAGTAACATGCGAGTTCAACCATGATAGTTGTGTAAATTTTTAATTATGTGAGTTTATTGAATATTAGACATGAGAGTTCTTCATTAGATCCTTATGGTTCCAACAATGAGACTTATGTACATTTTTAACAATGAGAATTCTGTACATTATGTTTCCAACCATGAGAGTTCTGTACATTTTTAACCATGCGATTTTAGTAAATATTAAACAAGAGAGTTCTTCATTATAACAAATCGTGCTAGTTCTTGTATATTAAACCATTCGATTTGTACTATGAGAGTTCAACCATGAGATTTCTGTAAATTTTTAACCATGCGAATTTATTGAATATTAAATATGAGAGTTCTTCATTATAATCGAGTCGTTAGAGTTCTTCATTAGATCCATATAGTTCCAATGAGAGTGATGTACATTATGTTTCCAATCATGAGAGTACATTTTTAACCATGCGAGTTTATTGAAAATTAAACATGAGAGTTTTTCATTATAATCTAACCGTGCGAGTTCTTGTATATTAAACCATTTAATTTTAACCATGAGAGTTCAACCATGAGAGTTTTGTACATTTTTTACCATACAAGTTTATTGAATATTAGACATGAGAGTTCTTCATTATATTCTAACCGTGAGAATTCTTCATGGGATCCTTATGGTTCCAATCATGAGAGTTCTGTACATTTTTAATCATGAGAATACTATACATTATGTTTACAACCATGAGAGTTATGTACAATTTTAACCATGCAAGTTAATTGAATATTAAACATGAAAGTTCTTCATTATAATCTAACCGTGGGAGTTCTTGCATATTAAACCATTGAATTTTAAATCTATTAGTTGTGCTAGATTCTTATGTGATGTAGCCCAGAAAGTCCAAACAAAAGCCTTTTTAATTTTATTTTATTTTATTCAAATATCTTATGTATTTAAATCAAATCTAATTATATTAAGATTTTATTTGATTTGATTTTATTTTATTTCCTTGTATTATAGTTTAGGGTTTTGAGAAGCTATTATTAAAGCCTCATATGCCTTAAGTTATTTGAAGTTTTTGGAATAATAGATTTTTTATCTTTGAAAATTTCACTCTTTGTTACCCTTAGATTAGGGTTGCATCATGTTACCCTTGAATTAGGGTTTCATCTATCGTTGCTTCTTCTTCTGTTTCCGCCGCATCATCAGTTTGGTATCAGAGCCTCAGTTCCTGCTACGGGTCAAGCATGTTTCTGAATCTTGATTTCATCTGATTCAAGGTCTAAAGGAGAGAACAACATACGGCCATGAAGATCTCAAAGATCGTTTGGTATGCGGGAGACACACTAAGCGTTTCAATGACGATCATATTGACCAGTTACTAAAGGAGTTTAAATTGGCTACCAATCGTCGAATCAAGGTAAATATTGCTTATCGAGATGCTGTCTCAGGCTATGAAGAGGTTTTCAAAACCATTTTTTTTCATCAACTGGACATGGGGAGTTGTCTTCAGGCTATGAAAAGGTTTTCGAAACTATTTTTTCCTTCAACTGGATGGCTTCAATGTGACTTCGAATAAAGAACACTCGAGAAGAATTATCTTATTCTGATAAGGTCAACAATTATAATTCCCAAGGTGACGATTGAATAAAATAAAATATATAATTTGGGTTCTTGATGGTGATGGTGCTGTGAATTCGCGGACGAATTCTTGTCAACCAGGAGAGGATGATGTAGCCCAGAAAGTCCAAACAAAAGCCTTTTTAATTTTATTTTATTTTATTCAAATATCTTATGTATTTAAATCAAAACTAATTATATTAAGATTTGATTTGATTTTATTTTATTTTATTTTATTTTATTTCCTTGTATTATAGTTTAGGGTTTTGAGAAGCTATTATTAAAGCCTCATATGCCTTAACTTATTTGAAGTTTTTGGAATAATAGATTTTTTATCTCTGAAAATTTCACTCTTTGTTACCCTTAGATTAGGGTTGCATCATGTTACCCTTGAATTAGGGTTTCATCTATCGTTGCTTCTTCTTCTGTTTCCGCCGCGTCATCATTATGTTTCCAACAAAGAGAGTTCTGTAGATTTTTAACCGTGCAAGTTTATTGAATATTAGACATGAGAGTTCTTCATTATAATCCCATAGTGCGAGTTCTTGTATATTAGACCATTCAATTTTGAGTCTATTAGCTGTGCTACATCTTTATGTTTCTAACCATGAGATTTCTGTACATTTTTAACCGTACGAGTTTATTGAATATTAAAAATGAGAGTTCAATATAATCAAGTTGTGCGATTCTTGTATATTAAACCATTCGATTTTAAGTCTATTAGTTGTGCTAGATCCTTATGGTTCCAACCATGAGAGTTCTGTACATTATTAACCATGTGAGTTTATCGACGATTAAACATGAGAGTTCTTCATTATAATCCAACCGTGCGAGTTCTTCGTATGTCCTAGCACAATACAACCATGCGAGTTCTTCATACAATTGCTAAAGAAAATGGGAGTTTAATGTATTTTGAGAGGATAAAGATGCGAATTTCTTGTTACTTTCACATGCACGTTGACTAAAAATAAAAAATTGAGCTTCACAATGTTGGTTTTGCCTAGTCTCACATGGTTGGTTATGCATGGTCTCGCATGTTACAGACACAAAAAATTCGAAAACAAATTCAAAAAGTATCATTAATGCATCTACTTTTGTTCGTTTTAAAAGACCAAAGCCGATGATAATTTCGATTATTTTTCGAGCTACGGATTGAAAGATATGGATTTTTTTTAAAAAGACAAAATTTGATTTAAAATGATTACTTATGATTTTTCACCATGGTAGATGTATCTATTCATAGTATGCAATTTTTAGGTATTGAATTTAATGAGATAGCCAAATGTGAATTTATAAATATTATTTTTTTATTTATAAATATTATTCTTTTATTATTTTACCGATTGTTAAATCTTTTATATATATATATATATATATAATCAAACAAAATTGAAAAAAGAGAAATTGTACCAAAGGTACCTACTCAACTATTCAATTGTCACTTACCACCCAAGGTTTGATCAATTGTTACTTAATACCCAACTCAACTACCTTATTGTCACTTACAACCTAACTTTATTTTAATACCCTAACTACCCTCACCATTCATGAACAGCCACGTAACCAAAATTTCTATTTCCTTCTCTTTCCTTCTCTTTCCTACTTTTCTTTTAATTTTATTTTTAAAAGATCCGTATCTTTCGAACCGGAGCTCGAAAAAAATAAATGAAAGTACCATTACTTTTTTTTTTAAAAATGAACAAAACTAGATCCATTTATGATATTTTTTGATTTTTTTAAAAAATAAAATTTCACGAGTTGCAAGCAATTCGCATCTTGAGAATTGTACCAGTTTTTTTTTTTATCGTTCAGAAATCCTGAGAGTTGCAAGCAATTCGCATCTTATCATGAGAATCGTTCAGAAATTGCAAGCAATTCGCATCTTATCATGCGAATCGTTCAGAAATTGCAAGCAATTCGCATCTTATCATGAGAATCGTTCAGAAATTGCAAGCAATTCGCATCTTATCTTGAAAATCGTTCAGAATTTGCAAGCAATTCGCATCTTGAGAATTGTACTAGTTTTTTTTTTTTTTATCGTTCAGAAATCTTGAGAGTTGCAAGCAATTCGCATCTTATCATGAGAATCGTTCAGAATTTTGCAAGCAATTCGCATCTTATCATGAGAATCGTTCAGAAATTGCAAGCAATTCGCATCTTATCATGAGAATCGTTCAGAAATTGCAAGTAATTCGCATCTTATCATGAGAATCGTTCAGAAATTGCAAGCAATTCGCATCCTGAGAATTGTACTAGTTTTTTTTTTTTTACTAGCGCGCGCCTTTTTTTAGTAGGGGGTATTTTTGTCCAAATTCCAGTTTGAGGTACCAAGTTACACTATCCAAAAAGCGGGTACCGCCGGGTAAATACCATAGTTGAGAAGGTATTTACCGGTACTTTTCTCTTGAAAATATTCAAAAATAATAATATATTAGATGATTTAGAATCGAATACCTATATGAATAACAAAACATATTTGGTTAATATATTGATTGTTAAAATAATATTTTCATAAGACATGCCGTTTGAAAAAATCAACGCATGTTATCACACTATTCATAAATATAAACATATATTTTAATTTTCAATGATCTATAATATATTAAATATTCGAAACATTTGTTTTAAGATATTTTTCATTGATTAATTAATTAATAAAAAAATGTAAAATATAATCTCTGTTACCAATATTCGTTCAAATATGCGATTTGAGGAACACAATTTGAAAAATCAATTTTCAATCTAATTATTTTAAAACAAATAAATTTTTATTGGGCAAGGTTATTTTGAGATTGTTTTCGCTAGGGTCGCAAACTGTCTGAACCGCGAACCATCAGAACCGTTTAAATCAGAACCAGGGTTTGCAGTCCTAGCGGGTTGCGGTCCTGTCAGTTTGCGGTCCTGGTGGGTTGCGGTCCTGCCGGTTTGTTTCTTATGTGGTCCTGCCGGTTTGCAGTTCTAATGAGTCAGTTTCGCAGTTAAACCGCTAGTTCAAATCACCAGACAGACAAACCATTTAAGAACCGTTTATCATAATATTTTATAATGTTATTTAAAATTAATTTGTAAGTGTTAATTGAATCTAATTTCAATAACTGAGTATGTACCATATACACGAGTTAATTGTGCTATTTCATGTATTTTAATTTAAATATGTTATCATTTTAATCGAAATTTTATAATCAATCATTTACATTCTAAAAAAATAATTGTAATTTGATTTTGATATGTTTGATTATATTTATGTATTTAAGGTATTTTATTTAATATTAGGTAGATATTAAATAAAATATATACATCTAATTTTATTTTGATTACAACTTTCAATATTTGTAAAAATAGAAAAATAAAAATTTGATTGTCTTAAGATGTTATATTTAATATTAGGTACATATTAAATAATATATACCTATTAGACATATAATTGTATTCTGATTTTAAATTATTAGGTGATTCTTTAGATTCTTTAAGCTTGAAGTGTTTATGGTTAGATGAATTATATAGTTTATTGTATTTTCGAACTATTCAATATTAGAAGTTTAAATTTAAAAATTTTAGAATTGTATAATTATATGCATAAACTTAAATTACTTGTAAATAACAAAATAAAAATTGAAAGTGAAAGTGATTTAAATAACATTTAATAAAAAAAGAAGCAAAACAAACACTTCTTGAAACATAGTTGTTAAAAAAAAATTAAAACAATTTCTAAAAAAATTTCTAAAAAAAAAAAATTCAAAAGTCCGGACCATCCGGACATTTGTCCGGATGCCCCGGACTGGACATCCGGACCATCCGGAGATCTGTCCGGATGGTCAGGAATTTATTTTTTTTCGTTTTTTTAATTTTTTTTTTGGTTTCCTCTATAAATAGAGGAGACCTCAAATCCAAACTCATAAATTCATATACTCTTCTCTATATCTCTCTAAATCTCTCTACTTGTTTTAAATATTCTAGAAACCTCAAACTTCTTATTTTACATATTGTAGTTCTACTTTCGGAATTGTTTGATTTTTTTTTCGCAAATTGTTTCTATTTGATAAAAACACTTAAATAACGTTGGGATAACATTATAATAGCTCAATTAAGAGCTTCGTATAATTTATCAAGTTATTTAATTGTTATAGTAATTTAAATTAGTTCTTTTAATTCTAATTTTATTAGTTGTTGTTAGTTGTTATTGCTTGTTATTAGTTGTATTAGTTGGTATTAGTCTAAATTTAGTTGTTATTATTTGCAATATTAATTAGTTTCGATTAGTATTTTATTGCATATTTAAAAAAAACGTTGTTTTAAGTTTTAAAATGCCTATAAATCGTAGACTTACTAATACTCACCAATCCGCTAATTTTCACTTGTTATGAATGATGTTTGTGATAACCAAAACAAGTTAATACTAACCAAAATGTAATAATAATTTTATAATCATTATTAAAATTACAATAATAAAATTCAAAATTTAATATTAAAATTATAACAATATAACTTGTAATCTTTTACCATGATAAAATATGATTTTGGTTTAAAAAATAATAAATAACATTTGTAATATTTAAAGCCAAATCACAATAATAATATTCAAAATGTAATATTAAAATTAAAACAATATAACTTAAAAATAATAAATAACACTTGTAATATTTAAAACCAAATCACAATAATAAAAGAGAAAAGTACCTGAAAATACCCACTCAACTATCTTATTACCCGGCGGTACCCGCTTTTAACATAGTGTTACTTAATACCCAGACTAATAAATTGGACAAAAATACCCTTCCACTATATATACCCATTTTTCAATTCCAACCCACTTTTTCGACCCTCCTATCACCCTAAACAAACGCAAAATTCTAATTTTAGAAACCACCAGAAAACAAACCGTTCGACTTCGTGATACTCTCTCTCTCTCAAACCCAGAAACCCTACAGCTTCTCACCGTTCGCACCTTCGTCACTATCGCACCGGTCAGCCTCTTTTACTCAGACAGACTACACACCTTCAAATCTCATTCAACAAAGTTGTCGTGGAAAGCTTCTATCTCGTTATCCGACCGGGGAAGTTTAACAGGTATGCATTATCGTAGAAAGTATACTTTTTTTTGCGTTTTTGACGAATTTGAACCATTTTTTTCTCTTAATTCACGATAGGCGAGGCTGTTGATACTAGAATGAAGTATCTACTGACGATAGTTGCTCAGTTTATGGGTTTATAGTCGAAGCCAGGGTATAATTTTAGTTGCATGTAATACTGATACTCTCCTGAGAAATATTATGTATGTTAGATCTGCATTAGGTAGTTCATTGTTGATTTTGGTGTTTGTTGCATAATTCCCAGATCCCTGCAACGTGCATGTAAAAAGTGTAACATTTCGCATCCTGATCACCCACAATGCAAGCAATTCGCAGCTCGATTTTGTGTTTATACTTATTTACATACAGTTCGCAGCTTGAGTTACCTAATTCGCATCATGTCAGAACTTATTTCGCAGCTTGTCTGTTAAGCCAGTATTTATATGTATGCGATTCGCAGCTTGTGATGCGAATTATTTGTGACATTCCAACTGATTTGTGTTTCTGCAGGAAGAATGACAACAAAACCCAGCTACTACAGATCAGGGTTTGTGAGCCTTCTAAAGCTACTAAAAGGCATGCGTATTACAAGGGCCCACATTGAAGCTGCAAGGAACACACCCTTCTACACGCTTCTGAAAACGGCGTTCGAAATTCGTAATGAAGAAGAGCTGCCTAGGAAAAAATTCTACACACTCATTCAGTATATCCTCGGGAAATTCTCTCTGGAAAGAGACGCCTTTAGGATTGGCAACAAGTATGTAAAGCTAACTACAAACGATATCAAGATCATATTCGGGCTGAGGCATGGCACCGAGAAGATGAAGTTAACAAAAACCGGCGCTTTTCACAACAAGTATGCAGCCGGCCTGGAGGACGAATCAAGGATGATGAAGAAATACTTCATGTCAAAAACTGGCAGGAAAGTATCAGCTAGTAATACCAAAACAATAACAAATGCCATCATAAAGGTACGTCTAAAATGGACTTCATCTTTATAAAGCAAGATTCTGTATATTTCTAACATAGCATGTTGTCATTGGTTTTACAGGAGGGTATAGAGAAGGCCATAAACGAAGGAGGGGAACATGAATTGGAAGACGTGGCGAGGCTGTTGATACTGTTTTTGTGCTCCACGCTATTCTACTCCGTATCTGGAGATATCTTGGGCTGGAGCACGGTTTATTACGTTGAACACCTCAACAGAATAAACAATTACGACTGGGCTGGATCGATTCTGTTCAAGCTTCGACAGTCTATCAGGAGTTGCTTAGCAGTAGAAAGAGCCGATAAAATCGTCGGTTGCGTCGCCCTTGTAGTTGTAAGATTGATCTATTCAATATAAAAATTAGTTATGTACATAGCATCATGTTGATAAAACTTGTCCCCATGCAGCCCTTCATCATGGAGCACACAACAATCGGCCACGAGGTAGCGAAGCCAACCTCGATACCAAGGTTCTTCAAATGGTTGGGGTTAGAGTGCCACGCATCAACCATGAAATATCTTATTAAAACACCCTACCTGGATGCTGACCAGGTATAAGCTTAATATATGTATAGAACTTGGGGTGCATACAGTTCGCAGCCTATGATGCGAACTGCTTATAAAAATATCTCAAACATTTTGCAGCCTGATATGAATTTTACTTCGCAGCTTCATGTTTAATACTTAGTTCGCATCATATGTTTAATACTTAGTTCGCATCATATGGTTTACACTTAGTTCCCATCATATGTTTTACATATAGTTCGCATCATACTGTCCCATAATCATTTCGCAGCTTAACATGCGAAATGTGATTTAAAACCAGACAGTTCGCATTATATGATGCGAACTGCTTATAAAAAACAATTTGTTTGTCTACACCCTCATACTTTCGAAACAATTAATTTACTTACATGTGCATCTGTTGGTAGGTTTTAGAAGGTCCATTACAGCTTACCGAGGCTGAAATTGAAGCTTTCGGAGAAAGAGAAGATGATGAAGATGGTGAAGATGCAGAAGTAACGGTACCTCCTTCACCGGAAGAAAGACCTAGGAAGAGGTCGAAAAGCACAGCATCAAAACCAAAAAAAAGGAGACCAGCATCACAGAATGTAACAAATAAGGTGATGTCTCCCACACTCGAACACCCAACACCACCCGAGCCATCGATTCCACCACCAAGACTCCCCAAGAAAACAATTCCACCACAACCCAAAGGCAAATCCAGGCAAGAGCCCTCCGACACCGACACAACCAGTATGAGTGAAACGATCGGTGATTATTTATTCAAACGCAGAGACCCTAATCTCGATATTGCTGCTCAATCAAAGCGTTTGAAGACGTACGCCGACAAGAACAAGTACGAGCGAAAAATAGAAAAACAGGCAAGTATGACTTGAACCTTAAATAATTACTACAATCAGCACTTAATATGTTTATAAAAAGTTTGCTATCATTTTTGCAGCTGAAAGAATTGAAACGCAAGATAGCGGAACTTGAAGCACAACAACTCGACAATGCTATCTCTCTGCCAATCTGCCGTACTGAAAGCCCAATACTGCCGGAAGAAAGGGACGATGATGCCCACAATTCACCCATCATGGACACACATACACAGGAGGTAGATAATGTAAGTAGATGATATGATATTATCAAACAAATATCAGGTTGAGCTGCGAATTATGTAATAAACTAGTTGGTTATTACTGGTTGGTCATGCCAAACGTTTCGCAGGTTGAGCTGCGAATTATGTAATAAACTGGTTGGTTTTTACACAATTCGCATGCTGAGCTGCGAATTGTTAGGAGTGAATAACATAGATATCAGGTCAGGATGCGAAATGTGATTACACAATTATTAACTTATGCTTAACCCTTCCACCCTTTTTTTTTATTTTTGTATGAAATAGGAGACCGAAAGACAACAACAACACCAGCAGAAACAGCAAGCCCAACAGTAACAAGAACAACAACAACACGAACAACAACAACACGAACAGCAACAACAACAAGACGAACACGAACAGCAACAACAACAACACGAACAGCAACAACAGCAACAACAACAACAACAACAACAACAGCAACAAGAAGACGAACACCACCAGCAAAAGCAACAAGAAGTACTCCAACAACAACACCCCCAACAACAGCAACAACATGAACAACAGCAACAGCAGCAACAACAACAACAACAACACGAACAACAGCAACAACAACAACACGAACAGCAGCAACAACAACAACAGCACCAACGAGAAGAACACCCCCAGCAACAACAACACGAAGAACACCCCCAGCAACACCAGCAGCCACAGGTTCAACACGAAGACCGGCAACAAGGACAAGAAGAACAACAATAACAGCAACAGATAACCTTGGCGAAGAGAGAAAGGCTAACTCAAGAGGTAGCACCTCAAGAGTCAGAACCTGTCCATCCCTGTGAGAAGACAGAACTACTCAGCCAGGAAGGACCATCCTTAGAAGACAAAACCACTTCTTCGGTGGAACCTCAAAGACCAATGGTGCTGTCAGCAAAGTCAGAATTGCTAAGCCAACGTCAAACTGTAGGCCCGGTAACAAATCAACTGCCAGCTCCAGAGTCCCACGATAACACAGTAGGTTTACCTGATGCTTTTGTTGATGGTATTAGTACTCAAGTTTCACAGACATTTTTAAATGAAATTGATAATGTATATTACGATTCTATAATACAACGGTCTCTGGAGAACATGTCGGAGGATGACATTAATGATTTCTGCCGACACGATCCAGCCTCTATGCCGAACAAGTCAACGGCAGTGGTTGTCGTTGACCGTGCGGTAAGGCCTACTTACAATGATTTCGCATCATAACATGTGACTTGTGGCAAATGCTGATTGGAGTATTACAAACAAATATCAGGGTAGGATGCGAACTATTCAGTGGAACCTCGTATAGTTCGCATCCTACCCTGATATATAATAACAAATTTATTTAACTGCTACCTTACATTTCGCATCCTAAGCTGCGAACTGTTTGGACTCGTTGCACTTATAATCACTGACGCCCTCTACTTTTGATTTTTGTTTCATACTAAGCTCGAGACAGTTAATGAGATAGAGGAGCCAACTTTTGCACTACTGACACAAACGCAGCCTCAAGTGGCAGAGGAAGAAGAGTTCGTAATAACAATGCGGGAACCGCCAGTAGTAGAATACAGCGACTTGCCAAAGAAAACCAAAGTAACTGAGCGTATCGATCTGGCACAATACCACAAAATACAGTTGGTTAAAGCCTACGAGAGCGACACCCCTGAGCCAGTGGTATGGCAGTTACCGGAGTCCAAGTTTACGTACGGAATCAGGGTGCAAGCGAGTGATCTCATGGCACTACCTTTAGAAATGGAGCTGGACGTAAAGGTATCCAATTGCCAAAAAAACTTTATTTTCAATGTTTCAAATATGTATTCTATATTTAACATAAATCTACAACTCCTTTGTTAGCTTATCGACGCTTGGATTTGAAAGATGCTTGAAGATGCAGACTACAAAGTTCCATGCACTAAAGCTAAAGGAGAGCATCACGACGCCATACTGATTTCGGGCATGACTGTGGTAAGTTTAGCTCACGTAAATAGACCAAAGTTCTCAGAAATGTTATCACTTTAATATACTCTTGCTTGGATGCAGCATCAAATGAAAGCAGGGTGGCAAGTGGAAAATCTGGTGGACATGGCTTTTAGGAAGGGGCGCAAAAATGCCAACATCATCATGGTTCCAGTGTGCATCGAGTCGAAGGACAATACAAACCACTGGACGTTGCTCGTCATCGACGTTGATGGCTGCACAATTTCAAACTACAACTCGCTTCTGCCTAAGCTTCATGCCATAGACAACACCGCAAGAACACCTGCACTACTGGTAAATATTCCAAACTATACACTTAAATCTGAACACATTTTAAGTATGCATGCTGCGAAATGAGATCTGATATGTTGCAAATTGTGAGTAATCAAGATGTTTTTTCGCAGCCTGTCCATAACTTAATTCGCAGCCTATCTATGTTTGGATACAATTCGCAGCTTGTTCACAACTCAATTCGCAGCCTATCAAGGCTGTCATACAATTCGCAGCCTAAGATGCGAATTGTGTATGATTTATTGTAATACAATTCGCAGCCTCAGGATGCGAATTGTATGTCACCAACTGTTTTTGGTTTTGTGCATATTCCTAACACTAATTATTATACACAGATCAAATATTTGTTGGATAGAGGATTCCTACCGAAATATAGTACAGGGTGGAAGGTGAAAGTGGAAAGAGGCTTCCCACAACAAAAAAAGGCACCGTGGACTGTGATGTCTTCGTCTGCAAATATGCAAGCGATATTATTAAGCATGGATCAGTCCAGAAAAAATACGATACAGATATGGTGACTGCCTTAAGAGCAGAAATGTTTTATTACTTTTTAAATGACATAGACACCGTCACATATGACTGATTCATGTATTGCTTGTAAATACATTAGTTGCTTGTAAAATACATATGTCTGTTGTAAATTTTACTTTTGTTGTGCATACATAAACAAATTGTGATATATAATGAATATTCATTATCTTTTAGTTCGCATCATAACCTGATATATAATGATTGATTATTATCCTGGTATGTATGAACAGTTCGCAGCCAAACCTGTATGAATACTTCGCAGCCTAAATTATATCAACTAGTTCGCAGCCTAACCTGAGAGATGGTTATCAATACACACACAATTCGCATCCTGGTATACCAGCTTATAACCTGTTCGCAGCCTGGTGCATAAATAAAATATTAAATAACATCATTCAAGAATACGAACCGGCTATGGCGTATGCCTTGGTAAACGTTTTCTACATTGAGCACGCAAAAAACAATCTAATCATGTCCAGAACCCATTAATTGCTGATTGGACATGGAGGCTATGTAATGATCACCTCCTTTCCCTATAAATAACACTAGAAAACCAGAGGCTGTTTTTAAAACAAACTCTACATTTTAAACCAGAGCTATTTTTTAACAAACTCATTTCCCTCGTCTCTTCGAATTCAAAAAGTCATGTCTTTTTCCACCACCACAACCACCACCTCATACTCAAACTCTGGTTCACTCGGTTCTCTGGTTGACTCCTGGTCATCCTTAACCGTTAACTGGAGTGATGACCAGATCATGCCAGCAGCACCACCAAACAGCCCAGTATCTGTTTTTGGGTTAGACATATATGATGACTACTACTCAACTGACTCTCAACCATTGGAAGTTGTTCCACAGATTGCTGCTGAACCTCAGCCAGAACAGGTTCCAATGCTTCCTGCTGCACCTCAGCCAGAGGTTCAAAACAACAAAAGGAAGAGGGAAGACGAAGCTGGTCCATCGAGGACAAAATTTTTAAGCATGATGGACGTTGATGTTGAAGCTGAGGATAAAGAGGAGAAAGAGAAAGAGAAAGTCGAAGACAAAGAGAAGAAAGACAAAGATGATCAGCACAAAAAGGAGAAAGAGGAAACAGTTGGTGATGAATCATCTACCAACTGCTAGAGTTGGTTTTTGTTTTTTGTTTTTTTGAAATGCAACTAACTAGCACCAGCAGCTTGTAGTGATATGTGTAAACAGTTGTTAGTTTCTGGATATATTTTGTAATCCTCCTTTTTGTAATCCAACTTGTAATCCTCCTTTTTGTAATCCAAATATATTTTGTACATCATTCGCATGTTATCCTGGTATTTTATTAAATAACAATTCGCAGCTTATCACATGACAAATATCAGGACTCCTAACTGAACTCCATTCGCATCACAATTCTGGCCCTAATTCGCAGCCTATCATGCGAAACGTACGATATGATAAATGTTTGATATGATTTTACCAATGATTCACACCCTGTTAAAACTTCACATAATTGTACATAATTCGCATGTAATCCTCATAGATGTTTGTAATCCAACTTGTAATCCTCCTTTTTGTAATCCAAATATATTTTGTTCATCATTTGCATGTTAACCTGCTATATTATTCATTTTCAACCTTACTGAATGTCCTGGTATTTTATTAAATAACAATTCGCAGCTTATCACATGACAAATATCAGGACTCTTAACTGAACTCCATTCGCATCACAATTCTGGCCCTAATTCGCAGCCTATCATGCGAAACGTAAGATATGATACATGTTTGACATGATTTTACCAATGATTCGCACCCTGTTAAAATTTCACATAATTGTACATAATTCGCATGTAATCCTGATAGATGTTTGTAACAAGCACCAACGTATTGTACATAATTCGCATCACAGGATGCGAAATGATTACAACTCCAATAGTAGCAAATATAAAAACACAGGAATGTACAAATGTCTAGTTTGCTGTACAGAATAATAACTATGCACAAAAAAAAATTGTCCTTAAACTGGAACATCACAAGTCCTCCGGTTATGGCCTGATTTCGAACATCGGTCACACCTTAACTTCTTGGTTGAGATTTCTCCTCTAGAAGGGATTCGCTTTTTCTTAGGCCTTCCGGAGCGTCTCTTAACGTTCGGAGGCAGAACTTCAACAAAAGAAGGATCGTTAGCGCTGGACCCTTCGCCGAAATCAGTTAGAGCTGGTATGCTGAAAGAGTAACTTTCCCTGTAATTCTTAACCGTAAAGAAGGGTTCTATTACAGTCAATGGATCTTGGTCAGTGTATTGTAATGCCGCTAGAGCATGAGCACATGGAAAACACTCTTGTTGCCATGATCCGCATGAACATTTGAAATCCAACAGATTAACAACAGCCACAGGAGTCGAAAAGACTTCGAACATGGCGGAAGAGGACTTACGTACTACCCAACTTCGGCACATGTCAACATTCTGCTTTAGCTTCTTCTCGTACTCGGGAACCAAATTAGTACTCCAGCTGAGACCTTCTTCGTATCTCCGTGAAACCTGAGTCATAAGCAAGACTCTAATCCAATCAATAAACTCAACAATTGGTAAGGCGCAATATTTTTTGATCTGATTGTTAAACGATTCAGCTGCGGTAGAAGCCATAGAGCCGTATCGCTTCCCTTTTACGTAAGCCTGCGCATACTTTTTAGGGGGTAAATTTGCAAGAAAATCACTCATTCTCTCACCACCTTCACATAAAAAACCTGTTAGTATCTCTTTAAAAAGCTCTTGACTGGGAGCATAAGCAAGACGGTGGAAGAAACTCAACATCTTTTTTTTATACTCCCTGTTAGTATGTTCCAGTTTGGCTCTCAAATTCTGCATGAGATGGAAATAACAGTACGCATGATAGCAGTTTGGATACAAGACAGAAACAGCATTAACAATACCAGAATGACGGTCTGAAATAAATGTGATCTGGCGATCCAGCAAATGTGGTTTCAAACACCCTAAAAACCACATCCAATTGTCCCAATCTTCAATGCTAACTACAGCAACAGCAACAGGGAATAGTCCTGGAAAAAGGCAGATCAATTAAACACTACAACAGTAGTGAAACGTTTAAAAATTGTAAACAATTCGCATGATGTCCTGTAACTATTCGCAGCTTGTCATGCAAAATGTGTGTGACATTTTAATTGATCATGCAAACAGTTCGCAACTTGTTATGTGAATTCGCAGCTTGTGGAAACTTTAAATAATACCTAACTCAAGCTGCGATGTAAGTACAGTTTATTCAGCATAATACCTAATTCGCAGCCTCAACTGCGAAATATGAGGATCACAACCCTGCTTAATTTGCATCACCTGCTGCGAATTACATCAGCATTTTCAAACAGAAACATCGTTCATTAACTATATAAATGTAACTAACCGTTGTTTCCGTCCTTTGCTACAGTAGTGAGCAATGTACCCTTGTACTTGCCATATAAGTGGGTTCCATCGACAAACAACATTGGACGGCATGAATGAAAACCACTAAGGGACGAACCGAATGCTACAAAACAGCGCTTGAATCGGTTTCGAGCTGACAACTCCAACTGGCAGTCTGAAGTAATATCCCGGCTCTTCAAGCGTTTGAAGTATCCGCTTAGTAAACTAAAAGAACTTGAACTATCTCCAAAAACTCCCCTCCTAGCCTTCTCTAAAGCATTCCATGACAAACGATAAGAGATATCAAGACCGTAATCTTGTTTGACAGTCGATTGTATGGTTTTGGCTGTCAACAAATGGCAGGTCCGGAGAGAATCCTGAATTTCCTCTGCAATCAAATCTGATGTCAAATGCCTGTGCCGCTTATGCTTATGCTTCTGGGAGAAAACAGGACTGCAAGTATGGTTCGGGAAATGCTTCTTTATCGTCATAAGGCCGGTTCTTGAGTCAATAGATGCATAAACCCTCCATTTGCACCCGCTTGTGAGCTTATTTTCACAATAAGCAGTGATCTTATTTGTTGTGTTGTGCAGGTATTTGAAAGAAAAACCATGCTCTAACGCAAACTTGCACAAGGATAACCTCAGACCGGCAGCACCTTCTTCAAAAGCTTGACCCACCCCTGTAATAGCATCAGCCCAACCAGCAGTAGCAAGTTGTTTTTTCCTCTGATCAAGATTAACTAAACCGTTACTACTCTCCCCGCTAACTATTTGATCAAGAGATGGTTCTACCAAAACCAAGCTACGCTCTTTACGCTTACCACCAGAATCCTTACCACCAGAGCTCTTATCAACAGAACTTTTATTACCAGAACCCTTATCGAAGACGTGTTGTTCTATGAGAAAACTAACCCGTTTTAAACGCTCCAAATCAAGATATAACACCAACCCAACAAAATCACTCTGGTTATTAAAGAAACAATTATTGTGATCCCCGCAGGAGTAAGTAATTAGGTACTCACCTGTGCCAAGCTCCTCCCACGTGTTCTCTACATAAGCTTGGATACTTTCGAAGCTTTCAAACTCCGTGAAAGGCACAACTGCAGTTTGGTGACCATATTTAAAAATACAAACTCGTGATTTAGACATCTCTTAACTTGGACAATACAAGTTATTTGTTATTAGTCTCAAAAACTAGGTGCGAAATATTTACTACTGCATCAAACAATTCGCATCCTAAGGTGCGAATTGTGTATACCTACAACTATCTATTCGCATCCTGTCCTGATATTTGTAGGTAACAAAGTCTTGATATTTGTCATTAGTCACAAAACTGTGCCAGATTATTTACTGCACCATCAAACAATTCGCATCATAACATGCGAAATGTGTACATACATCGAGTAATTCGCAGCCTGTCCTGATATTTGTGTATATCTACAGATATCTATTCGCAGCATGTCCTTATATTTCTATGTAACACCGGTCCTGATATCTGTTTCGAAATACAATACTCTAACTGACCTAAAAAGTCGTAATCTACACATTACCCACAAACTAAAGCACTACCAAAATCCACTATAACATCAGAAAACAAGGACGTAACTATATAGCGAACAATATTAACGAAACAGATCACTATAACAAAAAAAAACAGAGAAAAGCTCGAAATCAGGCAATGGCATCTAAAAACAGTAGACTAGAACCTATTCCAACAGAGAAAACGAATAAAAAACTTCGAAATCGGTAGGTAATTACCTAAAAAGCTCGCAACACGATTACTTGTAAGCTACAAGATTCCAAAAAGTCGTGATGAACTCCTGTACGTGTAAAACAGAGGTTAGACAGGTCTAACACAACAACTTACATAAAGAAACAAACCTTTAGCAGCTTCCGATCACCGGAAAATGTGATTTAAACCCAGCTCGTGGTGGTTAGTAGGGTTAGGTGGTTAGAGCGGCTAACAAATTCAAATCTTCAAAAAGCAAGAAAAAATAGAAAGAAAACAGAAAATAACGTTTATATAGTGGGTTAAGGGTAGTTAGGATATTAAAATAAAGTTAGGTTGTTAGTGACAATAAGGTAGTTGAGATGGGTATTAAGTAACAATTGATCAAACCTTGGGTGGTAAGTGACAATTGAATAGTTGAGTGGGTACTTTAAGTGCAATTTCCCATAATAAAATTCAAAATGTAATATTAAAATTATAACAATATAACTTAAAAATAATAAATAACACTTGTAATATTTAAAACCTAATCACAATAATAAAATTCGAAATATCATATTAAAATTATAACAATATAACTTAAAAATAGTAAATAACACTTGTAATATTTAAAACCAAATCACAATAATAAAATTCAAAATGTAATATTAAAATTATAACAATATAACTTGTAATAGTTTTGCATGATAAAATATGATTTTGGTTTAAAAAATAATAAATAACACTTGTAATATTTAAAACCAAATCACAATAATAAAATGCAAAATGTAATATTAAAATTATAACCATAGAATTTGTAATATTTTAACATGATAAGATGTAGTTCTGGTTTGTAATATTAAAGTCAACACTACTAATATTAGATCTAAAAACATAATAATAATATTCAAAATGTGATAATAACATAAGTAATATTTAAAATTTTGGACTATATAATAATTATAACACTTAAAATATTAATAACTAGAAGAAATTAATACTAACCATAATGTAATAAATTTTATAATAATATGCAATATCTCAATATTTTTTAAATATAACATTTTGGTTATAAAATAAATAAAACATTTATATTATTTACAAATAAACCGCGGTTTTTTACAAATAAACCGTGGTTTCGCAGTCCTGCCGGTTTGCAGTCCTAATGGTTTGCGGTCCTGCCGGTTCACTCCTTATGCGGTCATGCCGGTTTTCGGTCCTCCCGGTTTGCGGTCCTGCCGGTTTGCAGTCCTAATGGGCCAGTTTCGCAGTTAAACCGCCAGTTCATAAACAGATTGTTAGCTTTGAACCGCGGTTCCAGAACCATTTGCCACCCCTAGTTTTGGCTATAATGAGACCCTTTTATAATGAGACCTCATTTGGTTATAATGGGACTCCAAAAATGATCAAAATATCTTTATATAAAAGCTCTATTTCAGCCCTAATTTCTTTTTTTCTCTCTTCTCCACACAAAAAGCTCTGAAAATCGGCAAAAACAAAACTTAAAATTTCTCAAATCCGAACTCACAAACACGTTAAGGTGTGAATCATATACTTATTGATGAAATTTTTATGCAATTTAGTTAGGTATTTTTAGTGATATTTAGAATTAGGTTCTGCCGAAAAAGTCAAATTTTCATTTAAATGTTGTTGTTTTTTTAAAAAAATAAGTTATAGATATGTGTTAGTCTAGTGATTGTCGACGTTTTGGTATGTTGTTTGTTATATTTGGGTTAGATTTGAGGGCTTAGGGTTCTTGGGACTTTGGAGGCTATGATTGCTGTCTCGGCGCGATTTGCGAACACCCAACTCGCAATTTTGGGCAAATTGCAAACAACTAACGCGCAATTTGCCCCAAATTGGAGATTGTAGTTGCGTGTTTGGTACTCGTGATTTGCCCGAAATTGCGAAGGCCATGCTCGCAATTTTTTCAATTTTATTTAATTTAGCATCTTTGGAACCTATTTAACTAGGACATTCATCTCGCTAGTTTTTATCTTACATTTAAACATATTATAATGTGTTGTTTTCAATTTCAGCATGCCTCGCAAAGCACAAACTCCAGTTCGCCAGTCAAGATCAGACAATGATATAGAGGAGCATGAGCTTGTTTCACGGTCACGATCACGGGCAGTTAGGCATAGGGCTTGCACCGTCATTCCTGCGCCTACTGCATCCTTTGTGCTTGGGAGTCTAGATCAACAGTTCTGGACAGTTAATCCCCACGTGTCGGCTCTTTATCCGGACTACACACAGCACGAGGCATACAACGTGTTTATGGAAGACGTAAGTTATGATTTGTTTGACGTGAAGTGAATGTTATTTTATATAATGTTTAACTTACCAAAATATTGTGTATGTTCCTCGACCGTCGTGGTGGTACCAGATGTACGGTACCCATCGTGAATGGGATCTTGTCGGGCAGGGCAGTGAGAGAGAGCAAGTTATGATGTCTTTCTTCACTCCCCTCGTCGGTGTCTTGGAGTGTTGGAGTACCAACGTGCACTTGGTAGATGCGTTTATCAAGAGGTGGCATTCGGAGACCACCAACTTCCAGTTCTCGTTTGGTGAGATGACCGTGACGTTAGACGGCTTCCACACTATAACTGGTCTTCCGGTCACAGGTGATGATTTCGTGATTCAGTCTTTTCCTAATAATGGGCAGTGTTTAGCATGATATTCTAGTTCAATAGATATACCCGTGGATGCTCTTAGGACGGAGTTAACGAACAACAGGAGGGGCAGTTCTAGATCTGTGCGGTTATAGTTTTTACGTGAGCAGTACATCCAGCCCTATATGATGGATAACACTTTGTCTGATGCTATGGTAAAATGTGTCACTAGGGGTTATTTGCTCCACATGTTAGGCTGTTGTATTCTGGCAAACAAGACGGGGAACAGTATCTCGTTAGATTACTTACAGTTTGGAGCGGTATAGGTAATCCGTTAGATATAACTAGGGTCCATTATTTTTTAGCTCAGATGTATCACCATCTAGGGATGTCGTCCATACACAGCACGTTAAGGATAGTTGGTTTTGTTTCCATGTTGGAGACGTGGATATACAATCATTTCCCTCCTCCCTCTTTTTGACGACGATCAACAATCTCTACGAGCCTTGTATGCCTACTATGTGCAGATACGTATCTCCACCTTATTGCGCGGACGACGAGACTCGTATCAACATCCATCATTTACTGTCTTCATTGAGGGAGCATAATGTAAGTTACGAGGATTTTTGTTTATTAGTCATCCTTTTATTCTTAGTAATCGTTGATGCAATCAGTTTTTAATTATGGTGTAGGTCTGGTTCATGTCTTACGAGGATATACGTGAGCATTTCCCTTTCTGCGTTGTGGCCTGGATAGACCATACACTGAAGATATTTGACATAATCGAGGCGTATTATTTATTCAGGTCGCTCGTCAGTTTGGGCATATTCAGGATATACCACCTGGACTGCAACCTGATTTACCAGAAGATAGGAGGAGGCGTGTCAACACGCGCTATTTGTGGAATGAGGCTACATGGAGCTCATGGCAGTCGCACGTCGTTGATCGGAGGATTCGTGGTGACACATATGTTATAAGTAGTCCTAGTACGTCCTTTTTGTACAATGTATGGACCTAGGACCACCTATGGTACACCCTGATTAATCCTACGTGCGAGTCATCCGGTGCACATGTTCCAGATACCCCGAGAGCGATTATTTTGGAGGAACGGTTGTTTGAATAGGCTGATCATGTGATTGATGGATATTCTAGAGCGGACGAGGTGACTATGGAGGATATGCGTCGAGAGATGCATGAGTGTTCGTTTCTGGCGCACCGTTACCGCGCGACTGGTTGACTAGATTTGTATTGTATGACTACTTATGATAGATACCGCGTGACTGATTGATGGATATACTATATTATGTTTTGGCTTTGGTTCTCGTTTTAGTGTTTAGATTTTACGTTTTTGTTAGTTATTCTGAATTTCTTATGCTTGATGTTTTTATTCTCAATTTTAGTTTTTTTGTTATCATTTACATTACTAAATTCTAAATTATAAAATAAAGTAACAATCAAACCCATATAGTTAAAAAGTGTTGGTACAATTACACCGGTGTGAATTTAAAAACCAACTATAAAATCAAATTAATTAGTCATGCTACAATAAAATTTAAATAAAATCAAAGACAATACAATCTAAAAAAGAGTCCATTCAATCAAAATGTTATCGTACCATCCAAGCTGTTAATAAACTGTAAAACAAAATTATAATTAAAAATAATAAATTAGTTTGACAGTAAACTTTGCTTTCGAGAAATTAGAATGAGAGATTGGAAAGTATGAATGTATAACCGCAAAAACAAAGGAGATTTTGGCGGTTGGTCTGATCCCTACAATTGGTTTGTGCAAATTATATAAAACATCCTTAATTTTAATTAAACCTGCATACATATTAGAATAGTTGAACGCAATCAACATAAGACCCAAACAACAATAAAAAAACAATAGGAAAGCATGCAAACTCAAAACAGAAGGGAATAAATCAGGATGCTCAATCGTCGAAGTCGTATCTCATGTTGTCTTCAGAATTATCCCCCTCCTCCCTAGTGATGTAGTCCACCACCGTCATGTTCCTAATGGTAGCCGTTTATTGCTTAATTTTAAGTGAAAAATAGAACAAACGTTGAAGCAGTTTGACAGAATGGTCTGGCGTCTGATTTCATCACGGTTGCGCACAACAAGATCTCTTGTTCCTCCACGGTCTTAGTTGAAATATATCATACACATGACACGATAAAAAAACGCATCGTTGGTATCTTCCCCTATCCCTCGGCTGGAAACCTTCACCGCCTGAAGCATATGGTAAACTCCATCTGTAAAAGTATTAGTATTTTTTTGTTGGGGGGGAGGTTGGAATGTTTTATGGTTTTCATGTTGCATGTTATTACATGTCTTTTTATAGGTGGTTTCCATTTGGCGGAATTTGATATTAAGTCTCGTTATATCAAGACCCCTAATAGTAGAACCTCCACTATAATGAGACCCATAATAATGGTGGACGCGATGTTTGTACGTTTGTAAGTATTAGGCGTCGAACAATTATTGGTCTACTTGATTTGCGTTATCCTTATCTTAAAAGCGCCGTTTATTTATTGGTCTATTACGATTACGCTATCTGAAGTCAATAAATAAAAATTCCGTCATAATCACTCACCGTATACCCAACTTTGCGCCAACAAACATTTGGAAACAATAACAAAAAAACAAAAACCAAGATACCATTGATGGATTTAACTGTGGCTGAAGACTACCATTTGGTTCAAGCGGTGAAGGTTGTCCTTCGAGAGATGGGGGAAGATACTAGCGATGCTTTCTCTGAACGTGTCTTGTGTAAGATGTATTTCAATTACGGTAAAGTTGGGAAAACTAATTACATAGCGCGCAACCGTGAGGAAGTGATATCCAAGTATTTAGTTGTCCAACCGCTCGAGTGTTTGATGTTCCTACCATTTAAAATTATGAAAGAAGAAAAACATGTGTGGAACATGACGGTCGACGATTTCATTACTACGGAGATGATACTGTATCTGGAGGATAGCATTGCATGTAAGAATGATGATATTGCCGACGGCGTCGATGTTGAAGACATCACCGGTTACGACTCTGAATTCTAGATTCTATGTTGGCGTTGTTTTATGTTTTGTTTTTGTGTGTCGTTTATTGAGTGTTATAGTGCTGTTGTTTTTATGTTTTCCCTTGTTTTGTTTTTCTGCTTTACCGTTGGCTAGGTTGGTCATGTTATTGACACATATCATATGGAATTGTTGTTATTTTTATGTTTTCCTTTGATTATATCTTATGCTATTAGAACAAAACTAAAACTAAAACTAAAATTTTAACATATACAGTACAAAACAATACTACAGATATGTCTCTTTGGAATGAGTTGGAAGATGAATATCTCATGAAAGCATCGATCGAAGTTGGTAAGACTATCCAGCTAGAGGGGGGAAATAATTCTGGAGAGCAATGATGTGCCAGATGTACTTCCTTTTCGGCAGGGATGGAGTCCAGCCGCCTGAAATTTCAAGGCGCTTGGATGAGGTGAAAGCCAGGTGGTCCGTTCTTGTGAAGTTTCGTGTACATTTGGTTTCAGACCTCAATAACATGGAACATCATTTTGCGTTCAAGCGGTTCAACTGCCAACCGACGGATACTATAACCGAGGACCAACTGGAACATGTCCGTTCCGACATGCTTACCATCAATGAAGAGGAATTGCGTGACTACCAAGATGCGAAAGAAGAAAGGAAGTTGATGAAATAGAACTGTCCTGATAGATAAAGTTCCTTTACCATGAGTTTTTGAAAATTATTTTGTTAGTTGTTGTCTGGGTTGATGTTTTATCGAGTTTTTGTTCCACTATGAGTATCCGTCAATTCTGTTTTAATTTTGTGGATTTCTAGTGTACATTTATCGCAGTTTGAATCTACTTTGAAAGTGTTTTTTACCATATTTTGGATTATTTTTTCCGTTTAAATTTTACATCATTCATTGAAAAATGACTAATGTATAATATTGGTAAAAAAATGAGTTTCGAACTCGCGAACTTAAAAAAATGATAAATGGAAAAAGTTCCAAAGAGTTTCGTGTATATGAAGTGTCCATTTTAGCCAAACCTGTAAAAACATAGTGTCTGATTTTGTCAAAATTAGGCATTCAAAACTCACGATTTTGACAAATTGTGGCGTTGTCAGTGCTTAATTTTGACAAAGTCAAGGACTATGTACTCGCGAATTTGACATTGTTCCGAATTATGGTAATTTTATTCCGTAATTTTGGATGAAATTAAAAGAAAAGGTTAAGATGATTAGAAATAAAAATAATATTTATAATAATGAAGAAAGTGGAAATTTCGAAATAAATAAATCGTGGAAGTATAGATTAAAAACCATTAGGAAGTTCAAATAAAGTATTCGTAATTGCGAAAGGAAAAAAATACTGATGGATCAACAAATCATGAGTCTTCGGCCAATTCGTAGACATGTGGTGGCTCTTCGCGTACGGTTGAAGGTTGGGTGAGCTTGATTTGGTTATGTTTGTTGAATCGTTTGTCGAGCGGTATTGCCCAACTTGTTACAGCTTCTTCGGTGCGAAACAAAAAACAAGTAGTATAGATTTCCGAAAGTGGTCCATTCAACACAACCTACACGAAGAACAAAATAAGATATAATATTCTGTCACAAAATAATAAAATATTTTTAGTCCTTTCAAACGGAAACTAAGATATATATTCGGTCACAAAATAAGATATAATATTAAAGGATTCATTGGTGTACTTACTTTCACGAAACGGTTACCGTGTACAAAACCTATACCAACTTCCATGTTAGGACACGGTCGAGGAGGCACACCGCGTAGAGGTAGATACGTGTAGGATTGGTGAAGCGATACGTGGTATACGATACACTAGTATCTAGTGGTTATCATTAAGCCGTAGTAGGGTAATGCCATCCAATGTCGACTATTGTTACCATACATTTAAAAAACGTCCAACCTTTTGACTAGGTTATCTACACGTTGTGAACCATCAAACATTCTCTCCCGTAGATCGCGTTTATTTTTCAATTCGTCGATCAAATCCCATCTAACTTGGTCCCATGAATCGGAGTTACCGTAGACCGTTAAAGCAACGGCCCGGAATCCGCAATTACCGTCAGGAGACATGTATTCTACGCTAGAAATGTACTCATGCAATTAGTTGGGAAACCAATTCTCATAGCCGCTAAATTATTTTCCCTTCAATGATTTTTTCGATCGAGTCATTCTCTCCTTCGTGGGTTGAGCTTTGGCTTTCTCTTTCTCTTTCGCTTTGTCTTTTGGTACTAAAAATGTTTTATTAGCTACCGAGGCGGCCGAGCTACCTATCTTATCGGGAGTGCTAGTGCCTAGACTACCATTGTATTCCCACTCGGATGGTTCCCGTTTAGTTGATTTGTCCCGGTCGGCTTTTTTCCTACCTTTGGTGAAAACCAGCTCCTTAGGTTCCAAAACATGATTTCTAGTGGGATCTAGGATTTGCATCATCATATTTATAATGTGATCTTGGATGTGTGCATCGTAACTGCGGATGGTGCTATCTATTAATGAGAGTTTTCTCGTGAGCTCGTCTTCGGTACCAACCTCGTCGTTAGCTTTGGTCTTTAGTGTACTCCAATAAACGTCACATTCATCTTTTTTAATCGCCCTTCCTTCTTTATAATTCAAAGCTAACTCGTATGCATATGGTAAATTATAAGTGTTCTTAATAACACAACCACATATTCCGAGAGTGAACCATATTTTCAAGGCCGTTGCAAGATTTATCTTTATTAATTATATAGTCGTACATGAAAGTTCACTTTTGATGTCCTTGTATATAGTTTTATTAACCCCCCCCCCTCTAGTTGAGTTTCTTGGACGATACCTACTACGCTTAAAGGATTCGAAAATGTTAAAGTGTTGAGAGTTAAGCAATGCATGAACATCTTTCCAAAATTTCTCAAACGTGCATAGACTACTGCTGATTGCCCGTTCGAGGCTCGAGTGAGAATTCAACATAAGATAAAATAAATTAAAATTCTAACACTTAGTATTAAAAAATAATGTATGGAGAAGGTAATATAACTCACCGATTGCTAGTTTGATTTCCTAAATGTATAAATTTGTTCGTGTGGATATTGAGAAATTTGTGTCAATAATTGGCTATCTATTGCTTCATCACGTACTCGAAAACCATTGGAAAAAATGCGTACATGTGGTGTAACTCGGCAAGGCTCTTCGAGTGTGGCGGAAAAGACAACCCTTTGATAATATTCGAGAAACTCATCGGCCATGTCCAAATTCGGTAAAACTTTCTTAGCGTAAGAGTTGATGTTCCTACTAATATGTCAAGAACATAGCATATGAGTGGCATCCGGAAATATATCATCGATAGTGTTTATTAAAGCCAACTCTCTGTCTGTGACAATAATATTAGGCAATGCACACATGTTGTTCGTCAAAACATTCTTTAGAACGCTCAATCCCCAAGTGTAGTTCTCTTGTTTCTCGAAGCTCAAAAAAAACAAAAGCGACACAAAACGTCTTTTTCGTCGAATTTTGGCCAACTATTTCTAGCAAAGACATATTATACCTTGTATTCTTATACGTGCTATCCATTATAAGAACTTGAGGAAATGTGTGCATGAAATCGATGCTTTTAGGATGTGCAAAAAACAAATCGAGTATCTCATCCGTTGCTTTGCAAGTTCGCTCCCAAACATAGTAATCGTGTTCTTTTAACTTACAAAACAAGTATTGCATTTGGGTCTTGGCGGCTTTATCAACCAAATCATGTTTTTGGCGCATGTTGTGCGCATGCTAAATAAATTTTACGGGTCTTTAATCTTCAAACCGCGGTATATCTCTCTTGGTCGATAACCGACTTTCGTTTGACTACGAACAAACACCTCTTATTCTACTTTTAGTCTAGCGGCTCGTGAGTGACCATCCAAGTACAAAAACGGTTTGTGGTTGTGTTTCCCGTTTAGCACTATCAATTTCCAATAGTCGGGACCCCTGCATTTTTTGGATGAACATTCTCGGCGCTTTTTAACATACCTCGGTTTGGGATTAGGTGTGTAAACCTCATGTCTCTCGCACCTAAAATACATCCTAGGAGTTTTCATATTTTTTTCTACCTTCATCTTTTTTACTACGCAACACAATGAATCCTAGTTTTATGCTTTCGGATTCGACACATCGGATCGAATCGGGTTTGGTGTACAAGGTGTTCGCACTAAACATTTTTGCGTGATCGGCCATCAAACATGGCGGTTGGTCCGGTCCTTACAAATTATTTGTGAAAATTATGTAAAAACATCCTTAATTTTAATTAAACCGACTACCCAATAAGCATGCATAGAAAAACAAAACTAACAGTCAATATCTCGAACAGGGAACGCTCAATTTTGACAAAATTGCGAACACTGAACTCGCAACTTTGTCAAAATTGAGCGTTCAATGCTCGTGATTTTGACATAATTGCGAAGGTTGTATTCGCAATGTTGTCAAATTCGCGGGAAATGAACACCCAATTTTGACAATGTTACGAATTTGGGGTTCGCGATTTTGGTCAAAATCAAGCGTTCCCAGTGCTCGATTTTGACAAACAAACACACGTGGATCTTCGTAGTTCGTCATATTCGTAGCGTTGGTAGTGCTATAATCGCACTGATAGTTCAAAAAACACGAAAAATACGTCCTCTTGGATTTCAAGATGGTCCGTCAAAAGTTCATCCTCCTCTGACACGAAATCATTAATATTGCAGTTCAACTCTTCATTTAAATCGTTCAAATCTATGGTTTTTGGTATTTTTTTTAATTTTTATTTAGTTAGAGAAAGAAAATTATAAAAAAATAATAATTTATTTTTCATTAAAAATTTGGTTTTATATATGAAAAATAAATTCATCAATTCACATAAAAAAAATTGGAATCTCGTTATAGCCATATACCCAAAAGAGATCCAATATAGCCCGGCACTCAACGTATTGCTATAGAAATATTCAGTCACGGTTCAAATCAATTACTATTAATTAGTCTCACACCTGCTATCCATTGATATGATTATGTCTGATTTACGATTCCTTATAAGAGCACTAACTTATTACCGATTTAAACTAACTTGAAAGGAAGCGAAATTGTGCTGATCGTTTCTAAATATATTTTTACATTATTTGTACATTTTTACAAGATTTTACGCTGGATATTTTGAAAAAAAAATGTCTATTACTTAAATATTATTTTCAAAATATAAAATTCTAAAAACAAAATCAATTTTATTTTAGAATGAGATAAATCAAAATTTGAAAAAAAAAAATAGATTTAAAAAATAAAAATTGATATAAAAATACGATCTAATTCAAATTTAGAAAATATTTTAAAATAATCATTGCATGTCGTATTTTATAAAGATAACTCAACTCATTCGTGGACGTGTAATATATAAACATGTTATCATTCATGATTTAATGCAATTGCAAGACAATAACAAGAGTTTGATCATAATGATTTGAGGACTAAATCAGGAAATAGTTCATCGATTGTTTTGGTTTTTTTTCCATTTAGTTTCCCGAATTTGAAATCATTGATTAGTCGATGGTCTAAATTTATAGATTTTGCCAAGTCAAGGGATCATAACCGATGATTTCGAGGTCGAAGGACTAAATGAAAAAAACGGGATAGTCGATGGACTATTCCTTGATTTAAGCCATGATTTGAACACATAATTTAAAATTTATAATTACATATCTATCTTTATAATAACTAAAACGTTTATGAAGCTCTCAGGGAGAGCAACGAACATGTTTCTCCATCCCAGACTAAATTTCAGGAGATATTCCCTAAATACTATTCAAATTGTTATGCAAAAAACTGCTTATTGATGAGATAATTTCCTCCAAAATATATTACGAAAAATACACACATGAAATATTTAAAAAATTATACTTATCATCTTTTGTGACAAACCTTGTTATTCATTACAATAAGTGACAACCTAATAAATTTAGGCATAATTATTTATCTATTGAGTATTTTTACTATATTAAATATCTTTATCTTATAGGTCGAATGAAAATAAATAGGAAACTAAGGCGGCTAGCTGTTATTTTATTCGATATTAAAAACATTCAAAAAGTTTTATGTTATATTATCCTTCCCCTAAAAGTATATTTGAGTTGGTAACAACAAGGTTCTTTGAGGTTGTTGAGTTGTTGAAGAAGAATTTAAGAGCAAATGTTTATTTTAAGAAAAATGCAGAGAGATTCACGAAGTTTAAAAAACAATATACACTTCATGAAGCTAACATATCATTATACATTGATCCATGTTGTCTAATGATACTCAGGTATTAGATTATTTGGTTTCAATGCTAATTATGTTAATTCAGTTAGAATATGAAGATACGCAAGATGATATATTTTATCGACATAAAAACAAAATGAAATTGTTTAAGAATACCAAACTCCACCTCCTCAAGAAGTGAAAACTAGGAAAATAGTTTCATTAAGAAGGTCCACTAGAGATATGAAGAACACTATATCTTTGGATCATATTAATGTATCTTCAAGAACATGAAATGTCATGTGGTGTAATGGTATCGTTTTGTCGTATTTCGGTGAAGTCATGAAGATTTTTGCTTCTCATGAAGAAATAATACAAGTCAATAAAAGATAACACGTTTTGGGAGTTGACCGATTACCTAAAGAAAAAGAAGTTGATTAGTTGTAAGAGAATTTACGAAACTAAACGGGATTTCAAATATATGTAAAGAGATATAACAAAGACAAACCATGTAATACTCCTCATGAAGTGGCAAACGTATTTGCCGAAAAGTCCCTCTCAGCTACCATGGCCTCAATAGAATCAACCGTTTTATAAGCACAAAATTAACTCATTCTGAAAAAGCGTTTATGATTCGGTCAATCACCTAGGAGAAAATTAAAATTTATATTTTAGTATAGACAATAACAAGGCTGACGGACCTAATGGCTACAATGCTAGTTTTTTTAAAACTTATGGGTCCACCATATGCCAATTTATGTAAACATATCTACGTGTTCTTCAATACAACTCGCATGGACCCTAATTGGATCAAAATTATCACATCCCTCCTTCAAAAAATTGTCTCTCTTTCTCATGAAAACGAGTACATACCAATAACCAATTGTGATATCACTTATAAAGTTATTTCTAAAATCCTAACTAATATGATAAAGACTCAATTCCGTAACTTATTGACTCTTCTCAATCGGTCTTTTTCCGTGGCCAAAATGTCTATGATAATATCCTCATATCTTAAGAGCGTTTTAGAAGTTATAACACCAATCATAATGATCCAAAAGCTACCCTAAAAATTAACCTTATGAAAGTGTTTGCCAACGTTCGTTGACGTCTCATTCTTGATGGTCTTGTTTTCATAGAGTTCCTGTATAAAATGATTTATTGGATCATCTAATACATATTAATGCCCTCTTATACGATAAATGTTAATGATAACCCCCACGACTCCTTTACAGGAAAAAATACCTTAGACAAGGTGAACCCCTTCCTCTCTTTTTCCGTGTCCTCATCATGAAAGTCCTATCTTCAATATTAAAAGAGAAAAGTCAAAATCATAGTTTCAAGTTTCAATAAAAATTCAATAACTTTAAAAATTATAAACAGTTGCTTTGCACATGATCTTATGATCTTTAATCACGTAGACTTCATCCTACTTAAACTCATCAAAGAAGGTCTTGACATAATTCTCTATTATTTCTAGCTTTTATATTAACCCAAAAAAAATCAATTTTTTCTCTATATAATTAATTACTCTCACCGTTAATCTATTTCAAATGTTCTTAGATATAAAATTGGAACCCTCTCCATCTGGTACCTTGGTCTTCCTCTTATTACCAATCACTTATTCTTCAACAACCATCACCATCTCTTCAAGAAAATTACTCCTCGTATTGGATCTTGGTCTTCCACAAATCTATATAAAACCGACAGACTCCAACTCATAAATTATTTGTTATTTGTCAACTAAGTTTATTGGTATTTTATGTTTATTCTCCCGATTGAAATCCTTAAGGATCTCCCAATAACTTAGATATTTTTTGTGGTATGGCTCTAAGATGAAACATGGTGTCAAAGTTGTTTGATCTAAAGGTATAGTAACCTAAGAGGACAACCATTGGGATAATAGGCCTAAAAATCTTGAATCAGACGACCGGCCTAAAACATTTTTGGTCCATACTGAGTAAAAAAACTAATTCTATATGGTATGATTGGATTAAGTCTGAGAGAGTGAAAAATAAAAACATCTTGAACATCCCGCTGGTTCGTACCACATTTAGGCTTGGAGGAAAATTCTCTATCGCAAACCTATTATTGTTAACTGTAAAAATCAGTTATCAATAATTGCGAGTCCATTTACCTGTGGTGCGATCTATGGCTTTTTCCAACCTCTATTATCAACCGTTACGGTACTAGTATAAGTCAAGTTGTTAGAATTAGTAGCAACAATAAGTATTCGATATCATTATCAATGATTCTTGGAATTGGCCAACCCATATTAGATCAGGTAACATAAGACAACAACTCTACTTACATGAAACAGGTATTCATAGTCTAATATTCTCTATCCCTCTGCCAGATGACAATAATAACGAACCATGTTGGTTGCCTAATACAAGAAGTCACGTTTTTACAACTAAAAGTACCTAGAATTCTAAACGTTAGTCGGTTATGCATGCCAACTAGGTCAATCACATTTGAAATAAGCACAATATTCGTAGACGTTCCTGGAGTATCAACACATCTATTATACAAAGAAACATTTTCACTAAAGACTAGCTAATAGCTTGGAGTGTCAACACATCTCCTAATTTCGTGTTGTGTGATAGTTCTATCAAATTTATTAATCATTTTTTATTTGAATACGCTTACTCTCGCTCCATCTAGAATGCATTAAGCATGAAATCCAGATTCCACTCTAAACAAATATTGATATTTTTGGCTACACTGAGTCAATTTCTAGACCACTTCCAACACCCGAAAATACCATATATGGTACACTAGTTTCTATGTTGTGCACATATAGGAAGAGAAAAATTCAAAAATCTTTACAAATATCATATTCCTTGCATCAGAAATATCACACCATATTTTTACAAATTGTATGGTATAAAGGTCGTTTGGACTATATTGGCTCTATGTTATGGTTTGCCACATCTGAGAAGAGAGAAATGAAATAATCTTCACAAATACCATATTCTTTGCATCCGCAATGTCGGACCACATTCTCTCACAAATTGTATGACACAAAGGTCTCTTGACCTTATAACTATCCACCTTTTTTTTACAAACTCACCCTAGGATATGCGATGATCCGTTGTGCAGTCTCGTCTCTCCAATATGATGCAAAACACTTTATCTCATCCACTGCTTCAGTTTTTACATATTTACAAAAAATATATGTGATCTGAGTAACTTCTGGAGAATGATTTTTGTAAGCTTTTGAAAACGTCTCATGTATGTATAACTTCAAGACATTCATAAAACAATTACCATATATATGTATTTTAAGTATCTTAATCTAAAAAAATATCCATAATATATTATTTAAAAAAGTAATAATGAACCCATTCAAAAAATAATAAAAACAAATTAAATAATAGTTTGATCTTACTTTGAATATTTATATTATATGTATGGCTAAAACTGTTGGTAATTTGGCTAAGTAGTTCCAAGTATAAGTTTACCAATATGTTTTCTAAGTGGTTCCATTTTGTTCCAAAAATACCTTTAGCAAAAACAATAAATTACACCACTGAATATACTAACCAGCCCCAAATTTTAAAACCTCTTACCACCTCATCTTCTTCCTAACCTCATATTCTTTTTAAACATTATCAAGAATAAAAATCTCAAAAACTCATGGTTCATCACTTTAATTTTTTAAGAATAAAAAATTAATTTTATATCTCTAAAAAACTAGAAAACTATTCATCCGATTTCTATTCTTGATTTATTTTATGTTTATTTTTAAATTAATTGTTTGGTAATAATAAAAGTAGATAGAATGATAGTCAGTTAAAATTAGTTATGTGTATGTATGAATATATTTGGTAATATTATTAGGATTAGAATGAATTTGGTTAATACTCCTTAATCGATTTTGGTAAATTTGGACGGAGGGTTCTTAAGCACCCACGATTACTAGGGTGACAAAAATGATTGTGTTATTTTATTTTGTGACAGACGGTGTTGAATGCGATTTTCAATTAAGTATATAAGTAAATTAATTATTATATTATAAGTGAAAATAAATGAATTTAAAAATATTTTATCACTAATTAGATATATTATTAATTTTTAATTCACTAAATAAATAAAATTTAGAATATTTTATAGCTAATTATATAAATAAAATTTTAATTTTTTTTTAAAAATCAACTATCATTATCCTTTATTATTTATTATTTATTATTTATTATTATATTACAACTAGTTCAACGCAATAAATTATATCGTAAACTACATATTTTGAGTTATAAATCTGTAATTGACTAAGAATCAATCTACCAATATTTTCCTAATAAATTTAAATTTATAATATATTCTTTTATAAAATATAATAAAATTAATTTTAAATTATATAAAAATCGTATGAAAAATACTATTTGACTAGCATTTATACCTACTTTATAAGTCTTTGTACTATAAGTTAACCTTAAACGCCGCCTACGTGGGAATGGGAAGGTAGGCTGGCTTTGTCCTTTTATGAGAAGTTTATATCTATATATCAAGACGAGCCAGGGCGATTATTTATATCTCTACAACTTTCTTTCTCAACATGCAAAGCCCTAAAAGATTCTCTAGCTGCAGAGGTGTGTCTTTTGAAATCAAAACCCATCCTTATCCCATCACTACTAAAACGACACGACACAACAGCCTTGCTGAAGTTACACCCACAACTATCGGTAGCAATGGACTTCTCCAATTTTCTTGGATGTCAAATCCTTCCATACAAAGATCCACTAGTTTCGCCAGCAGTCATTTCTGCGACGTTGAAAATGATGAAGATGACGTTGAAAATGACGAAGATGAAGTTCTGGAAACACTAGAGGACGGAGGAAAACATGAGCATGTTCAGAAGAAGCAAGTATCATCAAGGTTATCTATCATTCTTCTTGACCAAGGTTTGTTCACCGTTTACAAAAGACTTTTCGTGTCCTCTTTCACACTAAACATAATCTTTTTAGTGCTTGCAACAACTGGACACTTCCCTTATGCGAGATCACATTCTATTCTTTTCTCTATCGCCAACATTCTAGCTTTAACGCTATGCAGAAGCGAAGCTTTTTTGCGAATAATATTCTTTTTGGCTGTCGAGATTTTAGGGAGACCTATTGTGCCTCTCCGTATAAAGACATTAGCCACATCATTTCTTCAAAGCCTTGGTGGATTGCATAGTGGTTGCGCTATATCCTCCATCGCGTGGTTGATTTATTCTTTGGTCCTCGCTATTAAAGAAACTACCACTTCGCGTGAAACGATTGTGATCGCGTATGCTATTCTTTCTCTTCTTTTTCTCTCTTCTTTGTCTGCTTTTCCTCTTGTCCGCCATTTACACCATAACGTGTTTGAAAGAGCTCACCGGTTATCTGGCTGGACAGCACTAGGCCTCCTTTGGGCATTTCTACTACTATCATTCTCTTACAACCCTACAACAAAATCCTACTCCAAACAACTTCTAGCGTCGACAATAATCAAGAAGCAAGAATTCTGGTTCACACTCTCCACCACCGTACTAATTATCCTACCGTGGCTAAGTATGAAACGCGTGCCTGTCAAAATATCAAGCCCGTCAAGCCACGCAGCTATAATTAAGTTCCAAGGAGGTGTCCAAGCAGGCTTGTTAGGCCGAATAAGCCCATCACCGTTGTCTGAATGGCACCCGTTTGGAATCGTTTCAGATGGAAAAAACGAACACTTTATGTTGGCTGGAGCAGTAGGTGACTTCACCAAAACCCTAGTCTCCACCTCTCCACCTAGCCACCTTTGGATCAGGCAGGTCAGGTTCGCTGGACTACCTTACTTAACAAACATGTATAACAAAGTGTTGCTGGTGGCAACCGGTTCAGGAATCTGCGTTTTCTTGTCGTTTCTTTTGCAATCTACTAAGGCTGAGGTGTTTTTTCTTTGGGTAGCTAAAGATATCGAAGCGAACTTTGGAAGTGAGATTCAAGAGATGGTGAGTAAAGAGAAGTATAAGGATAGGGTTATTGTCCACGACACGTCGTGCCTTGGTCGGCCTGATATATCAAAAATGACCGTTGACGCATCTCGTAAATGGGGAGTTGAGGTTGTGATTGTTACTAGCAATCCAGAAGGAAGTAGAGATGTTGTTAACTCATGTAAAGCTGTCGGGATTCCAGCTTTTGGTCCTATTTGGGATTCTTGATTTATACTTTTTTTTTAGTTCGTCATTTGTCCAAATTCTTCGTATATTTTGTTTCTTGATTTGTCTCAAGATTGTAATCATGTTTGTTTATTTTTTTCTTTCTTTTGCTTTTTCATTTGTCCAAAACCTTATTGTATTCGTTTGTGGGTTTCTCTCAAGATTGTAATCATGTTTGTTTCTTCAACTTTATTACTCAACAGCAACATCATGGTCGGCTGAATTATACATTCTTCGGATAAATTTAAATATTTTTAAAACTAGAAACACAAGTTGACTCCTATAAAAATTTCAATAAGAAAAGAATATATAAAGATATACAAATCTTATCTATATAACTTCTTTTCACAAACTCATGTCCACATCTCTATTATCTTCAGATAATTAGTTTCATAAAGGTTTTGTCTTTCAACTTGGAGAGTTCATACACTCATACACATATTGTGAAATAGGGTTGGTCAATCAGGTCTTATGATCCTTAATTTTGTGGAAAAGCTATTACATTTTGCGTGTAGTCATATTAGTATCTTTTTATGTCAGGTTAGCTTGCACTTTCATTTATTCCGATCTGCATGACCTGAGTCTCTAAGGGTTCCTCATGGACAAGAGAAATGAAACGGGAAACTATGCTTTTCAAGATACCATCCTCCTAGGCTAAACTCCACTTTAAGAAAATATTGTTATTTTGACATAATAGTCCAGCCTTATTCAACATTAATGTTATTGGATAAAAGAGATGCTAGATGAAAAGACAGTAAAGATGAGGAAAGTGTTAAACACGTTAAAGAGAGCTCGAATAAATTGAAAAGATAGTGTAATTTTAGTGGGTCATAAATTACACATTAAGTACTATAAATGTTTTCTCCTTTTAAGTCTTACAGTCTCTACAAAACTAAGTGTTAGGGTTTTTGTGTATTCACTAAAAACGGCAGAGTCACTGTGTTATTCTAATAAAATTGATCTGCAGCAAATCCGGAGACGTAGGCATAATTTGCTGAACTCCGTTAACAATTGTGTGTTTGTTTTCACTTTTGTTTTTGTGTTTTCCCTTTTCTTTTGATCATATTTAACAGGAAATTAGCATATTTCCCTTACAACTGGTAGCAGAGCCAGACTGGTAGCGATCCAAAGGAAATCAGATTTGAGTGGGAGCAATGGCTACAGACGAAGGAAAGGTGAGACTCGAAAATTTGATGGTGTAGATTTTGGGTTCTGGAAGATGCAGATTGAAGATTATCTGTATCAGAAAAAACTTTATCAACCCCTCTCAGAAAAGAAACCAGAGGGTATGAAAGATGAAGAATGGACTCTTCTTCATAGACAAGCTCTTAGAGTCATCCGATTGACGCTATCCCGCAATGTTGCTTTTAACATCATAAAGGAAACAACCACGACGGGTCTTATGAAGGCTATCTCGAGTATGTATGAGAAGCCATCATTGTCTAACAAAGTTCACTTGATGAGGCGTTTATTCAATTTGCGAATGATGGAAGGCGCTTCGGTAGCTCAACACCTCAATGAACTCAATAAAATCACAACCCAGTTGGATTCAGTTGAAATTGATTTTGATAAAGAAATACGAGCATTGATACTGTTGTCTTCACTACCAGATAGTTGGAATGCTACTGTCACTACGGTGAGTAGCTCGCCAGGAAGCAATAAGTTGAAATTTGATGATGTTCGTAACCTAATTCTTAGTGAAGAGATTCGAAGGAGAGAATCGGGTGAGTCATCAATCTCCTCAGTCTTACATACAGAATCGAGAGGAAGAAATTCAACCAGAGTATATGGACGTGGTAAATCAAACTACCGAGGCAAAGCAAGAGACTGGAGGTCCAAGTAGGAATCCTAAAAATTCCCAAGGGTTGAGAAACAGCGAGTGTTGGAATTATGGGAAGACCGGGCACTATAAATTTCAGTGCAAGAGAGAACCAAAGGACCAGGAGAAGAAGACAGAGGCAAATATCACTTCAGAAGGAGACGATGCGTTAATATGCTCCTTAGAGAGTAAGGAAGAGTCTTGGGTATTAGACTCTAGAGCATCATTTCACGCGACTTCGAAGAAAGAATTCTTCGAGAGGTATGTCCCTGGTAACCTTGGAAAAGTATATCTTGGTGATGATCAACCATGTGATATTATTGGTAAAGGTACTGTGAAGATTAAGTTGAATGGGTTTGTATGGGAACTGAAAGATGTCAGACATCCCCCAGTGTGAGAAAGAACTTAATCTCAGTAGTGTAGCTGGCTAGTGAAGGCTATAGTACGATCTTCCATGGTGACAATTGGAAAATTTCAAATGGAGCAATGATAGTTGCTCGCGGAAAGAAGATTTGTACTATTTACAACACAGCGGAGACGAGTTGTTCAATTGCAATAGCAGCAGGAAACGAAAATCCAAATGTTTGGCACTAGAGGCTTGGCCATATGAATGTGAAGGGTATGAAAAGTATGTACTCGAATGAGAAGCTTCCAGGTCTAAAGTCAGTCGATATAGACATGTGTGAAGATTTCATACTTGGAAAACAGAAAAGGGTCAGTTTTTAGACAATTGGTAGAACCCCAAAGAAAGAAAGACTGGAGCTTGTTCACTCTGACGTTTGGGGGCCAACAACTGTTTCATCTATAAGAGGGAAACACTATTTCGTGACCTTTATGGATGATCATTCAAGAAAGGTATGGGTTTATTTTCTGAAGCATAAATCTGAAGTGTTTGATGTTTTTAGGAGATGGAAATCTATGGTTGAGAATGAGACAGGTCTGAAGATTAAAAAACTGAGAACTGATAATGGTGGTGAATACGAGGACACCAAATTTAAGAACTTTTGCTATGAGCATGGTATCAGGATGGAGAGAACCGTTCCAAGTACGCCTCAACACAATGGTATTTCCGAACGTATGAACAGAACGTTGACAGAAAGAGCTAGAAGCATTCGAATACAGTCTGGTTTACCGAAGTAGTTCTGGGCAGAAACAATCAACACATCGGCTTATCTAGTTAACCGAGGCCTGTCGGTTCCCTTAGAACATTGAATACCCGATGAGGCATGGAGTGGTAAGGATATAAAATTATCACATCTAAGAGTTTTTTTTTGTACAACATATGTTCATATAAGTGATCAAGGAAGGAACAAGCTTGATCCGAAATCGAAAAAATGTTTCCTGATCGGCCATGGCGAAGATGAGTTCGGTTATCGTGTTTGGGATGAGGAAAACAAGAAGATGATACGAAGCAGAGATGTGATCTTCAATGAAACAGTGATGTACAAGGACATACATAAAACTGAAGCAAATGACTCAAAGCCGTATGAATTAGTATTTGCAGATATCGAGGGAGTCCTAGATAGTTAAGAAATAGAGCCGTTCAGATTAACCCCTCAACAAGGAGAGTCTATTCGACAGACCGATCGACAGCAATCTGATACCCTACAGCTGACCGAGGCAGTTCCTGTTTTGCGAAGATCTTCCCGCCCCTTTTTACCCAATATGAGATACTTGAACTATCTGTTACTTACCGATGGAGGGGAACCTGAATGCTATGATGAAGCTTGCCAGACCAGTGATGCTAGTAAGTGGGAGTTTGCCATGAAAAATGAGATGAAGTCTTTAATCTCAAATGATACATGGGACCTAACTGAGTTACCAATAGGTAAGAAGGCACTTCATAACAAATGGGTGTATCGGGTGAAAGATGAGCATGATGGCTCTAAGAGATACAAAGCCCGACTAGTTGTCAAAGGGTTCCAATAAAAGGAAAGAATTGATTACACCGGTATTTTTGTTCTAGTTGTGAAGCTCAATACTATTAGATCAGTGTTGAGTATTGTTTCCATTGAAGACCTTTATCTTGAACAGTTAGATGTGAAGACTGCATTTCTTCACGGAGATTTGGATGAGGAGATATACATGTATCAACCAGAATCTTTCTTAAAAAAAGGGAAAATAAAACATGGTATGCAGACTTAAGAAATATTTGTATGGTTTAAAACAAGCTCCAAGATAGTGGTACAAGAAATTTGACAATTTTATGCACAAAGAGAGTTGCCAGAAGTGTAATGCGGACCACTATTGCTATTTTAAAAGATGTAAGTCATGTTATATCATTTTGCTACTCTATGTTGATGATATGTTAGTAGCAGGTTCAGATATGAATGATATTAGAAGATTGAAGCTACAATTGTCAAAAGAATTTGACATGAAGGACTTGGGTCCGGCGAAGAAGATTCTTGGAATGCAAATGATAAGAGATAAGCATAGAAAACTTTTACAGTTATCTCAGTCAGAGTACATCGATCGCGTTTTGAAGAGATTTAACATGTGTGATGCAAAGCCAGTTAGTACACCATTGGCAGGTCACTTTCGTTTATCCAAGGATCAATCCCCTAAGACTGATGAAGAAAAATACTTCATGGCTAAGGTTCCTTACGCTTCAACTATTGGAAGTTTTATGTATGCAATGTTCTGTACGAGACCAGACATTAGTTATGCAGTGGGAGTTGTGAGTAGGTTTATGTCAAACCCATGGAAAATTCATTGGGAAGCTGTCAAATGGATTTTGAGGTACATACTAGGTACCACAGAAAAGTGTTTGTACTTTGGTAAGGGTGAGTTAAAGGTACAAGGCTACGTAGATGCAGATTTTGGAGGTGAAGTTGATCACCGGACTACCGGTTATATATTTACTGTTGGAACTACAGCTGTTAGTTGAATGTCAAAGTTACAGAAAATTGTCACTCTATCAACTACAAAGGCTGAGTATGTAGCAGTGACCGAAGCCAGTAAAGAGATGATATGGCTTCAAGGTTTGTTAACCGAGTTAGGATTCAAACAGAAGAACAACGTTCTATATAGTGATAGTCAAAGTGCAATTCAATTGGCGAAGAATTCAACATTTCATTCAAGAACCAAGCACATCAGTATTCGCTATCATTTCATTAGATCTTTATTGGAAGATGAGGTGCTAATACTGGAAAAGATCCAAGGAAGCAAGAATTCAGTTGATATGTTGACAAAGATAGTAGCCATTGAAAAACTGAAGTTGTGTTAAGCTTCAGTTAGTCTGCAAGAGTAATAAGACCATAAAGATCTGCTGCATAGATCAAGGTGTGAAGACAGGTTGAAACCAGTCTTCAAGTGGGAGATTGTTATTTTGACATAATAGTCCAGCCTTATTCAACATTAATGTGGTGATCGGAGTATTCTTACTTATATATAAAAGTGGAATATGTGGACCCAATATTCCCTACAAATGGTATGAGAGCACCAGGCCCAGACAGAGCGCGATGTGGTGGGTTGTGATGATGTGGGTGAAATTCTCAGGATGCGGAACATCTTGTCATGAGCCATACTTAAGGTGATTGATCTGCTGGATAGATGGAGCGCCAGATGCTCATCAAGCAAGTGACTTGATCAAGGAGCGACACAGATTCATCTAAAAGATGGAGTGCCAGATGGCTCATCAAGCAGGTGGCTTGATCATGGAGCTGTGCATATTCATCTAAAAGATGGAGTGCCAGATGGCTCATCAAGCAGGTAGCTTGATCATTGAGCGACGCAAATTCATCTAACAATGAAGTGCCAGATGGCTCATCAAGCAGGTGGTTTGATCATGGAGCGGCGCAGATTCATCTAAAGATGGAGTGTCAAATGGCTCATCAAACAGGTGGCTTGATAAAAAAGCGGCGCAGATTCATCTAATAGTGAGCAGATAAATCCGCCCTAAAGCTCTAGAGTTCATTTTTCTCTCAACCTGACTAGAGTAGACGGATGGAAGTCAATTAAGAGAAGGCTAGAGTGGTACTTTATTCGAGAAGAGGATTGTTAGGTGTGACCAAAGTCCCACATCCCACATCGGTTAAACATGGGAAGAAAGATCAGTATATAACTTAAGAATACATCTCTATTAGTGTGAGGCCTTTGAGAAGTGGACCAAAAGAAAAACCGTGCAGGCCAGTGGGTAAATTATAATTAAAAAATTAATATATTGACGATTGTCGTTAATCTCACCGCAAGAACGAGTGCAGACTATAGTATTTTCAAGTTTATTACCGATAAATACCACACAAACATATGGTATTAACCTAATCTGACCGTAGATTCTGAACTTTATTTTGTCGTCAAAACTAATAGTAAATTTTGTTATTATAGTCCATAATTAACTGAAAATTAAATTAAAATTTTGGAGGGAACTAAATTTTTTGAGGGAACTTGACTCCATATCTTTTAAGTCAAACTGAAACTTTTTACAACTTCTATCGGCACTTGTTTTTCGAACTAAACGACATATTGCGTTCGATTTTGGATATTGAAGTCCAATTTCATTACCAAAATAACATAGAACCATCCTTATTCATTTGGACAAGGAGTTATCTTGATTTTAGAAGAATTAGCCTGATAATATATGAATGGTTTTCCTTTCTCGAGATTTCTCTATTAGTTTTTTCTTTTAGATCTTAGAACGTATCCTAACCACTAGGGAAAAGTTTTATCTTTTCCAGTTGAATCTTCATCAGAATATTCTAACACCCAGAATTCTTCTATAGTTTGAACCTGCAAAAGTAATAGACTTCTACGAGGAAGGAAAAGTCAGGTAGGAACCTGCTTGAAGAGAGTTAGTTTATAGTAATCATAATATGTAATTTAGAATATATTATCATGCGTTCAAATCTTTGAAATAAAATGCCGAAAAATGAGCATAACAAAATCTACTAAGCTATTAAGGTTTGAGTTTAGACCAGCACGACAAAACATCAATATATGAAATATTAGAGACAAATCGGACAAATGGCCATAAGATAACCTTGAGAGACTATTTATTTGATCCTCAAGTAATTGTACCTTGAGAGGTTATTATTTTTATCACCTTAATTAGCCAATTTCTAAACTTTTAATGAGAATAATTGTTTTTGAAGGATTGAGATATTATTCGTGGTTATAGTTTAGTTTTTTATTTTATTTGAGAGATCATTTGTCTATCTAATCAGCAACCATATTTTGGTGTATATATATATATATAGATTATTGTCATGTTAGAGTTAATAAGCTTTCTGCAGTAGTTGATGATGAGAGCCAAATATTAGAGAGAGTTCCCTTTTAGTAATATTTTAGTGAGGAACATTGTATGAGTCTTCGTGTATAAAAGACTAATGTTCTTATCCTTACATAGTAAAAGAGCATAAAGTGAAACCATGCACTCAACTATTATGGGTCTTTGTTTACCATAGATTCTTCTAAATGCAATTATTCAGTCACTTTTGATGTCTCTAATCAAGCATCTTTCCTCTTGTTTCACGTGCTAGTGAACAATGTGTTTAGCTTGTATCTATTATCAATAGGTTTTTTTCCATTAAAGAGACAAATAGATCATTGGTTTATTAGGGTGGTTGAAACAACCAAGCTTCGTGGCAGAATTCGGGTCCTTGTTCTAATGAGGTCTCTTTAATACGGAAGCATAATCCAAACTATATCGCATATAGTTTATATGATCTTACATTGATTTTGAGTTTATTTTTTTATCTTGATATTTTTGTTTCGAGAATACTAAATGACCCAACATATAATTTGAGAGTTGATAGTTCTAATATGGACCTCTTGATTGGTGTACCATAAACAGCTTCTAATCATGTGAGGAATCTACAAATTCGTGTAAATTAGAATCCCAAAAATCCGAGCAAAGTATTTTCATACTTCCGAGATATTAATACATCGAATAAATAAGTGCTTGATTGTTTCAAACTGCTCATAAAATTGACATTTAGATGCGAGTGATAAATTTATTTTTTAAAAAATAGAGTCCACTGGTAACCAATTGTTAAGTAATCTCCAAACTAGGAATGAGCACTTCTTTCAGATAGTTGAATTCCGGATTCTTTTAAAAAGATTAGACTTATTTCCTTTGCGTCTAATTTCATTATCGGTATCCTTTGTGTTGTAGTTCCCTGAGGAAGAAATGGTCCAGTTGAGGGAGTCATCTTTTGATTCATTGAGACGAATTTTCTTTATTTTTCCGGTATCATAAGGCAAGACCATGTCCATTATTATATCTACGGAATATCAACTTTTTTAGAACCTGCGGGTATCCGACCCAAATCGATCCGGTGGAATGGGTTGTAAGTTTTAAAACTTTCCCACAGATGGATTGTAGGTTTAAAAATTTACTATCCGGCGAGTGTGGAAATGGTTATGAGTTTAAAAAAAATTAGCATGAGTACACAACCTAAACCTCACCCACACGTAATACCTAACAGGTATCTGCCCAATTAATATTATATAAAATAATATATTATTTAATATTATTTATCAAACCTTTAAATAAAATTATAATATTAGTATCTGTATTATTATGTAATACCAAAACTATATTTCATTTGCTAATATATACAATATTTTTAGATATTATTTTACGTTTAAACATTAAAGTTGATTTTTAACTTTTTATTTTAAACCTTTTTTTTTCTCTGCAAAATCTCAGTATCCTTCTAATATTATTAATATTACTAATTAAAATATAAATAAACTACTAACATCTACCAAAATCATATATTGATTATTAATAATCTAACAAAAATATAAAATATTTTTCAATTATCCATCGTTCCGTATATTTTGGAAAATGTCATTCGACAATTAAACATTAAATTTAATTTTTCAATATTTTCCCTTTTTAAATCTAGTAATAATATTATTAATTAAAATAAAATAAATTGTTTGCTCCAAACCCATATATAAATTATTAATAAATTTCAAAATATTTTCTAATCAAGATACCATATATTTTGAAAAATAGTATTCTACACTTAAATATTAAATTTGATGTTTTTTTATAAACAGTTTCTTTTTTTTCTATAATTTAAAAGAAAATGAGTTACTAACATCGGCCAAAACTATCTATTAGATATAAATTTGTTTTGTAAATATATTTTTTCAGTAAGATTCATACAATGAGTATCAAACTCATTTTAAATATATATTTTTTTCTATATTAATTTTTTTTTTCAAGACTCATACAATTAAGTATGAAAATCAAATTAAAGACTATATATTAAGTATTAACACATAACATATACCAAAACTGTATATTTAAATTAAAAGAAAAAAAGCTTACTAACATATACCAAAACTTATTAACTATTAATACATAACAAAATATTTGCTAATTATCTAAAGAGAAAAGAAGCAGTAAATACCTCTCAACTATTTAATTACCCACTAGTACCTGTTTTTTACATAGTGTCACTTGGTATCTCGAATTGAAATTTGGACAAAAATACCCCCGACCATATATACTCGCTTGAAAAACGAACCTGAGAGTTGTTTGAAAAACAAACCCGAGAATTGTTTGATAAACAACGTGAGAATTGTTTGAAAAACTAACCTGAGAGTTGTTTGCAACTCTCAAGATTTTCTGAACAACTCTCAGGATTTCCTGAACAACTCTTAATTAGTTGTTTGGATCAAAATATGGTGTATTTTAGGTTTGTAGACTTATAACATATATTTAGCCCATAGAAAAAATTTCTTAAAGTTGAACGAAAGTTTACAGGAATAAGTAGTATGTAGGTCCTCAATCCTTCTTATGTTTATGCCACCTTCTTAATAAGGTTTACGTGAATGATTTCATCTTGATCAATTGATACATTACTTTGCTTGAGTGTACCCCCATAGAAACCTATTACACATGCCATCAATCTTCCACCAAAGGAGAGGATCTTGTGTCCCACTCTAAGATCATATTTATGATTTTATTATTTGAATGGACAATAATATCAAAATATTTGATAGGAAGCTGACTATGGGAGAAACGAGATAAGTCTTCTAGCATATTTATCCTTGTTTGAGATAAACTTGATAAAGTAATAAACTTGGTTTTGTCCTTCTTAATGATTTGACCAGATTTCTCTTGATATTGTTGCAGGAAGTTACGAAGAAGCTTTATATTTGATGGGCATCCATCACCAAAAATAATGAAATCGTATGTGAATGTAAGAAGGTATGTCTATTGAACTTCTTGAACAGCTTCCTTATATTTCCTACTAAGGAATTCCTCAAAAATGATAAAGAGGCTACGAGATAATGGATCCCTCTCTCTAATACCCTTAATAGATTTTAAAAATTCAAAGAGCTTCCTTTTTACAATAATTAAAAAGTAAAAAAAAACTATATTTTTTAAAATTATGTCTAAGATACTTTTGTAATATCTAAATGAATCCAAAACCTTTATGATAATTTGAAAGACAAGTCTATTAAAGGATTTAGATATATCGATCGTGAATATTCTTTTCTTTATTTAATACGAGAATATTTTCGGAAATTATTCATTTTAATATATAGTATGCTTATGCATAAAATAGAGCATTTATTTTTTACATAGACAAAAAATTTCTCTTTCAACCACAATTTTTATAAAGTTATTTTAAACCACAGTATTCTTAATGTAGTTTAAGATTTTCCGCCGATAGCATTAACCCAATATTTTTGTGTTTAGTTAAGGTTCTTAAAACCCTAATTTCTATATTTTTTTCTTAATTTTATTGTTTCTTAAACTTTAGTTTATTTTTAAAATAAAAACAAATTATTATTAAATTTTATATTTTGTTTTATATATTCTTTATGTTGTTTTTTATTCCTTCAATTTATATATTGTTTTATTGTTGATTGTTTATATATTGTTCATTTTGTTTTTCTTTTCTTTCTTGGATTTATTTACTATTTTTTAATATTTTACTATTTGATTTTATTTCCTACAATGTTGCATCATTAATGAGACAATTGTTTATGCTTGAAGTGAGAAAACTGATCTTGAAAATAATATGTACTATATTAAACCATAAAAACCATAAAAACCATTAAGCATTTGTTATTGTTTTGTTGTTGATTGTTTATATATTGTTTATGTTTTTGCTTCTCTTCTTTGTATTATTTACCGTTTTTAATCTTTTACTATTTGATTTTATTCCCTACAATGTTGCATCAATCATGGGACATTTGTTTATGCTTGAAGGGAGAAAGTTGATTTTGGAAATAATATGTATATTATTAAACCAAGGAAACCATTGAGCATTTGGTATTTGTCTTTCATTAATTTTACTATCTTATCCTTGTTTGTTTGGCCACACGACTACGTAAAATGTACAAACCAGTCGAACTAAATTTAAAGTATGCTGGTTGGTCTTGTGTTGTTCTTTTTTAGTTGTTTAGAAAATTAAATTGATATAAAAATTATGATTGACATGTCATTTATTGTCACATAAACCACATCAAATGTTTTGATGCCCAATTCTTCTCATTTTGATCTTAAACTGATATTTTCATACATGTTTCATCTTTTTTAGGACTACCACCAAATATTTTCATCAACTTTTATTAGGGTTTGTTGGAAGAGTGAAGCTCCCACAATGTTTGTTACAATTTAGCTAATCTTTCAATTTGCAAATAAATTATTATTTATTTCGTTGTACTATATCAATCGTCATATCTATAAAATTAAATATATATTTTCCTTATAACTTTGCTGGAGATGGCTTAATTTTGGTTGGTTTATGAGGTTTTTTTATTGTGTATTCAGATTGGATGAAATTAAGTTATAAAGCAAAAGCTATAAGACCCATTAATTGGTTAGAACAAGTTAAAAACAATGTTTTGAAATGTTATGCAGCGAGAGCCAATATATGTTAGAGATTCAAATAGGTTATACCAAAACTTTGGAGAAATTGAAGTTTGGGTTAATAAATCTTTAGTTGTAACTTTGTGAGCGTAAATTACTAATTTTATAAATTTTATTAGAACTTGGTAGGTTGATGTTGATTTCTGGTTAGAGGTTAAATATTTACTAAGGAAGTATTATGAATCGGTCTTGCTCGAGAACTTTAATTTCTTTTGTTTCATGTTGTTAGTACTTGTGCTTTACCAAGTAATTATAGCATTGAACTATAGAAGTTCATTATTTCTCAAAATATTTATATCACTTCTATTTTTTTAACTTGGTTTGGCATAGACGTCAATATTACTACTTACAATATGAGCATACTCTCATAAAAGACCAGATTTGGCTTGTCAAATCTCACGACAAATACTTTAATGGTTTGGTAAGTTGTTTTCCTTATTTTATTAATGGAATTTCAAGTGTTGAGGCGGCTCATGAAGTCTTTGTTTGTATTTAAATAAAACAATTCAACTAAAATGCATATTATTGGCTATTTAACCAGAATATTGTAAGTTATAATACCCAAATCTGTTAGAATGACTTCGTATTGGAGAATTATTATATTGTTAGGTTTTATACGTCAAATCCACTGCCACGCTGTTGTAGCATTGCACCAAATGTTGGTAGATTTGCAAGAACTCAAGGGACTGAGTGTTTTATGAAAAATAAAATTCAGTGATAAGTTCTTGAGCTTAACTAGTGAGGATATGTAAATCCTTTAATAAAGCTCATATTTTTTCAATAAATTGGTTCCGTAATTTTTTTATTTGGTGTTGGATTCATCAATATCGATGTTATGTAATCATTTTCCGTCAATAAGATTTATACCTTCATGTCTATCTCACTTTGTTTTAAGTTGATAATTTCAACTATCAGAGTTTAACTTTCAAATAACTATATTAATATATAAATTCCAAATGGAATGACATATGCTTGATGTTGAGTGGTTTTTGGTCTATGTTATGGTTACTATTTATTTTGAGGCTGCAAAATTTTGATGTTGCAACAATAATATAAATCTATAATATTTGTAGTCTTGCATATGCAAGCCAGACAAGGGTACTCCGATTGCACAAACCTGAGGTTGGAAAGTTAGGATCTTGAGAGGTTCTCTCTTATCAATCGTTTTTTAGGTATCATAGCAAAAGAAAAAGTGACGGGTTAAACAAAATTAAAGTTGAAGCTTTTTATATATTTACAAAGAAAAAATCGGGAAATACGATGCGCATGTTTAGTAAATATCGTGTCATTTTTTCCATAGAGAAAAAACATCATTAGAAATATGGATTTATATATTAAGGATGTATTTAGTCATGCTCATAAGACTATACAATTAATAAGTAATCATTTTATTTATATAAATACAAATTTGATAAATATACCTATTATGGAAATATAAATACGGATACTAGTGTTAAATTTAGATTCTATAAAAAATTAAACTCAAATATGAAAATTTAAGACTAAACTAATATGTTCATAGACTAAATTGATTCCAATCAATTTAGTAGGGTATAATCTCTATCCATAAAAAAAATGTAAGACGTGCGGATACACTTAGTGTAAAGTTAAAACTTGATTGCATCATACATAAAGATATAATATGACTATTCTATTCCTTCGTTAGTTAGTATCAAATTGGTTGCTCTATTGGTGAGATTCACCAAAACACTAAATAATCTTATTTTTTAACTTTCGATTGTAGTTTAGTTTAAGAACACAAAAATGAAGAACAAGATTGAGGAAACATAACCAAAGACAAGATCGACGAGATATAAGAGGATTGCGTCTACTATTCTACTACAATTTGTTGTTACTAGAATGAGTAACTTAACAATAAATATTACGCACAATATTTTTTAATAAATTAAAATATAAATAGGAAATATTTATTGTTTATGTATAATTAATATATTGTGTTATTCAATAGATAATTTAACTGTTATCAGAGCTAAGACTCCTTTGTGGATCCATGTAGGATTCTATGTATGTTTCAATTAATTTTATAGAAAATACGTTTATTTAATTTTGTAAAGAATATGTGCTTTTGAGATTATATGTTAATTTAGATGATTATAAGCATGGATTTAAGGTTATATGAAAAGCACGTTTCAATTAATTGATTTGCAGAAGCATGTTTAGGATTGCATGTTTCGGTGTTTAATGTTCATCAAAGACTAAATTAGGAGTTTTTCATTAAATAAGGGTAATTTATTGCTGAAAATGGATTTTTACAACAAAGAGGCCCTAGACCGAAGAGTAAAAAGAACAGACGATAGATTTCATCGACACATTCATCGTGATCACCCATGATATGATCGCGTTGAAGGGTAAAAACACTTTCCCCGCGATCACCATCAGCTCGTTGTGATGAGCACGGGGTTGCTGCAACGTACGTTTTTCATTGCACCAACAGACCCATGATAGTTGTTACAATACTAACATTTTGGCATTTATCTCTCTCTCTCTCTATATATATATATCCCATGTTTCTCTCTCTAGATATTGTTCCAGTGTTATCAGGTAGCGACTTAGGGTTCATATATTTTTGGAAACATCACTGGCTTCGTTTGTGAGAAAACTAGAGTGATACCCGGAGACAGATTTCCCGAAATCACTACTCTCAAATCACAAACTTGAAAAAAAATGAACACAAACTCAATAGACAGATGAACTGATGGTTTGGAAGGCCTCAGGGTTGTATCGTACTGTGACGACAGCCGATTCGAGGAACAACAAGTTGAATAACAGTATTAGAACGACGATCAGTATGGTCGGGACGGAGCAAACGATCAACTCTTATTATTTCCAGGCAGTAGTTATCGGATAATATCGCCAAGCTGAATGCTGAAAAATACGCAGGTCTAGCTGACAAGAAACTAAGGTCAGAAATCTGAAGAGAGCAATTTCATGATAGTGATAAAGAAAAAGTGGAAAATCGATATCATGATCAAGATAAAGATGGGAACCAGGCTCGAGTTCGAGAGAATGAGAGGTGTTGGGAACGTTACTCATCAAGAAAAGAAATAAAAACCAGGAGTCTGTACGATTCAGAACCTAAGAATTCTTCAGTTTATGACTAAGACGAGTCTTCGTCCCAAACCGTGAATACCAACGCAACAAGAAGAAAAATAAGAGTTTAAGGAAACGAGAAGATCGACGGCTTTCCTCCCGCGATTGAAATGGTTAAAATAGAACATAAATAATATGGAAAATAGAACCCTTGGTTATGTGGTTAAAGATAAAATAGTCGCAGTCAATAGAAGAGAACATGCGTGTGTGATACAAAGAAAACACATCTATTTTCGGAAGCCGTTCATTATACAGATCCCTTGGAAGAATCGTAGCAACATACATTATGAATACTATGATGATGTGGGCATGATACGAAGGATTGTATTACGTTGAAAAAATAAATACAATTGCTAATAGAGAATAAAAAAATTAACAAATTGCGTTAAAAACAATCCCAGCATAATATGCGGGGAACTAGAGGTCATAATAGCTCAAAAGAAAGAAATTACATTGGCAATTTCGGAGATCACCACTACATTTAAGATAGTTTCAGAATATTTGGATCCAAAGGAGGATCAGAACATCATCAACATCGTAGAAGAGATATTGCCCGAGCCTAGAGGAAAAATACATATTATAAGCTTGGCCATACACTTGGAAGCGGGGTTTTCGCTCCACCTGTATAGATATGTATATCCCCGATACTATATTTTGATGACGATAATATGAGAGAAGTTGCAGGACTACATGAGGACGTAGAATAGTGTCAGAAATTGTCAGAAATGAAGTTTTGAGGGTATTGATAGATACCGGTAGTTTCACCAACATCATTTTTATAACAACTTACGAAAGTTCTAGAGGACACTAGGAATCCACCGATATGAGCGGACTATAGTTGGTTTTTTATCGGGGCAACGGTCTAAGTGGTAGGAGAATTCAAAGGATTGGTAAATTTGGTATGGGACCTTTATTGTGGTCGATACTTCAACCACATATAACATAATTTTTGGTAGATCTAAGTTATCTAGAATGCACAAGATGACATCAATGATTCATCAATGTTTAAAGTATATAGTTCGTAATAACATAAGGATTATGCGAAGCAGTTAGAAGACAGAAATGGAATGTTACCGAACAACTTTAGCATTGAAGGTCGGTAAGAAAATCAAACCAACGAGAGACTAGAAGTTAGCGGGGCCAAATTTGGGGTATGATCTTGTGGACGATCTGATGGAGACCCCAGAATTTCTGGTATCCAATAAGAACTATGAGAGCTACGCATTTTTTAGAGGAAATATTTGAAAATTGGAAGTAATTTATCTCCGGAGGTTTGAGGAAAAAATAATTTATTTCTTATCAAATAGATTACATATGTTTGCGTGGTGTTCTGAAGATTTGACGGGGGTCCCCGAAAGTGTGATTTGTCACAGCCTTACAATACAACAAAACATACGCCCAATTATTCAAAAAAGATAGTCTTTTTCTTATGAGAAGGTCGAGGTAATTATCACCGAGGTGGATAGGTTGAAAAAAATAGGATATTTCCTTGAATATCAATACCCTTTATGGACGGCCAACCCCATCTTGGTAAAAAAGAAGAATAAAAAGTGAATAATATGGGTGGACTTCACCGATCTTAATAGGGCATGTTCCAAAAACCCATTCTTGATCCCGATGATCGACCAATTGGTGGATTTCACATAGGGAAGCGGATTGGTATCATTCATGGATGCTTACGCAGGGTACAACCAGATAAATTTAGACCTAAAGGATCGGGATAACACATCGTTTATAACAGAGAGAGGCCTGCATTGTTATAAAGGTATGCATTTTGACGTGATGAATGTTGGAGCCACATATCAGAGGCTAGTAAACAAAGTTTTCAAATGACAGATTGGGTGTAATGTTGAAGTGTACATTAACGATATGCTAGTCAAAAGTACATAGGACGGTGAACACTTGGCAGACCTTGAGGAAACGTTCGATAACCTGAAAATAATAAATATAATCGAAATTCGAACAAATATACATTTGAGGTTCAATCCAGAAACTTCTTAGGCTATATAATAAACGAGAAATGAATAGAGGTTGATCCAGTGCAGTTGAATGCCTTGAGTACAATGGCTCCACCTCAGAATGTCAAGGAGGTCTATATTTTAATAAGGTGTTTGGTAGCTTTGAACAGGTTTATATCTTGCTCTTTAGACAAGTGTGCTCCGTTTTTCAGGTACTAAGACGAGTTAATGAATTCGATTGAACTCCAACATGTACTCGAGGCTTTCCACATTATAAAATAATATTTTTCATCAACCATTGTGCTAACCAAGCCATCTCCGGGTGAAATATTGTTTTTATATATCGCGGCATCTAATCACATAATTATCTCAACACTCGTTCGTGAGGCAGACCATTGCTCTCGACCTGTGTATTATATGAGTAAGAGTATTTCGGATGCTGAAAAATGTATATGAAGTTGGAAAAGTTATCTCTATGACTAGTGATCGCGGCTAGAATAATATGACCTTACTACCATGCACATTTGGTAATCGTTCGAATATCGTTTCCATTGAAAATGTGATGTAGTGCCCCAACATTTCATGTCGAATAACTAAATTGTTGATAGAATTGGGAGATTTCGACATTAATTTTCAACCAATGACGGCGATTAAAGGTCAGGTGTTGGTAGACTTTTTAATTGAATTCCATTATGAGCGACCATAAATATGTCGATCAAGAAAATAAACCAACATAGTGGATTATCCGAATAGATGGGGTCGAACGTTAATGGGTGTAGTACGGGTTTCCAAGTAACCACTCTTTTGGGAAAAAAATGCATCAAGCCATATGCTTCAGATTTGTAGCTTTAAACAATGAGGATGAATATGAAGCGGTGCTGGGAGGATCAAGACTTGCGCAGGTTTACAGGTCCAGACGGGTTCAGTTAATCAATTATTCCCAACTATTGGTTAATCATTCTATAGGAAAATCTGAGGCGCGAAAGGAGTATGTGGTTCAATATTTGGTGGCGCTATGAATTCTAGTTACGATATTTAGAAAGGTTTCATACGAGCATGTCCACAGAGCAAAGAACATAATAGCTCATTCGTTAGCAACCACGACATACACCGGAGACTACCCCTGGATCATAACACAGAAACGTTCATCAATAATTAAAGGTTTCAAGTTGATTTCGTGCCCCGAGAAAGCATTTCAGATATAAAAAATTACCAATAAAGATTAGAGGTATGACATTCGGGAGTTTTTGGTTAATACCACTTTACCTGTGGATATGGCGGCGGTAAAAAAGGTGTGGTTCAAAGCTCCTAGATTTGCGGTACTAGGGGAATTCTTTAGAAAAAAGTATTTGAGAAGGCCTTTGTTACAGTACCTCGGTAGAAAAGAATCTCATATGGTATTATCTGAACTTCACGATGGAGAATGGTTGGATCATTGCCAGTTTAAAGCTGTGATTATAAGTGTTTTGTTGGGCGGATTTTATTGGCCAACGATAGCAACCGATGCTAGAGACTTTGTCAAGAGATATGATATATGTCAACGATTAGCAAATTTGATTCATATATCCATCACTCAGCTCGAGTTTGTTACTAAATATTACCGTTTGATCGTTGGGAATTGATTTAGTTGAGACACTGTCGATAGTTACGAGGATGGGAGACAAATGATAGTGGTTGCAGTAAACTATTTTTCGAAATGGGTCGAAGTCAGGCCCCTCTTTTAAGATAAGGGAAAATATGTAATTCAGTTTATTTGGTCAAACATATGTTGTTATTTTATTATTCCAATAACGTTAACTATGGACAATGATCTGCAATTTGATAGTGGTGAAATGAGGACCTTTTGTTCTTCCCGAGGAATCTAGCAATATTTTTCATCTCATTTTCATCCACAAGAAAACGACTAGGTCGAGGTAACTAACATAACTATCATTGATGGCTTTCAGAAAAAAAATTGGAGGGGAAAACTGGGAAATAACCAGATTAATTACATGAGGTGCAATGGGCATACCAAACTACTCCTCGTACTGCGACTCGAGAATCATCTTATGCATTGATGTATGGTATGGATGTTGTGACTCCCTTAGAATCTATATGCCCATCATACAGGGTCGACCATTATTTGGAGGATGGTAATGATGAAGGTCAACTTCTTGCTCTTGATCTAATTGAGGAAAAGAAAATTCGAGCGCATCCAAATTCGTTGCATAATCAGACCTTGATGCAAAGCAGGTACGCATCGAAAGTCTAAAAAAAAGAGTTTGTTAGCGATAAATTTCTAAAAATGGTTTTTCATACCAAGCATAAGAGCCACGGGAAACTGGCTCTGAATTGGGAAGTGTTGTACTAGGTAACAGAGAAAGTCAAGTCGGGCACGTATGATTAAAGGATAAAGTAAACTGAGCTCTTCGACACCCATGGAACATCGAACATCTCAAGTTGTATTTAGAATAATTTCGAATACTTGTACTTTTATTTTCATCTTTTTGTAAATTATTTTAATTGGTGGCACACTCTTTCTTACCTTGGTGGCGCAGAAAGGTTTTAATAAGGTGTCTGGAAAAACCAATTTGTCAATATAAAGTTATGTCTTTATAACGTTTGCAGGGCCCAAGGTAAAGAATTTCTTTGGGTAATAATTTTGGACTTGATGGGTCTTTTAACTCCGGATGTTCAAATTTTTTTTTTACGTGAGAGGTCTTTCAACTTCGGTTGATCAACGTATTATTTTCTTCGTTTGGACCTGAAGAGTCTATCAACTTCGGTTGATCAACATATTATTTTTTTAGTTTAGATCCGAGAGGTCTTTCAACTTCGGTTGATCAACATATTATTTTCATAGTCCGGACATGAGGGGTCTTTCAACTTTGGTTGATCAACATATTATTTTCTTAGTTTGGACCTAAGGGGTCTTTCCACTCTGGTTGATTAACAAGTCAGATGTTTTAACTAAGTTTATCTCTGTAGCGTAAACTGATCACTTTCAACTATGAGTTTAAAAAAGTTATAAAAAGTTTATTAAAATAAAAAATTGGCCAAAACATTAACATAAAATAAAAAATATTCTAAAGTAAGGTGTATTGATAAAGAACACCAAATCACACGACCCAAGCAGGTCAAAGATACAAACATACACGCCCGTGATGGGTCGGGGACACAAAAAAATCATGCCTCTAGCGGTCGAAGGTACAAAATAAGACAACTAGAGAATGATAAAATCTATTACTCATCTCCCAAGTCGCTACCACTAGACGAATCCTCCGATGATTATGCTGACAACGCATTATCTTCCTCAAAATCATCTTCACAAACAATCCTTTGGGGGCGGTTATACTTAGAAACTTCTAGCCAAAAAAATCCTCGTATGTTTTACTTCATTTCCTTGATAGCTAGTAGTGCTAGCATGTGATACAAGGAGATAGTCATGGAGTGTTATCCAACAGCTTTAGCATCGAAGGCCAATAAAAATATTAAACCGATGAGAGATTAACAATTATCGAGGCTAAATTTGGGGTCTGATATTGTGGACGATCCGATGGAGGTCTCTATATTTTTTGTATCCAATAAGAACTGTGAGAGGTACGCATTTATAGAGGAAATATTTTGAAAATCGGAACTAATTTGTCTCTGGAGGTTTGGTAAAAATTGATTTATTTCTTATCAAATAGATTACATATGTTTACTTAGTGTTAAGAGGATGCGAGGGGGGTCCCCGAAAGTGTGATTTGTCACAGCCTTACAATACGAAAAAATATCCGCCCAATTATTCAGAAACACTAGTCTTTTTCTTATGAGAAGGTCAAGGTAATTATCGCCGAGGTGGATAGGTTGAAAAAAATATGACATATCCGTGAATCTCAATACCCTTTATGGACGGCCAACCCCGTCTTGGTCAAAAAGAAGAATGGAAAGTGAATAATATGTGTGGAATTCACCGATCTTAACAGGGCATGTTCCAAAGACTCATTCTTGATCCCGATGATCGACCAATTGGTGGATTTCACGTCGGGAAGCGGATTGCTATTATTCATGGATGCTTACGCAGGGTATAACTAGATTAATTTAGATCCAAAGGATCAAGATAATACATCATTTATAACGGGGAGAGGTTTGCATTGTTATAAAGGTATACATTCTGGCATGATGAATGCTGGAGCCACATATCAGAGACTAGTAAACAAAGATTTCAAATGACAGATCGGATGTAATGTTGAAGTGTACATTGACGATATGTTAGTCAAAAGTACACAAGACGTCGAACACTTTGTTGACCTTGAGGAAACATTGTATTACCTGAAAATAATAAATATAAGCTAAATCCGAACAAATATACATTCGGGGTTCATTCTAGGAAATTCTTAGGTTATATAATCAACAGGAAAGGAATAGAGGCTGATCTGAAAGATTTGGGGTTCGGTCTAGTAATTCTCACAAACTCTTCCATCGCTATTCTTATCCCCGCCAAATGCATCGCCATTATACATGACATCCACGTGAACGAATATTTTGGGCTAAACTATCTGACTATTTCTGGATCCTATGGAAATTGAATCCCCCAATTCAGCACGTCAGAGAGCACTGATAGCTCCCTCTCACCTACCGATAAGGGTGTTTCCATAGGCGTCGGGAAATGAATATTAACACACTTCAAGATGCCTCCCTTAGTCTTCAGTTTTTATATTTCTCTAGCACTATATTACATATATTTGTGGTTATAGATGGCGATTATGTACGGCCATATCAAGCCACTATGATAGCCGCTCAATATATCGGCTATTTCTGGAGGCAAGGGCTCATCTTCCTAAGCGCCCTTAGAAGCACCAATATTTTGTGAAGCTGGTTATTTTCTCTCTCTCTATCACCTATAGCATCCGTGTCAACATCGGATCGGTTAGCAGCATCAGGAAAAGGGGCGACGACAAGATTTTTGGTAGCTTGGGTCTTAATAGTGTCTGGTGTTACCTTTTGTTTTATTTTTGCAAGCAAGGCTCCTTTTGCGACAGTCAATTCCTCGGGGGGGCGGTTTGGTTGGCACTTGGTTTGGGTCAGTTGTATAATATAATTGTCCGGTATTTAGATTTGGTAGCAGCAGCAACATCAACATTCTTGCGAGTTCTTTCTGTGTCGATAAGCGACTCGTACTGCATTGCGTCTTTAGCAATGATAGCGGTATTATGACCACTTCAAACTCCAGCAATGTTCAAAATTATGCTGATATATTTAGATACACCGATGAAGAGCTTGAATCCCTTCCGGCCAAAAAATAAGAGTGGGGACGTTTTTTTAAGCAAGTTTCCTTTCTTTGAAATAGAATTTTGGCCAAGACCAGAAGGTCGACTATGACCAGTTTGAGGATTTGGATCGGACCGTCGGGTCGGGACAAAAATAGTAAGGGGCGATTGCGATGAAGGATTTTGGTTTCCAAGAGAATAATTCTGATAAGGGTTGAAGGTCCCGTACAAAGTGGTATAGGTGCATAACGGCGTAGAATTGTCAATTACCCCCACTGCTTGGTATTCGACGGCTCAATCAGAAATATTAAAGTAATTATAAATACTGAAGATAGGTTTTATTATTGAGTTTTGGTTTTATTACAAACCAACACACTAACACATTCTCTCTCTACAAATTATCTAAAAACGATAAATTAGACAATGAGAAGTGTTTATAGAAGAGCTACCCTCCAATGGCTATATTTCTAGGGGAGCGCAATCGATTGAGCCTCTAGAAGTCCAAGAGTCGTTTTTTTGAGAATACAAAGTGACAAGCATCAAATTATAAACGGACACGTGTTCTGACGTGACACCTATAAAGGGCTAGTAGGCTAGTGCAATCATCTGAGCCACTGGTAGTTTGAAATTACGAGTGGAACGCATCAAATAGCCAGATGACACATGTTCAGTCACGATATGGTCTTTGCCTCTATAAAGCTAGTGGGCTTGGTATAACTAAATAAAGTTAGTTTTCCCAATGACGGTAGACCCTAAGTGATTTCTTCAGCACCTCGGATAATCGAGAATGTATTAAAATCCTGACCTAGTAAAGATGATAAGTCGAAGTCGTGGTAACTTGACCCCAAGGGGAACAACATAGTCCTTGCTCCATTTTTTTACAAGTACTGGAGGGGATACTGATAATGGCATAAATTATTCAAGCCCAAGCGGGTCGACAAGCCCAAGGGTATTTATGCATTTGAATAATAGTTTGTAATAAGAATGATAAATTAACAAATAAGGACTTATATTGTAAATAATGAGTGCATGAGTAGGATTAGAGTAATTTAAAAAGTCGAATATACTAAAGTGGGTCACCCATGTAGGTTTTGGCGCTCTACATTTACTATAGGCAAGATTTCTTTTATGGGGGGTAGTGAACGATTAATATACAATACCTACGTTTTTACATTTTCTCTCTCTATATCCCATGTTTCTCTATGTAGATATTTTTCCAGCGTTATCTAGTAGTGGCCTAGGGTTTCAAAATTTATGGAACCATCAAACATATCAGATGATTGGTTCAATGCTAATCATCAAAGTCTTATTAGAATATTAAGTCACTCGAGATGAATATTATCTTTCAAATAGAAAACAAAATTAAATTGTTCAAAAATGTTAGAACTCTACATCCTCAAAAAAGTAAATAGTTAAGTAATAATGCCCTAATTAGATCCACTAGAGATAGAAGGAACATTATATTTTTAGGTAAATCTTTATAAACATAAAACATTATGTGGGTAACGATAAATATTCATCATATTTTCATTAATGCACGAACAATTATAATTCTTACTTGTGAATCAAGGCTACAAAGGAAGAATATAAGTTATGCTAGGTAACGTAATTGAGATCCCCTCCCATTACCTTAATAAATAAAGCTAATTGGTTTTAAATGAGGTTACAAAAATCAACCGAGATTCGAAGGGTAATTGGAGAGTCATAAACTGTGACTTGTGACAATAAGATATACCTAGCATAAATGAATTAACTTTAAATATATATTCTCTTTATTTTCATGAAAGACTTAGTTATAAAATTCATGACACTAGTAGCACGATTTTACATGGAGTTTCATCAAATGGATATTACGATTGTTTTTTCTGTTGTAATTAAAAAACTTAAATAAAATGTATGTTATGGTGCAACTTGAGAACTTTATAATAGGTGATTCAAATTCCATGGTATAAAAACTGGAGAAATCCATTTGTGGTCTCAAACAAGCTTCTCGGCAGTGGTACCACAAGTTCCTTGAGATAATAATGTCATTTGGTCTTGAGATAAACTCGGTTATATATTATGGGCATCAAATGTTCAGTGGGAAAATTTTTATAATTTGAGTACGCCCTTGAATACATCTATTATAAAAGGATATAAATTTAATATAAGTCAATATCCAAAGATAAAATTTGAGAATAAAAAATGAAAAATGTTCCATATGATTTGGCAGTCGAGAGTCTGGTGTATGCTTAAGTTTGTACAAGGTCGGTCATTTCATGGGTTGTTGGGTTGTTGGAAATGTATGTAATTTATCCGGAGATGAACCATTAGAAAGCTGTAAAAAGGACTCTCTAGCATAAACAACAAACAAAAGGACATGTGTTAACATATATAAATTTAGGATAATCAATGGTATTTTGACTCAAATTTAGTAACTTGTGTGGACACATTTTGTAGCATGTTAGGAAATGTATTCCTATTAGTTAGACATATAATCTTATGGAAAAGTGTAAAGCAATAATAGTTGTACCCTTTTCGTGGTAGTGGAATTTGTTGAATGTGTTAATACATTCAACCACTCATTATGGTTAAATAATTAAGTCACTGTACAAGGGAAATAAAGTACCTTAAGGCTATGATATGACAATAATTCAACACTCAAGTATTAGGAGCTTATCTAAGTCCAAACATATAGATATCAAGTTTATGTCTATCAAAAACAATTCAAAGTTATCAAATCTGTATAGAGCATAAAAGAACATACTTCATAAAAGCAGGTCATCTAACTAAAGTAGTATTACCTACAATTTTTAGGGAACACACCATTAGGATGCTTGTTGTTTGTTTAGATAATCATTGATTTCAATGGAAGTTTTCTAATAGAAAGTGATATATATTTTCAATTTAATTTTATATACTTACGCTTACTACAATACATGGATCAATTAAAGTTTATTGACTTTTCGAATTTATTAAGTAGATATACACTTAAGTATGACCAGTTAAGAATAAATATATGCGATTACATTTCACATTATTATTATTATGTTATACACCATATTTTGTTAATATAATTAATTGATGGTGATAACGTGGATAATGCTACATTTAGTTGATCACATTCGGCTCATTGACAACATATTACATTAAGTAAAGATATACTTGAGTAGCATATGACGATCCTAGTAGAAGATTGTTGGAAATATATGGATCGATATGTTAAGGATATATTTAGTCATTGTCATAAAAAAGTTCAATTCATAAGTAGTCATGTTATTTATATAATTAGGAATTTGTCTAATAGGTGAAATTTATTATGCATGTATAAGTATGGACATCGTGTTAAATTTGAATACTAACAAAGACTGAACTAATAAGTTCATGGATGAAATTGATTAAAATCAATTTAGTAGTTTATGGATTTTTACCACAGAGAAATATAAAGGGTATAAATTTAATTAGTGTAAAGTTCAAACCTAATGGCATCGTACATAAAGAAACAATATGAGTATTTTATTCATTTAAGTTAGTCAGGATCAAACCGGCTGCTCTGTTTGTGAGATTCAAAAATCCATAACTATTTATTTTATTCTAACTTTTTACTACAGTTTCTTCAAGAAAAAAAAAATGAATAACGTTATTGGGTAAATATAACCAAAGATAAAATCATTGAGATACAAGATGACCAAATCTAACGGGTTACTACAATCTTTAATTACTAGAATAAGTAATTAACAAGTAAGCATTCTGCATGTTATTCTAATAATGAATCGAAATACACAAATGAACGATTCGTTGTTTATGTATAATAAATTTAAGGGTAAGTTACCATTCACAATCGAGGATAAATTAAAAATATCAATAACCACATGGATATTCAAGTTTACCAATAATTTCTTGCTACATAAAATCTTCCAATAATATCCGTCGTGTATAAAAAGAGAAAAATCAAGAACTATCATCTTCTTCCTCAGCTCGCGGCTCTCTCTCTCAAATCAAAACTCATAAATCTATCAAATTAAATATTAATGTAATTAATTTAAGTCAAATGTTAAGTATTTCAACATAAAATAACTATTAAATTATGTTTTCACAAAGAAACTACTTTATTTTGTCTTTAATTTTTCAATTGACGAGTTGTGAGTTATTTTTAACCTTTAAAATATTTTTTAACCATAACTCAATAAAAAAAATTCTAAAAACACATATAAGTGTATTTTTAAAGACGAACAAAACTAAATCCATGAGTTTATTTTTGGAGAAAATGGTTCTTTTCTTATTTTCGCAACCAAATTACTCTTAATTACGCAACTAGAACACAATTTTAGTTTCACAAAAAAATTACTCTTAGTTATACAACTACAACATAATTAATTTTTCTAGAATAAATTTAAAACCATATTACTCCTATTTTTTGCAACCAAATGTAGTAATAAAAAAAATAAATAAAAACTTGAATGGATATAATTTTGTTCGTTTGATAATCTAGTCATGACACTTGAATGGTCTCCTCAATTATCTGATGTTTGATGCTTTAATGTAATCTTAACTGAATGATGGAGTTTGTCCTTATTTATTGTATCATTATTTATGTGCCTATAAGGAACCAAACGTATTTTTCCATTAAATGTACTAAGTATGGTAAAAAATTATTCTTATAAAATATGCACGTGTAAATAACATAATTTGAGCTAACATTTATTTAACCTCATAAAGTCTCGCCATTTAAATGATCTCTTCAGGATCAGAAATGTTTGTGGGAGAGGATCGGACTAGAGAATATTCGTATGAAGTGACAGTGAATAATTAAATTAGTGTTTGGTAGAAAAGGAGACAAAAGGAATAAATGTAGCAATAATTGACTAATCATGGGCTCTGTTCCTAAAAAAGAAATGTTCTTTATATAGTTAATAAGGTAGGTAGTAAAATTACATAATTACCACCACTAAAGTGGATTTCTCACCCCATTATTTGACTATTTACACACAAGTTCTTGGGGTATATCATTTGACCCCTCTGCATCTTATATTTGCTTTACTTTGGTCATTAACCACTAAATATACAAGCCTAGGCCTTATCCTTGGTATAAATTACATAGTGATCACCTATATTTTCCTTCCCTTATCACTACCCCCTCCCTTCCTAGTCCATGCAAAGATATTTGAGTGTGGACTGCAATTTCCTTTTGACCTTGGTCAGATCAAATGTCTTTGCCCGTCAGTACTTGTCTACTCTAATCGGAAGCCTTAGCTTCTCGGTGATCGTCTACTCGAGTCGGAACCTTTTGCTCGCCAATGATTGGCTACCCGGGTCGGAACCTTTTGCTTACCAGTGATTGCCTACTCGGATCAGAACTTTTTGCTTACCATGGATTGCCTACTCGGATTGAATGTCTTTTGTAATGATGACCTCATATTTAGTCATGATGACCTCACCTAAACAATCCTTTTCCTTAGGCTCGCGTGCTCCTGCTTCACCGTTATCGAGTCAAACATTTTTTAGGCGGCGGAGTCACATTTGGACACGTGTCACGCTTTCACCCAACTTGCCAACGCGTTTTTTGAAATGGTTCGTGACACGGTAGCGTGTCAAAAACCCTCTATTCTTTAACCTTTCACCTTCTCATTCTTTTACTATAAATACTTACTTATTTCTATGAGTGTAGGTTTCACATTTTTTGATTTCTTCTTATCTTTGATTCGAAAGCATTTGTTCTGGAAAGAGAAGGTATCAAAACTAACTTCCAACTCTGCATTTACATGCCTAAAGATTTTATCAACCTCAAACGATATAAGCTCTGGAGGTGGTTTAACATTTCCAACCGAATTGGCGCTCATAGACCCCCTGGTACAAGAGAGTATCCCTCCCCTAGACTATTTGAGCCACATCAAGGTGCTTCCTCTCCTCCCCTGGAGCCTGCCACTGGTCCGCTCTCTCAAAGCGGTGAAACTTCCTTACTGAAAAAAGATAAGAAAAAACAGAAATGCACAACAGATTTTCCCTCGAACATAGAGGACATTCTAGGGGACAACCTTCGCGGTATCGAGTCTAAGCATCTTCTTGCACTGGTCAGAGTGAAGTACAAGTATTTTCATCCGAAAGAGGAAGTCAAGTTAAGATACCACTGGGGAATTCCGGATAATATCACAATTCGGTTCCCCACCGTCGGAGGGACTCCATTGTTTATTCGGAAAAATGAGCTAGTCATTTACACCAAGCTCTGGAAGTGGGGTCTTCGTCTGTCCCTTGACCCTACTTTGGTCGAGTACTTTTACATGATCAGGTTTTGTCCCTCTCAAGCTGGCGCTAGCATGTGGTACACGCCTATGGCATGTATCATGGCCTTTAGGCTCTCTGAGATTGCTTTTACCGTGGAGCAGCTTCTCTCCATCTCAGGTGTGGCTAATAATTCCCACTATCCATTCTACTCTCTTGGTTTTTCCAGACAGATAAAAGTAATCAAAGATTTCCTAGAGGCTGGCAAGAAGTGGAAGCAACAATTTTTCTTCATATCCGGATTGTAGGAGACTGGCTTCGAAGACTCCAATGACCTTCCACATCGGCTAACACTAAAATGGTCCAGGTAGGGTAAGTATTCTTGTATGTTCTTCTATCTTACCTGTCATAGTCGGATGATTCTAACACCTTTCTTTTACAACCATAAAAGGGGTTGCTAAACCCTTTAAGCGTCACGCCAAAGTGGCCAAATATATTTTCAATAGGTTAAGTGCCTGGGCAGGTGATCATTGGGACAACAAGTTTTATCATAGCTTCATTCTGATGAACTTTATCAAAAATAAACTCTGGAGGTGCGACCTAAGTGAGAAAAAGTCAATATCCGAGCATATGGTGCCTTCTCCGAATGATGAAATCCTCAAACGCTTAGACTGTTTAGACAATATCGTCTACCTTCCCACTCGTGCTCGGGCTCCGAGCCATCAAGATGCATAAGAACCCGAGGAGGGCGAAGAAGAGACCAAGGAGGATACGGAGTCAGAGGGTGATGCTCCCGAGGAGCGAGGAGTTGGCACTCAAAGTGGTTCTCAAAATGAGGCTCAGGGCGGTCCCCAAGGTGAGATGCAGGTGGTCCTCTATAGGATGTTTAGGGTAACCCCCAAGATGAAGTTAAGATAGGCCCCGAACATAAGGAAAGGCCACCAAAAATCCAACAAGAGGAACTAAAAGGTCCTCAGACCATTTCTCCAGCCCACCCCCAGGAAAAGAGATTGAGAGAAACTGACCACGCCGTTGAGGTAAGGCCACAGGGTCGGGCTGGTGGTGTTAGGCCAAGAAGACTTACTGTTGAAGAGAAACAGAAATAAAAAGTGGTTGAAAGTGGGGGTAAGAGTGACAACACAACATGTCCAAGCTTGCCTCCTATAAAGAAAGTCATAATGGTCGACTCGGATTCCGGAGGGGAATTCGTTCTTCAACAAAGGCAACCAGAAGAAGAGAAGTCTGAGGAAAGAAGATATCCCTCTCCTGCCTCAGCTTACTTTGATGTTTATGAGAATGACTCGTCACTAACGATTTAAAAAAACCTCTTCGCGCTTCTGCCCTCCTCGAACGCAAGGCCAACCGTAAAGACCGCTATAAGAGTGAAGTCCTTCAAAAAAAGGGATGAGGTAAAAATATTGACCTCCGAGGTGTCTGAATTGCAGAGCGAGGTAAAATATTTAACCGATGAACTTGTCAAATAATCAGAGATATCTTCCCAAGTAGAGACCTTGACCTTTGAGGTGGCTGAGTTGAAAAAGAAAGTAAAAGAGCTGACCGATGAGCTAGCTAAGACATCAGAAGTGTGCACCAAAAGCAAAGAAGTCGAGGGTGAAATTTTTAAAAAGAAGAAGACTTCTGAAGATCGCTTAACTACTAATAATTCCCTTGAAGCTGAGCTCTCCGAGGAGAAGAAAAAAATTCAAGAATGAACGAGAGAGGTTTATCACCAAAGACACCAAACGGGACGCATTGGTGGATGGCCTCACTGAGTCTTGTGCCAAAACTAAGGTGTACTTCCAGAACGCAGTCAAAGACATTGAGAAGTTATCTGCTGAAAATGAATCCTTGAAGAAAAACTTCGATGATGAACAAAAGAAATGACTTAACAAATATGCAGCTGGTATTATCACCTGTCTTGAGGAAAGAGATGTCAACCTGGTCTCATATGGTGTTGGAGATGCATGAGAGGTTTCCGGATTTGCACCTTGGTAGTCTTTAGATGCGGTCATAGAAAGGCATCACCCTACAACCGTCTCCTTGGAGGATTTGGAATCCAGCGATGACTCAGAAATCTCATCATCGGAATCTGATTCCCCGGAAGGTCGTAAAGAAAACTCCACATCAGATTAGCGATCACTGAATATTTCTTTCTTTGTTTTGTTAACTGTTTATACTCGGAACCTACTAATATCCCAATTTTCTTATGTACAATTTGCCTTCTGTTGTGAGGGCTCATGATGGTAAAATTTTGTGTAATGCTTACATTAAAACATTTCTTCCTTAACTCATCTCGTCTAATATTTGTTTACTTAAGATTCAAAAAGATGAATTCTTTAGAAAAAAAAATTTAATATGTTTTGAGTTAAAAAAGATGAACTTCCTTGTCCAAAAAAAATTAGAATACATTTTGAGTTTAAAAAGATGAACTTTCTTGTCCAAACTTTATTGGAGTATGTTTTGAGTTAAAAAATATGAACATTCTTGTCTAAACTTTTTTAAAGTATGTATTGAGTTCAAAAAATGAACATTCTTGTCCAAACGTTTTTGGAGTATGTTTTGAGTTCAAAAGGATGAACTTTCTAAGACCCATTTTAAGAAGGAAATGAAATTTCATATATGAGTTGGCTATTTGGGAACCTCATTAAAGCCTTCCTGCGCCACCAAGGTAAGAAAGAGTATGCCACCGATACTTACATGAACTGATAAATAAAATATTTACATGTTACACATTCACTCTTTGTTACCGTGTACGGGCTTTTCCAATTTGGAGCTAGCTTTCCGAGTCTCTTTTATTTTGTATGAAGGAATACCTTTCTTAGAACTTTGTCACCAACCTCGAATTCCATTCTTCTAACTTTTGATGTGTATCGGCTCCTCATTAGAGTCTCATAGTACAAAGATTTTAATTGTGCCCTTCTTCTCTTTTCTTATATTAGATCCAGCTCGGTGCGCTTCCCTTTATCATTTCCCTCCTCGGAATACTCGCTTAACCTGTAAGATGGGAACATGGTTTCTGTTGGCACTACTGCGTCCATTCTATAAACAAGTTCGAAGGGTGACTCATGCGTTGCGGTCCGAGGAGTGGTCCTGTAAGCCCATAATACTTCTTTAGGTAGTTGGGCCATTTCCCATCTATTCCCTCTAAATTCTTCCTTATCCCATCTAAAACTGTCTGATTGGTTACTTCGACCTGGCCATTCGCTTAAGAGTGGAAGGGTGCTGAGAAACACTACTGTATTCATTTGGAAGCACAAAAAGCTCTCATCATGTTGTTATCGAACTACGAGCCATTATCAATCTAATATTCCTTGGTACACCAAAGCGACAACAAATGTTAAAGAAGATAAATTTGATCACATATTTTGCTCTCGTTCCTGCCAACGGTTCAGCCTCTATCCATTTAAAGAAGTAATCTACAACAACAATGATTATTTGGCGTCCTCCTGAGGCCATCAGAAGTGGTCCGACAAGGTCGATTCCCCATCGATCGAAAGGTAAAGACTCTGAAATTGATTCGAGGGGAACCCCGGGCATATGGATTGAGTTAGTGAATCGCTTTCAATTGCCGGATTTATGTACCAACTCCTTTGCGTCCGGTGAGATGGTCGGCCAATAATAACCGGCCAGAAGAACCCTTCGGATCAATTTTTTGTACCTACATTGTGCGGACCTTTCCCCATCGTACAGCACTGAAAGTATCAATTGTGACTCATCCTTCCCTAAACAACGAAGTAAAGGTCGGCTAAAAGATTTCTTATACAGTACATCACCGAGTACCACGTATCTATATGCCTTGAATCGTATTTTTTTTTACATTACTTTGTCAACTGGTAATATGTCATGGACTAAAAACTCGTGTATCTCATTTCTCCAATCTTTGACTAGAGCTGTGGAAATTTGGAAAGTTTTGATGCCTCCTTCGACTAAATAAGATACCTTAATAATTGATGGAATTTCTTTGGTAACTATCCATAGGTGTTCCTCTGAATAGGATGACTTAGCCAAAGAATCAGCCGCTAAATTCTCTGTCATATGAACATGTTCGAACCTGGCGTCCTCAAACTCTAAGGTTAAAGCCTTCAAAACTCCCAAGTACTTCACTAAGTCATATTTTCTTGCTTCTGACCACCCTAGAGCATGGTTTACCAAGAGTTGGGAATCACTTATCAACTTGACTCGTTTAGCTCCGCAACTTTTTGCAAGTCTTAATCCAGCCAAAGCCGCTTCATATTCTGCTTCATTGTTTGATACTTGGAATCCGATTCGAATGGTTTGGTACATCGTGATGCCTTCCGGGGATGTCAATTTTACTCCTGCACCGCAGCCAGATGAGCTTGATCCCACATTGGTTCGGACTACCCACTATAGGTCAGAATTTTATTTCATCAATATCCATGTCACCCCGATTAGAATGGAATTCAACCAAGAAATCAGCTAGTGCTTGTGCTTTGATGACAATTAGGGGTTCAAATTCAATGTCAAAGTCTCCAAGTTCTACCGTCCACTTTGTCATTCTTCCCGACACATCGGGCCTTTGCAGCATGTTTTTCAAGGGAAAAGATGTTCGTACCACCACCGAATGAGCCTAAATGTAAGGCCTCATTTTCCACGCAGATGTTACTAATGCAAGTGCTAAATTTTCTAATTTGAGGTACTGCTTCTCTGCATCCAAAAGACTCTTACTCACATAGTAGATCGGTTTCGGAACATTCACTTCTTCTCGGATTAAGACTGCGCTTACCATGAAATCGGACACAGCCAGATAAATGAACAGCTTCTCCCCCGGATGCGGCTTTGTCAAGATTTCCAAGGATGAAAGGTGTTTTTTTATGTGATTAAAGGCGTCCAAACACTCCTGCGTCCAACCAAAATAGTTTGATTTTTGCAGTACTTGGAAGAAAGGGGCGCATTTATCTGATGACCTCGATATGAATCTGTTTAATACAGCCAGCCTTCTAGTCAGACTTTGCTCCTCTTTCATCATTCTTGGCGTATCCATGGTACACAAAGTATTTAATTGCACTGGATCAGCTTCGATACCATGTTCATTGATTATGTAGCCTAAGAATTTTCTCGTTCTTACCCCGAAAGTACATTTTTCCGGGTTCAACTTTAAATTTATCTTGGCCAGATTGGCGAAGGTTTCTTCCAAGTCAGCTATGTGATCCTCATCTCTGAGGCTTTTAACTAACATGTTATCGATATTAACTTCCATATTTCTACCACTCTTATTCTCAAAAATTTTATTTACTAAACGATAATACGTTGCCCCAGTGTTCTTTAGTCCGAATGACATCCCCTTGTAGCAGTATAGACCCCTTCCGGTAATGAAAGTTGTGCTCTCTTGATCCCTTGGATTCATCTGGATTTGATTGTACCCAATGTACGCATCCATAAAGGACATTAAACGATTTCCAGAGGTCGAGTCAACCTACTGATCTATTCTGGGGACCGAGAAAGGATCTTTAACGCAGGCCCTGTTCAGATCAGTAAAGTCTGCATACATCCGCCACTTGCCATTTTTCTTCTTTACTAAGACCAGGTTGGCCATCCACAACGGGTATCGTAATTCGCGAATGTGGCCCACTTTTGTCAAACGGTCCACCTTTGCCATTATCGCTTCAGTTTTCTCTTGAGAAAAATATCTTCTCTTTTGAATGATCGGACGAACACTGTTCTGTATAGCTAACCTGTGACAGATGATATCTGCTGTGACCCCTATGACATCTTCTGTGCACCAAGCAAACAAATGTAATTTGGTGGAAAGATATTTGAGTAAACTTTGTTTTACCTCTTCAGATAGCCTTGTTCCAATCTTGAGACTTTTACCCGGGGGAAAAATGATCATCGAAGCCTTCATCAGGGACCATGAACCCAGGGGACTCCCGCGGATCGTCAACGGCATCGGAATCCGCGGGAGAACCCTCTGATTGTTATTCTTTTTTCGGTCCGACCCCCATCACCTGCTTGGGAGGCAGTGCCTCTATGTAGCATTCTCTCGCCATCTTTTGGCTACTTCTTACCATTCCAACATTGCTACTCACCACATATTTCAAAGACTGATAAACAGTGAACAGTACATCATGCATCTTAGATAACCATGAACTTCCGAAGATGTCATTATATGACGTGGGGGCATCTACCACTACGAATAGTACTGTGACTATCTTCTTTAATGGCCCTCTGCCCAACTCCACCATTCTCTCGAATTCTCCGACTACATCGGCGGTCGCACCGGTGAATCCCACTACCGTTCGGTCATATCGTACGATTGTTGGTGGGTTTGTTATCTGGTTGTAGGTTTACATAAACATTATGTTAGTGAAGCTCCTTGTATTAATAAAAAAAATTATTTTCGCAACCAAATTACTCTTAATTACGCAGCTAGAGCACAATTTCAGTTTCACAACCAAATTACTCTTAGTTATACAACTAGAACATAATTACTTTTTCTAGACATTTAGAACCATATTACTCATATTTTCGCAACCAAATGTAGTAATAAAAAAATAAATAAAAACTCCAATGGATCTAATTTTGTTCGTTTGATAATCTAGTCACGGCACTTAAATGGTCTCTTCAATTATCTAGATGTTGATGCTTTAATGTAATCTTAACTGAATGATGGAGTTTGTCCGTATTTATTATATCATTATTTATGTTCCTATAAGGAACCAAAAGTATTTTTTCCAATAAATGTACTAAGTAAGGTAAAACATTATTCTTAAAAAATAGGCACGTGTAAATAACATAATTTGATCTATAATTTATTTAACCTTATAAATTCTTGCCACTTAAATGATCTCTTCAATTGCATGATTTTATTTATGTTAACATGCAAAAATTTCTTACATATGTCCTACTATACAATGGTTCATCGTTCGAATACTTAAGTATTTACTTAAGATACTTATAATGAAGGGTATACCTTAATTGAATTATTATGAGAAAACACTAATATTTCAATTACAAAAACATATGATATCTTTTGTATCTCCTAAATTTCCAAACTTATCACCAAGAGTAATCTTGATGAATCTTAGGTTGTTACACATAAGATACCTTATATATAAATTTCATACATAATATATTGGTGGCATGTAACAAGTCACTATAATTTATGGTAATGTATAATAACAAAAAGTAACTCTAATATGAATCCACTCCCACTTGACTGGTGAAGTTCATAATACTTTACAAATTAGATTAAATATGATATTCTAAATTAGACACTTACATTTAAACATCGTAAATGAATTTCTAATTGCTACAAATTGTTAACTTTATAAAATTTTCATATGAGTGTTAGAAACCTATTAATCTTCAGGTGAGTTAATTAACTTTTGCAACATATCATACTTGATTAATATAATCATTGAGTTATAATATGTATATATGTATATATATATATATAAAGTTTTCTTAATGCTACCATTTAGAAAGATATGATCTTAATATTCTTTTAATGAAGTTTGATGAAAGATATAAATTTTCATAAAGTGTGTAAAATGTACTATGATTGTCTTGAAAGAACCTTTCCTTTGACTACGTAAAGGTTCTGTTAAAATTTCAATATTTTTATATTGGATAAAACCTGTTTAATGCAAGACATTATGTATATCTTATCATATTACCTTTGAGTTAAACATGATTCAAATATTATGCAATCATCTATTCTTTTTTTATACATAACGGGTAAGAATTTAAACTGAATTATCTTACATTATTTTTTCATTTTTGTTACAATAATCCATAATTGAGAATTGGAATTATATGTGACGTTATGAAATCTTGAACTAAATTCTATATTTACATCATAATATTATAGTGTCGTCATTCCCTAATGTTTGAGACAGGTTTGGGGACGAGACCTGTTTATATACATCCTTCATACTTTTATTGCATCTATCACGTAAATAGCTTTATAATGTTATATAATCATAATATGGATTCTAATTTTGCACCATGTAATATTTTAATGTTTTTATAGAAATATTATAATGTTATAGAACTTAAAATGGATTCTTATATTGCATCATAAAGATCTCAAATTTATTTTAAAACACTTTATAGAAAACTTAGCTTAAACTAAATGTGTCGTATTTCATTTATCTTTGTTTGTGGATATTTTTAAGGTACCGTACTAACTTTAAAATTTTGTGAGGATGTTGATTTTGTATTCATGAATAACATCAACTACTTATTCTTAAATGGGTATTTGAACATCGATTTGTAGAATAATTGATCGTATCATGATTAGAAGAAGATCGATTATGAAAGATAAAATTTTTATCGTTTGAATCTAAATGAATCATTTATGATTCTTACCCATATTCAAAAGTGCTCACTAATACTCCTCGCCCAATTAAATATCCTCAAAATTGATGTATGGTCTCAAATCTAATCGGGTAGTAGGTTTTGAAGCTAAATTATTATGAAATTGAATGTATGTCAAACTGAGATAGATATAACTATATCGAACTTCAGTTCTCATTGCTACACCCGAAAGAATTCACTTATATTGGACATCCTCAAATGTACAAGTCTCTTAAATAGATTTTTCGTTGACGTTAAGGTTTAATGTACCAATTTTAAATAATACTTCCTAATAAATTCACTTAATAAGAAACTATCACACATTTAAAATAAATAAAATACATCATAATATTTTTTTACTAAACTAACATACCTCCTTTCAGTGACAATCAACAATGTTATATATGACAAAATTAATTCTTTTACCAAAGTGATATCATACTTAGCACTTTAAAAATTGAACTTTTCAATTCTTCATAATCATTATGAGATATGCTTATAATAGAGTCAATATTATAGCATTATTACAAAATATAGTTAGTGTACTATTTATAACTTATGTATTTTGTAACTTTTTTATTCATAAATCTCCGTTGTTTGTATAGATGTTTTATTATTCATAATTTTTATAATTTAATATATTTATCAAATGAAGAAAAACTTTATTGGTTGTAGTTGTATCAACCAATCACGTATCTCTAGAAACTTAAATAAATTAACAAGTATCATATGATAAATGTATGAAAGCAACTTTCTTGGCAGAGCCAATTCTCAAACCTCACACAGCTCTTCTGAACTTGCCTCATGTCTTTTCAGAAGAAATTTTGTCTTAATGCTAAGTTATACTTAATCCTCTTAGGATCTAAACCTTAGTAAGGTTTGAATAATTACTCGTACTTAATATATTTTAAAAAATTACTATGTAAGTTTCTTTTATGGTCAATGATAAAGCGTGTTTTCCCATCATTGTTCAACTTTAATGTTGACAACAAATTAATAATCTCATCAAATACAAAATGTCTACTTAATGTTGATGACCTTACTCAAAATTCAATAAATAATAAATCTCTAAAACTTGACCTTGCAAATAGACTTATAACTGATTTTTCTGTAAATCTCACTAGTGTCCTTATCTAAAAATCTAATGTTATCATTTTCAATATGCATCATTTTTCATATTTAACGAACTTAGATAAATTTGAAAAATACAAAGCATTGAAAAGCTAAAACTCTAAATTATGGCAGCAAAATTTGCAAGCTTGTGGTCTTAGAGGACATAATGAAAGTTGCAACTCAAAAAACCAGTTGAATTTTTTGGACATATTAAAATTATTGGCATCATATAGTAGTGAAGTAGAATAATTTGTTTTAGATAAAACTCCAAAAAATACCACATACGCTTCACCAAAAATCTAAAAAGAACTTCTACGTGTTTTTGTAAGAAAGGTGCAAAGTATGATTCATGATGATATTGGAAATATAAAATATTTTTTAAGTGTAGATGAATCTACGGATATTTCAAAGAGGGAGAAAATGGAAATTGTAGTTAGATTCGTTGATAAAAAAAGGTTTCACAAAAGAGAAATTCTTGGATACAATCCATGTTAAATATACAACTTCTTTAACTTTAGAAAATGATTTGTGTTTAATTTTGTGTGATCATAATCTTAGCGTTCAGAACATCATAGACCAAGGGTATGACGACGCTAGTAATATGAGGGGTGAATGAAATGGACTAAAAGTATTATTTTCTAAAGATTATCGTTATGCGTATTACATTCATTTTTTGGCACATCAATTACAGTTAGCATTTGTTGTTGCAACAAGAGAAGTGCCTCAGATTCTAGATTTCTTTCAACATTTGGTTTTTACTATCAATATTGTGATAAATTCTACTAAACGTCATGATGAGTTGCATACTAATCAAATTTCTAAAATTGAATTTTTTGAAGAATATTGAGGAAATTCAGACGAGTAAAGGTCTAAATCAAATTAGAACATTATAGTGTCCCAGAGATACTAGATGGAGCTCACATTTCACAACAATGGGCAGTTTGGTAATAATGTATGGTGCTGCTTGTTCCGTTTTAACTAAAATAAATGCTCAAATGACAACTTTTGTTCAAGGAGGTGATGCTTTAAATGCCATAAAAATGTTAATGTTGTAGAATTTGTGTTTTTATACGTGTGGTAAAGGAGATTATGAATATTTAACTGATTTACTTTGTTGAGCATTACAAAAAAAATAAGATATTGTAAATGTTATGCACTTGGTTTATACTAAAAGGTTGTTAATTCAAAAATTAAGAAATGATGATGCTTAGGAAAGTCTTTTAGAGAATGTGATATTATTTTGTGAGAGATATACTATCTTGATTTTTGACATTACTGTTTTTTATTTTGATGTACTGAAATCTCTTTGGCAACAAGGAAATAAAGACAAACAATGACAATGGAACATCATTGTATAGTAGAAATATTTTTCGCTACCATAGATCAACAACTGCAAGAGTGAAGAATAGGTACAGTGAAAAAGCAACATAGTTTCTCATTTTGAGTAATATCACTGAATCCTAGAGATTGTTACAAGTCATTCAACATAAAGAATATTTGTATGCTTCCGGAAAAATTCTATCATTTTGATTTTTTGGAAGAAGAAAAAATTTGTTTAAAGTGGGAATTACAGAATCATCGGCTAGATATTCATATTCATCTAGATTTTAATGAATTTATACTCTTTGTGGTTTATGCCAAAGAACGATAACAACAGGAAAGTCAATGTGTGTTCAATAATAGTTAGGCTTTGATGTCTTGTCATGACACTTCCTGCATCCACTGCAACATCCGAGATAGCTTTTTCGGCTATAAAAATAGTAAAAACAAGTTTTCGTAATCGAATGGAATATGTTTTTTAAGAGATTACTTGTTAGTGTGTATAAAAATGATTGAAGAGTCAATAAACTCCTATGAGATCATTAAAACATTTTTATATGATAAAAAAACAAGCATATGTCAAATAAATTGGTATATTTTCTGAATTTTATTATTATAGCTAAGTACCACTTGTGGATTAATATCTTTTAAATTATTTATTTTTTGGTTTTATCCCCAAGGGGGTAGCCGACTTGGTTGAGTGAGGCATGCTTGTGACCAAAGGTCATGAGTTCGAGTCCCACTACATGCGTTTTTTCGGCTGAGTCTGTCACCTTGTGTGGTTTACCTTCTGGCGTTGGTTTGCAGGCTATTGCGTCAGATTGAGGGTTTACCCTGTGCGCACTCATTGCACTCTGAGTAGTAGCGGCTGCGGGTTCCCTCCAAATATATATATAGTAGTTTATGACTTATACTACTTAAGTACTATTTTTATAGTTTAAATATTGAATAGATGATATAAAAAAAATTTGCTTATTTTTTTATCTTCTATATAATAATACTAACTCCGACACACATCAACAACTGCCCGTCTCTACCGCCTACTTTAACAACTTACATAGAAGCTATGGGACAAAAATAAACATCTTTATATACTTTAATGGGTATCTAACATACAATTTTACCTAATTTCGAAAGTGATATATATATTTAGGGTATGGCTATATATACTCAAATGTGGTTTAAGTTTACCCAAAAAACGCAGTTGACTTTTGTTTAACTTTTTTATGACAAAAAAACCCTTGAACTTTCATTTAATATTCGAATTGTCATTCAGTAAAAAACCACTAAGTATATCCTAGATATACCCAATTCAAAAAACAATCTATTTGACTATGTATAACCAAAAAAACACAACTCCCTACTAGATCAAACACCATATTACTACAATTTTGTGAAGTTCTTCAAATTGTTCTTGAACATTCAAAGTTGCCTTAAGAACATTCAAACTCTTTTCAATTTTTTAAACTTCTTCGAATAAAAACACAAAATCAAACATGAATTAACCAAAATTAAGGTAAAAACTTGTTTTTTGTTAAGTTTTTGTTAAAAAAAAAATTAAGGATTTAATTATTAAAAAATCATAATTTTAGGGTGTTTTGAGGCCATTTTTCGGACACCCTAAAATTATGATTTTTTTACCTAATTCAACCATAACCCTAATTTTGATACTAATACTAAGTTTCCATATTTTAGTTCACCAGATAAATTAGAGAGAACTTGGAGGTTTTAGATAGAAGTTAGGAGTGTAAGAGAAAAAATGAGGTGGATGAAGGTTATTATAAAAAAAAAACCTTATACTCCCTCTGTCCCTTATTGTTTGACGTTCTAGAGGTATGCACATTAATTAAGAAAGATCATCATTAGTTTTGAAGTTGCAAAAATTGTGTCTAATTTCCATAAATAACGTTTATGAATAATAGATATAGAGAACAAAACTATAGTAAATTAATTAAATGAAGAATGATAAAAATGGTATACAACTATTCATACCACCTTGGTATTTGGAAACGTCAAGTAAAATGGGACAAATGTGTTTTCCTAAAACGTCAAATATAAAGGGACGGAGGGAGTATATCCATAAAAGGGTATTTTTGTCAAAATTTGGATAAACTATACCACATTTGGATAAACTCAAAATTGGGTATACTTAAACCACATTTAAATATGGGAAATTGCACTTAAAGTACCCACTCAACTATTCAATTGTCATATAGTACCCAAGAATGGGACAATTGTCACTTAATACCCAACTCAACTACCTAATTACCACATGGTACCTAACATTATTTTAATACCATAACTACCCTCACCATTCATGAACAACCACGTAACCAAAATTTATCTTTCCTACTTTTTATTTTTATTTTATTTTTAAAAGATCTGTATCTTTTAAACCGGAGCTCGAAAAAAATAAATGAAAGTACCATCGTTTTTGTTTTTTGAAAATGAACAAAACTAGATCCATTGATGATTTTTTTTATTTTTTTTAAAAATAAAATTTCACCCAGAACAATTCGCATCATATCATGAGAATTGTTCAGGAAATCCTGAGAGTTGCAAAAAAATCGCATCCTATCATGAGAATTGTTCAGGAAACCCAGAGTTGCAAAAAATTCGCATCCTATCATGCGAATTGTTCAGGAAACCCAGAGTTGTAAACAATTCGCATCCTATCATGCGAATTGTTCAGGAAATCATGAGAGTTGCAAACAATTCGCATCCTATCATGAGAATTGTTTAGGAAACCCAGAGTTGCAAACAATTCGCATCCTATCATGAGAATCGTTCAGGAAATCCTGAGAGTTGCAAACAATTCGCATCATATCATGAGAATTGTTCAGAAAATCCAGAGTTGCAAACAATTCGCATCCTATCATGAGAATTGCAAACACCTTGAAGTACCAGCGCATATATTTGGTCTGAGGTATTTTTATCCAAATTTCAATTCGATGTACCAAGTGACACTATCCTAAAAACGGGTACCACTGGGTAATTACATAGTTGAGAAGGTATTTACTGGTAACTTTCTATTTAAATATATATAGCTTGACCCATATATTTATTATACAAAATAGCAACTCCCTCTAAAATTGAAGTGATATTTATTATACAAAATAGGAACTCCCTCTAAAATAGAAACGACTCCGTTATTGTCTTTGATACACGAGAATGGAACGAGGTTCAAGGGTCCATTTTCATTTAGTCTAAATATGATTTGTACCTAATTTGGAAAGTACTAGTATTTGTTTATTACACAAAATATCAATTTAAGTATGATTATTTGTACTTTGGTGAGAACCTAACAAGCCTTTTCCGTAGACCACCCGCAAGCGGACACATGGGGCCTTAGCGAACCGCAATTTAGACGGGTTAGCTAAAGAAGACACCCTATTTCAAACGTCCCTCATTCAAACACGACCTCCTAGTCCTAGTACACGACCCGCCTATAAATCTAAGCCCGTGAAGAACAACTTTAAAATATACTGTAGTAAAACTTAAAGAGAGAGAAAGACCGAAGAACAAAAAAACACTATCTTCTCGAGAACTTCACACACGACCAAGAAAGACCGACCGAGCGAGCGAGAGTATCAAATTAAACCATGTTCGAAATGTAACAATCTTTCACCTTTTATAACATTTAATAAACAAAAAACAATGGAATGCATTGGAGCTCGAAACTTCACCGTCGCGGCAATGACGGCGTTACCGAGAATAAACCGGTTTCACCGGACAAAATTTGGAACAGAATCATCATCATCATCGTCCAAACTGAGCCTTAACCTTAAGAGGAGTATTCGATTCCGGTGGCTGTGTAAAGTGAGAGCGACGGGTGGTGTAGGAGGGAGCGAGAGCTGTGTGGCAGTAAAAGAACAAGAGTATGCCGACGAGGAAGATTATATAAAAGCCGGTGGATCGGAAACAATGTTCGTACAAATGCAGCGAGGGAAAGCCATGGATTTGCAGTCCAAGTTATCCGATAAGGTGCTTACTACTTCTGTGGCTCTGTTTAAAAGTAAAGGAATATTTTAAATTTTGAATAAATATTGATAATTGTCTTGCCCTTTATAGAATATGATTATTTTTTTGCCTTAAGAAAAACCATTACAAATCTTGCTGGGGGTTATATTTGGATTGTTTTGTTGAATTAGCTCAAATTGTTGTCAATTTAAAGTTTGATATTCGAAATCGACTTCACAACATTGTTATACTATGTATTATCTTATTATTATCTATGCATTTTCTTTTTTCAATTTTATATATCTAAATATTAGAGTCTAAATATTTTGTTTCTAAAAATCTAATTTTATATTCGTGGAGTTGTTTGTTAGATTTCTAATTAGAGTTATTGCTTAGAATAAATGTTCGATCTTTGTTTTGAAGATTTATTCATAAGAAATAGTCGAGAATCGGATGATTTTGAATAATGGTGGTTCCTTGTGAATTTGCGCATTTGAAATGCGCAAAAGCATCCAAATTACACGTAACTGCATAGTTTTTGTGTACCCAAAGTACTATAATCTGTATTTTCACACGATTCATGTGCGAATTGGCGGTTTCGTGCACAGATAATATGAAAATATACATAATTTTTCGATTACAAAAAATTTGATGGTTGTAATTTTGATTTTATGTATATTTTGATTTTTTTCCAATCAATTAAACTCTAAATTTTGATATTTATATTATTTATAGTTAATTATATTTTAGTTTATTTATTCATTGTTTAAATCTATGTTTTTGGAGATATTTATAGGTTTTAAATAATTTTGACATATTTTGGGTTGGTTTTGAAGTAATTTTACAATGGTTTGAGAGAATATGTTTAATTGAATTTTTTGGTTTTTTGGTTGAATTACGAATTTGTTTTGAGATGGCGATTCTTTTGGGAATTTATTTGTATTTTCTTTGAAGAAACAATTTTTTTTTTGGAAGTATGGATTCAACAAAAGTAGGTTAGATATATAGCCTAGCCCATTAGAATTAAAAATAAATGAAAAGTAAGGATTTGAGTTATTGATAATGTGTGTAACAGTTAGCGCCTATAGTAGTTGGTGATGCTATACTTGATCTAGTGGTTATTGGTTGCGGTCCGGCTGGACTTGCTCTCGCTGCGGAATCAGCAAAGCTTGGTTTGAACGTTGGACTTATCGGCCCAGATCTCCCTTTCACTAACAACTACGGTGTTTGGGAAGACGAATTTAAAGGTAAGTCCTTGTTTTGTGCTTCTTTGGTCTTTTTCAGTAACACCGTTTGAAAAAAATATATATTGGATCGTGTACTTTTAGATCTCGGACTTGAAAAGTGCATCGAACATGTTTGGCGAGATACTATTGTTTACCTTGACGATGGCGATCCTGTTATGATTGGTCGCGCTTACGGGCGAGTCAGCCGACACCTTCTCCATGAAGAGCTCTTAACTAGGTATGGCTAGACATTTTATATTTCGTAATAGTAAAGTATGTCATTCTAAAGTACATGTTAGGCAATGTACTGTTTCGGTATTTAGTTGGTGAACAAATTTTAGTAGCTTAAGGTTTTAGCAACAGATATATCAGATTCCGTTCCGTAATTCGTTAACAGACTACTGCTATAACTACGATTTTAGCAAGGGAGCTAAACTACTGAAACAGAACGGTACTTAGAATGTGCCTGAGAATGTACTAGTAGTGATGTGTAATTGAATATTGTTGTCCCAGGTGTGTGGAGTCAGGTGTCTCATATCTCAGCTCGAAGGTAGAAAAGATATCTGAAAGTGAGGATGGTCATAGGCTTGTTGCTTGTGAAGGTGATGTCATTGTTCCGTGCAGGTAAAGTGCAATCTTTTTATCATCTTATTTTGTTTATTAAACTTCCCCCCGTTCAAAAGATTCATAGTAGTTTAGGCTCGCAACTGTTGCATCCGGAGCAGCTTCAGGGAAACTGTTGCAGTATGAGGTTGGGGGTCCAAGGGTTGTAGTCCAAACAGCTTATGGTATCGAGGTCGAGGTAGGATTCTGTATCTTTCTATATCGTAAGTTGTCATAATTATTAATATATCACATATCATATGTTTATAGTGACATGAACCAGTATACGAGGTCATATGTTGTTTTACTTTCTTATTCTAGGTGGAAAGTATTCCATATGATCCGAGTTTGATGGTTTTCATGGACTACAGAGACTATATGACCGGTAGTATATCTGAGTCTAACGTAGAAGCTCAGTATCCATCTTTTCTTTATGCCATGCCCATGACACCAACCAGACTCTTCTTCCAGGTACTTTAACAATCTTCAACCTCAGTGTCCATGTGTTAACGGTTTTATGTAAGTTATTAGAGAAATTTGGCTGCAGGAAACTTGTTTGGCTTCCAAAGATACAATGCCATTTGACTTGCTAAAGAAAAAGCTTATGTTGAGACTAAAGACTATGGGCATTCGTATTTTGAAGATGTATGAAGAGGTAAGTATTTGCGAATAAGTAGGATTAATATATGAAAAGAGTCGATCACGCCGATTCATATAGTGCTATAACGTTATGTAATTATCTATTTGAGCAATCAGCTGCTATATCTTGGTACTTTCGTATCACGTACATCATCCAAATCGATATTTAGCTTACGAAAATGCATCTATTTGTTCAGGAATGGTCTTATATTCCAATTGGTGGCGCCTTGCCAAATACTGATCAGAGGAACCTAGCTTTTGGTGCTGCTGCTAGCATGGTGCATCCAGCCACAGGTAATCCCCGAAATAGCTATTCCATGTTTCCGAAAGCTTTCAGTCAAAACCTCACACATATCACTTCTACAAACAATCAACAGGCTATTCGGTTGTGAGATCATTGTCTGAAGCCCCAAAGTACGCCGCAATAATTGCCAAAATATTACAAAAAGAATATTCTGCCTCAATGCTTACTTCCGCCCCAAGTAACCAGAACATCTCATTGCAAGGTATTCCCATCAGCAGTTCTTACTGAAACTCAAGACTAAATTTATTTACGCGAGAGTTTTTAAATGAATCTTTACACCAAATATAAAAAATTTAAAAAGATATTACGAAATTTTCAGCTTGGAATACACTTTGGTCGCCAGAAAGGAAACGGCAAAGGGCATTTTTTCTGTTTGGGTTGGCAGTCATATTGCAGCTTGATATTGACGGGATTAGGTCGTTCTTCCGTACTTTCTTCCGTGTACCGACTTGGTAAGCTGTTGATTTTTTATGTTTAAGAACCACAATGACAATGTATTGATTTTTGTGGTGTGACCAGACCTTGTCTGATCCTGAATCTCAAAGAGCTAAAAGAGTGTAGCTTGTTCTTATTTTCAGGATGTGGCAGGGTTTCTTGGGGTCGACCCTATCATCGACAGATCTGATACTGTTTGCTTTTTACATGTTTGTAATAGCACCTAACGATTTGCGCAAGAATTTGGTCAACCATCTTCTTTCAGATCCAACAGGAGCAACTATGATAAGAGCATATTTTTGGATTTAGCATTTTTGGTCCTGTGCTTATTATGTTTTTTAGATGCTTGTATATATAATATATTATTGTTATTACATTACATGTATAATTATTTTGAGTGTAAAATAAAAAATAGTTCATGTTTTTATTATTTCAGTTTTTCCGGTTCAGAACCGATGGGTTTATGTGAAACAAATATCATCACTGTTTTATAGTTTGTTGTTGTGAGTATGAGCTAGATTATTTTGTTGATGCCAGCACTGCAAGAGCGATTGTATAACAATATCGTTGTAACTTCTCTTTGACGCAAATAATGATGAATAGTTTCCAGTGCCGACAAAAGTTCATTGGACACTGACTTCTTCATTTTTTTTTATTCAAAGAGACACGAATGTCGTGTAATATTCTTGGTCAAGACAATTGGGTCAGAACTTAATTCTGGCAAAAAAATAATTTTAGTATTGTATTAAAAAATTAAAGTCCAAAGGTACCGATGATAATCATACACTAGGTTTCTCCTTTTCTTTTTCTTATGTGGTAGGTTGGAGAAGAAAGTTTTATTTCTATATCTGACCGTAGTTTAGATTGGCGGGTGACAGTTCCATGGCGATGAGTATTCTGAATGTCATCGCACAAGGGTCGCGTGCCGCGTTTACTTTTTTTTATAAACAAAATTATTTGAATAATAATTAATTACATAAAAGAATTGATAAAAAAAAATCAATAAAACTTTTTTTTTTTAGCAAAATAATCATGAATTTAATAAAAGATAAATCCTACAGCAAAGGACCCAAACAAAGCTAGGCTGAATACCCAAACAAAGTTGGGCCAAAAAGAGAAAAACGCAGGCCCAAGACAAGGCTCACAAACAAAGGGTCAGAAACTAACCCTAAATCGAAACATAACATCGACCCCAATTGGAAACCCTAATTTCTACAGTCTTCAGAGCCTTCTCTCTTTCAAACCACAGCCACCAAAGCAAACCCTAACCAGGGTCTATGTACCCAACTCCCAAACTATCGAGCACAACAATCGCTAACAAAGGGTTAGGAACTTCACGACTATCAAAAGCACGGTTCCTTTTCTCCACCAGAGACCACTTCGAGATCCAATCCGCCGCCGCATTTTCCGATCTGGAAATGTGGCTGATCTTCATGGAGGGAAGAAGCAAGGCTTTGCAAATATCGACACCGGAACAGTGAGACGAACCACCAGAAGAAATGCTGCAAACCAGAGACAAGCACTCCGATTCCAAGTCCACATTTCTCCACCCTCTCCTGTGACATAGCAGAAGAGCCTCCACCAGAGCTCGCCTTTCTGCTTGAAGAGGGCTAAGCTTACCGAATAGAAAGTCAGCCCCTTCAATGCAATTCCCCAAATGATCCCGAACGATGAAACCTCCAGAAGCTTTGCCGGTGAAGCTACACGCCCCATCAGAGTTGATTTTAAGTCTTCCCAGAGCAGGAGCCCTCCAAACCCGGTAAGTAACCTTCCTCGTACTAATAGATAGCACCCCAATCTTCACACCTGCATCTTCCACATTTAGCGAGTGCTTAGTCTTAAGTTTATAATCTATGCCCAAAATAAACCTGTTAATTCTGCTCACAGCATTATAGAAATTATCAATAGACTTATCAAACTTGCAATGATTCCTGTTATACCAGATAGTCTATACTATCAGTTGTGGAACTATGTGAGTAACATGAAATTTATTGCAAGAGGACTTAAACCAAACCAAGAACATATGTCTCAGACTCATAAATCGCCTAACAGGGACCCTAAACATAACCCCATAATAGTTCCAAAAGTGCCAGGCGTAACTGCAATTGATGAAGAGGTGAGTTATATCTTCACAATTGCAGCAAAACTGGCACTTAGAAGCTATAGAGAAATGCTTCCTGGAGAGAATGTTATCAGTAGGAACAAAGTTCTTGAGTATCCTCCAGCTGAGAAATGAAAACTTAGTTGGTATAAAACTATGCCAAATCTTTTTAAAAAAGAAAGAACTATTGCTTTTAATTCTGATATTTTCCCAAGTTATTTTAGTGCAAAAAAATTTATCATTCGATAGACTCCACTCTATACTATCATCCTTCTCATGGTTGATTTTAACACAGTTTATGTGTTGCTGTCTCTCATGAGAGAGGAATGATATTAGACTGGAGTCTCATCTACCATCTTTCCAAAATGTATTAACTTTTGCTGGAAGATACCAAGGCTTTTGATCAGTGACTATAGGAGCCAACTTATGCCAAGAATCTCTCCAAAAATCCACATTCCCACGACCCACATTCCAATGAATGAAATGATCAGCCCTCTCTCTAATAGAGAATAGACCCTTCCACACAATAGAATCACTGACACCACATTTAGCAATAAGAGGATGCCTTTCCATACAATAAGTTTTAGATATAAGTTCAGTCCAAAGGGACTTCCCTTGTCTAAACAAAAACCAAAGTTTATAAGCAAAAGAGAGTTGGATATCAGACAGGAGTTTGATATTCAAACCACCCTCCTCGAAGGGCTTGCAAAGGTTACCCCAACCAGCCCAATGCATAGCACTCTCATTCACTTTAGGCCTCCACAGAAATTTATTAAAACAAAGTTCAATTTTATGCAATATGTTTTTAGGAATTATACTATTTTGCATCCAGAAGAAAATAATGGGGTGAAGAACATGCCTTATAAGTGACAGTCTGCCACTATAAGACATATTCTTCAGGTCCCATTCATTAATCTTGTTATATATTTTAGCTAAAAGGGAAGTATAATGCTTTCTTTTATTGTTTGCAGCAATGGTAATTCCCAGATAGTTGAAAGGAGCACTATCAGTCTTGAAGCCCATGGTAGCAATGATTCTAGCAGAATTGGCACTAGAGCAGCTTGTAGAGGTAATTACTTTGGTCTTTTCTGTATTTATCAGTTGCCCAGACTCCTGCTGATACTTGTTGAGCAGGTTGCTCAGGTTTTTGATTGACGAAGGAGAACTGTTGGAGAAAATAACTATGTCATCTGCAAAGGCTAGACAAGGTAAGATGTAACCTGATTTTATGTAGAACTGCATATTGTTATTAGATACATAAAGGTTCTCCAAACCCCTCAAAAGGGCTTCCTCAGCCAGGATAAAAAGGCAAGGAGATAAAGGATCTCCTTGTCTTAATCCAGTTTTCTGAGGAAAGTAGCCAGAACAAGACCCATTAATTAGAACAGATACCATAACGTTAGAAATCAGCCTATAAATCATAAAGGCAATATCATCAGAAAACCCAAAGCATTTTAACGTTTTAATCACAAAGGTGTGAGACATCCTGTCGAACGCCTTAGTCATATCTAATTGTAAAATGATATTGCATTTAGAAGGCTTTCTCCTAATGTGATGAAGCATTTCCTTTATGATTAAAATGTTATCATGAATTAGTCTTTCTTTCACAAAGGCACTCTGCCCTCTAGAGATAATTCTAGGAAGAATACAAGAGATTCTCCTGTTAATGAGGGCAGAGATCAGTCTGTTCATGATAGTACACATACTTAACGGTCTATAATTGTTCCAGGTAATAGGATTAGCCACTTTGGGGACCAGCACAATCCTAGTGGCAAACACACCTTTTGGGATAGGACTACCAGCAAGGTAAGCATTAAGAGCTTTACACAGATCATAATTAATAATATTCCAACAGTGCTTAAGAAAGAAAGTATTAAACCCGTCTCTGCCAGGGGCACTGTCTTTCTTCATGTCATTTATAATAGCTCTGACTTCCTCACTAGTTGTAGGCTTAGAAATCTCAGTATTCTCCCTGTCCAAAACAATCTTAGGAATATTGTTTAGAATAGAATCATGCTCACTAACAATAGTACTATTATCAGGTTCATTAGAAAGGATCATTTTGAAGTGGGCCACAGCAGAGGAGGCAATCTCACATTGATCCGTAAGCCAATTATCATTGTCTTTAATTCCAGCAATAAAATTTTTCTTTCTTTTCTTGGTTACATAACTGTGATATAGTTTTGTATTACCATCACTATCATTTAACCAAGAATTGAAGCATTTCTGCTTCCAATAGCTTTCCTCATCTTTCAAAGCAAGAATGAGAATGCTATTAGCTTTGGAAAGCTTAGATTTAGAAACATTATCTTTAAAAGACTGATGAAGCAGCTCACAATTCTCTACATCAATAATGGCCTCTTTAACCTTATTAAAAATGTTTCCAAAAGTAGTAAAATTCCAACTTTTTAAATGCTTCTTCAGTTTTTTTAGCTTATACCAAAAAATGGTACTATCCTCACCATTACAATGCTTGGACCAATTCTGACTTACACTAGTCATGAAATCAGGATGGTTAGTCCAAGCATTGATAAACTTAAAATATCCCTTCTTATGATTAGAATTAGTGCTAGAGTCTTTACAAATAGAGATTAACAGAGGGGCATGGTCAGAACAGGTTCTGCCATGTGGCAAACCTGAATGCTTAAGTCATTAAGCATTTTATGATTGATCAGCACCCAATCTAACCTCTTCCAATTATTGCTGTTGCTCTAGGTGTAACGAGAACCACTATACCCAGGGACCTCCAAATTGCAGTGTCTTATGAACTCATTAAAATCCTCAGCACTAGCACCATCATAATTCAAGCAATGAAGCTGATCATCAGGGCATCTGGTGGTGTTGAAGTCCCCTGCAATGATCCAAGGCCTATCACAGGTAATACTACTAAGCTGGCTCCATAGTAATTTCCTCTGCATTCTCTGGTTTTTAGCATACACTGAAGTAAAAAAACAATTGAAAGTAGCATAGCTGATTTGAACATGTAAATACTGATCATGATCAGCAATAACCAAAATACTAATATCCTCAGGCCAAAACAACCAAACTTTGTTAGATGTATTAACCAAGCAATTCTCAAAACCAATACTTCTAGCAACCAACTCAGCCTTATCAGGTCTAGCCATTGGCTCTTGAATAGCGATCAATTTAACATTTTCATTATTAATAATAAACTTTAGCCTAGCAATCGTAGGATTATTATGAATACTCCGAGCATTCCAGCTGATAACCTTAATCATTATCAGAGGCAGATCTTTTTGGAACCTTTTCTCTCTTTCTTAGAGAGTTTATAGACAATCTTTTTGGTTGCTATTCTTGATTGCAGATTTGATCTTCCTGGAGATAACTGTCTCAAAATCTTGCTCAGGGTCATTAGAGCTCGCCCTTGGAGATGGGTTATAACTACCAGCTTGTCCACCACAAGGAGAAGCCTGCCTACTGTTCTTTTCCAAAGTATTTTCTTCCTCCTCAAGGTTTTGGAGCGCACTAATGAGATCCAGGTCATTGTTAGGGACAGCTCTTTCTTTAACAGGGCTCACCACACTTGTTGAAGGACAAGACGCAGTAGACCTATATTTTGTTGTAATAATAGATGTAAGTCTCCTCCTGTATACTTGAGTAAAAGTTTGTACCTTAGCAGGCTTAGGATCATTATGAAGCTTAACTAATTCCTCTAAAGACTCGGGTTGAACACCCTTTTTGGCAATAACATTCAAACTTTTCTGCTTTTTCTCAGAATCCATATCCTGGTTCTTTTTACGTTTCACCGATTCATGACAAATATGGTGACAAATCTGGCAATAACATGGTGCGTTCTTATAACTAACACCAATCCAGAACTCCTCACCCTCACCAAAATCAACACGCAGCTTCCTCTTCAGAAACCCAGAAACATCAATCTCAATCAGCGCAAAACATGCATTCGTATTGGCCCTATTAATATCAGGAACCACCACCTGATGAACCAATCCAAGAGAGGAGGCCAACTCATGTATAACTGATCTGTTATACATGAACTCAGGCAACTTCTCAAACCTGACCTAGAGAAGTGCAACCGGGCACTCATAGTTTCTTGTACTTTGCGGACACCACTTAAAAATTCTCATCACCTTACCATCAACCTTCCAAAACCTTCTCACCCATAGTCTTCCAGCATCTTCCAACACCGAAAACTCAACAAGTATTTGCCTAGAATCGATTGAAACATACGTGAAGACTCCCTTGAACTTGAAAGAATCAAGAAAGTCTTGGAATGCCTGCCTCTTAGGGATACCATCATTGAACTTGGCAATGAGAGTAGTTCTTGTTGAGAGCAAAGATCAGTCTTGACTTGTCTTGTAAACCGAATCGGGTTGTGATCTTCAAACAACTTTACATTTTCCGGTCGAAACCCAGTATTATCTTCTTTGTTTCTCACAACATCAATGTACGACCTCACCCCCGTATCCATCTTCGAGTCAAGGAAACTCACTTCAGCCTTATTATTTAACGGAGGAAAGCCACCCTCATTAACTGACTCCATCACACGCCTTCAACAGGCACAGCCTGCGAAGGTCGAGCCTGCCAACACCAATCCGAGATGCAGCCCTTACTGAAGATTAAAGCACAGATACCCTTAACGATTGAAGGATCTTTTGATAGTAATCAAAAGTAAATAATACAGGAGAAGTTTCTTAGAGGTTAAGAAAACAACCCTTTTCTTGGAGCTTTCTTGGGAGAGAAGGCATGTTCCCCCCAAAAAATCAATAAAACTTCAGTGTGAATAAAAAGATGAGAGTTGAATTGATTTTTTACGGATAAAAAACAGCGTTTACCACTTCTAACAAGCTGGTGTTTTTTTAGGCTGTAATAAGATGATTCTTCATGTTTTGAGGAATCATAATAAAATCATCTTTTTTTTACCTAAGCTCTACTTTTGTATTTTTAATATCCTTTGACCAGCCACATCCACGATCCACTATCTACGATCTACGTGGAACGCTGATGTGGCCACAGTAAAATAAAGTAAAAACATAATTTACTTTTACCCACCCATTTAACCCTATTTCGAAATTTAAACCCGACCCAATTAAAAAAAATAACTCGGTCAGTCCATCATCCTTATCTCATTTTATGGCAGCAACTCTAACACCACCACTACCACCATTTGACCCCTTCTCTTTCTCGGTGGTAAATTTATGCCTTTTCGTTGATTTTCACAATTACAGCACCCGCATTATCAAGCACCTATACTTCACCAATCTGCTGTGGCTAAACAAAAGTGCGCACGCACCGGTGTCTTCTTACCTCGACCCTATAACCCCAGGAAAACTCGAGGTATTTAATTTCTTAAAAAAAAGTCTTCTTTATAATTTTGGATTTTGTGTCTAGGTATAAACTGTTTTTGTTTACTTGCACCTTCTGCAGTTGGAACAAGGAATGGTTTCTATACCCAAAAACAAAGAAGATTAAGGGCCGATCGTCATCTCCCTCAAAAATGGATGTACTGAACTGAAGCTTTCACTTGTATTGCTCTCTAATAAATTGAATTTTGCATAAGTTTATTTTATTTATTTATGGTGATTTTCATAAGTTTATTAGTCCTAATTAGATATGGAAGATGGAAATATATAAAGCTTAATTTGTAATAGTAGTTGAATAAGGCGTTATATATTTAATTATTTATTTTATGTTTTCTAGTAGAAACAGTGTAGCAGTTTCTTGAAGGGTGTAATAAATGGAGTTTTGTTAATGGTTTTTTTTATACGTAATGTGGTATTTGAAAGGGAAAATAAAGGGTTTGGAATCTGTGTTTCTATTTTGATCTCCTAATTTTCAATTTTGAAGACATATAGTCTTAATTTTAGGGGTTTTCTTAATAAGTACGATGAGATATTGGAACGTATACGATTTCGTTTTTGGATTTTAAAAAGGATGAGGATGATCGGATCATTTTGTTTAATTTGGTCGGGTTTGGGTTTCGAATTAGGGTTAAAGGGGTGGGTAAAATTAAATTGGGTTTTTACTTTTTTTTATTGTGGTCACATCAGCGTCCCACGTGATCGCTGATGTGGCTAGTCAAAGGGTATTAAGGGTACAAAAGTTGGGCTGAAGTAAAAAATGATGGTTTTATTCTGGTTTCTGGAAAACGAGGGACCCCTTTATTACAGCTTCAAAGGAAAACGACCAACTTGTTACAAGTGGTAAACGTGAAGGACAACTGGTGATTTTTACCTGGTCTTTTAATATAGATTATGAAATAACCGCGGTAGTTTGAACGGTCAAAATGCACTTTGATGAATATGATAACACTAAAGAAATTACTGAAGAGAAAAATTTTATCCATATTGATAAATTTTTGGATTTTTTAATATTTTTAAAGATATTACTAATAAAAATATTTTTAAATTTAATTTTTTTTATTCATTTATGATTTATGTTATTAGTTATTTCAGTTGCACAACCCAAAATCAATAAAACCTAAAATTTAACATTCCTACAACTAATTAAAATAACCAAAAACTAATTAGTTTTTTACAGAAAAATTTAAAAGTCAATCATGGCCGGAATAAACGAAGAAGATGTCCATATAGATACTACTACTAACATGGAAGCTGCATATACTATTCTTTTTTTATATTTCTTTGTGTTTTTAAAAGATCTAAAAAAATCCCGCCACTTTCGGACGCCCATGTAGTGTTCTTCACCAACGACGTGACGGCGAAGACGATAGTTTTCGCCAATGGTGTAACGGAGACGACGATAGTTTTTGCCAACAGTGTGACAGAGACGACGATAGTTTCCACCAACCGCGGGCGGAAAACACTCTTCTTCTGCTAATGGTATGGCGGAATGGCCTAAGGGAATCCAGATTTTGGATTTAATTGATTTATTTGGTTTATATACATTTCATGCGGTTTCCCAAAGCAAAATATCAGCTATTATGGACTATACTCACCATTTTGTAACTTACGAAAAGTATAGTTCTGACTCGATAACCAAACGGGTCAAAGATCTTGACTAGACGTTTGGGTTCTTGCTTATAATATGATCCAGGGAAAACGGAGACAGATGAAAGGAGAACTATCTGGTGAGGCATCTGGATTTGATTCGGGTCAGTTAAAGCTTCAAAGAGAGTTCGTGGCCTACTATTTGCCCCGAAATGCGAGCAGGGTTAAGCTCGGCAAAGGGTTCGAGAATAGGGTAGGGTCCTGCCTCTCAGATAAGAAAAGAGTTCCAAACCTTTATGCATACACCTCCGTATAAGTAATGCGTACAAGTTTCGGCCAGGATAATTGGGAAATATCAAACCAATTTGAACCGCTCACATCACCGTTTTCCCTTTACTAGTTGGGGGTCTCATGGTTCCTATGCCGCCGCGTTTCCCGGTTCTTTTCTTTTAGTACTTCGGCCCGAAGCGGTAGCTTCTAGCTAGTTCAGTGGATAAAATGGCTGCGCTCCAGCTCACTCAAGAATGGGACGGCAGTGGTCCGCAGGAAAGCTCGTTCTGAAAAAAAAAGGCCTAGAGTAGATTACGTATACGAGAGATACGATATATAGAAGCCGAGGTTTAAAGAGTGTGATCGTAAGCGGAAGGCGTGCACTAGCAAAAACAATAATTGTTTTTTTATTTGGTTCATAATCTAGTTAAAAGTGATGATAAGTGGATGTTAAGTGTAATTTATGGTAAACACAACCATGATTTATTCATGCATTTACAAAGACATAGAGTTTACGAAGCTTAAAAATAAAAGGTTGACAAAGATTTTACAGCAAATGAAAAAACTTCGCATCAAATAAAAGGTTCAAAGAGTGTTATCGTCAACGGAAGGCGTGCACTAGCAAAAACATTAATTATTTTTTTATTTGGTTGATAATCTAGTTAAAAGTGATGATAAGTGGATGTTAAGTGTAATTTATGGTAAAACACAACCATGATCTATTCATGCATTTACAAAGACATAGATTTTAAGAAGTTTAAAAATAAAAGGTTGACAAAGATTTTACGGTAAATAAAAAAACTTTGCATTAAATATTGTGTACCTTAAAAAATGACAATCTAGAAAATGCATCCAATATCCGTCATGTATACAATCACCATAAAAAAATTTGCTTGAAAATAATTGTCAGTCGCAAATACAATGCTTCTTAGCAAAATTACAAATACATTCAATGGCATTAGACGACTAATGAATGATCTGATGTCATAACCGCTTTACGTTTTTGCATACCCTATTAGCATTGATTTACTACAGAAATTTTCCCGGTTGTTAATCATATATAAAACTTACAAGATGATTATACATATGATGTTGATGTTCGAAGTAGTCAGGGTTACATCGACTAAAAAATATTTTGCGTTGAAACTTACAATTTCTCATCAAATAAAGGACACTAGTGTTATCACAAAGAAATATCACTTATTTCTCAATGGCAGTTATCTCATTTTGCAAATCTGTTTAATCGTATGATTAGCTTATGTACATGACAAAGCAATACAATTTTGTATACTAGTTCATCAATTAACCACTCCATCAAACATTATAAACAGATAATCTAAACTTAACATCCTTGTAGCAAGGTAGCTTGCATAATCAGAGTCCATATACTCTCTCAATATTTCATCAGCTTTATACTTCTAATTATAACACACCCTAATATCTAATAAACCCTTCAAGTATCTCATGAGTCATTTAAGGGGCTGTTAGTGAGACTTACATGGATATGTCATAAATATGTTTAAAATACTAACTAAGTACACAATATCATGTCTTCTGCAAATCATAGCATACATGATAGTGCCGATGACATTTTCATAGGGTATCTTTTGCATAAACCTCCTATGTTTTACATTAATTATGACTTGAGTGATATTAATTTTAGATTAAGCATAAATAGGAGTCTTCATAGTTCTGATTTCGGATATTCCAAACTTCTTGAGTACATTTTGTATGTATTTTGTTTGAAATAATAATAAATAATCTCTTGATGTGTTTCTCTTAAAGTCTATTCCAAAATTCCTCTTAGTTTCTCCCATATTTTTTGTTTGAAACTCTTCTTTAAGCTCAATATTCACAGTTTCAATCATCATTCTGTTATTTCAACTATAAGTATATCATCACATACAAATTTAACACTCATGTGTATCCCCCATTATAATAGACATAACTATCATAACAACATTTCCTGTAATTTATTGACTTCATAAATGAGTAAAATCTCTTATTATATTGTATCATTGAGCTTCATCTTATATAGAGGTTTCCTTAACAAACACACGTGAGTCTTCTGAGCTTCTTCAAACCCTAAAGGTTGCCTCATATATATGGCCTCCTCAAGTTCTCCATGTAAGAAGGCAGTAATAAAAACTATCTCATCTAACTCCTGCTCAAATCTTTTAATAATTGATAGTTGAGAAAAAAATATTTAAATCGGTATCCACGTTTTGTGTAAAACCCTTAGACACTAATCTAGTTGTGTACCTAAATAATTTAATTCCAAGAATATACTCGTTCTATTTGAATATCTATTTATATCATATAAGTTTCAGACCCTTCGAATACTTCACAAGAATCCAAATACTATTCTTTTTAGAGAATTCATTTCTTCATTCGTGGCCTCCTATCATTTTGGTTTATCGCTGATCTTTATAGTGTCATAATAGCTCTCAAGTTCAATAATATTTCTTTTATTTTAACAGATAAAACACAATCTTTAATGTCATCATAATCATACCTCTGTGTAGGCATGCTAGTCTTCGATATTTATCTCTCATCATTTGATACATCTCATAATCTTTTTGTTTCTCTTCAATTGAAATATTTAGAGCATCTGAACCATCAAAATTTGGAACGATTCTGAGCCTATGATGAGTTGCAACTTCCTTTAGAGAGCCCAAATCTATACCAAGTCTGAAACTAGGTGCAGAAATATTCTCTATTTCACTATTTTGTTCAAAAATCATATCAACTTTAGCTCATGTAGTACTAGTTGTCGCCTTAACCTTCTTGGGCAGTGGTATTTAAACTTCATTAAATACAACATCCATGCTAAATAAATTCCTCTTATTCCTAGGTCTCAAACACCATAACATATAACTTTTTTTTTCCTTTTAGATAACTGAGAAACAAACACTTTAGTGCTCTCAAATGAAGCTTGTCTTGAGTCACATGTGCATAAAAACACATCTAAACTCTTTTAATGGCTAGGTTCTGATTTTCTTCACTCCACCTATCTCGAGGATATTTTAATTCTAATTTAGAATAAATGATCATATATGATGATGTATGTAACTATCTTGACACCTTCTTCCCATAACCTTTTGCTCGCTACAACTTTTAGAAGCATGTGCCCCATTTTTTTAAGTAAGGTTCAGTTCATCCTTCTAGTAAGACAATTTTTTTAGGAGCTTATTTAACATTTTTATTCATAGTAGTTCCAGTTTTAGAACAATAATTAGTCAATATACATCCAAAAATTTCAAGTCATTTTCAATTATTAACATCTTCGTCATCTTCTCGAACTGATTCTCCATTAGCTTATTAAATATATATTGTATACTTCACCTTTTTGAACTTCAAAAGTATAACCCACAATTTTCTAAAATAATCATCAATTATGGATGTAAATAGCCCATAAAATCCTATTTTTGATGCCTTACATGTCCCAAAAAGTATGAATAAAAATATTGAAGCATATAATGAGTTGTATGGTTGTTGGTTCTAAACTTGAATTTCTTATTTTTACCCATAACATAGTCCCTACAGAATCTTAGCTTCTGAACCTTATCACAATCCAATGGATCTTATTTTCTAATTTTATTTTAGATTTTCTCACTTAAATTTCCTAAACTCATATTCCACAACTTGGTAGAATAAAACTCAACACTAGACACACCTCCAACCATTAAAGATCATTAATAAAACTAATACATCATTAACTTTATTGTGTTCATAACAACTAGTGATCATTGGAGGACCCTAACTCTACCAATTACATCCCTATTTGTATAATCTTCATCGTCTAACATTCTAATATATAGAAGATTTCATTTAATATGAGGAACATACCTCACATTTCCTAACCAATAGTTATTGGAGTCATATGGAATGATGTTTTTTAGTCTCAAAACCCACTTGTTAGCATACCTACAAGTAGAAGACGTTATTACATAAGGAAAGTCTTAATCATAAAAAATCATTGAGGCATCTCCAAATTCAAACTTATGTTGATTATAACCTTTGTTATTTTCGGGACAATACTTCTTGATATAACCTTCCATCCTCCAAAACTAATATTTCAATCTAAAAACATTGATAGATCCTTTTGATTTGGATATTGAGATTTATCTCTTCTTGTTTAAATCTATCTTCCCAAGCTTTACTCTCACATTTAAGCCATATTTAGTAAAGTAATTCTTTAAAAAATCCTTTAAAGATCATTTAAATTCTGAGAGCACTCGTCAGTTCAGATATAGTAAGATACCGTTTGACACAGATCATGTTGCCAACAAAGTGTTTATACACTTTCGAACAAGAGCTCAAGAGGATAAAAGTTTTATCTTTGTCTTCAACCTTGTATCTAATACATCAAAATTAAAATAATTCTATTAAAATTATCAAGTATTTTTTAATTTTTCGGTGTTATCCCAAGTAAAAGTATTAAACTACTTCTTAAGATAATATACGATTGATAAAATTTCTTCAAGTGAATAGCTTCAAGCTTATTACAATCCTTGTGATAATAGACGTTGTATAAATATTTGTTGGTACTTCATCTCCCTAACTCAAAGTCAGAGTACTATGAAACTTGGACAACACTTCAACATTGATCTCATTTGTAATTTTTTCAGTAATAACGGCATACAATCTCTTGTGTTCAAAGAGAGATTTGGTTTTAACTCTCGAGAGATTAAAATCATTATCTTCGATGAATTATCAAACTTAAACTTCATTAAACTCATCTTTAAAAATATGATTCATGTTGATCATTAGTGATAAATTGATTTCTATATCATCATCAAAATTTACACGCCAGAGTTTTAAAAGGCGTTGTTGTGGCGTGAGGCAGGCGCCCGATTAAAACGTGTATTAACCGTTGGATGTTGAAGTTACTTTGTCACATCTTCTTTAGTAAAAGCGATATTAATTATTAAATAATCTTGGTATGTGCACCGATTTTACTCTTTAATATCTTGTACAAATCTCAATGAAAATTATTCACCCATAACAATTAACTATGACTAATGACTATTCGTATTCGTAGTCTCTAGAGTATATTTATTATAATTAAATAACTTGAACTATTCATATTTTTTTTAAACAATTTTTTGTAGAGACTTTTATGCATATTTAATTTCTTAAATATTATACCATTATTTCATAATTAATTTGGATAAATAATTTTTATCAATTACTTAAATATAATTGAATATTTATTACAGATAATTTTTACCGCATATTCAATTTTTTTAATATATAAATTATTATTTAGTATTTAATTTCCTTAATATATATAATTTGGTAGACTATTGATATATTTTATTTAAATATTAAGATATTCACAGTCGTTATTTTTATTATATTAATAGTTATTTAAATATTATTTTAATGAAAAGAAAGGCAGACTACGTAAGCCTCGCCGCATCGCCGCAAGTTTCGGATCATTCATCGCCACAGAACGTCGCATGCCATTAACAACTATGTTACACGCTCAACACAGAAATTGTTTTGAATAAGCCATGGAGGTATAGAATAATATATTAACTTCTGGCTTTGACATTTTCCTTCGCTGGTTTAGTCCAGGTAAGTAAGAAAAAAAATGTAACAAGATAAAAAAATTGATTAAAACAATATTTATGCGATAAAATTATGGATCAATCCTACATCTACTGACAATATATATGATTTTATAGATAAGATAATTATAAGAAAATTACAAAAACACTAAATATAAACTAACATTCAATGTTAAAAACTTCTAAAAAAATAGTACAAGTTTTCAACCACTTCTCTCAACTCTCAATATTTCTTAATATATATATATATATATATATATATGTTTGTGTGTGTAATCTTAATGGGATGTGTATTATTACGATTATACACCATCCTCATAACAGCAAACAATGTTATTACAACATACTTATACCAATATTTAGATCAATGTATGTGATCAATATCAAATAGTACACTAATTAATTATAACAAATATGAGCTAGTTACATCATCACCGATTGTGATCAAATATCATACATAGTTAGTTATAACAAACTTGTATCACTTGCACATCTCATTTATTATCCATTTAAATACAAAAGGACATACCGAATTTGGCTTCAAACTGGTTCTCCAAAACAATAAAATTTTAGAGCTCTTATACCGAGCTCTCTTTCGAAACTGAACTTCTTTCATGGTTAAACCTCCGCTGTCGAAACTAAATTTAATATAAACTGAATTTAATATGGGTATGAATATATATACCCAAATGTGGTTTAAGTTTATCCAAAAAAACAAAGTTGACTTTTATTTGACTTTTTTAGGACGAAAATACCCTCAAACTTCCATTTAATTACAAAAGTGTCACTAAGTAAAAAAACACTAAGTATATCTTACGTAGCCCCAATTAAAAAAAACCTTTTATTTGGCTATGTAGACCCAAAAAACACAACTCTTTACAAAATCAAACACTATACTAGTATTATTTTTTGAAAATCTTCCAAATCAACTTCAACATTCAAAGTACTCTCAAGAAAATTCAACCTCATTTTGAAGAAAAACACATAATCAATCATGATTGAACTGGAGCTAGGGATTAGCATGGAGGAGTTGATGTCGCCGAAGGTTGGAGATGAGCAAACGTCGGCGAAGAAGGAGGTTGACTCTCCGGAGAATGAGTTGACTCTCCGGAGAATGAGTTGACGTCGTCGGAAAAGGTAACAGAATTATCGGGTTCGAAAGCACCATCTGTTATGGGCCTTAGAACCGATGACGTGTAGTGTTGTTTAGCCCGATTTTGGCCTACACACCACCGGTCCAAGGTCCCAGAACCGGTGGTGTTGGGGCCTAAGCACCGAGCGTACTGAGGCCCCACCACCATCATTTCAAAGGCCCTGAACCGGTGGTGTACGCCAAACAAAATGGTTTTTGGACCCCTATTCTTGGCTCTTTTTTTCTTAACCTAATTGTGAGTTGTGTTTTGATGTTGTTAATTAAGGAGCAGATGTTGCGCATGGATCCGGTGAAGTTTTCACGACCAACTACAGTCATGTGTGCGCAAGAAACATTGATTAAGTGGCTAAAAAAGACCAGAAAACAAAACGGCTTGGTTATCAACCTAAGGCACCGTGATAAATTCGAGAGTAGGAAAAATCCTTAGATTTTTTTTTCAGTGCGAGAGGTCGGGAAAATATACTCCAAGAGTGGCAAAAAAGGATCGTAAAAGAAATTCGAAAGGAACAAAAAAAAATAGTTATCCATTTGAGCTAAAGGGTCGTTGGCGAAACCGGGTCGATGGAAGTTAGAGGTTATATGTTGGACTCACAACCATGAGAGTTCGAAATATCTTGACGGTCATTCTTATGCAGGCCGTTTGAACGACGATGAGATAGAATTTTTTGAACGGCAACATATATGGGAACGAACCCTAAAGAAATATTGAATGGTGTTAAGAAGATAAATGAAGATAATGTTTCAATAATGCACACTATTTACAATGCAAGGCAGAAAAACCGGGTTTTGAAGAAGGCGGGTAGGTCAAAACTGCAGTTGCTACTGGGAGAGCTTAAGTCACATAATTATTATGAATGACATAAATCCGGTGAAGATGATGGGCAAGTCACTGCAGATATATTTTTTGCGCATCCAGTTAGTGTTGATCTTTTGCGGACATTTCCAATAGTGTTGATCATGGATATCACGTAAAAAATCATAAGATATGGCATATATTTGTTTGAGATAGTAGGTTTGATGTCTACTGGTTTGCCATACTGTGCGACTTTTACTTTCATGTTCGCAAATGGGTGTTATAATGTTTGAAGTCATTGATTGTCGCTCATAGGATTAAAGAACCGTGTGTTATTTTGACCAACTGATATTTAGCATTGATGAACGCCATAAAAGTAGTATTCCCAAAGACAACGCATATGTTATATCGTTGGCACATAAACCAAAACGTTCAAGGACATACAAGGAAGTATTTCCCTGAGAAAATCGATTATTTGAAGTTTGTTTCTGCTTGCAACTAGATAACGTATGCGGCATCAGAATTTGAATTCGATCACGCCAGACGTGATATGCTATTAGAGTAAAAATAATACCCTCTTGCAATCGAATACATTGAAAAGTTGGGGCTTGATAAATACACCGATAAATTCATTGTTTGGAAAACGAATAAGTACATGCATTTGGAACATTGCACGACTAACCGTGTCGAGAGCGCTCATTCTAACTTAAAGTGTTACCTACGTACGAGCAAACTAAACTTTGAGTTATTTTGGGTGAGGGTGCATTCACTTGTTGAAATCCAACATGCTGCAATTAGGTCTTCCGTGAAAGAGTCGTTACAAAGTGTTGCATAAATTTGCCGACAAACTGCTTGACAAAATTGGAGGGAAAGTTTCCCACATGGAGTTGGAACTCTTTTTTACTTAATTATAAATGGTTCAAGATTGCGAGAATGTAGCTATCAAAGATGGGTTGGATGTTAGACAAGATACAAGCGATGATGTGTGCATATACCCGATAAAATCTACACACGGTATACCGTGCTACCACCAGATTCGCGAGTGGCATAATAACGGAAAAGTTGAATCTTTAGAAGCATTTCATAGCTATTGGAAGAGGTTAAAAATATAGTCTCGTACAAACTGTATACGATGGAGATTCTCAAACATGATTTGGAAAATTTTATAATCGATTTTATGGAGACAAAGGACAAAAATTGTATAAAACACATTTACAAGAAATGGTTTGAAATTGTTTATCCAGAGACATCCTTCTTACTAGATCCATTGGAGAAGAAGAAACACCACGGGTGTTGATGCATCATCTACCAAAGGAGATAAATGTCACAGGGAACATGTGGATGATGCTGATAAGGCTAGCAATGCTTCAATGTCGAACTCTTTTAAAACACCAAATGTGACCGCCCGTAAAGCAGTTCAAAGTGTGAATACAATTCGTGCAGATGTGCTTAGAGTACCTCGTACTTCTTCTATTTTTTCACTTGCTAGGAATAGTGTACCATCATCTGTAGTTGGTGGCAAACAACTAATAGACTATCCAAAATAATTTTTGCGTTGGTTTTCGACTCACTTCATTCCGTTTATATCGGGTAAAAACGGTGTTAGGGTAGATGACCACTGTGGGTATTGAGGAGTTTCGTTTGGGTTGTATGGTCATGAAGAAGGTCGGCAAGCTGTTAGGAAGGCAATTTATGAAAAACTAACGGACAATTATGCGACTTATAGCAACATATCTAACGGTAAAGAAGAGTACCTGAAGGTGGCTGAAAGTATAAACTATTACGAAACACCAACATCCAATAAATATTGGATGACAATAAGGAAATGGGTATGGCGATTGCAACCAAGTTTGAATGCATTATTCATTTTCTGTCACTTGTGAAATCTCACAATTGCAGCCAAACTTTTCTACTACTGCGAGGTGCACCTCACATGATGTCCAAAAGCCGTTAAATTGGGTTTGGTTTTGTTGATATTAATTATTTCGTCAATGTAATTCATTTGTCTCATACTTAAGTTATTTAGTACCACTGTTTTAAGAACAACCATAGATTAATCTTGAACTCATTTTACAACTAGCTGTCAGGCCTTTATGTCCTTGCACACGTATACATCCTACATGGAATGCATTGCACAATGAGGACGCTTCAACTTGGGAGTTTCCAATACCTGTTGTTACAAGACATACATGGAGCTCGAAGGCCGGAACCCAATTAGTTCATACCCAGAAGTAACTGATATGGATGAATTTTTTTAGTTGTTTTATGTTGTTTAGTACTTTATTAACGTATTACTTCAAACTTTTCGAACTTCGTTTAAGTTGGTTTATGTTGTTAGATACTTTATTTAGTTAGTTTGTGTTCTTAAATAGCATGTTTGCTTTGTATTTAATATGTTGTGTTTTGTGTTTATGTTGATGATAAAGTAATTAACTACCAAAATAACAGAGTGAAACTTGTAATTTAAAAATCTCATAAAATTCATTAAAGGAATAACAACAACTTGGGATTGAAGACAAATCAACTTTATATAACTTAAGAAAAAATAAAAAATCAATCAAAATCATATTATTTGTTGCCGTTAAGAATACGTAGTGTTTCCTCATTCAAGACAATTTGATCCTCAACATATTGCATCATTTCGTTAGATAAATAGTCCGTGACCATTACACCAAAGGTGTCAAATACCTCTTCCTTAATATTTGGTGGCTGGTTAAACAACAAAAACATTGGTCCACTTGTGATATACTGGTACCTAGTCGCTAAATCTTCACACCTATGAGGGGGAGGCATTCGTGTAGCCATCCACATGCCAACATACATGAAATATATCATACATAAGACCTCATCGAAAAACCCATCGGCATTATCATCCGGCCTAGTAAACTTCACATGTTTTGCAGCTTTGAGTATACGGGCATCGTCAAACACGGTTCACCCCATAGTGAAACAATTGAGAAAGACTTTAGTTTAAATTGTGTGTTAGGTATAAAGAAATTAGGCATCCTTATATAGAAGAGTAGAATTTTATATTGGCGGGGATTATTAAGCGAGAATGAATTTTAGCAGGAAATGAAAAGCGAAAAAAACACTCTAAAAGAACCTAGCACCATAGGTTCTGCCTACTGTGCACCTATAGTGCACAGTAGGCTGTACCAATGGTGCACAAACAGGACACCATCGGTGCATAGGGTGATGCACCATCGATGTTATCGACTAGGCACTGATGGTACTTCGCACCAGCTGGTACAATATGCACAGACCGGTGCATAGAACCATGGGCACTGGGTGCCTGTATCGATGGGTACAATCACCCTTCACAGCGGTCCTGTGCACCATAGGTGCACTGTAAAAGTAGGGAGAACCCATGGTGCACATCTAGTTGCACCATGGGTGCAGAGTAGTGTGCACCATTGGTTCTCATGACTACGCACCGATGGTGCACGGGTATTTGTATTTTTTGTCTAGGTTTTATTTGGTATATCTTTGACCCTTAAGTGTTACTTTTAGTCAGATCGGTTTTTTCCGTAGTTTATATATTAGATCTAAGGCAAATTGGTAGGTTATCAATATATTGGTTTTAATCATATTAGTTCTTATCGTTGTTTTAATAGTTATATGTAATGTCTATGTCTAGTTTCGAGTATAATTTATAGTTTGAAGTGGATGTTAAATATTTTAGAATAAGTAAATACAAAGATAAACGGAAAACAGAATAACATTCAAAACGAAATAACAAATTTTAGTACAAATCAGCAATCAATCATCTAATGCGATAACAAATCATAAACATTAGGGGTGAGGAAAAACAAAAAAAAACCGAACCGAGCAACCAAACCAAACCAAAATGGGTCGGTTTGGTCGATTTTTTAAGACTAGATTTCGGTTTCTGTTTTAATTTCTTAAACCGAATTTAATTCGGTCGGTGTTCGGTTTGTACGGTTTAACCGACCGATTTGAACCGAACCGACCGAAACTAGAGAATATTTGTATATGTTAATATATAGACCGTATTTGATATAAACACTATGGCCACCTCTGGCCTAGTGGTTGTACACATACAACTTAATAATCTTTTATTATACACGTTTGTGGGTACAAATCCTAGGGGCTGTAACTATTTTTTTTGGGTTTATTCTATTTTCCTTATGTCGTTCCACTTTTTTTTTTTCGTTTCTCTTTCATCTAGATGCCAACCAAGTATGTAGTATATAACACAGTAATATGTCAAATGCCAGTTGCCAATTTCCAACTGGCGCGATAAAGTAACTGGACGATTATTTCCGGTTTGTTACTACGAGATACGTATATAATCGGGCACAGTCCCACTCTATTGTTCTCCAAAGTTTCGAACTTTGAAATCTTTCTTTCTATCTCTTTCTTTCAAAATGTTAAGAGCGAGTAATCGTCTGCCGCCGATAGCTTTCTCCTCAACACTAAAAGCAATCAGATTTTCCATGACTCACACACTCACTCTCTCACGATCTAATATTTTCTCTCGTTCTTCTCTTTCCAAATTCACCAAACCCCCTTCATCCTTTCTTCATTCTTCCTCCACCTCCAAACCAACTTCACCCTTCTCAACCGCACCGAACCGAACCGAACCGACCGAACCGCACCACTATTAAAACCGAAAAACCGACCGAAACCGAAAACACCGAAACCGAAAAAAAAACAATTTTTTTATTACTAAATCGGTTTAATAATATACAAACCGAATTATTTCGGTTTGGTTTAAGAATTTTAAAAACAACCGACCAAACCAACTTAATCTCACCCTAATAAACATGAAGACAAACGGAGATCAACCTAACATAACTAAAATAAGTCCAATAAGAAGGAAAACTAGCCAAAGAGAAAAAAGATGCAACACTTGTTCTCTCCACTGAATCATACCCTTTAAATCTCGACGGATAGATAACGTGGTCAAAGATTGAAATTCCTCCAATATTCTATCGTCGGTAATCCGAGGGGGTGGGGTGATCGTATACCAACCATACTCAACTAAGTATCTCCAGTACGTGATTGTCGCTGATTTTCTGTAAGTATCGATGGTGACGGTCAACCGATCCTCTGGAAGTAAATGCTAACGCTAGTCTCGCCACACACTCTCACATCATGTGTATCGAGCCAAATTTCCCTTCTTGTATCCATCTCTAAGTACAAGTGGAAGTTTGGGTTCATCTTGAACCCGTCTAAAATTGGTGCATAACATGATCCGGCATTCCATCTACAGTACTCATCATCTACCAAAGATAAGCGATGGTGTGGATCTCTTGCACGAGGAACTGAACCCTGATACCTTCATATGGCTCAAACATGACCTGTTTTAAATATGATAAAACGTTTAATAACGAATATAAAATGACTAAGTAATAATTATGTAAGTTACTAATAAATCACTTATTTTTTTCTCTTTCTGATCCGAAAAAAGAGAATGCATCGTAGATTTGGGGCCAACGTTTGTTCCCACGATCCTCTTAGGTAGGCACTTCACAATCCTCGGCTACCTCGCTATGTGATCCGCGTTCTCTGGGCTTTAAATGCGGGGAAATGATTGTAAATCCAGCAGTCTAACATGGCAAAAAATCCGTAAAAGTTATGCTTCGATAATTTTGAAGCATCACCAAAACAATGAACAAAAAGACCAATGCACTAGTACACTATGCGATGTCCCATAACCCGGAGTCCACGTTCTCCAATCTATATAGGTAATCAACCTTGATACTTTTCTGACTAGTACCCGTAAATATAGTGCAACCAAATAAGAACATCAAGTATGCTCGTGATACCTGGCATATAGTGTTTGGGTCAGTCTGCTTGATGTAGCGGCCCTTTGTAAACGTCTCCCGCATCCACTTAATCTTGAACTCAACACTTCACGAGGACAGGATCTTCTCGTGGACCTCCGCAACGCTCAACCCCAACATTTTCTCATAATAACTATAAGCCTCGTCTTATGGAACCGTGACAATGTACAAAGTCCTACCCACTACAAGGAGATTGTAATTCAGCTGACATCGTCGAGAGTACTGATGCTGAAATAGAATGTGTTGGTCTCCTGATGCCAACACTTGACGAATACCTCATTCAGTACAAAATGCGTGAAGTACTGAGGCAAATAAGCAATAAGAGGTCCGAAAGTAGTGCGTGATAAGTTGCGCCACACCTTCGGCTGAGCACTCAGGTCCCACATACGTAGCACATTATAACGTGCATGTATGTCTAACGAAGTACGAGCCTGCAAATAAAAAACTAAGTAAGACATCATACAAATAAAAAATAAAGTACGAGCGAACAGGTGGTGCATCCCATCGTGATGAGCCCCCATGAGTGTCATCAACTATTTTTTCAACAACTTTCTCTTTTCTATTCCAATGGTTAATGCGGTGCAACGACTGATCGTTACAAAACATCTCTATCTCTTCCTCCCTCAAACGGTCATTCTCCGTCTCCTCCATTGATGACCGTCCGTATTTTTTTTCACAGAGTCTTTCATTTTCCAAAGCCCTAACAGTATTCAAATTCTTCCCCGGGCCGGGTGAATCACCCTTATCCCGGGTGAACCACCCTTGATCGAAGAATTTCACTCGATCGTGGATCGACAAAATCATTACTGAAATAAACAAATTAAAAACAAAGTTAATATTCGCATAAAAAATAAAAAACATTTAAACAAATTAAAACTAAAAATACTTAATTAAACATTTAAACAAAATATTTTTGTAAAAAAATCATAGTTGTGCACAATAGGTGCACAACCTTTGTACCAGTGGGTACACACCTATCGTACCATCGTTATGCAGGGTCTGTACCGGCCGATACATACCTAACGCACCGGTGGGGTGCCTAGCGCACCCCACCGGTGATGTTGTAGGTCATTTTCCAGCCGAGTCTGGGCTGGAAAATGGCTTCCAAACTCTTCTACGTTATTCTAAAATCCCTAATTTATATCCTAAAATCTAAACTCTAACTTAAATTTATGATACTAACTAAAAACTTCTAACCGAAATCACAAATTTCTTTCCTAAATGACCTAGAAATTAAAATTATAAAACTTAGTTTGTTGGTGGTGGATCTTTCTTCTTCACCATGAGAGAGGAGGAAGATGAAGAGTTGTTGTTCGCCGGAAAAGTTAGAAAGAGGTTTGAGGTTTTAGAAAGAAGTGACAGTTATGGTTGTAGAGAGAAGTGAGAGGACGGAGGCAAATGCGAGAGAGTTTGAGAGAAGATGAGGTGGAGGAGATTTCGTAAAAAAAAAAGCTTATATTCCCCAAAAAAAGTATTTTGGTCTAAAATTGGATCAACTACCAATAGTGAATAAATTCAAAAGTAAATAAACTTAAACCGGTTTTGGATATATATATATATATATGCCCAATTAATATTTGACCAAAATCCATTACTATAAAATAAAAATTTTACAATAACCGAACTCATCCGGTTAGAAAGCTAAAACCCTTTAGAATAATCGACCGTCCTTTTATCCAACAAACTTCGTACTAAACTCTTTTTATTTCAAATTAGTCGTGGACTAAAATTCTAATATAATAATTAATGAATATAATAATAAATATTATATAAAACAAAGTGCTATTGATAAAAAATAATAATATTCTCCTAATTTAGTAAAACAACATTTAATTATTAATTTTTTAAAACAAATTCTACTTGATATGAGATAACAATACTTTTTTAAACGACTAACTATTTAAAAATGGAGGGAGAATTTTTAATGAAGTTAATAAAATTTGATAAGGTCGCGAAAGTGTCGAAATACATCATAGTTTGATAAGCTCGTGAAACTGGCATTTAAAAACGTCTGATCGACTAATTCTCAGACGACGTGCAAAGCATGAAGAACAACAACAAGAAAACTAACTAACAATAATAAAATATATAAATGTTTTGTAGGTCTTAATGCTTCACTTTTATGTGGTGAAGTGCAGTGTACTTAATCCTAGTGGGAATATTATAAACGTTTGACTTTCATTTTTTAAATTTCACTCCGTCATCTGTACAAACGCTATATGTTGCCAAAATTATTTTACATACATATACTTATTTATTGTATTGTTATTAATAAACCCCAATGTTACATCAAATTAAACCTAAACTTTTATATATATATATATATATATATCTTTATTTGTACATGCCGGCGTGAAAGGAAATATAATTTTGTACCCTAGAATATACTCACAAAATCGATAAATAGATATAACATTACACATAATCAGACTATTACTATTTTTGCTTGTAGAAGGTAACCGAATTAGTTGAGTAAGACATACTTACGACCAAAAATCATAAGTTTGAATCCTTTTAAAAAATCATAAGTTTGAATCCTTTTAATTTTTTAAGTACATTTTTTTTTGCTATTGCGTCAGGGTGTACCAGTGCGTACTAATTGAATAGCGGCGACGGATCCCTAAAAAAACACTACACATAAATTTTGACCAAATAGAATACTAAAAAAAACTAAACGACGACAAATATAAGGTGTAAAAGTAAAAAGGTTTGTCGTTTCAATTTAATATGGCACGTTGGAGTATGAGGTTACAGTTGGCACTTAGTAAATGAGTAGGTGGATAAATAAGTGCATTCATAAACATAGATTGTTGGATTTGGAAACTCGGATATAAAGCTCGGTTTGAAGTGGAAAAAGTAAAAATTGATTATTAAGACCGTGTTTGAATCTTAACCTTTTATTTTTACTATAAACGAAAACTAATGCAATATCCAAAATTACTATTTAAGTTCCAACTTAAAATTTAATTACAAATTATATTAAAAAAATACAATAGAGTGTAGATACTCTTTTAGGTCCGGTTATATTTCATATTTGTTTTTAGATATTTTATATATTACTGCGCATTAAATTTTAAATGAAGTTTATTTTATATTTTTAAAATTAATTTAAAAGGTATTATTATCTTGAATATTTTTTTTTCATCCAAAAATATATAATAAAAAAAATTGGTTGTTTTTTATAACTAACCCCGTGAAAATTTCGATAAAAAAAACCATTTACGATAAATTATAACTAAACTTCACAAAATTCACACTTATATATGATTTTCCTCAATAATCGGAAACATAATTTTTGGGTTATAGAAAATCAGTTTTTTTTACGATGACATGTCCAAACCCGCCAGATTGATTTTTTTTTTTGGGAAATGACACACTAAGTACTTATTTGCCAAGCATATTACTATCCAATGTCCAAAAATGGGTTAATGCTCACTTAATACCAACTTCAACAAAACAATTCTTTTTCAAAACCTATTTTTTTTAATGCCATAAGTACCCTCAACCTAGTATATAAGTCTTATTTTGAGAATTAATGGGTATTTTCACCCAATCAACAATTTTGAATTTTGAATTTTGAACCAACCTCCACTCTCTCTCTTAACCCTCCCAAAATATCTGTATTTCCGACAAAGTAGCATTTAGTTTATCTCTTCTTCTATTCTCTTCTGTATACCCTAAAACCGCCATTAACATAGACCTCTTCTATTCTCTTATGTTTCATTAAACCAAAAATTACTATCAAAGTAGCATTTAGTCTCTCTCCTCCTCGATTTTTCACTACTATCATAATAAAACCCATACTTTCCTTTTCTTCACCAAAATCAAACTCTCCTTCAAGGGTTCAGTTGAATGGGAAACAATTACGGGTTAGAAGGAGACTCTCCATCCTACCCACGAAGAATACAATAACATGTACTGGGGGTGAACAGAGTACATCGAAGGTGAAGACGGAGAAATGGTGTGGTTCAACGTTGGTGTTAGAGTTGGGGTTGGAATTGGACTCGAAATTTGCGTTGGTTTCGGTATAACAGTTGGTCTACTAGTCTGTCCATACCAAACAACCACAAGAAACTTCAAAAGGCGCCTTTTGTGATTAGTTCATTGTGTTTTAGCTTCTATTTACGTGGTTGCTGCAATTTAACCATGCAATTTATGTTTATTTGTTCCTTAACACATTCATTCTTGCTAGATAAATAGATGTGTAATTGTAAGATACGCATATTATGACATTTCTAGATAGACGTTTATGACATTTCTAGATACATGTTATAAATTTGTACTTATACTTAACTGACATTGCTAGATATCTTACATTGAGTATGCTAGATAGGTTGTATCTACTGCAATTGAACCATGCGATTTATACACACTGGTCTAACAAAATGCCATTGCGATTCACATTTATATAATATTGTTATATACGTATTTTATGACATTGATATATAAAATAACATGACATTGCTAAAAAATTCTTTATGACATTGCTTGATATTCAATTACGACGTTGCTAGATACGTAATAATTGTTAAATTGTTGGATATACTAGATACTGATGAGTCCGAATTCGAAGTGCTCCCCGGAAGGGCAGTCCAAAGTACGTCTCCCCGTAAATTCGGACAGGCTCAAGGTATTTAATCCGAACAGGACTTTTTTACCGGACAGATGATTTCGAACAGTGTAAACTTAAGGCAGTTCGAACTATGACTAAAGTACTAAAAAACCTAAACACTATCTGACTAAGCTACCTGCACATCTGCTTAAAACTTATGGGTCTTTAAACATGACCCGGGTCCATTAAACTTGACCCGAAAGCCCATAAGGGCCCAAATTTCACACTATAAATGCCCAACCACCAGCATTAACTATGGGTAAGAAAAATTGACTGCTGCCAAGCTGCACAATTCTCTCTCCACCCTTAAAACACTGTGAAACACCCTTAAAACACTGTGAAACACCCTTAAAACACTGTGAAACACCTTTAAACACTGTTAAACACCCTCACGCCGTCTTAAAACTCCACTTGAAATTACCAGCCTACCCCCAGGCTACTTCTACCCACACCAAATTGGCGACCACAGTGGGAGGCGACGGTGCCTGAATCAAGTATTCAAAACCAAGTAAAGAAATTCTCTCCGAATGAATTCGGATAATCCAGAGCTTCCACCAGCTTTGCTCGAAGTGGTGGAAGAGAACGATGAATATACTGTCCAAGAGCGTGACAGGTTGAGGGTTGAAATAGAAGCTCTAAGGGCTGAAAAGGCCAAGATGGGCATGAAGGAGAAATCCAAAGCGTCAGTTGCTCATCGCTCTGATAACCCTCGAGAGCATGAGGCTTCAAAAACTCATGTGAGCACTAAAAAGACACATGCCAGTTCTAAAAAGTCTCACCGGTCCAAGCCTGTGGAGAGTTCTGACTCAAGTTCAGAATCTTCGGACAGCTCTTCGGACAGTGAGGGAAATGAAAAATCCTTGTCCTCCAGTAGTGATGAGGGGCGAACCAGGAAAAAACAGAAGCAAGTTAAAAAGTATTCCAGAAAAAGAGATCATCATGGAAGAATGAAAAGGCACATTGGGAAAGGATCATCTCACAACCGAAGGCATGTAGACCGGATGCTAGTAGATCCTTTTGCCTTCCATGATGAGCCAGGTATCTTTGCAACACCTAATGAGGATACTGTGTTCAGTCGTGGGAGGAATTGGAGGCAATCGCCTTTGTCTTCTAAAATACTGTCCGGAAATCTCCCCAAGAGGTTTGATAGCACCAAGATGGAGAAGTACGATGGCAGTACTGATCCAGACAATCATCTGGAGCAATTCAAGAACTTCATGATGAACTTTGATGATGATGATAAACTGCTCTGCAGGGCATTCTCCCAATCCTTCACGGGGAGTGCTCTGAAGTGGTACAACAGCCTTCCTCAGGGTTGTATCAGAGACTTTGATACTTTTTGGGTGGCCTTTCGAAGGCAATTTGTGGGGAGTAAGGAGTTAAAGGGTAATGGAGATACCATAATCCATTGTGCCCAGGAACCAAATGAATCATTAAAAGAGTACATAAGTCGTTTTGTGAACACAAAAAACGGGTTGGCTGATTGCTTTGAACAAGTGGCAATAGTGTCCCTGAGACAAGGTTTGAACCCGGGCAACCTGGCCGATTCAGTAACCAGGAAGAAGGCCATGACCTGGGGAGGATTGCTAAATCAAGTTGGCAAACAAATAAATGTTGATGAAACAAAAAAGACCAGGGTGCACAGACAGGTGAGATCCACCCCGGTGGCACCAGCTCCAAATCAAAACCAATCTGGGAACAAAGCTAGAGAAACCGGACAGGGGCATGGAAGGGGAAAAGCTCAGTCTCAACCAGCTGCTCCTGCACAAAGCCAACAGTCTAGAAACAAAAGGGGACCATGGGCCCAACCGGAGTGGTTTGCAGAACTCAAAGAAAGTGTGGCAACAATTTTCGATAAAACAAAAGATGAAGTACACTACCGGAGACCAGCAACCTTGCAGTCTCCCAGAGAACATCGAAACAGTTCTTTTTGTCAATATCACAATGATATTGGCCATACTACTGATGATTGCATAGCATTGAAATAAGAGGTTCAAAACCTGATCGAAAGAGGGAAATTGGGTGCATACGTTAAAAGGAGAGGAGGCAACAGGCCTGACAACACTCACCGGGCTGGTCCGGTTAATGCTGCCCCAGAAGGAGCTATGGTAATCATTGAAAGGTTTGATGTGGAATCTGAATACTTGGATCCTGATCCAACAAGGAATAGAGTGGGTGCAATAGAGGAGCGTTCTAGGTCAGTCTCCGGGCTCATTAAGTTCTTTGAGTCCTTGACAATTTTCGGAGGGGACACTGTAACGGCTCCTACCACTTCATCAAGAAAGAGGCATGTTCATAATTTGGCTACCCAGCTAGAAGGGGGCATGACCTCTTATCAATCGTCAAGTTTATTCCCATTTATTGTCTTTGATGGGGATGATTTGAGAGACATTACTGGCCCTCATGAAGATGCTGTTGTTATAGGAGCATCGATAGGGGGCAATGAGATAAGGCGAATCCTGGTAGATACTGGGAGCTCTGCCAATATCCTCTTCCTAGATACTTATAAGAAAATGAAAAATCCAGCTGTAATTCAAAAGTCAGACAGATCGATCGTAGGCTTCACGGGTAGCTCAGCCGATGTAATCGGTGAGTTCGAAGAAGAAGTATTGTTGGGCAGAGGCCCTTTCAAGAAAACAGTCAGAATACTTTTCATTGTGGTGGATTGTCCCACTTGCTACAATGCTATTCTAGGGAGATCTTGGCTCTCTAGGATGCATGCAGTGGCTTCGACAGTCCATCAGTGTCTAAAATATGATGTTCAGGGGCAGGTTGGGGTTGTCCGGAGCAGTCAAAAAGTTGCAAGGGAATGCTATGCCACTGCCTTGGCTCCACGAACTCTGGGGGCAGTCCGTATAAATGACCAATAGCAGTTTGAGGGCCTTTCTGGGGGTGAGGGTGAAATTAATGACCCCAGAGAGACCCCCGGAGTGTTGATCCCAGTTGAGGAGGTTGAAACACACTGCTTGGAAGAAGGAAAAATCGTCAAGATAGGATCCAAAATGCCACCAATGTTGAAAGAAGGAATGTTGAAATTCTTAAAAGACCATCAGCATGTTTTTGCTTGGTGCAACGCTGATGTAACTGGAGTTCCATCAGAGGTGATTTCCCATCACCTATCTGTCCGGAGAGACGTGGCACCAGTGGTGCAAAAGAGGAGAGCTTTCTCAAAAGAAAAGGCCGATGTCATTGTACAAGAGGTTGACAGACTCACAAAGATGGGGCACATTAAAGAATCTCAGTACCCTTTGTGGACTGCCAATCCAGTCTTGGTAAAAAAGAAAAATGGTAAATGGCGAATGTGCATTGACTTCACAGATCTCAATCGAGCTTGCCCAAAAGACTTGTATCCGGTTCCCCGGATAGATCAGTTAGTAGACTCTACTTCTGGGAACAAGCTGCTCTCCTTCATGGATGCTTTCTCAGGGTATAATCAGATCCAGGTGGATCCAAAAGATCAAGAGCATACCACTTTTGTTACTGATAGGGGTCTGCACTGCTATAAGGTGATGCCCTTTGGCTTGAAAAATGCTGGGGCTACTTATCAAAGGTTAGTCAATAAGGCATTTGCTGATCAAATTGGAAGAAATATGGAGGTTTACATTGACGATATGATGGTGAAAAGTGTGGATGAGCAGCTGCACTTGTCCGACCTCCAAGAGACTTTTGCCAACCTAGCCAAGGTGAATTTAAAGTTAAATCCTGAAAAATGTGTGTTCGGAGTGCAGTCCGGGAAGTTCTTAGGGTATATTATAAGTGAGCATGGGATACAGCCCGACCCGGACCAACTCAATGCTTTGTTCCAAATGGAGCCTCCTCGAAACGTTAAAGAAGTACAGCGGTTAACGGGGAGGTTAGCAGCCTTGAACAGATTCATCTTCAGGTCTTCGGACAGATGTGCTCCATTCTTTCAAACCTTGAAGGGTGCAAAGGGGTTTGAATGGACACCACAGTGTAATGAGGCATTCAATGAGATTAAGAAGCATCTGTCCTCTCCCAAGACTTTGTTCAAACCAATCGATGGGGAGACTCTCTTCGTATATCTGGCTGTTTCAAGTTGTGCCATCAGTGCTGTGTTAGTAAGGGAGGTTGATGGGTATCCTCACCCAGTGTACTACATCAGCAAAAGCTTGATTGATGCTGAGCGGCGCTACTTGAAACTTGAGAAACTAGCATTGGCTCTGGTGATAGCTGCAAGAAAGATGAGGCCTTATTTTCAGGCTCATCCTATCGTTGTCCGGACGTCTTTCCCTTTAAAGAATGTCCTTCAAAAAGCGGACATTTCAAGCAGAATGACAAAGTGGTCAGTAGAGTTGGGGGACTTCGACATAGATTTCGCTCCCCGAACAGCAGTAAAAGCTCAAGCTGTGGCTGATTTTCTGGTTGAGTTCCATTCTGATAGGGACTCAGAACAACCAGCTGATTCAAAAGACAAAAAAGTGTGGATTGTCCGAACAGACGGGGGATCCAGTGCCATAGGGTCTGGGGCAGGAATATGTCTCACTTCCCCCTATGGGGACAACATGTTCCAAGCTATTTGTTTTGCTTTCAGGGCATCCAATAATGAGTCCGAATATGAAGCAGCTATAGCTGGGTTGAAATTGGCATACATCTGTGGAGCAAAAAGGGTCAAGCTGCAAAGCGACTCCCAATTGCTTGTTCACCATGCCTTGGGCCTATCAGAAGCTAGAAAAGAACAATTGATCAAGTATTTACTACTCTTGAAAAGTGAGGCCATGAAGTTTAAAGCCGTTGTCTATGAGCATATTCCCCGGGCAGAGAATGAGCTAGCAGACTCATTGGCAACAATAGCATATACGGAGTCCTATCCATGGATCCATGTGCTTGAAAGCCCTTCTATTCAACTTGATGAAGGTGAAAAAGAGGAAGTCTTTGAAATACAAGTAAACCGGCCTCAAGACTGGAGGTTTCCTCTTATGCAATATCTGTCTGATGGCATCGTGCCTTTGGATAAACCACAAGCTAGAACGTTAAAGCACAGGGCTCGTGGTTTTATCATGATTAGAGAGGTCTTGTACAAGAAATCCTATAGCAAACCTCTCCTACGCTGTTTAGGGGATCATGAGTCACAAATGGTTCTCTCCGAATTGCACGATGGTGAGGGGTCAGCCCATTGTGGATTTAGAGCATTAACAAGAAGAGTGCTTCTCTCCGGATATTATTGGCCAACAATAATGAAAGATGCTAAGGAGCTGGTAAGAAGATGTGACCCATGCCAGAGGTACAGCAATGAAATTCGTGTACCAGCCATTCCTTTGGAATCAATTTCTGAGCCCATCCCTTTTGCTCGATGGGGATTGGACTTAGTTGGGCCTCTCCCTGTGGCGTCCGGAGGGCGTAAAACCATAATTGTAGCCATTGACTACTTTTCGAAGTGGATAGAAGCAGCCCCCTTGGCAGGAACAACATCAAAGGCTGTTATAAAATTCATTCTATCCAACATATGTTGCAGATTTGGTGTTCCCCAGAGAATAACAACAGACAATGGGCCATAGTTTGACAACAGAGAAATAGAGAGCTTCTGTGCCTCAAGGGGTATTCAGCATTGCTTTTCTTCACCTTTCCACCCACAGGCCAATGGGCAAGTTGAGGTGGCTAATAGAACAATACTGTCCGGTTTAAAGAAAAATTTGGAAGGGGCTGCTGGGAAGTGGCCTAGTTATTTACAAGAAGTTTTGTGGGCCTACCGGACAACGTCTGGGGCTGCAACACAAGAATCACCTTTTGCCTTGGTCTATGGGATGGATGCAGTAGCCCCCATAGAGAAGACACTCCCCTCCTTTCGAGTCCACAACTTCTCCGGACAGGCTAATGAAATGGCAGTTAGAAATCAACTTGATTTAATTGAAGAAAGGCGAGTAAAAGCTCACCTTAGAGTGGCACACTATCAGAGCTTGATGAGAAGCAGGTTTGCTTCTAAAGTTAAAAGAAGGGACTTTCAACCAGGAGATAAGGTATTGAGGAAAGTTTTCTTGCATACCAAGGAAAAGCTCTTCGGAAAGCTGGCCCCAACTTGGGAGGGTCCCTATACTGTGGTTGAAAGAATCAAGCCTGGAACGTACTGGTTAGAAGACAAAGATGGCAGGGTTTTAACTCACCCTTGGAATATTGAACACCTTCGAATGTACTTGGAATAAAACTTATGTAAATATTTACTTGTTTAAACATCCATGTAAATATTTGGGGGCATACCACTTCCTCTCTTCGGCGCCACGGAGAGCTTTAAATAAAACTTGGAGCCTTCTTAAATAATTTTCTAAGTTTTTACAAAATTCTGTTGATTGTCATACTATCCGGACTGAAAGGTCTAAGGGCTACTTAAATTCTAGCCAGAGAAACTAAACATTCTCACACCACAATAACTCAAGACTACTTAAACTCAAACTATTTAAACAGACTATGAAAGAAGAGAATGGTTGAGCAAAACAAAACATCCATTCAACAACTTAAAATTGCCTTGGCCTTCCAAGGACTTTTTAAACAAGTTTGGGTGCAGAACAAAAAACTGTCCGAACGGACGACATCACAAAAAAGGTGCCTTGGCCTTCCAAGGACTTTGGTTCAAGTAAAATATAAACAAAACAAATTATAAATTAAGGTGGAGCCTTTGAAGATGGCTCACCCTCATCTGTTTTCTTGCTCTTGATATTGCTTTTTTCCTCAATGACCTTCTTGCCTTTGGGGTCAACCTCTTCTTCACCCGGACTCTCTCCGGTTTCCTCTTCGTCACCAGACGAGGATATATCAGTGTACCCTTCATCAACCATGGTCCAGTAGGGGAGATCATCGTCATCCACATAACGCCATAAGTCCCCTAGTCTCCTCTTCGGGAACTTCTCGTGAAACAGGAGGACCATATCGGACTTCACTTTCTCAATCAATAATTCTTCACTCCGTATCATCTCCTTGGCATAAGCGTTAATTTTGGCCTTGATCATGGCCTCTTGATCCTTCACCAAAGCAGCTTTCTCCTCAACAGCCTGAGTCACTGCATTCTCTAAAGCAAGTTTGTCAGTAGTCATGTTGGTGACAAGCTTCTCCTGTGCTGCAGTCTCTCCTCTTGAGGCTGTTAAGTCCTTCTCCAATCCGGATAGCTTAGCCCGGAGATCTTTTACGGTCTCTTCTAAAGAAGCAACTTTTGTGTTGCTTTTCTCTTGATTCTTCTTTAGCTGTTCGTTCGACTCCTTAAGCAAGTCAACCTTAGTAGTGGCAGTCCTGAGGTCATCGGACAATTTCTCCTTCTCAGACTTAAGGTCTTTGATGGTTTCTGCCTGAGTCCGGACTTGCCTTTCCAGGGTGAGTACTGGTTGCACGCTGCTAAGGAGGGAATGGGCTATAACATCCCTCTCACTGGAAACCAAGAAAGTCTTACCATTGAAGTTTACTGTGTTGGAGCTACTTGGGGGAACATATGACCCTGCGAACTCATCTCTAGACAGGCCAAGGAAGTAGTCACCTAGAGGACCCAGACCGGTGACATCCACTTCATCCATGTTAATTTCTCCCCGTTCAATCTCATCAGTATGGAATTCCCTTGGAATCCCTTCATTAAGATTCCGTGGGATCTCTTCAGCCAATGTCGGATCGGTTGGGAAGGTGGGCTCCGGATCCCGGAGAGTGAGCTCTTCACTTTGAAAAGTCTTTTTCTTTTTGACTTCCCTGTCAGCATTGTCACTCGCTTGTTTGCGAGTCCGTTTAGAAGCCCTTGTAGGTTTTGAGGAGTTCACCCCTTGCTTCTCACTCTCCTGTTCTACCACTTGTAGAAGGTTTGCGTCAACTTGAGCTTGGGCTGGCACCTCTGAACCTGTGGGAGCCTCTTTCTCCGTATCCTCTACCGCTCTCCTGCCTTTCTTCTTCTTGCCCTTCATTTTACTTGGGGCTTTGGCCCGGGCAGGAAGGAAGAGAGTCCCATCCAATTCATGAGACCTTCTCAGCACTACATCTTCATCAGGTGGGGTGGAGAACTCCTTCCAGGTTAGATCCCTTCGACCTGTGGTGTTCCACAGATGGGATCTCGCTAAATTCCCAGGGGTAAAAGCTTTGTGAAACCGGTTCTCCCAGTTCTCCGCGGCCCATGCGTTTATCTTACCACAGGTAACCTGTCCGGCTTTAAGGTAGTCTCCGAACTCCTTGGGCAGCTCTGATAAAACAAGAAAGTAACTGATTAGCATAAACTAAACGAAAAGAGAAATTCGAATAGAAACTTAAAGTAAAACTTACGATCGCTCCTCCATCTACTTCGAATAAGGCTAGGATTCTCCCCGGCCTTGATTTTCTTGCAATTCTCCCACGAGCCACTCACAAACAAGAATTGGCTCCTCCACTTGCTCTCCGACTCCAGGAGATCATCCACAGCTTTCAGATCGTTCCCCATGTTAAAGTGATAGAAAGGGAACTGATGGTGTTTGCACAAACTAGCTACAGCAGCGAACTCTTCCATTGGAAGAGGGATTCCGGACAACCTAGATGCCATAATGCATGACATCAAGGTGTACCATCCGTTAGGGCTGCTGTGATGGACATAGCTTGACTAGGTGGAAATAACGCACTATCTCTGGATCCAGTGGGAACCTAAGTCCCCAGTTGAATAGCTCCGTAAAGAAGATTATTTCGTTCCTTTTACAATCCATCGGGGTCTCCGGATCGATGGGAATTCGGATTTTTACATTTTCAGGGATCCCCCACTTAGTGCGAAACCGTCCCAAATCTCTAGTATGGATAAACGCATATTTGGTCTTTAACAGAGATAAAAGGTACTTGAACTCTACCTTATGAAAGCAGGGCCCTACTCTCCCTTCGAGGCTCTCCGGCAGATCCGGACGCCTCAGATACAAGCCCTCTTTGCCCTTCTTGGCAACAACTACAGCAGTTTCAGCTTGTCCGGAAGACTCGGACTCAAACCTAACCTCCTCAGTGGAGTCTTCCATCCTCTCCTCCATTATTGTTGGGGGAGCTTCAGCAGAAACAGCCCGAGGAGGGATGAAGCTTGGCACAGCTGATCCTCCGGACTGTTGGCTCTTTGTATGTTTTTGAGTTCTCACCTCAGTTTGAGTTTCTGAGGTCGAGGTTTCTTTGGGAGGTAATGGGCTGCTAGCCCCCGGACCGACTGGCCTTTCCCGGAGAGTCCTAACAGTTGCCCCGGACCCTGAATCGCTGGTATTTTTTGAAGAAAGTCCCTTAACCAATCTGTTTGGTCTTTTCATGATTAGTTTTTCTGGAGAATGATCGGAGTCGGACCCCATAGCAATGAAAGTGGATTTCTTCCTGACACTTGTGACAGTGACCCCCGGTTCAACGATAGGGATCGACTCTTGAACTGAAGAGCCAGATACTATGGGAGAAAGTGTTGATTGAAAGAATTTTCTGGGTTTCGTACCTTTCGAAGAAGACGAACCTCTATCAGATTCTTCGATTGAAGGGACTGGTTTCTCGACAGGCGACGCTGGAAGTCCTGCTGCAAGTCTTTTCTCTTTTTCAACCCTTTGAGCTTTCTCCAATTCTGAGAGATTAAGCCAGCCACCCTTGATTAGAGCTGTTCTTGCTGTGAACATAAAACAACTAAGGAAATCTTGAAGTTTTTAGAGAGATGAAACTTTGAGTAAAATGGCAGAGTGAAAGTGATAAGTGAGGCTGTGAAAGATGAATGAAATTTATAGTAAATGTAAAAAAGAGGGTTTGATTCCTAGGAGAATCCGAAAAGTTGGGCAATGATTAAAAAACGGCGCTGACGTCATCAATAGCATTTAAAGAGGTAACTTGTTCGAGAAAGTGGTGCAACTTTCGAGGTGAAAAAACGGCTGAAGTAACCAACCAGAAAGTGACACGTGTCCCACTAACTCTGACAAGAACCGTTTAGAATTCGTAACGATTGGGCTGTCCGGGCCTGTCCGGGCCTGTCCTCAACTCTCTTCGAATTGGAAGGTCACTTCCTAAGTCGGACTATTTTTCAGTTCTTTAACAAGGACACTTGTTCAAATACCTAAAAAAGGGGCTCCTGATGAGTCCAAATTCGAAGTGCTCCCCGGAAGGGCAGTCCAAAGTACGTCTCCCCGTAAATTCGGACAGGCTCCAGGTATTTAATCCGAACAGGACTTTTTTACCGGACAGATGATTTCGAACACTGTAAACTTAAGGCAGTTCGAACTATGACTAAAGTACTAAAAAACCTAAACACTATCTGACTAAGCTACCTGCACATCTGCTTAAAACTTATGGGTCTTTAAACATGACCCGGGTCCATTAAACTTGACCCGAAAGCCCATAAGGGCCCAAATTTCACACTATAAATGGCCAACCACCAGCATTAACTATGGGTAAGAAAAATTGACTGCTGCCAAGCTGCACAATTCTCTCTCCACCCTTAAAACACTGTGAAACACCCTTAAAACACTGTGAAACACCCTTAAAACACTGTGAAACACCCTTAAAACACTGTGAAACACCTTTAAACACTGTTAAACACCCTCACGCCGCCTTAAAACTCCACTTGAAATTACCAGCCTACCCCAGGCTACTTTTATCCACACCAGATACGTATTATAACATTGATATATACAATGATAGACATTTCGTCCTCACAGAATGTACTCGTCTGCCAATAAATCTATCTAGCAATGCATTAATATAGCAGGCGCGGTTTACCAAAAGTCTGGTACAGGAAAAATGTCATTGCTAGATATGACGTTATGACATTGCTGGATACGAGTTATATGACATTTCTAGATACTAGTTATGACATTGCTATATACAAGTTAAATGACATTTCTAGATGATTTATTACCAAATTGCTAGATATTCAATTATGACATTGCTAGATACCTAGTAATCGTTAAATATTTGCATACACTAGCAATGACAGGATATTGCTTGATACATTAATAATACATATTAGTATCTGGAAATGACATCCTATTTACCTAATTACCAAACATGTTAGCAATGGCAGGATCAAATAATCATTGCGATTTAAGGATTGCTAGATACTTTATACAGCGTCATTGCGACTTACCCGTGATTGACATTGCTAAACGTTACCTCATATGATGGGTTGTAACGAAGTCGATGGATACAGCATGTGAACATTGCTAGATACAGTATAACGACTTTGATAGATTCGGCATCAAAACAATGGTAGATGGGTTGTAATGAGGTTGATACATACAGCTGCATATCATTGCTAGGTACCTTATAACGATATTGCTAGATACAACATCTGAACATTGCTAGATACAATATAACGACTTTGATAGATGCAGCATCAAAAGATTTTTAGATGGGTTGTAATGAGATTTCTAGATACACATGTGAACATTGCTAGATACAGTATAACGACTTTGATAGATTCAGCATCAAAACAATGGTAGATAGGTTGTAACGAGGTTGATAGATACAGCTGCATAACATTGCTAGACATGTTATATAGACATTGCTCGATACGTTATAAGGAGATTGATACATACAATAGTGTAACATTGCTAGACATGATATAAAGACATTGTTAGATACAACAGTATAGGATTGCTAACTATGTTGAATTTATTCATAATAAAAATGGCAGGATTCCCCTATAAACTTTAGAAAACGTGAAATTGGTAGAAATAATACGATTTAATAACAAGGTTGTCCTTCTCCTGTTGTGGGATATCTCTCATTGTCTTGATTTTGTATCCACCTTTCGCAGCAGGTATGTATTTTTTCTTCATGCAATAGGCCAACTGAAAAATCAAGGAACACCTTGTTATAATGCGATTTAAGAGACTACTTCATTGCTAGATACGACTACTGGCATTGGTAGATACAACAGGAGACATTGCTAGATACAGTGAAATAACTGTTTGAGTGTAATTCTAATATCACATTGCTAGATACACTAAAACAACTTGGCCACAAACATTTGCAATATAACAATGCCACACATAAACCAGATTCACTACTACACTGCTAGATGCGTTGTATGTTCATGTAAAGACACTACTGACATTGCTATACATGGGAACACAGACTGCATACATTGCTAGATATGTACAACATTTCATACATGTGATGCCAAAACTTCCTGAAACAGATATATTGCTAAATATGGTTACTAATTCACGCAAAAAGCTATGCACATTCCAAAGACAATACGAATCAAACATTCTACTGGTTTTACTAACCACACAACAACATCAACTAACTTCTAAAACATTTCCATACATAAACCAGATTCACTACTACACTGCTAGACGCGTTGTATGTTCCTGTAAAGACACTACTCACACTGCTAGACATGGGAACACAAACTGAATACATTGCTACATATGTACAACATTTCATGTATATGATACCAAAATTTCATAAAACAGATACATTGCTAGATATGGCATGGCTACTAATTCACGGCGACGTTGCGATTCTCGACAAAAAACAACTAACCACTGACTGCTCCATCGACATTCTCCGATACCAATGTCTACACTAACATAACAGCTACCCTATCACCCGCGAATCTTCCTCTCTTAACCACCACACCAACTGTCAGGATAAAACTCGACATCTCAAAAGCAAGAACTGAAAAAATGAAGAAAAAACGTCGTCGGAGAACTTGATATTGTCCATGTCATTACTGAGAAACAAGTTGCTACATACAATGCCTCGTCCGGCAAAAATGAGACTCTACGGACTATTATAGTACGTTACATTGCATATTCCGGCGACATAAAAACCACCATCGATTAGAAACTAACCTCTTCGAGTTCAACGGCGCCGTGATCTGTATCGAAACAACGGTGCGTCGCCGATAACCTCTACTTCTGGCCGTTGATCGGACTCAGAAGTTGAATCTTCGACTTCGGTTGGTTCACGATTAGGTTGAGTTTCATTTTCCGGTTTGCTCTCGGTTTTCGTGTTTCTCTCTCCTTAAAATTAAAAATTAATTTTCAAGAAAATAGACAAAAGGAAGGAGAAGGATTAACGCAATAATGTTCCTAGAAATAGGGAACACAAGTCTACAAAACCTTATATTAAGAGCAGCCCTTGAAACGACATGAAACCCTGCGTATCCAAACTGTAGAGTTAACATGGCTATGTGCAGCTGAAACCTCTCTGACACCGACCAACGGCCGGAAACCGACCCACCACTACCACCGGATGTTGTATCAGCCATTTGAATAGTTTAGGGGAAACGAGTTTCGTTTTCCGGTTTGCTCTCGGTTTTCGTGTTTCTCTCTCCTTAAAATTAGAAATAGGAAAATAGGGGAATTTGAACCCAAAAGTCAGGTTTAGAAGGTGAAAAAAGTGGATTGCAACCAAATTGCTCCATTTTATACCCTAGATGGTATTTTTGTCCAAAATATGGTTCCACGTGTTTTATGAAACTAATCTAAAAGTGGGTACCATTTTGGTATTACATATTTGAATGGGTATTTATGGGTACTTTCCCTTTTTTTTCTAATTTGGCAGATAAAAAAATGTTGGATAATTTAAAAAAAACCTATAGTAATCTAATTCATAATTTTTTTTGTCTTTCTCGAACTTTAGAAATAGACCATAACTGATTTAGTAAAATTTATATACATCCAAATAGGAAAACCAAGAGATTGGAATACAAACAAAATATACAAATCCATAAAAAGAGACTCCAAAAAGATAAAACTAATATGTATATATAAATAATCACTTGATGAATTTAATGCTTTAATATAATGTATTTCATTATGAAATAATCACTTTTATTTTATTAATCATACATAAAAAAGGGATTAATATTTATAAACAAAAAATCTCTTGAAGAATTTAATGATTTTGATATAATGTGTTTCATTATAAAAGAAAACATTTTTTATACATAATT